>OZ010579.1:58993063-59155563 GCA_963932145.1 Acanthosepion lycidas | reverse complement strand
ATTCATATGTAAATAGTTAAATTAATAAGGGATAGTATTCTATAATTAGCATATAATAATTATTTCCCTTTAAAAAAAATATTCAGTTTTTTTTCAGTTTTGAACAAAAGCCAACACCTACAGGATACAATGGATAAATTGTCACCATTTCATATTTTTAATTTTGCTAATTGTTTATTTTTGATTTTGTTGACTGCACAGTATAGTAGAGTCAATTGAGCACCATCTTTGAGAAAAAGTGTGCCATGACATAATTCATTCCACCAGAAATTTGGAAAAGGCAGGCTGTACTCCTTGACTTGGCTGCACTGGAAGCTCCAATATGAACATTTCAGAGCATTTGGGAGTCAATCTGAGGACAGTGCAGAGGATTCAGAAAGAGTTGGATGACTCTAATGGTTATTACAAAGGTATGGCAGCTCAAAAAAGTCACTCTGATCATTCTAATAATTCATCTTCTCACAAGGCCTCAGACTCAACCTTTAGGGCTACATCAAGTGCCTTGAGGAGTTAGTTCTGCTCTGGGTCAAGATGGTAGCTAAAAGAACCTATGTCTGGCAACAGGATCTTGCATCATGACACAAAAGCATGAACCCAGTCATGACTGTCTGACAATTTTTGCAACCACATCACCCCTTACATCTGGTCATCTTAATCCCCAAACTCTAAGCCCCTTGATTATTGTGTGTGGGGTGCAGCTGAGTGAGAGACCAACAAAACTCCTTGTAACACCAAAGATGAACTGAAGGCAAGGATTATGGAGGCATTCACCAACTTAAACACTAAGACCATCCAGAAGAGTTGCAGGAGATTCAGAAGTCTTCTGAAGTCTGTGGTTGAAGCTAAAGGTGATTTTTATTGAATAAATTTACTTTCTACTATTTCAAGATATTTTTGTGTAATTTTGGTAAATATATCTGTTAAAATGAGATGTCATTGTTATTTTCATTTTTGCATCATTTAGATGACAATTTATCCATCGCACCCTGTGCAAGTCACTCAGATTTTTTTTTTATTTCTATAATTTCATGTAATTTACAGTTATTTTCAATCATAGACATTGGCTACAATGCACCATTCTGGTTTCTTTTTCTGGTTTCTTTTTCTGTGTCAAATTCCTTCACAACATAACCGATCTTGACTTTCCACAACTTCCTTTGTAGCTCTAAGCAATTTTTGTTCCTTTAACATCCTCCCACTCTCTGTTCTGCCATCCAAGGCAGCAAATAACCTGCTTAAGTTACTCACTGTTTCCTTCTACTGCATTTACATTCAGTATAGCTTGTGAGTGTTGAATTCTCCAAACCCTCTTTCCTCATTATATAAAATAAAAAGAGTAAAAATATGTATGGTATGGTGTAATGCATAATGTCTTGTAATGAGAAATCAGAGAGGCAAGTTCTAATTCCAGTTGGGTTCATTACATTCGTCTACATGCAAATAAAAATGGGAAAGGTATAAATCCATCTCTTCTTCGCTAGCTATGGGTTAATAGCAGGATGGACTGGATTCTATAGCTTCATTTGGCAACCAGTCTATTGAAGAAAGAAACAGCAATCAACTCTGGGAAAATCTTCAGCCTAGTCAGTCATGAATCAAAAGAGACATGATCACCCAATCATGTATCATGTATGGCACTTAACTGACTGACTGGTATAAAAAGAAACTAATAATTAAAAAAAAATAGCAAATCAAAGAAACTAGCAAACAAAAGAAACTACTATGGTGTCACAGGACTTCCAGATCCTTTCACACAAATGCAGAGCTCCCCCAAGGTTCTATCCTGGGTCCTACATTTTCTCTGACTTTCAACAATGATCTCTCTGATGTTATCAGTTCCCAACTAGGTATCTGCACTACAATTTACACCTGTCTCAATAGCAAATCCATCAGAACTGACAAAGTAAACCTGGAAGCTGCTCTTGAAAAGGACCTCCAGTCAGTGGTTAACTGAGACAGGAAATGACTTGTAAATTTTTTTTTGTCAGGATCCATCTTGCTCATTTAGAAATCTACCATTCATCCCTGCATTGAATACTGTTGCCACATCTGGTCAGGTGCTCCTGTATCTTGAGATTCTTGATAAAATCCAAAGAAGTATCTGTAATGTAATCAATTCTCACCAGGCATTTCAGCTTCAGTCAATTTCTCACAGATGTGATGTGACTTCCCTCTGTCTTTTCCACAAGTATTTTTGTAGTAACTGCTCTGATAAGCTTTTTCCCTGGTGCTCCAACTACATGAATTTAAATGTACTACTAGATTGGCATTTAGATCTCACCCTTTTACTAAAGAAATAGCTAAATGCAACCATCACTTCTACTCCAAGTTTCTTTTCTCACACTTCCTGTTTGTAAAACTCTCTTCTGTTTACAACTTTCCCTGATAACTACAATCTTCAAAAATTTAGATACATCATCATCTTCTGTCTTCTTGAATCCCATTCATCTTTTGTCCTTTCTTTAATCCTCCCTATTCTTAGTCTTCTCTTTCACTTTCACTCCCTGTAACCCCCCTGCATACTAGTTGCATTCCACTTTGTTTGGGGTGAAATGATTTAAAAAAAAAGGTAAAAGAAATTAGTAAATAAAAGATTTCTGTAATGTGTACAGACCCATAACATACTATTTAATGAATAAAAACATGGGTGTCTATTTCAAATACTAAGTGTGCTCTATAGTAACTTTTGAAGTAATAAAAATATCTGATTAAAAATAAGACCATTAATACTTTTTATATATATACTTGTTTCAATGAACAAGACTGACAAAGTATTTTTGTTAAGTTTTATATTTTCCTTGTATTCGTGCAATGTTTTCTTTTCTGGACTTAATGAATCGAGAATTTTTACATCCATTAAGTCCATAAAAGAAAACACTTGTATGAATACAAGAAAACCATAATAAAAAAATAAACAAAAGTACCTTGTTCAATGAAACATATATTAAAGAGTGATAGTTGCCCAAACATAAATAAAAATATATATTTTTATGGTATGCTATATTTATGGGTATAGCATACCATAAAACAAATATATATATATATATATATATATATATATATATATATATATATATATATATATATATATTTATGGGTAGGAGACACAGTGGAATAATAGATAGCGATTCAGATTGAGAAATCGGAAAGCCAAGTTCGAATTGCAGTCAAATACATTACACTCACTTACGTGCTAATACCCTTGGGAAAGGTATGAATCCTCTTCTTCTCCCCCCAGCTATGGGTAAGTAGCAGGACCGACTGGGTAGTATAGCCTTGGATGGCAATGGGTCTACCACAGAAAGAAATGCCAACCTGCTGCAGGAAAAAATCTGCCTCGTCAGTCATGTATTGAAAGATACATTATCGCCTAAGCATTTATCATGTATGGCGTGTAACTGACTGATATTTATGGGTAAAATCACTCAATATCAAGGATAGAGGGTAAATATAAGAGTGGACATTAAGATTAACATCAAGTGATGACAGCCTATATCATGCTTGAGTGCAATATTAAAAAAACTCAAATTACAGCAATATTTTTTATATTTTGCAACAATTGAAATATCTTATTTGAAGTATATTTTGGAATTTAATTGCAAGAAAATAACATAAAGTTAGTAATGAAAAATTAAAATTACTTTTACATATTTAAAGCAAGTTTTAAACAGTTATAATGTCAATTTTTTTCATTCAAAATTTACTTTGATTATGCTAACAATAAATTAAAATTCAGTCAGTTTCTACACATTGTAAAAAGAATTTTAAAAAGGGTTTCTAAATACTTATAAGTGCAGTAATCCAAGGCCACAACACAGCTAGTAGCAGTATCATAAAAATACATACCACTTGTTGGTAGATATACTTCCTTAAGAGCTATACATACCACTTGGTGGTATAGATACCTCCTTGATAGCTATACAAACCACTTGGTGGTATAGACACCTCCTTGATAGCTATACATACCACTTACTAGTGGTATGTATAGCCTTAGAATCTATATTATTTTTGATTAATTAAATTGTTTTCCATGGCTTATCAATTCTTTGCAGGTTATTTAAAGAAAGAAAATATTTTTAGTTTTAGATTGTAAGATTTTTTTGTGATAATAATTATTTACTGATAGAAGTCTTATTAATTAACTCATACCTTGGTGGGGAAATGGATTCATACCTTTCCCAAGGGGATTTGCACATAAGTGAATATTACAACCCAAACAGGAATTGGAACTCAGCTCTCCAATTAACAATCCCAAGCTATTATCCCTTACACCACCCACACTTCCAAGCTTACAGTACTTCGTATTCCCAAGTGGTCAGCCATCTAGGTACTGATCAGACTCGATGTTGCTTAACTTTGGTGATCATACAGGAACCAGTGTTTTAACATGATATGGCTATACAACTTGGTAGCTACATATATCACTTTATAAGCATATCATTTTTAAGAACTTCATCTAAAAATGATTAATATAGAATAATTTATCCTTTCTTCCAGCCTGTTCATAAGTTGTAAACATTCCTTCTTCACTTAGGCTAGAAATTTGTATACATTATTGTTTAATTACTATTTCTAAAACAATCACTGACTTTTTCAGTATCTTATTTCTATTAACACATTTTCAATCAATTACTATATTTTACATGCACCAAATCATGTTAGTCATTTAAAAGATAAAGTTTACTTTTTTAAGCAATGTTTTATTACAATTTTCATCTTACCAATGAGACAGTTAATAAAAAATAAATATTTGGATACAAAGATTAAGAAATATGAAACTTTTCTCATTGAAATTTTAATATTGCCAGTAACTCAACACTGACTCTGATGGATAACATGAAAATGAGCAAATATTTGCATTTTCTTGTTCAATCATTTACAAGTAGGTTTTATGTTCCCAACAATACATTTTCATGAAGCAAGACTCGTCATTTTTCTTTCTCCATGTTTCTATTTAATACATATGTCCACCAAAAGTCAAATTGTCAACATTAAAAAAAAAGTGGTTTCTTTTGATAGTTTAGGAATGAGTTGATGAATTAAAGGTGTCTCTGTGTGGCACAAAATAAAAACAAACTTAGGATTTATCTAAAGATAATGCAGATTTTATTTGCAGAAAAGATTAATTGCCAGGAGGAAGATCATTTGATTTATTCCTTGTTAAAAACTAAAATAACTTCAAATGGATTCTCAAGAGGAGATTAACAAACTAACTCAAGATACAAATGTTCAGAGTCTTTTTTTATGAAATTATGTTCTTCTTTTTCATGTAAATATCAAACTTATAAGAGATGATTTGATAAATATTATCATCCCTGTTCAAGCAGAATTCCCTCTGACCTTGACCAGTGTGTCAAGAAGAAAAAGAAATAAACAAAACAAACCCACTATTAGGTTGGTGCAAAAATAAATTCGTTTTCTCACATAGTAACATATGTTAAAAAACGAAATTATTTTTGCACCGACCTAATATTTGCTTCTGTTTTACTCAAAATATTTGGAAAGATAAAACACAAGAGAAGGCATCAGATACTTTTTGGAGTGATAGAATGAGTCAATAATTTTTCCAGATTCTTTAGCAATGACTTGGATGTATGGGTCCAACCTGAGATCTGGAATGAGACCAAAAATGATATTCAAAAATAGGGAGTCTCATTACAGGGTACAGCTGGTCAACATGACTGGAGAAAACCCAAGATCTGATCAGTGTTGCTGAAACAATGCTAACTTGGTTTTTGAGCTATTGGAAGCAACAAACCAATTATTTCCCCAGTGAGCTGTTACAGTTAGGTCAGAGGAGAGATTAGCTGCAAGGCTTTGATTAATTAGAAAAGGCCTTGATAAATAGCACCAAAAAAGATAAAGAAAACTGGTCAAAGAAAATGTGTGCAATAGTGAAAATACATCCTCTTAGAATATTGTAACTTCTTTTTCTTCTTCTATGTGCTGTGTCCCCTCAGTACATGGACAATGATGGCTCTCCACAACTTTCTGTTCTTTGTAGCTCTTAATAAATTTTGTTTTTTCATCTCCCCTAATCTCTGTTCTGTAAAAACATTTACAAAAGCTCATTATTTAGGTTATATTCTGTTTTCCTCTGTCCTTGTTGCCATCAATATGACCTGTGAATGTCAAATTTTCTAAGCCCTCTTTCTTCATTATGTGCCCTAGAAATTTTAACTATCTCTTTCTGATGTTAGGTATAAGTGTCCTTTTTGTTTCCTTTTTCTCAAAAACTTGCTCATATCTTCAGTCCATGGTATTCTCTGTTTCCTTCTGTAGAGCCACATTTCTCTTGTCTCCAGTCTTTTCTTCATCTGTAAGGAGATTGTTCAACATTCCCTACCATATATAAGGACTGATATTACATAACAGTTCAGTGCTCTTTTCTTTGTTTCAAACAAGATTTTCCTGTTTCTTAATATTTTACTTGGCTTTTGGAAGTCATCTTGTGCTATCCCAACATTGCCATCCAATTTTGGTGTTGCACTTTCTGTACTCTGTTAAAGCAACTTCCTAGAAATTTAAATTATTGTACTTGTTTGATTTTGACATCTCCAATTTGTAATTCACATGTTGGGCTCTTGATTTTGTTGATAACTATATATTCTCTAATAGTTTAAGAGTGTTAATCATTTTCTATTAGTCAATTTGGCTAAAAGGATTTATTTTTATAATATCAAAGACAATATTATCAACAGTTAATGATTATTTTCCAGATTTATTGGTAAAGAAAACTTTATATCTATCCATAAATGTGAAATGATGTGGCTTTTGTGGTCTATACACAGATATACCCAGACAAGAATTCAATTTTATAAATTTCAAAATCATTTTCACTGAATCCTTTTCTATGTTGATCTAGTATAAAATCATAACAAATAACAAAAAAGAAGAATAATGGACCAATTGAATGATTTTATTCAGTTATTCAAAAGCCCTAAGACTCTAAAAGGAAATATAAGTGAAGTTGGCAAATTAAAATACAGTTGATGTATAGGCTTCAGAAGCATCTTACTGTTGTTACTAATGTTTTCAAAGTTGTCTGCTCACTTTTACCAACAAGCTTATGTCTAAAGATATAGCTGAAAGTCCAATGAATATTCTCATTCTGTATATAAACTCTAACATTTGAAAAGAACATTCATTTCAGCCAAAACATTTTAAAATTATTATCATTATTATTGTACTGCTTACACATACATACACATATATATATAAATAATGGAAGCATTATTAATAAAAAAAGAAAAAGCCAACACTCAATAATATCAACTATGAACATGGCCACAATGTGCTGACCATGTTTGGAAAATAAAACATTCCTATAACTCTAGATACATACATAAAACAATTCATACATTCAATTAAAAGTAAAAATAAAATCATCCTTGATAATGGCTAAAAGTATAGCCAAAAGTGCTCAGACATACAAAACATTTGGACAGAATTTATGTCCATAAAAGAAGAAAAATTAAATAAAAACTTACCTGCAGTACCTTGTCATTCATTTTCAATGAAACTTATATATATATATATATATATATATATATATATATATATATATATATATATATATATAAGTGAACATTGAAGTCAACACTCAGAGGTGACAGGCTGTTTCATGCTAGACACAATTGTGTTGACTTCGATGTTCACTTTTATATTTACATACACACTACCTCTGATATTGAGCACATTATCCTATAAATATAGCACACCTTAAAACTATATTTCTTCTTATAAATATATATATATATATATATATATATATATATATGAAGACATGTCTCATTGAATAATTTCTCTACTTATTTTCAATAGGATCCTCTCATATTCATGGACAAGCTTCTTAGTATCTTTATTTTAAATAAAAAACTTAACTGCAGAGAAAAAACTTACCATGTTGACACATATTCATTTATTCCAATTCCTTTTGACATTGCACTCTGTCATCATCACACTGTTGTTTTTTCTATACAAAAGTGTTGTTTAAAATATTTACACCATATAGATTAAAATATTTAGGTTTTAGCTAATAGATTGTTTTTTTTTTTTTTAAAAAAAACAAAAACAGATGGCATGTCAAAACTGAGTTACCTTCCCTGATGTTTTCATCATTAAATTTAAATCATACAGTACATAACCTTAGTGTTTCTCACTTCACAGTTAAAAAATTTAACTTTCAGATGAACACAACTATTTTGTCTTTGGAATAAAAACAAAACCCTGATGATGACATTGTGCGAATGTTGAAAGCATTGGAATAAATGAATATCTATCAAAATGGGAAGTTTCTGTCTACATTTAATAAAGATACGTGTCTAAATTATTCAAGGAGACATGTTTTAATGAAATGTCTTAACATATATATATATATATATATATATATATATATATATATATATATATATATATATATATATATATGCAGATTGGTGTGCAAAACTTTGCTAAATTAAATACTTTTGTTAATTTTACCCCAGTATTTTATGACCTGCAAAAATATGATTAGAATTAATTTATGATTAACAAAAATACAGTTACTTGTTTTATGGCACTCAATGCCAGAAAACAAGTAACTGCATTTTTGTTAATACTGTATAGTGGATGATAGAGCATCTTAAGCAGAGTGATGTTAAAAAAAGTCTATGCAAAAATACTGAACCACCAGCCAAAATTTTTTGTTTCAGTTCTTTTCTTAATTGAAAAAGGAATTTCTTTTTTGCAAAAAGTGATCTTTATTATAACAGGAAGTCCAAAAACTCAAACTTAGTAATTAGTGTTGCTATCTTCAGTTTGAATAATTCCCTCAACTAAATGTGGCATTGAATGGAGTAAGGTCCCGATTTTCTCACTGGGAATTTTTCCCCATTCTTGTTGCCTGTAATTCCAAAGGTCTTGGAGATTTTGTGGTTCTTCTTGGAGCACTTGTTTCTTCCATTCCAACAACAATAGTTCAATTATGTTGATCAAGACTTCGTGCTGGTTAACTTGAGTTGAGTCATCTTCCCTTTCAAAGTCACAAACCTCATTTTTGCTTCAGCAGAGATTTTAGCTATAGTTTTAGTGCATAAAACAAGCGACTGTTCAACTTCAATGACTTGCCAAGGAATCTTACACTCATGTTAATAAGATGGAACAATTCATACTTAAAAAATTTCCATATTATCATAACTTTATCATTTAATATCATTATTTTATATCTTTCATTGACCCAGTAAGTTTGCATAGACATTTTCAGAGGCTTAAAGCTGTGCATCTCCTGTCACACAGCAGGTACAAAAATAAAACACCTTATTTTCCAATCCTCAAGGTTCATAGACACTATATATATATATATATATATATATATATATATATACAGAGGCACAAAATATTGAAACAATTAATTTTTAACATTATAATATTTATATACATTGTAATTCTTTCTGTGACTGTCATTATCATCATAGGAAGCCGTTTGAATTACAATATCAGCTCTTCTTTTGTTTTTGGGACGGAAAAATTTTGCACCTTGAAAACAAATGAAAAACACCAAAAACAGCTTAATGCTAATAAATCCTGATTTAAATAATGAAGATAAATTATTTTATGATATCAATAGATATAGGTTTTACATCTTTACATTAAAAGAGAAATTTCTTTCACAAAATGCACTTTGAATACAAAATTAATAATTAGTAATAAAGACAGCAAAAGAAGGTTTCTTGTTCCACTGGGCTACATAGTTAGCATATTGTATGAAAATTTGGAGTAATAGCTCAAATAGGTGCAGCCCTTTTCAAAATAAGTATATTTTTATTATATTGGGTTGGTGTTTTTGTAGGCCAGTTATTTGTTAATAAAAATTGTTGTTTTATTTACTTTTTTTAATAAAAAGATTTTATTTTCAGGTTATAAAAATGCATGTTGATAATCATACGATCTGGAATAATCATTTAAATATGTCATTTATTGAATTGTTATGTTCCTTTTTTCATAATAAATATTGTTTAAAAAGTGCCTTATAAATATGAACAGATCCAATACATTCTTGTTTATTCCTCACATTTGTGTCAAAATCCCTAATGGTAACAAATCAGCATGAATCTATTTATTTATTTGATATTTTATCAAGTATTGTGACACATATAGCCTCTTTCCCTATCAAAAAAAGTTCTTATATAGTGTAGTGAATTGTATAAATATATATTGTGTTATGAATATTTAAATTTATTTAACAATGTTGTTATAATTTATTATGAATGTTTATTATTTTTAGCACACATTACAGTTGGAATCTAATATGCAAATGTTTATTTATATATGCGGATTTATATAAGAATATGTATCGAAAGCAAATACTGAATTTCTTATTAAGAATGCCATAAAACAAAAAACAACACCAGCTCAAGTATGTCAGCTTATATCCAAAATGACTTTCAGTCTGTTGTTAACTGGGGCAAAGGATGGCTTGTTCATGTTAACACCTCCAAAACTAAACTACTCTCTATCATTCATCTGAGAAACCCCTATCTGCCATGGCTGATGCTGACCTCCAGGAGAGTGACTCATTCTGTCTTTTCAGACTAACATTTTTGGCTGACATGAAATGAAATGACTATATTGAATCCATTGCTAGGTCAGCCACTAAGAAAGTTGGTTCATTGTGTCAATTTTTCTTTTTATAATCTATCCTACATATCTATCATTTGCGCATGCTTTAAATATTGTTGCTACATAGTGATTTTCCAAGTGTAGCTCAGATGTGGCAGAAGGCCGAAAGTATTGGGCACCCAGAGTGGATTGAACTCACTACTCAGTCATAATTGTCCTAGTGAGACAAGCTTGTTAGCCATTACACCACCTCGAGGTGCCCATATTGCTGCTAAATATGGTGTGATGTGCCTGCTATTTATCTAGAGCTTCTTGATAAAAATCAGCAATATCTTGATCCGGCATCTCAGCTTCAGTCACTTTCCTACCACCATAAGTTTGTCTGCCTTTGCCTTTTCTATAAATACTTTCATGCTAATTGTTTGGATGAGCTCTTTCCTATGGTGCCTAGATTTTTTTAATTTAAGTGCAGTACTAGACGAGCATAGAAATTTCATTAATTTACAGTTGAGTTGGCTAGATGTAACTTTAAATTCTATGCTAACAATCTCTTTCTTTGTGCTTCTTGCTTGTGAAACTCTCTTCTGGCTCCATGCTTTCCAGCCAACTTGATTCTTCAAAAATTTAAATGCAATGTTAATCAGTATCTACTGTCCTCCTGATTACACTTTTGTTCTCACTTATTAGCAATGATTCTGTTTCTAATTATTCTACACACAGTAACCCCTTGTGTCTTATTGGCTTTACTGTTTTGCAGGGAATGATCTCAGTTAAAGAAAATAGTAAAAAAAGTATATTTAGTCCTATTTTAATGAAATTTGGCACTGTATTCAACAGGGATTCAAGGTACAATTTGATCCTAAATTGGTTGGGGTATTATGCATCATTTAGGATGTGTCTTAGGGACACACATACATAAATACAAGATTAGAATTTTAGTATTATATAGATTATTCTTATTACTAGCAAATTTAACATGCACCTAAAGAATAAGATAACTTGTGACTGTAACAGTTAAGATAAGGATACTAGATTCAATAAGTCATTGTATAATAAAGGTATTATATTTAGTTATTGTTATATTCTATGCTAATAGGAATATATACTTGAAAAACAAGGTGGATAAAATAAGTAAAGGTTTATTGTACAAAACCAGTACAATAAGAATAAAGGTAATAGTTATGCATCAGGTTATTGCAAGTCGATCCATTAGTGAGTACTATTATTCTTCTATATCTTCTATACATATTCCCATAAACTGTTCCGCTTACTCTGTAACCCTCTATTTCGAGTGGCTCTTGTGCCTTATACAGGGTGAATGTCATTGTAAAGAAAAAAAGATTTAATTACTCCAAAAAGAGACTTAATTACTCTTGCACACTACATTTGACACAATACTACAAATTATCTTTGTAAAATGTATTTCATATGTACCTTTTGGTTGTAGTAGTGAAGATAGACGGGAATAAAAAAAATATCCCTAAGGAAATGAAGAATGAAGCACATATTCAAAATTGTGTTTGTAAATATAACTCATTGCACATTCTCAGCTGACATAAAGTAAAAAGACTATAGTGAATCAATGACTAAGTCTGCTTCTCAGAAAGTTGATTCACTTAGTCATTCAAAACAATTTCCTCTTCAGAATCTATCTTACATATTTATAAGTCTACCATTCATCCATGCTTTGAATAGCACTACCACATACGGTCAGGTGCTTCTGCTATATATTCTTGATAAAATCCAAAGAAGAATCAGTTATATTACTGGTCCTGACCTGGCATCTCGGCATCAGTCACTTTCCCACTGCCATAATATAGCTTCCCTGTGCCTTTTGTATAAATACTTTTATGGTAATTGTACAAATGAACTCTTCACTCTTCACTATGGTACCTAGACTTTATGAATTTAAGCGCAGTACTAGATAAGTGGCAAGTTCTCATCAATTCATAGTTGAATTGGCTATATGTAACCATATGTTCTATGCTAACTGTTTCTTTTCTCACGTTTCTCACTTTTTGAATTCTCTTTCAGCTTCATGCTTTGATCTTCAAAAATTTAAATTCAATGGCAGTTGTTATCTACTGTCTTCTCGATTACTCTTCTTCTATTGTTCTTGCTACTTAATAATGTTTTTCTTTCTTACTTTTTCACACCCAGTAACCCCTTCTGTTTTGGTGGCTTTATTACCTTACATGGGGTGAAATGGTTAAAAAAAATTGCAAAATAATATGACCGAACATTACCAGTCTACAAATTGATAGAGAATTATCAGAAAAATAAAATAATGAAAGCTTACTTCCCATTAAAATTAGTATTCAAGATTCTGGTTATTGCCTCAAACCATGGAAAGTATGTAAGTACCTCAATTTTTCATTTAAACTGTCATTTGCTATAAGATTATTGGCAAAGTAAATAAACAAATCAACTTCTACTGTTGTGGGAGATGAATATTGGCCAGTGTGATATTCTTACTCTGCCAGGAAATACCAGATGTCTAAATTTAATTCAATCTCTATTAGGAACCTTTACTCTAAGAATTGATCTGCAGTGGCCCCAGTATACACTGTGCTCATTCTAAAAGATACCAGTTTTCTACTCTCTGTCAGAATATCAAAAGACCTTGAGGGTTGGACTAGAGTTTGAAAACAATTACAGAAGGGTTTTTTTTTATATTAGCAGGCCTGTCCAACTTATTTTATTCATATGATTATCCAATTATTGTTATCTTGTCTTCATTTCTGGGATAAGGAGTTATCATTATTTACATTATTAATATTCAGACTAATGTCTTCGTCTTTTTTGTTATTATCACAATGTTTTCAGCCTTTTTCAGGTGTCAGTTGATCTGGGTAGCATTAACTAAACCTTTTTGTTGGTTCCAATTTTGGCTAGGAATGACTGCAAAACACTTTCCCCTCCCCAATTCATTGGCAGAAGTGCACAAATGCATGCTGGGATTTCTTCCTAGCCAATAAAACAGGGCAGTTCTTTGTTTCATATGACTCAGTCCTGGTCTGTTTTGTCTTGAAGTCAGAACTATGTTCACTTATCTGAACTTGCACTTGTGCGACAACCCCGATTCTTAGTTTGTGAACTTTTTGCCATGTTATTGGAGCTTTGCTTTTTTACTGTTAATTTGATTTTCATATATTGTTTGCTTGCTTTATATTATTTTTTGTCCTGTTCTTTTCTTTTTCTTGTTATTGTTTATTGCAAACTTTGCCAAATCTGTTTGTTGTGCAGTTCTGCCATTTATTTATTTATATTTAACCATATCCATTCACTCTACACCTTTTATACCAACAAAAGAAACCCTAGAATATTCAGGTATTTCTTGTAGGTTACCTGGATAAACATTCAACTTTTGATGGCCAGAGGAGACAATGGCCCAATGTAACAACAAAAATGAGGACAATAGTCTGCATGTAAATAATGTAAATATTTCCCTTTTATTCTTTATTTATCAATTTTTAGCATATGACTGAGAAAATAGCACAAAATTTGAAAACAAATGTATAATCCACTTTCTGCTTATAACTTACTTTTTTATCCCTTGTTTTCTTTCCTTTATCCCTTTTTTCTGGCTGGAAACCTCTTCTGTGTGCACACAAGCACATATACATCCATTGTAAAATTACATGAGCACTTTCTATTCATGACACAATTTTTGAGAGCTGAGCACTGTTGTCTGTCTTGCAAACTTCTATAAATAATCACATAGCAAACAAAGTACCAGGATGTGTGGGTAGTGTAATGATTATCAGCACAAAAAGTGGAACTGTCAAGTTGAGTTCAAATTTTGGGTTAGTCTGTTGTGTTCACTTTCACACAACAAATATCCTCAGAAAAGGTATAAATTCATTTCTTCTCTCTTTCTCTCTCTAGCTATGGGTTAAACAGTAGAGCTAATTGAGCTCTCTTGTCTTTGCAACCAGTTTAAGTGAAGCAAAATTCTGAATTCTAAACTGTTATGATAGCAACAGGAAACCACTCCATTATCTTTGGCAAAATGGATGACAATTCCCTGATAATAAAGAAAAATCTATGGCAAGTGATGATTGTCTACATTCTGAAGGGAGATGGCATTAAAGAAAAAAAGTAAGTACCATCAGTTGAGGTCTTACCTGGGGACTCTTAAAGGCTGGAACACGCTGACATACACTTCTTCAAGTTCATCACAGAACTTTACAGGACGGATTTGGTATGTAATCAGCAGGATCTGAATGCCATTCATGACCATGAAAGCAAAATTCCATGAGAAGAAATCAGGAGCACATAGGATGACCCAGGACCAGGCAGACAGTAGCAGAAACCCTGAAAGAGTTACACCAAAAAATGGTAATTCTTTAACAATTCAAAATTATTTTCCAGTTTTCTTATCTCAAATGTAGTTCATAAAATTTAAGCCACATTTTGCTTATTAGATCTGACCTGATAAAATCTGATCCAGGATCCCAATATTTACATTCAGATCCCCTCATCTTTGTTGTTATTATGACAATTTTCGATCTGTTGTGACCTCCCACCTTCTTCAGGTGTCTGTCAATCCAGGTAACTTTCAGGGAATTTCAAACTGAACCCATTCTCCTGCTGTCCGTCTAGAAATATCACATCTTGGTCTTTTTAGTACTGCTCAGATATTGCTTGCCCTGTTTGCCCTGTGTTTTTCTCTGTGCTACCCAGCACTGGGATTGAACTCATGATTACTATGCCATCAAATTTACACAAAAAAATTAATCTACCAGTTTATTGAATGAGAAAATATATCTCTATAAATGAAATAAAGGGTTTAGTACAAAATTCCCTGAGGTTTACCTGGATTAAAAGAAACCTGAAAAGGCTCAAAGCAACAACAAAGATGAGGACATTAGTCTGAATGTAAATAATGCAAATAATGATAATTTCTCATCCCAGAAATTTAGACAAGATCACAATAATTGGACAATTATATGAATAAACTGGGTTAAATATGCTTGCTAAAAAATCTGTCTTCTGTATGTTTTCAAACTAGTTCTTGTACAGATCTCCCACTTCATTTGCTTATTTGCTTTGCCAATGTTTTAGAGTTGATTACAGTGCAGAGTAAATTGTAATGGGCAAATGTCAAAATAGTGTCAAAGATGTGGACTTTGTAAAGAAGCTATGTATTTAATAGAAAAACACAGAACAAAGGATGAGTAAAGCTGAAGAGGCTATAAAAGAACTTCTAAGAAAGGATCAAAATCTACATTCATGTTTTAAAAGACAGTAGATTAATTTTGAGATAAACTGTTGATTTCCTTTTGTACTCTAATATTATTGTAAATTTTATTTTTTGATTGAGTGATTTGAAAAAGATGCAACAGTTGGCATCATAAACTTGTTGCAGATCAGAATCTTCAATAATGGGTGATACGCAATAAATCACCTTCCACATGAATTACAGGAGTGTTTCCTAGTAGAATGTGGCTCAAACCACTGTTATTTTCCCATAAGTGTCATAATTTCTCCAAAAAAATGATGCATACATTATTTAAGAGAAAGTAAAACTCATCAAAAGAGGTAACTTTATTCAAAATCCAGTTTCAATGCTTCCTTACTACTGAAGATACTTTCAGCAATGGATATTGGTCAGTGTGGATCTTCTAACTCTGGTATATGATCCATATCAGTAAATACCAGAGGTTTGAACTTAATTTACTCTCCATTAGGAACCTTTACTTTAAGAAGAGTTGATCTGTGGGGACCTGAGTATGTACTGTGCTCATCCTAAGAAGTGCGAAATTTTATATTCTTTGTCACTTCAGAATGTCAAATGACCTTGAGGGTTAATCTAAAAAATGACTTCAAAACAATGATGTCCAAAATTAGACTTCATAAGGTGTTGGTGGGTGCACTAAACAAGAAGTGAACTTTGGATATACATGCACAAGGTTGACAGTTACATAAACACCTGGACAACAATCCCAAAAACCCTTGCAAGAATAAAATCAAACTTTTGAAAAAAGTACCCAAACTACATATTCCTTTATTAACCGACATTAATTTGATGTATTTCAAGTCTGGTGTTAATTGTTATCTTCCCCATATATCTACATAAATTGTGTCTCTTACTCTGTAACCCTCTAACTCGAGTGGCTCTTAGGTCCTTGTGCAGGATGAACACCATAGTAAAAAAATCAATTATTCCAAATACTCCTTCCAAACTACATTTGTCAACATGCCAAATTCCAGAAGTGAATAAACAATTATTTTACAAATCAAAAGTTTAGTCTTGTACTGTTATCTGACATTATGAACTGAATATAATATGGCTGATGTCCAGCTATCTAGCATAGATTGACATACTGCATTGTGATACATTCCTTCCTTTACTTTTATTAAAGCTCTCTGTAATTCAGCCAATAATAGTTCATCTATTGGATTGTACTTGGTAGGGAAACTTACTTCCACGTTTCATATCCATAACTTTTAGTTGTCCACTATCTTGTTAACAGTTCATTTTACTTCTTAAGACCACAACGACTAATCATGAGAACTTTATAAGTCAGGATATTTCAGAAATACCCTGACCTAGTCTTTTGATCATAATGGGGCCTTTACCAAAATCAGTTAAATCCTTTTTGTCGCATTTAACACATCTAAATGAAGTACTCAAAACCTACTTATTTATTTCTGACTTTGATATGTGCAGCTGCTATGAGACAGTAGTTGTCCTTATTGTTACTGGTTATATTATTTTGATCTTTCTGTGCATATATACAAATACACAGACGTGTGAGTGTATGTGTATGTTTGTGTGAGCCTGCACATATAAAGACAGAGAGAGAAGTGATAGAGGTTATGCCATACAAAGAACAATGCATTGTTAATAACTTCTAAGTGTTACAAAATGTAAAACAGTAATTATTTTGTATGCAAAGTTGAGTGCAAATTGATTTTTTGGCTGTTTCTTGTCATGGTAAAAAGTCTTATTATTTGAAACATTCACTCAAATGGACATGTGTCTTAAACAGGAAAAAAATAAATACATTTTAAAGAATTCCATTAGAGTTTACAGGAGAAAAGAAATTACAAGTATTTTGAGATGTTGGTCTGCAGATTCAGTTATGCTTGAGTCTTTTTTAAACTCTATCAAATTTGCTTATTTCTTTTGTGGTGAATGAGTTGCTTGGTGTCGATCTGGGTAGAAGAGGTGAAATTTATGAGTTGACTGACTATAACAAGTTGCCAAGTCTTGTAATGATCTGTTTTCAGGAGATACAAGCTTGAAGGTTTTTGACTTTATGCAAGCAAATGGTTATAGGTCAATATTCTTTATGGTCTGTTTTCTGCTACATCTGCAAAGTTCTAATATTATTTTAGATTTTAGTTTTGGTGAATTTTTCTTGGAACTGCCATATATATATACATATATATATATATATATATATATATATATATATATATATATATATATATATATATATATGGGGTTATATGTTATGCATTTCATCCCTCAAAAAGCCTTTTTCAGCCTAATAACAGTTTTATCAATGAAATCATATGTGGTGGAGGACAAAATACAAAAAATGCTAGTTACAATTATAGACGGAGAAATAGTGATGTTTAGCCATGCTAAACCTTAAAATAAAACTTTTTTAATTATGCTATTCAATTATATAATAGTTAGTCTAATATATTCTTCTTCTTTATGATGCATCATTTCAGCACATGGGCGATCATAGCTCTCCACAACTTCCTATCCCCTTTGGCACTTACCAGTTTTTTCTCCGTTTCCTAAGCCTCCGCCCTCCCTGCTCCGTTTCACCATCCGTTCACACAAGCTCATCAGGTTGGTGACTCACTGCCTTCCTCTATCTCTGGTGCTCTCAATATCCTTTTCCTACCCTCTTCCGTTAGTCCGATGTGTGTTCGAATTTCGGAGTTACGTTTTCCACCTTCTGTTAAATAAAGCTTCTCGGATATTTAAACTTTTGTACTTGCTTAATATTGAAATCTCCAATTTGTAACACGCATCTTGGACGTTTTATTCTCCTGCTAGTGACCATACTTTCTGTTTTCTTGCCATTGATGGTTAGTCTTTTTTCTCGCTTTCTTTTACTACCCTGTCTAGGACTTTCCGTGTCAGGCATCAATGCAGCGTCATCTGCGCATCTTATATTGTTAAGATTACTCCCACCGATAATGAATCCTGGTAGGATCTACAGTTCTCTCAGGATATTTTCGCTATAGAGGTTGAATAAACCTGCAGAGAATATACACATCCTTGTCTTACGCTACTTTTTATTTTTGTGTAGCTACTCAATTCATTTTCTATCCGTATGCAGTCGTTTTGCTCCTAGTATAGGTTTTGTATTATTCTAAAAATCCTTGCCAAATAGATCTATTTTCCTAACATTTCAAATAGGTACTTGTACCTTAACTTGTCAAATATAATTGCATAATCTATAAAACATAAGTGTACATCTTTCTGCATTTGTTTTTAATGCTATCTGTTCACATAAAAATATAACGGTTCTTGAGAGATATTTTTATTAAGTGTTAATCATTTTATTTTTGATGTTCACATTTATATTTGAGCACTCAATCTATAAGTGACGAATTAATTCATCTTTGTTCAGCTGGTCACATCTGAAGCGGCGAATTGCGTCTGAATTCATATCCACTTCGATGTCGCAAAACAGCAAATATCACTTTTTGAAAAATGAAAAAAAAAAGATCACCATAGACAAACTTCCCTGCCTCCTATCAGCCTCACTGCGCCCTCTTGGTCTCGCGTTTTCCGCTGAGCTGCAATGGAACAACTACATTGCAAAGAAAGCTGGTTCTCTGTGTCGCGCCAGAAGGTTTTCCTCGTCTGAGTCCATCCTTCGCATCTACAAATCTACAATTCATCCATGCATGGAATACTGTTGCCGTATCTGGTCTGGTGCCCCCGCTGTTCATCTCGAGGTTCTTGACAAAATCCAAAGACGGTAATGCAATGTGATCGGTCCTGACTTGGAGTCTCAACTCCAGTCACTTTCCCTCTGTCTTTTCTATAAATATTTTCATGGCATCTGCTCTAACGGGATATTTTCACTGGTGTCCCGACTGCATAAGCTTAAGGTTGGCATCTCTGTTCTACACTTTCACTGTTGAAACAGTTAAATGTAACCGCCTCTTCTACTCCAACATCTTCTTCTCTCGCACTTCCCGACAGAGGAACTCCTTTCCTCTTACTTGCTTCCCTGATAACTATTAGGTCGGTGCAAAAATAATGACGTAATAATGTCATTTTTTGATGTATTTTTTAACGTCAAAAAACGACATTATTACGTCATTATTTTTGCACCAACCTAATATAATCATCAAAAATTTAAGTGTAATGTCGATCGACATTTTCTGATGCTCTGATCCCCGTTCTTCTTTTTACCCTTCCCTCAGTCCCTCCCCCCTATACTTCGGCTTTTCTTTACTTTCACTCTCTGTAGCTCCCTGTGTACTAAGGGCACTCCCGCCTTGCTTGAAGTGAAATGCTTAAAAAAAAAAAATAAAAAGGATCAAAATAACGCCAACTAGAAAAAATAAAAATCTGGCCAATCGTAATACTCCAAGCAATATTGTTCAACCAATAAAAATAAGGAAACCAGATTCCAAAAATATTCATTTGTGCAGCCTCTCAGAAGCAATAAAAATTAAATTCTGAACTTTGTTATTTAGCATTTGAAGTCTGTATACTTACAATCATCTTTTATAACACAATAACTATTTTTATGCTTGAAACGTTTTTCGCTGAACTTTAAAGGATGTACACTTTAAGTTTATCAACAGCAGTTCTATTCCTCATATCAAGCAAATACAGGGTGCCCCACAAATACAGGGTGCCCCACAAAAACCAGGAAATGTAGTAGGTTTTATTTAATTGTTGGAATTTTTGTTACAGTTATTTGAAACAAAAGCAAAGGATAGAAATTTAGTAGCTTAAAACAGAACAAAAATACAAATGTTAGATGTGGTGTTCAAACTAAAGAACTTTGGCAAAATTTCTTTGCATTTTTTTTCACTCCACAAGCTAGATATTCTTTTTTAAGAAAACAATCGCCTTACGCTGAAAATTTGATAACTTCGGCATCCTAGAAAAACAAATGGTTAAAAAAAATTATATGTTAGTTAATTTTTTTCATCATAAAGTAAATCTAAAATTTCCTGTTTTTTTTTTGTTTTTGTTTTTGTTTTTGTTTTGTTTTTTTGTTTTTTGGTGGGGGTTGTGGGGTAGCCTGTATTTCCTAAACGCATTAAAGTTAAAAAATATATCTACGACTACAAACTTTGGTTCAATTTTTGTCATACAAACTTTAACAAAACCCCACTTCTGCCCGTACAATCTTTTATATGCATATAAATTTCATTTGCTTCCCCCCGCACCAATAAAAAAAAAAACTTATTCTTTTTAGTGTTCTTTTTAAATACACTTGTAGCCAATCGTTTATCACTTATTTATTATTTTCGTTAACTGCTGCAGTGAGATGGAGAAAAGTAAAAGCACCAAAACTCTTTTCTCGTATATTTTCGGCTAAGTACGCTTTCGGAACAGCATATCATACTGATATAGGCCCAAAAATTAATATATTTTCTAACCAATCGGAATACACTATTTCTATCCAACTACATTATTGACTTCTTCACGGGATAGATTCACAAAACACATTAAATACACGTAATGTGGATGAAAAATATATATAAATTTTGTCTATATTTCTAAGATGAGGTATTATGTACACTATTTACATTATTCGGACTATTGTCCTCATCTTTGTCGCCATATTTATCATGTAGAATCAGATTCCTACATTTTTTTTTTAAATCTTAAATTTTGTGCAAGTTAAACACATAGAGGCTCCCAAGCAAATATAACAACTGATGTATTTTGATTGGTTGTAAAATATTAATTAGGTGTCGTCAACTATGTCCGAAGGTACCGACCCAAATTTTGACCTCTAGTTGACGCCATAAAATGTAAACATGTTCACGAGCCTCACCACGTGACCAAGAGAACTAATAAAAACGAAACTTCGACGCGACTTGGTCAGTGGGCACTTAAAATATTGAACCAATTCACTTGATTTCATTGGAAATCAACACATCAAAAGAGCCGAACTTTATCTTCAATACAACAACAAACTTGTCAACCATTTCTAGGCTTAACACACACTCCCACAAAATATTCTATTCCACAAGAAGAATCCTTGGTTAATGAGCGATAACTCTATATAACAATCAGTGAGTCACGAACAATACTTTTTTCTATTACAAAAACAAAAACAACTGTTTAATTTTCCTATAAAAACAAATATAGCTAACTACACCTTCTCATTTTCACACATACAGTACAGTAACTCAAATTCTTTCAGTAACACACACCAAAGAACTCTATTGTGTTTATCAACTTTTGCACTATATATTATGTATTTGTTGTGTTTATAAAAAATATTTATTGTTGAACAAATTCATAATTTCTACTACTTGATTATTTCTCTTGTTGTTGTCTTTGTTACATTTGATATTGTAAAATTGTAGAGGGTCAGTTTTTATATCTATTTATAAGCAATACAAATTGACTGACCCACTATAATCACAACGTTTCGGCCGTTGTACACTCCGACCTTCTTCAGGTGGTTGGAATGTCGAACTGAACCCATTGTTTTGCTCACTGGGGTAGATTGTTCTAGTTCCACGTGCCATGTTTAATGGATGTCAGTTATCAGTTATCTCCTGTTAGTTGAACTCACACTCTTTGGGTCCTGTGACTGGATCTAACCAACGCCTTTATCCGCTGCGCCATGTGTCATTGAGGACATCTGTGTATGAATTTCTGGGTATTATAAACCTAATGTCACCAGCAAAATTTTTTTTACTAGTACTCATATTGCAATTTTTGCTGTTATAACTTCATGTTTTTACCAGAGCTCATATTGCAATTTTTGTTGTAATTATTGCTTTTCTCTGACGCTCCTTATTACTGGTTCCCATATTGTATTCATTTCTATGCTTGGTCGGCTCAGGAGATTTTTGTGGCCTAGCATATGTGCTGATTCCTTAAGTTTACGAATTTTCCAATGATGTTCTTTGTCTATGATCTTAACCTGATCCTACAGCAAAGCAAAAATTGCAATATGAGTACTGGTAAAGAAACGGTTGCTGATGACATTAGGTTTGTAATACTCAGAAATGCATACGCAGATGTCCTCAAGGACACATGGCACAGAGGATAAAGACGTTGGTTCGATCCAGTGACAGGACCCAAAGAGTGTGAGTTCAATACCCTGTTAGTGGAGAACATGGAGAAGGGAATTAACAGGAGATAACTGATAACTGACATCCATTAAACATGGCTTGTGGAACTAGAACAATCTACCCCAGTGAGCGAAATAATTGGTTCAGTTCGACATTCCAACCACCTGAAGAAGGTCGGAGCGTACAACGGTCGAAACGTTTTGACAAATATGGCGACAAAGATGAGGACAATAGTCCGATTAATGTAAATAGTGTATGTAAATTTTGTTTTCATATATATATATCATCTTCAGGATGACGAAACTGTAATAATTTAGGCAATTGATAATATCCTCTCTGAGTGTCCCTCAGTTAGCTTTTTATATTTGTGGTAACTCCAATATTCACCACAAAGACTGGTTAGTTCACTCAAACAAAACTGATGAAGAAGGCAGACACTGCAGAGATTTCTTCGTTGCCTTGAATGGAGAATTTTATACCCCAGGAAAAGTCCAGCAAACCCCAACAGCAAGCCCTTGTTTACCACTGAAAGTGCTGCAGTCATAGGTCATCGTAAATACTACTAAAATATCCATCATAGGGAACGATTTAGTAGGACAGTTGCTGTATTCAGAACTGCCTGCAATCAGTGCAAGAGAATTCGAGAAAAAGGCAAAGTGTAACTATGCACAAGCAGTCCAGGTCAAGGTCGAAAACAAGCAACTTGTGTGTCAGGTGTTCTGGAAATTCTCTAATCAAATTCTGAATATAGAGACAACGTGTTAGTAACTACTATTATAAATGGCCCTGAGTCCATCTCATCCTCATCAGCTAAGGCAAAGCTCCTCGCCTCAATCTTTGCCTCTAATTCAATGGTATTTGACAAAGGCCACCATTTCCCGATTTCTTTCATCTCACAGAGCACAATCTCAGCCCGGGAAGTCTCAAGATTTATCAAAAGTTTTGACCCTAAGAATGCTACCGGTTCAGATAAAATCTCAGTGGTTCTCCTTAAGAATATTAAACCTGAGTTATCCCCAATGTTAGCGAAAC
Source organism: Acanthosepion lycidas (assembly GCA_963932145.1). Classification (NCBI taxonomy): domain Eukaryota; kingdom Metazoa; phylum Mollusca; class Cephalopoda; order Sepiida; family Sepiidae; genus Acanthosepion; species Acanthosepion lycidas. Next base: position 59,131,671 of record OZ010579.1, on the reverse strand, counting down.
TATTTAACTACTGTTTGAAAGATAAATCATTCCCAAGCTTGTGGAAGAAAATCACATGTCTGCTCTGTTTTCAAGAATGCTGGTAAGTAATCATCCCCGCCTCAGTATAGAACAGTCAGCCTCCACAGTTACATTAGAAAACTTTTTGAAGCTGTAATTAACAAGAAGGTTGTTTTTCACCTCAATAGGGATAAACTCTTGAGCGACAAGTATTACGGGTTTCGACCGGCTCAGTCCACTGTCGCTAACTTAACTGTCATTACTCACAGAATCAGTGAGGTACTAGATATTTTAAAGGCCTTTGATAAGATCAAGCATAGAGGGTTATTGTACAAGCTCACTAGGTATGGAATCTCTGGACGTGTCTTCTCCATTCCCAAGTCCTTCCTAACGGGTAAACCCCCGAAGGTAGTTGTTAACGACCAATCCTCCAAGGTACAAGCTATCAACGCAGCTGTTCCCAAGACCAACCTTATTTCTTTTTTACATAAATGATCTGCCTAAGAGTATACTTCGATCATTTGTGAATGCCTATATTAATAATACAACGACATGTAGGTGCGGCTCTAAAACGCTTGATAACCAAAACTTGGCAACTGATCTCTGTTCTGAGCGAGTTTTAACAGCTCAGTTATTCCATTTATTATATTTACTTCCTTATTTTGTGCATATATGCCCTTATATGAAGAGAAAGAAGTTATACAAATCTCCTAACGATGATGGGAATAAACATCGAAATATTAATAAAATCAACAACAGAATAAATGCGTAACTTTTTCAACGTTGCTTTTATTATTTTTGTAGATTCTATGTCCATAAATATAAATTAGATTTAGCGTAAGTTAACTTCGTGCCTGTGACATGTATTTCCCATCCGAGCAAAACTCGCTTTGAATACGATTCTTACACTCCAAAATAAGAGAAAATCTTCCATCTGATTTGGCGCCAAGAGTACTTTAAGGGTGATTCCCGATATGATATTTTTCCAATATAAAAAATGTAACTTTCTAAAAGCTCCAAATTATGTTTCTTGGGGTTATGCCAATTCATATATTCCACGCCTTGCTTGGAATCTAGATCTGTCAGTATCTGAAGAAACGTTAGTTTTCTAAAGCAAATATTTTAAAATTCGAACAGTGTTAGGAAGAAACAAAAACCGACATTAAAATTATGTGAAATTTAATCATATAAACACTGAATCGTAAATTTGTTCTCGTATTAAGTTCCTCTTTTTAAAAAAATAAATAATAGATATTTTGTGTCAAAGATATATAGCATGGTAATGTAAAGCTAGCGGTTGTATAAAAATTTGAAAGGGATAGTAAAATGAGCTAACACTTGACCATTCAAAGCTCTGCATTTAACTTGAAGCTCTTACTAATCCGGGACTCTGATTGGTTAATTACTGTCCAATCAGGATCTCTTTTTGAGGCCACGGGGTAAACTCGATCCTGAAATGTGCACTATGCGTTTATTGGAGCCGTCCTTTCCGACGTTAATGGAATACAGGAGCCACAAATTCCCCTTGTCCCTTACACACTCATTTAATAGTTACGTCTGCAAATATAAATTATATTTGCAAGCCTTCTTTTTATTTAATGTACATACACCTCTTTTTGTACATTAAACCCGTTGAATTTAATACTGTCGTTGAGTTGCTTCTCTTCTTCAAGTGTGTCCGCCTTTGACTTTACGGAATTAACTGGCCCCGAAGAAAATCTTTATAGTAGAAAGAAAAATGTAAATGTACAGAAGTGACCCTTTTTACACAGGAATGCAGGAAACTGAAATACACGAACAAATGAAACGAGGAAAACAATTTTCTCTCGTTACGTCAAAAATTGTTTATGCAACTTTATCTTTAAGGAAATTATTATTTTCTTGAACCATTTTTTTTTTTCATTCAACATCATATTTCAAAAGCTTATTTAGAAACAATATTTTTGTTTTTTCTAATATTGGTGAAGTCGTCATTTAATTACTCCTAATTCGTAACTTTATTTTTGTTTTAGGTCGGATTTTACTTCCTGTAGCTATGGCCGCCGTGCTTGAAGAAGATATTTTCTTACACCTTGTGAGAAAAACAAATGCGTCTTGTCTAACATACTGACTTAAAACATAGAAATTATTTAAAAAGCACTTTAAAAAAATTTAAAAACGCTTTTTTTCATTGATATTTTTGGAAAAGCAATTAAAACATCTTATATCTGTGATGTTGACAATAAAATGAACACGTGAACGTCCTGGAGCTAAAAGAACGTCTATTTCTAACTTAACTAAAACAAATTTTACATATACAAATGTGTTCGCATACTTACACGTACGCAAAGCACACAAGTAATATCTGATATTTTGTTTGAAAACACAGAATAGATGCTATCAGAGTAGCGATCACAAACATCGAAAATTTACAGGAAAACTTAAAAAGTAAACGGAAGAACTTTAAAACGAAAGAAATTTAATTCGCTGAAATTGCTAACGCCTTGCGAACCGAAAAAAAAGGCATTGTACAACCCTAGATCGATTATTAATTACAGGTAAGTGCCGCGTGAGTCCAGAAACCATGTCGTCAGTACGCCTTAAGATAGCAAAGAGTTTCAAAGATAGCATTTACCTGCAATTTCGGTTTTAAGAAGAGTCTGATTGTTACACAATGATAATAATTAGGTTTAAATGTTGCTGAAAAACATTTAGCTTGAAAGTATTGTAGAGAACAAATAGAGAAATTTTATATTTTGTAAATTTTTATTGAACGGCGTAGGGGGAAAATAACAATTTTCGAAATATTTTCTTAACTCAGAGCTAAAATATCTCCAGGTGATTTTTGAGAAGTATAATTTATAAGCTTAAAATTCGGTTCTTCATATTCTATGCAAGGGTAAGCAGAACAGTTTTCTTGCAGAAAAGATATTCTTTCGTGCATTCATAATGGAAATCAATCTAGATATTTCGTGTTGAAGATCCATACATTTTTTATATTTTGTCAGAGTTGAATATTTGCAGTTAATTTCTGTGATTTGTCAAATGAAATCTAAGAAGAGTTTTTTTTTTTTTTTTTTTAATGGTTTCGTGCCGTTTTGTCGTTTACCATTATTTTTTGTAAACATTTCATCTTTGTATTCAAGACAAGTTTGAACTTAAAACTTGTCTTGAATACAAAGAATACTTAAAATATTTAAATACAGTGTAACCCGGATATAAGAGAGTTGTCGGGACCAGAGAAGAAGTCTCTTATATCCAGGTTTGGTCTATTTTATATACATTAACACAGGCTCTAATTTGGGACCAGATAAAATCTCTCTTATATCCGGGTCTCTTATATCCGGGTTACACTGTACTTAAAATTTTCAATAATTTTTTTTTAATCCTCTCATCCCAATTAAGACGGGAATGGCACTAGTACGCAGGGGGTTACAGAGAGCGAAAGTGAGAGAAAAGGCTGGGTATAGGGGGGATTGAGGAAAAGATAAAAGATGAACGAGATTCAAGAAGATAGAAGATGGCGATTGACGTTACATTTAAATGTTTGAAGATTGTAGTTATCAGGGAAGCAAGTATGCTGAAGGGAGTTCTACAGAAGGGAAGTGCGAGAAAAGAAACTGTTGGAGCAGAAGTAGCGGTAACATTTAACTATTTCAACAGTAAAGGGTTGAGACCTCAACGACAATCTAGTAGCACACTTAAATTCATTTAGTCGGGGCACCAAGGGGAAAAAAGCTCATCAAAGCAGTTGCCATGAAAATATTTGTAGAAAAGATGGAGGGAAACCATGTAAAATCCTTGAAAAAGTGATTGAAGATATGATGCCAAATCAGGATCGATTACATTGCAGATCCTTCTTTTAATTTTGTGAAGAACATTGAGATGAATAGCTGGAGCACCAGACCAGGTATGTCAACAGTATTCAATGCACGGACAAATGGTAGATTTGTATATGTGCAAGATGGACGCTGGCGTGGGCACCTCAAGGTGGTGTAATGGTTAACAAGCTTGTCTGGCTAGAACAATTACGACTGAGTAGTGAGTTCGATCCTCACTGGGTGCCCCATACTTTCGACCTTGTACCACATCAAAGCTACGTTTGGAAAATCACTAAATGGACTCTGACGAGAAAAAATATCTATTTTTAATTCTAAGCACATCAACTAATATCTAAAAGATAAAGAATTTTTTTTTATTTTTTTATTATCAAGTTTGAATATCATGCATCGACAGATATCAAATAGGTTTTAAATTAATCAGTGGTTCTGACTGAGACCACTCATTTTAATCAACATTAATAAATGACGAAAAATTCAATGAACTGCTTAAATTTATTCTATCTAGTTCATTCATTGATTTTTTGTTTGTCAACTCAGAATTAAACTCGACAGTTAACTGTAAATCTCACTCACAGACTGTCTATCTTTCAATATTTTCTCCCTTTCTTTTTGCTTCTGTTTATTCTTCGTCTCTTATCTGAGAACAAAGAATTTGAGCACAGAATACCAGTAAGTGTATAATATAGCAACAACTCTAAATAGAAGCTTATGAAGCTTTATTTCACTAGTTCAGCTTTAACTCTGAAAAACGTTTTTAATGGATGGTTACAAGAGAGAGTGGAAATGGGGTGTGCTTATTTTATTGCCACAAAGTGTTCATCTTTCTTTACAAAGTATTTCTTGTCACGTGGTTATTGGTTTTTTCTTTCTTTGTTTTTGAAAATTCTAATGCCTGAGTTAAATATTAAAAATACTGTATAGCACCAAACTTTATGTATGAATCTCAATGTAATCTCAAAAGCGGTAATGTTCCAGAAATTATTTGGCTAAAAAAAAATTGAAATAAATGTTGATTCTTTACACGCTGAAGCAAAATCTGTGAAAAAATGAAAAGTGTTTTATTAATGCAAGAGAAAATAAACCTAAAGATTGGAAAACTGAAAATATCTGTTCAGATCAAAAATAAATATATGAGTATAAAAATGGATAGAAAATGTTTTATGGTGGCACAGGGAAGAAAATTTCTCGAATTTCACTCGATATTCCGGCGATAAATCTTTATACAAAAGTGTACTACTTGAAATGGTTTTTGAAATATTTACGCTCACAAGAGATGCGCTAATGAGATTTCATTCTTAAATTCATAATAACAAGCAATTAGAATATATTTATTCAATTTTAAGCATTATCCAAATCCAACAAAACCGTACACAAATACATATTTATGTTTTTTTTTTGTTTTGTTTTTTGTTCTTTTAAACCAATTATACTGATATCAAATAACAATTTACTTTTATTTGCTGTGGTTTTCAGCTCACTGAAATAGCTGTCATTTGTTTATTTCCACAAGACCATATTTCTGTTGTTGGCATTTCAATTAGGATTTTTAATGTTTTGTGAATCATGCAGTTAGATATTTCTCCCTAAAAGATGGTGGTCTATTATATTTGATGGAAACTAACAGTTCTACGAATCGTTCATGTGGTCGTCACGGATGTTCCTGACGTTTTTTTTTGTTTTTTTTTGTTTGTTTTTTTTTTTTTTTTGAGTTGAGGAAACCACGAAAACTATACAGAAGAATAAGTAATTGTTTCTTTGTCGAGGACAACTGACCTTTTGTTGAAGAAACAATTCGTGTGTACCATGTTCGGAGTCGATCATAGGGCGGAAAACTGATTTTTTTTCTTCAGAAAAGCTGAATTTGACTAGAAAATTCTTTTGTCCTCAGTCGCGATAATTTGAGTTCTCTTATGAAGAAGTGTGTTGGATTTTCCCCAAGAGCAGCAGCATTCTACACACATCATTTAACGCTGATGAGTGACAAATTTTGATGGAGTTAAAAGGTAAACAAGTGTTGACAGATTGCCTTCACTCGTTTAATAATAGATTTTGCATTTTATGAAGTCTTTTAAATGCAATGATTTTATTACTTTGTACTCCAATCAAGTTCAAACGTCAGCGTAGTCTGTTGCGTTCATTCTCACACAAATGTAATTGGGAAAAGGCATGAATCCGTCTCTTACCCACCCCTCCGCTCTTTATGATTGGGTGCCAACAGTCATAACACGTTCAAACACCCGTTCTCGTACGATTAAGTTAAGTTAAGCAAGGTCGACACTGGTCAGTATCTAGATAGGTAACCACCTAGGAATACCAGATGCTGCAAGCTTGGATGTGCAGGTGGTGTAATGGATAACGACTAGGAATTGGAAGCCAGAGATCCGAGTTCTAATTACAGTCGGATACGTTATATTCACTTATCCGCAAATAGCCATGTACTGTAAGTTTGCTTGTGTGGGTGGTGCAACTGATAACAATCGGAACTGGAAATCGGAGAGCCGAGTTCCAATTCCAGTTGGGTTCGTTACATTCACTTACGCGTAAATACCCTAGGGAATGGTATGAATCCACCTCTTCCCTCCCAGTTATGGGTTAAATAGTAGGACTTGTATCAGTAAATCATTATTATCTCCCCAAAATTCTTACAATCTAAAAATAACTTCTGGCTTTAAATAACCTGAAAAAGGTTGATAAGTTGTAAAAAAAAAAAAAATCAATCAATTAATCTAGATTTAGGTGATTACCTGTCTAAGAGAAGGAATGTTCTGAAGTTCAAACCGTGTAGAAAACGATGAGAAATCAATCATATTTCCCTATAAAGCATGGTAACAGTCATGATTTCCTCCGTCAAGAATAAAGAAGAACCGTATTTGCCGGCCGCCTATTGAACGTCTAATACAGCAGCATTATGTATGAGAGGGACAGGAAAATCATGAAAAATAGTGGGGTTCACCAGGAATCAGTGCACGCATAGAGCTTTGCTCTAAAACTAGGACCCACTGGAAGTGAACAAAGATGATATCAATTAAAATATCCCACAAAAATTCACCCAGGAAAAAGAAAGTAAGAAATTTATGGAATTGCACGATATTTTGCTGCTTGTTTTGTAGAAATACCAGATTTTGCAGAACTATTTGCTTTGACTGGTCGAGTGATGCTTACTTTGTGTGTATTTCTGTTTATATACAGATATTGGAATTTACTTTTCTGCATTTATGGTATGGGACTTCATTTACCTACAAGTGCCATATTTCTGGGGGTGTTGCCTATTACCATATGTGGAGTAATGGATAGCGGCTCGGATTGAGGAATCGGAGAGCCAAGTTCGAATTCCGTGCTAATACCAGTGGGAAAAGTATGAATCCTCTTCTTATACCCCACCACATAGCAGGACAGACCGGGTTCTATAGACTTGGATGGCAACTCGTCAACCGCAGAAAGAAATGGCGACCTACTGCGGGAAAAAATCTGCCTCGTCAGTCATGTATCGAAAGATACATGATCGCCTAAGCGTGTATCACGTATGGTACATAATTGACTGACCATATGTATCAGAGTTCACTGAAAACAGTAGATTTTTTGTTGTTGTTATGAATTTACTGTATGCGCAGATGTTGCTCCCTGAAAAACATTTAAAACAATTTTCAATAAATGCATGATGGAATGTACTAAAATTCTTCTTTTCTCAAAAAATATCCTGGTAATTAAACCTAACTTCACTTCTATTAAAAAGTATCAGTTGTATAATTTGTGCTGATACTGTAAGTGTTTCTTCATGGTTGGGGAGCATTTTATTTATTTATTTATGTATTTATTTATTTATTTTTCTTTTGTTGTGATGTGTGCATTTTTTTCTAAATATTCCATGCCAAAATCTGGGTGCATCCAATGCGTGGGTGCATCCAATAGGCTGGCAAATACGGTAAGTTCTACTTAAAACCAATTTCAAATGTTGATGTTGTATTGATTTGATGTTGTTCACATAAAAGAAAATAACAGATTTTATTATGAAACAACTTTATCAATCATAAATTGTTAGAAAGCCATTTAACAAAGATTTCTCCATATTTATTAACTGAAATGATTTTGTAAACCTAAAAATAATAAGCATTTTCTATTCCTGTAGTAAAGTTATTTCTAATTTTTATAACACCCAAAGAGAATGACTGCTTCTTTTTTTTTAATTATAGTATCTTTCTACAAGTATTGCTTCACAAAGATTACACGTTGTTCGATAAATCAACACAACCCAATGTTTAATAGAAATTGTTTTTAAGTAATATCTCTCTTTTTGCACGACTTCAAGAATTAGATACTAACACCAAACACAAAACAAAAATCCAATTATTCGGGCAGAATTAATAGAGAATTATATAACACAATTTAAACAAACGGTTATATAATAAAAGCATGTTTACATTCACCTGCGACTGCAACGGAAATTGTTGGCAGTTATTACACGTCAAATAATTTTACTTAAGCCATTAATGTTGTCAGAAAATTCTAACGTCGTACTTCGAGAGATTGAGTGAAGCAAGATATAGTTTAAAAAAAATAAGAAGCAGTTCTCCTTTTTCTCTGATACACAAAAATATATTTGGATATCTTCATCAATCTAAAATTTAGTTTCAACATTTGCATCATGTGGTAATCTGGGTTGATTGCATTGTGCATCATATCTTCCTTCGTGCTTTATCTGCTGTACAATGTCTTCAGTGCTAAAGGTAACAGTTTTATGTTATTCATTATAATTTGCTTTTTATATCGTATTTTATCATCGTAAACTTCGATATATCGTCTCATGTGAGAAGTTGGTTGGAGAGGTCAATCAATTGTTCGAACAATCCACTGTAATTTACATTAACCTCTGCTTTAAAATGATTCCAAATTTAATCTTTTGTTCTCTTCCCTGCCTTGAGGCGTATTTTTCCTTCTGAACATCTCTTCCTTTCGTGTATTGTGTGAGACATGAATACTCGCAAAGAAGACCTGACAATTCGTTTAATCAATTATTCTTTGCAATCAGTTGATCACATATAATTTGATGAAATGATTCCATGCTTATGTTTCTTTAATTATGAGATGCGATGCGCCGTACTTTTTGACATAGCTATATTCTTATCCAAGCCCATGACGAACTCAAATTCTGATATACACAAGAACCGGTGTGCGCATGCGTTAGTGTATCTCTTGATTCCTTAATAATTCGCCGCGTTAATTTTATCTATTTTTTTTTCTACGGTCGATATTAAATAGACACTTTATTTCATTGTTTGGGTTTTAGAAATGCTCTATCTATTTATTTTTTATCGTATAACCAGCGTGACTATATATATATATATATATATATATATATATATATATATATATATATATATATGGTTATTCCCATACAGTGGTCATTCTCTGTACCACAGCTCATCAGTGTGACTAGACATCCGGTTACTTCAAGGCGAGACCGAAACCCTACCGATTTGGCGTCAGTTGGAGATTCTACCCCTAAGCTATCGGCTCATGGCAGAAAGGACGGGAAATTCTAACGTATTGTATACAAATGTAAACAAACGCCAGCAGCCAAAAGTGTTCAAATAGTCATGATACAGGTTACGAATGTCATACTGAACTTTAAACATCTTTTGATGTCCTATTCCTTAAGGAAAAATGTGGGCAAACGAAGTCAGTGTAAGTCCTCAACTTGGCTTTCCTCGATTCTACCTGAATCTTCCTAAGACTCGACACACGCAAATATTCTTTTTATTAATATACAAAGATAAATGTATTGGCAATGTTAGCTGAATGTTTGTGTATAAAAAAAATCTTCGGCATTCATTGACCGAACAGGTTGAAAAATATTTCTATTGAAAATCTTTTCAGGAAAAATGGGTTTCGCAAATCCACTAGCTGTTATTGCTTTTTCCAGTATCGATGGAACTTCCTTCCTAACCATTTGGTTGAAGTAGTGAAGGATGCCAGCATCGTGATTATATCATTATTTTCTTCTTGGGTTGCATGTGCTATCCATTTTAAGTTGTTTTTTTTAAAAAAATGATGTTCCCCATATACAAAACGCAAGAGCTTCTCTGGGTAGTGTGTTACAGAGTTTGTGGTACTTATTTATAAGGATATGTGCATAAAATAACGGTTAACCCTAGACTTGAACAGGTTAAGAGTGTAGCGGTCGGGCAAACATCTTGGGAGTTGGTTTTTCGAAGCAGTGGTTCATAGGAAGAAACTGCTCGTGTGGAACTTAGATCACACCACTGGAACATGAAGGGAATGAGGGTGCTTCGCAAAGCGGGTTTAAATGCAATCGCGATCCCAATAACAACTGGAACACTAAAAAGTAAAAAGAATAATAGGAACAATAAAAAAAAGTAAAAAGAATAATTTAATATGAACAAAAAAAGAAAAAGAATACTGATATATATGTTAAGAAAATCCCAGGAAAACCCTCACTATCTGAAATATAAAAGGTCGTGTCCATGAACACTGTTCGTGTAATTAGAAATGTTATATACATAATGACTTTAAATAAGCCTTCCTTTTACGTCATGTCTCAATTAGGCGAGAGCTACCCAGACTCCACTCTCCAGCTTTGATACAAAAGCGTCTCAGATCCGTTGTGGGTGACGAATTATTCACCACCCTCCAGCCTCTCTCTCACAAGCTGGATGTGACAAGATTCTCGTTGCTCTAATGCTACTTCCACGAAAAAATTCTCGGACGAACACTATATGCACTATCCCACTAACATAATAGTACACCACCCCCGATTCTTCCCGCGAATCACTGCTCTGTAGAACCGACTCTAAAAGGTTAACCCTAGCCTTGAACACGTTATCTTCCGCTCTTGTCCGTACAAATTGCCTCCTAACGTAACCCTCTACCTTGAATTGCCCCTGGGCCTTGTAAAGGATGAACAAGAAAAAAAAAAAAGATTCGTAAAAGATTGTATGAAACGACAACTCAGGAAACCTGAAAACGATTCCATGTTCATAACGCTCAAGCTTATCATTGTTAGCCAATTAATATAATGTTCATAATTATCTTACTGACATTTCCGACCCAACCATTTTATAAAGCGGAAGCAGTTTTAAAAAATCCCGAATCAAAAAACGATTATTGTAATTAACAAGCACATTATGGGCAATAACGATTAGCAAGTCCTATGCGGAATAATCAGTTTTAACAGGATTTAGCATCAATATTGATGGAGTTATCTTTCTCTTTCTCACTCCCCCCCTTTTTCACGCACACATACACGCCAATTCACACCGGTAAAATTAAAGACAATATTTGATAATAAAAACATAATAGCAAAATGACATTGGGAAGTAAGCAGATTCACCCAGGCCAGGCTTTTATCATTAAAAAATAAAATGTACCAAAGACGAAGGTGGATCATTAACTCATTGGCTGAATTTTGTGCTAATACTATCACTGTCTAATACTCGATCTATGTGATTAATTGAGAAGAATTGAGTTAAGTACGATGACAAAGAAAGAAAATATGATGATAAATCTGAGAGATCCCTTTCTACCTCCCATCAGCATGGCTAATGCTTACCTCCGGGAGAATGATTCGTTGCGTCTTCTCGGGCTAAATTTCTCGGCTGATGCGAAATCGAAAGTTTGTATAGAATCCATTGCTGGATCTGCTGCTAAGAAAGTTGGTTCACTGTGTTGTGCTAGACAATACTACTCTCCAGAATCTATTTTACATATTTATAAATCTACCATTCTCCCATACTTTGAATATCACTGCCGCATATGGTTCGGTGCTTTTGCTATATATATTTAGAGATTCTTGATAAAACCCAAAGAAGAATCAACAATATTATTGGTCCTGACCTGGCATCTCGGCATCACTCACTTTTCCCACCGCTATAATGTAGTTTCCGTGTGCCTTTTCTATAAACATTTTCAGGGTAATCGTTCGGATTAACTCTACGCTGGACTTTATGAATTTAAGCGTACTACTAGATTGGCAACAAGTTTTATCAATTTATAGTTGAATTGGCAAGATGAAAACATAAGTCTTTTTCTAACAGTTTCTTTCCCAGTGAGTAAAGTGAGTATAATGAAGCCGATTGAAATTGGAACTCAGCTCTGCGATTTCTAATTTCGAACGGTTATCCATTACACAATAGGAATATCCAAGCTGACAGCACCTAGTATTTCCAAGCGGTGACCCATCTAGGTACTGACCAGGTTCGACGTTGCTTAACTTTGGGAAAGTGTAAAAGCATCGCTGACTGGGTTCAGCTGGCCAAGTGAAATTTGTGAAATATGTACAACAGAAGAGTGACAAAAAAAAAGGCTTTAAAGGCTTCCGCATCGCTGACTGTGTACAATAGAATAGCGAAAGAAAAACTGAATGGTATCAGTATCGGGATCTTGGATGAAATGGTTGTTCTGCAAAACATGCACAAAGCAGTTTAAAATTCAGGAAAATTGCTCGAAATAATTCAGCAAACAGTAAAAAGACAATAACCGACGATTAGTGAAGAATCGGAAAAGAAAAAAGTGATAGAACGAACGTGTCGCAGACATGGTGACGTAGTGTACAAATGAAATGAGAAACGCAATCTCTTATCGGTGAGGAAAGTCGTGTCCGAGAGCCGAATTCAAATTTTGAGCTATTCTGTTGTCTTTACTTTAACACAAAAACCCTTGGAAAAGCATGTATCAGTCTCTTCTCCCTCCTAGCTGTGGATTAAATGACAGGGTAGGCCATGAAATCTAGCAATGTGTGGCAAACAGCTTAAGAAAAATAAATCTTTGAATCCCAAACTGTAGAGAATGCAACAGGAAACCACTCCATCTTTTCTAAGAATGGATGACAATTCAAATATAAAAAAATGGATCCAGTAGAAAGCCATAATCGCCTACGCCCTGAAGAATTTCTTATCATTGCTTCTTTAAACAAATTAATGGATATTAATCATATGAAAGCAGAAACAGACAAAAACAGAAAACATACGAACCATAAGTGAATTACAGAAGAAAAAGGGTGCAATTTGATTTCAACTGCATGAATAAATGGTATAAAAAAATTCAGAGGCTACCATAAGAAAATTCTTAAGTATTAGTAAAGATGATAAACCAAATCGCAGAGGTAACAATGTCATTGGATTAAAGAATGAAACAAAAGAAAACCGCCAGGGATCTTTTAAAAAAATGCAGAGCGTGAAAATTAGGGTTATGCCATTAACAATTGGCACATTGCTGAAATTTACTTGTCCTTGGAATTTTGAGTGAGGAAAATGTTCTTGTTTTAAAAATGGGAAGTATATTAAAAGGTTTGTGAGTTTACAGAATTTTAGTAAGATGTATTGTCACTTGTAAGAGAATTGAACAGTTCGAAAATAGTACGAAAAAACGTGTGTGAGTGTGATGGCGTTTTTGTTATCCGGAGTGAATGTTCGTAGGTACGTGTGTGTGTATGTAATGGCCTGCATTGTATTTAACTTGCACAAAAATCCATAACTAACACATGAAAATATCCAGTAGAAAAAAATTAATATCTGTTATCCAATGAGGATGTAGTTAACTCACAGTAATATGGTAAATGGTTTTGATCCACTGAAATGTAGAAGTTAGGTTCTACAATGTGGAGCAAGGAATGGCTGCTCGAAACAGCAAGGATTCTTCGAAAAGTATTGGACAGACCTGTCGATGAAAATAACAAAGAGCCGGTTTATTTTTAAAGTCACTAGAGGTGACCTTTAAAAATCCTCTTACCAGCGACCAACATCATATGCTCTACGGAAGCGAATCATAAATACTTCCCACATCCTCAAAAAAGTTTTATCAATGTGACAGATTATGGAACTATACTACTGAGATTTGCAAGTATATGCTCGTATAACCTCCTATCTCTTACACATTTTGCAATGATTTCTTCTTTGTATTTTGAATATTCCTCTGTGAGTTTACTGAATTTCAAACCCGTGACATAATTCTAGTTATTTCAGGCTTTCCATTTCATCTGCTTATACATTTTAAATCTACATAAGTATTATTTCTGTATGCACATACGCATCATGATGAAAATTGAAACTAATATACACAATCATCGTACACACGAAAAAAAAATGATTCTAAGAATGTCAGAGACATGTCCAATTGTACCAACAATCATAAATATATAGTCTCTTGAGTTTTCAGGCTCACACTTGGAGAGAGTTCGTAAGACAAACATGCAGACTCAAAACACGATATTATTAATAATATTAAAACACGATATTATTAATAATATTAATAACCCTGTATTATTATTATCATTATTATTATTATTATTATTATTATTATTATTATAATTAATAATAATAAAATAACGAACAATACTTCCAGCTAGTTCAACAGAGAAAGTCATTGAAAAGTATAAGTGCTTTTTACCATAAAGAAATCACTGAAGCTTTACGCTTTCTACTTTTACAATAAATAATTGGCAAATAAAAATCGTTAAAATTGTCCAGTCCGTCTGTGCCAAGTGAAATTGTGTTCCTTCGTTTATGTCTTTCTCCTGTCAATCAACGTCAGATAATTATAGCAACAATGAGTGGGTCGGTAATCTTTTACAGAATATTATCGAAGGTGCTCTATATGCATAAAATAGCTGCCATATTTGAATTTATTCTCAAACAAACTTGAGCCAGAATTTGTTGGTATGACTATTTTTGTTTTTCTAAAATTATTCATTACCCTTTAAACATAATTATTTGTAAACTGTCACTAATACTTACATTATGTTGCTATCAAAATCATTTCAAACTTTTCTTGCAAACACGCTATGTCTCCACCCTCAGTATATATATATATATATATATATATATATATATATGTGTGTGTGTGTGTGTGTGTGTGTGTGTGTGTGTGTGTGTGTCTGTGTGCATTTTTATACATGTTTCGAGATCCACTCAATGTAGTGGGTTACTGTTAAGATGTTTATGAAGAATGAGATATGTGATATGAATGAAACGAAGGTGGTAGAAAATGAAGATTATGAGGATAAGGCGAATAGATAACAAATGACCCTAGACTTAAAGACTTTTAAGATTGGGCTATTCAGGAAGCATCCACGCAGGGGTTTGTTCCGCAAAATGTCAGTTCTTTGGAAAAAGTTATCTTAGTGGAACTTACTCTTTAAATTTGGAATACGGAAGAACTGAGGAAGATTCTATTTCGTGGAAGTAATATGACGTGTCCTATCTGTAAAGAAGTAAGCTAGTAGTTGTGTGTGTATGTATGGGGAAAGAAAAAACGCGACTGAAAACGAGACACAAAAAGAGAGAAGTAGGGAGTAACTAGGTTAGAAATCTACAGTTTAAAATGTCAGAACGGAAAACGTTAAAGCTTGCATGATGGACAAGCGAAGAGAAAATCTGTTTCTAATGCTTAATTATTAATAAACTGAAGATCATTATTTCTTTGAAATATTTCTTTGCGGGTCTGGAAACGATTCCAAAGCTAAGGAAATTGCTTTATGAGACGAGATGCCAATATTTTATGAATATGGACGCAATTATTTTGTAACAAATCGGATTCCAGGTGAAAAAAAAAAATGAAATAAAAACAAATTTTGCCATAATGTCTCAGAAACCTTTCTTGTCACTATGTCGTCTGCATCTTCAGTTGCAGCTGTTCTCATGCATAATAAATAGAAATGCAGATTATTACAAAAAATACAAGAATTTATTTGAGCATTTTAATGTGCGAAGCCAAAGAGCATTACATTTTCCTGCTGACTATCAAAACACGTTCGCCTCTTGCTTATCAGATAAAATACTCCTTTCTGCTTTCCATCAGCATGACTGACGCTAACTTCCAGAAGAGTGACTCGTTGCACCTTCTTGGGTTAACATTCTCAGTTGACATAAAGTGGAAAGGCTTCAATGCCGCTAAATCAGCTGCTAAGAAACTTGGTTCGTCGTGTCGTGCGAGACAATTTTTTTCTCCTGAATTACATGTCTATGTATTGAATATTGCTGCCACATATGGTCAGAGGCTCCTGCTGTATATTTAGAGATTCTTGATAAAATCCAAAGACGAATCAGCAATATTATTGGTCCTAACCTAATGTCTCGACTTCAGCCACTTTCCCACCGCTATAAAGTTGCTTCCCTGTGCTTTTTCTATAAATACTTTCATGGTAATTGTTCAAATGAGCTCTTCGCTATAGTTTTAAGACCTTACGAATTTAAGCGCAGTACTAGATTGGCGACAAGGTTTAATCAATTTACAGTTAAATTGACTAGATGTAAC
Organism: Acanthosepion lycidas; assembly: GCA_963932145.1. Lineage (NCBI taxonomy): Eukaryota > Metazoa > Mollusca > Cephalopoda > Sepiida > Sepiidae > Acanthosepion > Acanthosepion lycidas. The sequence continues at coordinate 59,115,583 of OZ010579.1, read as the reverse complement.
CGTAAATTCTATGCTAAAAATTTATTTTCTCGCTCGTGGAACCCTCTTCCAGCTTCTTTTTTCCAGTCAAGTTTGATCTTCAAAAATGTGAATGAAATGTCAATCGTTATCTACTGTCTCCCTGATCACACTTCTAATGTTTTCGCTCCTTAGCAATATTTATGTTTTCTAATTCTTTCACACGCAATAACCTCTTGTGTCATAGTGGCTCTACTGCCTTGCTTGAGGTGGTTTCGATTAATAATTTTTTTATGGTAATAGGCCTATTAACAGTTATTGGCGATATTCTGGTATGCATACATGTTATACTCGTTGCTTTCCAAATCAAACTTGAAATGATTTTACTGTACAGAACTGCGAGGTGAATTCTTATGTTACCAATTTCGTTCAATTATTACTTAAGTAGTAATGCCAGAATGTTATATATTAGATACGAGTTCTGGTGTTTAATGTCCAGCATCGTATCATACAATACTTACGAGGAAAATAGCACGTTTCCCTGAATTATTTTAACACCATGATTAAAGGTATTTGCTGGTGTGCGCAAGAATCAGAAATGTTTTTTTTTTCATGAACCAATCTAATGAATAGATGATTGATGAGATTTCATTGTCATTTACACTTTTTACATATGTTTTTAACAACTATGCCTACCGTAGCCAATCCTTTTATGTATAAGGAAAACCTGTGATACCTACATCTGCATGTGTCAACAAAGGAATGCAACCGCTGCTCAGTGGTATGAGCTGCGAATTTAGTCGGAAGTACGCCTTTATTTACTTTATTCACAAAGAAAACAACCCAGAATGGAAATGGTTTATGATGTTAATGCCCCCTCTAAAATCTAATCTTATAAGTAAAATTAAAACAAAATAATACAACGAAGTATGATTGAAAGGACATTATTTTACCAGTCCGTTACTGGAGTCATTAGTTTGTAGCGGTGTTGACAGTTTGTTGAAGGGAGACATTTTATTACTATTGTTCACCCAATACAAGACCCAAGAACCACTCAAGATAGAGGCATAATGATGGAAGAAATATGAATTGCATATCATGAGGATATGTAGATAACGGTTGACCCTCGACTTCAAGATGTTAAGATTGTATTGATCGGGGATGCATACTTTCGGGAGTTTGTTCCAGAAAGTAACAATTCTAGGGAAAAATCTGCCTGAGTGCAACTTCCGCTTTACTAATTATATACGAAGGGAATGAGGACAATTCGACGCTGTGTACGCGGCATGGCAGGTCTAAGCCGTGAAGGTCTGGATTGGTAAAACTAAGGAATGTAGCTGGTATCAACATCTGTCATGAAAATAGCAATAAAGTAGCGAGAGGTTAGCAAAGTTCCGTCTGTGGGAAAGAGGGTGTAAGGTGGAAAATAATTCATCTCCCACAAAGCAGCGTAAACGCTTTTTAACCCTGTCAAGGCTGGAAAGTGATGATTAGGGAGCACCAGCATAAATATGCAGCAATACTGCATTTTTGGTCTAATCTGACTTTATATATTTAAGTGTATATGTGTTTGTGTGTTAGTTTCTTACTGAGATATTCTTGTGGTCGTATGGGTTTTTTTTTCGAACAGAAGATAACGTACTGATAGTATTGTGTTGTTTTGCATGCAACACATGGTTCAATGGGGACTAAAAAGTCCCCCAAAAGGGAAACAACACGCATCTTGTTACCATAACATCGTGTAGTTGAAGAGAAAGAGATGTTATACCCTTTCATTTTATACTGCTTTATTTATACAACGCCACCTAGGGTACATTAAGAGAATTCGCTTGACAGAGAATGTGCGGTACTCTCCCTTACGGTTGTGGATCATTTCAAGTAATTAAATAGTTCCCAGCAGCCAAACAGTGATTTGTAACACTAGAGATAGTCGTGGTGTATACATCTGAGTTATTTAGGAGAAAGGATTGTCTTGCAACATTATAAAATGAGCACTTAAAACTTTCTCTACTGTTTGCCAATAAACAACTCATCAGTTTTGCGTCTCAAGAAAGAACATGTTCGGCCGCGCTCTTGAAAAGTATGTCTCTGTACAATGTGCGTTCCATATGTACTATAGTGCTATATCTACGATACCCTTATAAATGTTATAGTTTTCTTAAGTGAACAGCATGTATTAAATGTATGCAATTTACCTATTGTAAATTAAAAAAAAAACCTTTTTAAATACAACGCAAATCCAAAAAGAATCCAGAGAATCTATGCAGGACGAAACACCATTACGATAATTTACAAATGACATAATATACGAAATGTAATACTGTAAAAGCAATGTTTGCTAAACGAATCAATATTGGCTGTTGTCATCTTCAAAGTATTCCCCTTGTCAAGAAAAAGCACTTCGTGAGACGATGCTACCATTGCTGTAACCATTCTTGGAACTCGTTTTCCAGAATATCTTTCTGTCGCGTGTTGCTGGACGTCATGGATGTGAGCAAATCTGACTTTTCGGTGCATTTTTAATTTTTAAAATAGCCAAAATATAGTGAGGGTTAGAAGAATTTCGTTAGAAACAAAGAAAAGAATACTGAACTGTAATATCTTTCTTCCTATATGGCAATGAATGCTGGGCAATCTCCACACAGATGAATAGGAGACTTGAAGCAACAGAAATATGTTTCTACAGAATGATGTTTAGAATACCAGGAACTGAACATGTGAGCAACGACGCAGTTTTAAAGAAAATGGAAACAAAAAGGACACTTATAGCTAATATTAGAAAGAGACAGTTGAAATTTCTAGGCTACATAATGAAGAAAGAGGGCTTGGAAAATTTGATATTCACATGATAGATTGAAGGCAAGAAGAAGAGAGGAAAGCAATGCATAATCTACTTAGCGAGTTTGAGTAAATTGAACAAGGTTTAGGAGAGATAAATAAATGATAACATTTATGAAGCGCTACAAAGGACAGGAAATTGTTGAGAGCCATGATCGCCAAAGGCACGTAGAATAAGAAAGAATAAGAAAGCAAAATATAATTACTAAATAAATTTTAAAGTGTTAGATTGTTGACGTTATGATTAATAAATAGTTGTTAATCCTTTTCATAATTAATACTAAAGACTTGGTCATTTGAAAATGAACGATGTTAAGTTTTCTTGCAAGATTCTCATTGTTGTATTTCAGCTTTTGTCTGTTTGTATTTTACATTCTAAGGTTTGCCCTTTTTTCTTTTGCCAGGGGGGATTTTCAAGAAACTTACAAATGCTGAATATTGCACTTTAATGACTCTTTACCAAGGAGAGTGCTATGCTACACAGTCAATCACAAAGACAGATAAGCTAGGATTATTAACATCAGGAATGCGAGTATTATCTATATTTTTGGTTTGTTAGAATTTACTTGTTAAGTTTATTTTTCAATATATTATGGAAAAAGTTAGGATTTTAGAATTAGGGAAAAAGTTAGAATTTGATAATGCTGAGCACCTAAAACTTGCCCCTTCGCCATTTTTAAGATGGTTAAGCACTTTTACTAATCTTCACACAAAACTTGAATTTAGATTCCTTTCACTCATTTTCCACCAACAGTATGAGCACCTAAAACTTTCTCTACTGTTTGGCAATAAACGAATCATCCTGTTTGAGTATCAAGAAAGCGAATGTTGGAACATGTCCGGACGTGCTTGTGTATGTCTGTTTGATTCATTACCTCAGCACCACGCTACGGTTATTCCTAAATTAAATTACCGCAGCTCTTGTACTACTAATTGTTCTATATTGATATCTCTGTTTTGTAGTGAATATCACTATTACTGATAAGATTAGCTGCATAAATGAATGTTGCGATCAGTGATCATTACAGTATTTTTATGTAACTCTTGCCTTATTAAAAGATACACTCATCGGCCGACAATCCTGAGATGAATAAAAATTGATACATGAAAGAAACAAATAGAAGAGGGAAAATGGAAAAGAAAATACCAAACAATTAACAAAGAAAATTAAATAAAACCTAGTTAATTCGTTGAGAAAGCAGTATCTCCAGAAAATTGGAAATTAATTTAGCGAAGCCAAACAGCACAGACAATGTGTTAAAATGTGTAGCAAAGTGAAAAATCACAATAATATCATACAATCAAAATCTCCACAGTAGAAATGTCCTGGTCTCAAAAAGGCTTTAAAACACATTTCGACTCACACTAAAGATGGCCGCAGAAATAGAACATTTACATATTATTCATCCAGTCATTACAAAGTCGGTCTCCAAACGTAAACAATAACGAACCAACTGATGAGGAAGTTAAGTTTGGTTTTTGTTAGGGATGCAATTATGACATATGTATCATCAAAAAACTCCAAGGAATTGCTTACCTCTCTAATAGGAAATGGTATACCTGCTTTATCGATCTCACAGCAGCATATGACCAAATCAATAGAGACTTCCTCTTCTCATCTATTAGTAACTGGCTTCCAAGCTACAAATACATTGAATGCATCAATCTACTAGAGGAATTGTATCGATCTAGAAAATCTTACATGTCTGGCAAGGGCCAATATACAGAAGCATTTCAAGCCTCATCAGAAGTACGACAAGTAGATGAGATCCCCGGACTATTTCATCTTTTCTTAGACTATACCCGGGGCATTAAATCACAGATGTGATTTAAACATTTAATACTAAATCTAAACATTTCATACTCCATCCTAAACTAATCTACCAATAAAAGATAATCATCCTTCTTTCCCTTCCGAGGCCAGTTTATTGATGGTGAGGTGTGGGGGGTCGCTATGCTTATGACATATATGTTCATAGCTGAGATAAGAATGATCTTGAACAGAAAAATCAACATCCTCTACCAAGTGTTCCAAGATCGGAAACTATGATCTAGAATTGGAATACAAGCAGTGATGGCTCATACTCAGAATCCATCATAAAAATTGTGGATTGGGAATTAGTAAACACGAAACACTTCAAATACCTCTGCGTATGGATCAGTTATAACAAATTTAGTATAGGAGATAAGAAAAGTGAACATAGAATAGGTTCTGTTGGAGGTAGTCTTGCCAAACACCGTAAATTTTAACAAAGACAAAGCATCAACCTGAAAATCCGAGTCAAATTCTTAAATAGCCTCTTCAGATCGAAACTTTCATATGAATGTCATGCATAACGCCACATCCGTTCAGAAATATCTAAACTGTCATCTGTATACAGCCACTTTCTAAGATCAATGGCTAAAAACAATTCTGATCAAGTGAAATCTGAGGGTCTTGGAAAAGCCCATCCTTCTTTGAACATTGTGGACTGTCTATACAGGCTCACAAACAAAGAAATGTAGCAAATAACAAAAAACACATCACTTGAGGACTATCAACAGCAGCAACAATTAAATTGAATATTGCATGTAACTGAAAGAGAAAATAATAACATAATTAAGATGGTGACATTCTACACTTCTTCAAATAAGAGGTTAGGAAAGAAACCCCCATCAATACTGGAAACAGCGATAACACCTACTGGACTTGAGAAACCTATTTTCCTGAAAAATTGTTTTAAGAGAAAAATTTCAATTGAAAGTATTATTGGCTGCTCGGTCAATAAATATCGAATGTTTCCTTATAGGGAAACGGCTAATATTACCATTACCATTATTAATCCATAATTTTTGTTCAATGTCTGCAATACTGTAAAAATGACTAAATTTAAAAGGAAAGTTGGTGCTTTTTTTAAAGGAAAAAATATCCTATTGGGAAGTAAGGCAACGATGTTATACAGCCTGATTTGATTAATGAGGAGTTCAAGTTGATCAAAAGCTTCGTGGACCGACGAAACGATTCTGATCGTTGTTTAAGTTCGTAATAATAATCAGAAACTCATAGTTGGAGGGAAAATGATTGCACACAGGTTTCTTCCATTACAATCGGATTCTCTACGTAAACGTCAATCTCCAAAAAAGGATTAAGATGAGCTTCGGGAATGTGGTATAAAACTGACTGAATTGTTTTTAACATTTTCTTGTTTTTAAAGCACTTTACATTTTTGTAGCTTCAGGAACTCAAAATAATTTCAATGAAATCCATATCATTTCGGTGTGCAAAAAACATTTTGGAAACACTTTTAATTATTTTCCATGAAAAGAATAGCATTTACGGCCACTTTTGTTTTGCTGTTTCATTTCATTGCATCGCTTACTGCTTACATCAGTTTTATGAAAAAAAAAGATGGGGAAAAAACTATTAATGTATATTTTATGGATTCGATTAAAAGAGATTGGAGAGAATGGAGATCAAGTGACAACAAGTCTCACCGTAAAAATGACGAGAGATACTCACTGAGATATATCTCATTCGTCATTTTTTACTAAAACAATTTTATTAAAATAAAAATAAATTTTACTAATTATTTTGCTGGTTTCTACTACTACTCGGTGTAGTGTCTCCCACTCCTTTGTTGGTTGTGTTTCAGGGATTTCTATAGCCAAAGGTCGGCTCCGATTTGCCCGAAACATTTTGGCGATTAACACAATTTCAGAGTTCGACTGGCTCGACTAAGCATTGGTTAAAAAATCACGTTTGTCAAAACAATTTATTGTAGAAGAAAAACACTTTTTTTTCCTTTCCCTTTCCTTTACCCTCCAATTTACCCTCTCCACTCCTTCGTCAAGAAGTTTTGTGGCCAGACTGGCAAATTTCTGGTCTCAGTATATTACTTTATTACTTTCATCCCCCCCGCCCCAAAGTACCGAGACACGAAATTTATTCAGAGAGAAAAAATAATTTTTAACAGTTTTTTACAGAAATATATTTTAGAAGCAAAATGGTTAAAATTGAATATAAATATTTTCTATAAAATGGTAATTACCTAAACTCGATGAAAAAAATGTAGACACTTCATTAAAAAATATAGGCACTTCATTAAAAAATATAGGCACTTCATTAAAAAATGTAGACACTTCATTAAAAAATATAGGCACTTCCTAGAAAATATTTCTATACTAAAAATCATTTCACTTTTTAAACTATTGTTTAAACATAAATTTACCTTTTTATACAAGAATTCATGCAATGTACGGCTGTAGAATTACTCAAGGTAAACAGTTACTGTTAAAATGATAATAAATGTGGTGTGGGATATGAATAAAAAAAAAGGAAATATTAAGAAGTGAGGATTATATGGATCTGGATTATAAAACCTTACCGCATATGCATGGTAGGTTTCATTTTTAGTCAAACTTTCGTAATGTACCAGCACTAATAATGTAATTCTTAGTTTTACTATTAAATATCTCCAGTGTGGTTAGAAAGTTCGCTTTTTGGTAATGAAGACTCGGGTTCGAATCTCACCATGGTCGATTAGTCAGGAAGGTGACTTCTTGATGTTATTGGTCTGAAGGAGGCGATCCCCGTGCGGTACCTTTGGAAAATACCTGAAAACAAGACCATTGGGTAGCCGGAACCCGTTGGGAGCGTTCGATGGTTGCCCTAGCACGAAGTCACAAGTCATCTTGACCGATAACTCTCCCCCACAAACTGTAACCTATGTCCGTTCAGCATAGTTGCAGTATAAACCACAGGTGTGCTCTGTGGGTGTTGAAGAAACACAAATGTGCCCAAGCAAGCGTCTGCAACAGGGATTAGTTAGCCGACCTAGTAGACGGCCATTCTCGGATACGAATGGCCAGTCATCCATCCATCTTCCTAATGTTGTAAAGTTGACCTTTTTCGATATGTTCCAGCGACCCTCTTGTGAGGTGGCGCTACAAAGTTCTTAGACCTAACAAATCAGACCTAAAAAATCTCTGTGTGGTTAGGACCCAATAATTTCTTCACCCGCCCTTATTTCGTAAATAAGGAATATTTATTGTAACTTCACATTTAGGAGTGATGGAGTTTCTTCGCTATTCTGTATCCTTGAAAAACTCCAAGATTGCTGTTACTTTGGAGAGTGCTAATAATATCCTTTTGGGCTTTTGGAAGTGAAAGAAAATGAGAAAACTTTAGAATGAACCGGAAACCCAATCGTAAAAAAAAGGATAAAACTCTATTCCTGTTTGAAAAAAAATAAATAAATAAAAAAGCGTTAATTGGACGATAAGCGAACCTATCTACTTCTATTGAGGAAAAATAAAATAAAAAGAAATAAAAAATAATTATAAATGATAAATAAAATTTAAGAATTTAGGCAGAGACGTCAGAAGTATAAAGTTGAAGAAGACTTTAGAAGGAACCAGAAACCTAAACAGGAAACAAAGGATAAACATCTACTCTTGTTCAAAAGACGGAGGAGGAGTATGAACTGGACTATTTAATTGGATTTTGTTTTATTTTGTTTTATTTTGTTTTATCGTATTGGTCATTACGTTTTAAAATGGAATAGGCCAATAATAATAATCAGTGCAGAACATCTAAGGTAAAAAAAAAAAAAAAACTAGCCGGAATGTGGCGCAGACTACAGCATAGTGTTGCAAGGACGTCATGATACTGCAAGAACCTTGATATTGTGACACTGATCATGAGAGCAGTCTCACTAAGCTTTAACAAGAAGTTCCGGCTCCTTACAAGCAGTCCGGATGCATATAGGAAAATGAAGATAATAGAAAAATAAAATAGGATAAATTTAAGAACAACGAGAGAGCTGTGGGGTCTCAGGAGTGGGATTAACTTCAAATATTTGTATTTTGATATGCAGCTTTTCAATCTGTTAGTGCATTATTAACTATTAAGTTTTAAATTTATATGTTGCGATAACTACAGTAAAGATCAAGCGGAAAAGTAAATTATTCTTGTCACAACAGAGATGTTTCTAGCACTTATCTTAAGGTAGATAAGCAAAAGAAACTCTTTAACATATTTGTCTGTAACCGACATGACAAGTAAGATTGCAAATACAATAAATGCGTCTATCTGGGGACAAATATTTTTAAATGAATCAAAAGGAAAAAAATAACTCAAGTACAATTATAAAAAGTAGAATTGAACAGGAAGGAATAATAATAATAATAATAATAATAATAATAATAATAATAATAATAATAATAATAATAATAATAATAATAATTAATAATAATAATTAATAATAATAATTAATAATAATAATGATTAATAATAATAATAATAATAATAATTAAGAATAATATTAATAATAATAATTAATAATAATAATAATAATTAAAAATAATAATAATAATTAATAATAATAATAATTAATAATAATAATAATAATAATTAAGAATAATATTAATAATAATATAATAATTAATAATAATAATAATAATTAAAAATAATAATAATAATAGTTAAGAATAATAATAATAATTAATAATAATAATAATAATAATTAAGAATAATATTAATAATGATAATAATTAAGAATAATAATAATAATAATAATAATAATTAATAATAATAATAATAATAATAATAATAATTAAGAATAATAATAATTAAGAATAATAATAATAATAATTAAGAATAATAATAATAAGAAGAAGAAGAAGAAGAAGAAGAAGAAGAATTAAGAATAATAATAATGCTTGCCAATTAGAAATTACCAAGCACATATACTGAAAAATTGTGTTAGTCCAAAATGCAGATTCTGTGATAAATATCCAGAAACAATTGACTATCTTACATCAAGTTGTACAGGGGCACTAACTGAATATAATCCCGACATGACAGAATAGACCAATATCTGTACTGGAAAATATGCAACTTTTACGGAAGGCAAACTGCAAAAAATTTGTATGAACAGCAGCCTCACCAGTTTACAGACGTATAACCCGTGACACTTTTTTAAAACTTAATAATACACACAGTACAATCAAAGCTAATCGTTCAGACGCCGTGATCAGAAACCACAAAAACAGAATATGCCTTCTTATTGATACGGTGGAGTAATGGATAGTGGCTTGGATTGAAAAATCGGAGAGCCGAGTTCGAATTCCAGTCAGATCCATTACATTCACTTACGTGCTAATGCCCTTGGGAAAGATCTGTTCATCTTCTTTTCCCACCAGATACCGGTAAATAGCAGGACAGAACAGGTTCCATAGCCTTGGATGGCACCTAGGCTACCGCAGAAAGAAATGACAACCTAATACGGGAAAAAATCTGCCTCGTCAGTCATGTATCGAAAGTCATGTATCTTTCGATACATGATCGCCTAAGCGTGTATTACGCATGGCACATAACTGACTGGGTCCCTGAAGACTGTAATTTATCTTTGAAGATCTTCAAAAAACTATCAAAGTATAATGACCTTGAAATCGAAATCTCAAAAATTGAAACAGGAGGACATCAACAATTCCAGTTTTAGTTGGAGGCCTCGGTTTGACTGGAAAAGGTACCAATAGACTCATTGAAGGGATCCCTCCGCAAGCCTTAAAGGAATACAAAAAATTGTACTCACAAGTATAGCACACACCTTATCTATGTGAATTATATAACATCTTAGGGTTTTTTTGTATTTTTTCAAAAAAATGATCAGCGGAAAATATTATGATGCAATTTTTGACCTTTTCAAAGGAAATAATAATAATAACAACAACAACAATAATAATGAAATTAGAAAACTAAAAAAAGACAGAAAAATACATCACCAAAAAACATTTTAAATTAGTGATTCCAAAAGTTAAGAAAATACGAAACTTACAAATCATAGGTGCGTTCAAAACATAATTCCAGAATATCGTCGAATTTAGCTAAGCTTTTATGGGGTTCAACCAGTTATTAGAAAATACTAAATTAATAAAGTAACAAGTTTGAGTTTATATATATATATATATATATATATATATATATATATATATATATATATATATATATATATATTGTGAAATTTATAAAATCTTTCACTTAAAACAGCTTTTCACGAAAATAAGTCTGTGAAGTTCACTGTCATCGGTTCTTTTTACTACTGATGGGATTTTCTTTCATAACCTTTTGTTTTAAATAATGTGTAAAAGTCAACATACTATAATTTTTTTTTTAATTTCCCAATGGGTATATTTTTAATCATTTCGCCACTAGCAAGGCCAGAATGACACTAGTACGCAGGGGGCTATAGAGAGTGAAAGTGAGATAAAAGACTGTGTCTAGCGAAGATTGAGGAAAGGCTAAAAGATGAACGGGATTCAAGAAGATGGAAGATGGCGATTGAAATTGCATTTAAATTTTTGAAGGTTGTACTTGTTAGGGAAACAAGAAAACGGATCTGGAGTTCCACAGGCGGGAAGTGCGAGAAAAAAACTGTTGGAGTAGAATTGGCGGTTGCATTTAATTGTTTCAACAGTAAAAGGGTGAGGTTAGATGTTAGTCTAGTAGCACGCTTAAATTCATGCAGGCAGGGCACAAGGGAAGAAAGCTAGTCAGAGTAATTGCCGTGAAAATATTTGTAGAAAAGACAGAGGGAAGCCACACCGCGTCTGTGAAAAGATGACTGAAGTCTAAATGCTAATTCAGGATCGATTACATTGCATATTATTCTTTGGGTTTTGTCAAGAACCTCGAGATGAATAGCAGGAGCACAAGACCAAACATGGCAGAAGTATTCAATGCGCGGGCAAACAGTAGATTTGTAAATGTGCAAGATGGACTCTACCGAGAAAAATGCAGGTATTGATCCACTTAAAGTCGGTTGAAAACGTGTGGCCAAGAAGGCACAGTCTGTTGCTTTCCAGGAGTCTAGCATCATGCTAATGGCAGGCAGAAGTGCTTCTCTATTGTGATGAAATAAGAGCAGTTATGTTTTGGAGGCATTAAAGTTTACAAGCTATTTTCTGCCCCAGTTAACCATGGATTGGAGGTCCTTTTCAAGAGCAGCAGCCAGCGTTACTTTGTCGGTATCACGTCAAGCAAAGCAGTACAGCCACTAGAACGCAAGGGGTTAGTGTGTGGAGCAATTAGGAACAGAAACATTAGTTATGAGGAGAAAGAGCAAAGAGCAATCAGGAAAGAGCAATCAAGACAGTAGAAAGCGAAATGCATTGCATTTAAATTTTTGCAGATTAAAGTTGGTTGAAAAGCATGAAGCCGGGAGGGATTTCCACGAACAAGAAGTGCGAGTTAAGGAACTTTTAGCTACATCTAGCCAGCTAAACTGTAAAATGATGAGATATCACCGTCAGTCTAGTATTGCACTTAAATTCATAGTCTAGGTGCCATAGCAAATAGCTCATCCGAATAATTACCATGAAAGTATTTACAAGAAAGACACAGAAGCAACCTTACGGCGATTGAGACAGAAGTGGAGCGAGTTTTCCTACATCAAAAATGTTTACGGCGAATGTTCCGGATAGGGAAAATAACAATAAATCTCCGCGATCACTTCTTTAACCATTTTCTAGAAGTTTGTTGTTCAGTGTTCTTAATTTTTTTCATTATTGTCTTTTTAAGAAGTCGTTATGTGATGCCTATATAATAGACACGTTTATTTCGAGCACTGTGAAAAGAAGGTGGCTGGAATTTTGTTAGCAACTTTCTATTTAAAAAAAAAAAAAACTTTGGACACGTTATTTCCGTTTGTAAATAAGGTGAGATTAATACTGAGTTCTAGATGTTTTATGTAGAGCGCTACTCTCACAGCAATATATATATGCTCTTCCGAAATCTCACTGTTGCATGACATTTACAAGTTAACTGAAAATGTAAATCAGTACCTAAATTATGTCTAGAAATCATAGCTACCTATGCTTGTATTCTCGGGCTACTTGAACATTTTTGACAAAAGCTCTGTTCAATTATTATATCCCTAGCCGGATGCTATATTCATGTCGTTGGCTATTATGTTTTCAAAAGTGTTATCATTTTACTGGTACTAATTCACTGTAATTACTGGATTTGTCAATCGTTCTCAATACTTAGTCTGAATATTACGGTTGTAAATGGCTGACTTGCAGGAACTGTAATACTCATAAGTCACCTAGGTGCTGCCGCAGCGATGGTAACTAGATATTCCTCATAACTTTAAGACGAAGAATGAATAGATACCCCACTGTGATCATTTTCCGAAGGCCGATGACTGTGCACTCGAATTCTGGTCTCAGGTTACAACTAGAAGAGATTAAATATTTCAAGAAAATACAAAGAGAGAATCGGTTCGCCTAACATTTACTCAAGCTTAGTGGAGTGATGCATAGCGGCTCGCACTAAGGAATCGGAGAGCCGAGTTCAAATTCCAGTTAAGTTCAATACATTAAATGACGCCTTGAGAAACTATGGGTAAATAGCAGATCAGATTGAGCTATATAGCCTTGGTTGGCAACCAATCTAGGAGTAAGAAAAATCTGAATTCAAACCAGCTTGGAAAGGGATAGGCTTCGTCAGGCTACCATGTTCAGGCTGTCATTCCCCATGTAGATGTGGTGCCCCTTAGACCCTAAGCGATTACGGGATTCGTGATCGTGAATGTCTTTTACACGCAAAAGTATTAAAATATAAATTAAACGTCAGGCATTTTTTTAAAGTTACGCAGATTATTTAAGATACAGATATTGAAGTAGTTATATAACTATTGGAAGTAAACGTATCTTACCGTCCCAATAGCGTTACAATGTGTACAATATAATAACACTTAAGATCTTCCAAAAAAGAAACTATGATCTGTAATTGGACTGAAAACAGTGATCTGCAAGCACCGTAATTTAAGACAAAATTCAAAGTCATTGATGCATATGATTAATACAATTATCTGGCTGTTGTTTGTTGGATTAATATTGTGTTATGAAGGGCATGCAATTAATATACAGTTAATTTTGACATTTGTAAAATTATATGAAGTTCTTTTCATACAGTTAATATAAAGATAATTTTCCAGCTCAAATATAAGATAGGGAACACCAAACAATTCGAAAAATTTACCTCTGATGAAGGTCCCCATTCGCCAACGCCTCTGCAAGGGTGTAAGATTTTATTTACTCTATACTAGCAACTAGATTAACCAAAATAAAGACATTTGATGCGATATGGCTGGAGTACCAGCTAGTAGTATCATGGTTTCGTGAACAAAGGAGGTGGGGATACGGGTGGGGGACAACTCCCCCAATATTTGTTCAAAACGAGGAAAAATCACACAAAATAGAAACATTTGGACAAAAATGCTGAAAAGATTAACAAATTAACAAATTTGGCAAACAAAATCATTGACTGGTAATAATCTTTATGTGCCATGTCCCCACATGATGTAGGCGATCATGGCTCTCCAAAATTTCCTGTTCTTTGTAGCCCTTAATATTTTTTGCCTTTCCCTCATTAAGTATACTATGTGTTGTTTTCCTCTGTTCCTCTGTCCCGTGAGTATCAGATTTTCCAAACCCTCCTTCCTCATTATGTACTCCAAAAATTTCAACTGTCTCTTTCTGAGGTTAAGTATAAGTTTCCTTTTTGTTTTCATTTTCCATGGTATCCTTTGCAACCCGCTGAAGAACCACATTTCTGTTGTTTCAAGTCTCTTCTTTATCTTTGAAGAGAAAGTCCAACAACTGACATCACGCAAGAGTTCAGTACTCTTTTCTTTGTTTCTAATTAAATTTTTCTGTCATTTAATACTCTGCTTAGCTTTATGCATCTTTGGCTATCCATATGCGTTTTCAGATTTAAGTGTCGGCCATTTTGTCCTCTGTTAGAATACTTCCTAGATATTTAAATATTTGTACTCATTTGATTTTGGTATTTCCGATTTGTAATTTACATTTTGGGTTCATCCTTTTACTAACAATCATGCATTCTGTCTTAAATGTTCAACAACTTTTAAAAAATTTGACCCTATTAATTTTTTTCTAACTGCAAGAATTAACCGAACGCTTTTATTTCTCCGAGATAAATGGCAAATTTGTTAGCGATATTTATTTTATTTACAAGTAGACTATTGTCCTCATCTTTGATGCATTCGATTTCTTACAAATGTGACAAAGAAAATAAGGGAAAACTAGTCGCCCTCCAAAGTAAGGCTGGAGAAAGATCGAAAAGCTGTAATTAGGAACGAGACAATGAAATACGGCATGGCTGATCATCTATGAAGGGAAAATGGTCGTCATCAGCCCCTATGGAATGAATTAAAATTATAAATAGAGAAAAAGATTCGAGATTCAGATGTCTAAAAGAATCAGTGCATGTAATAGACGATGAGGACTTCATAGCAAACATAGCATAGAAATAAGTACAATATGGGAACCGATAATAAAAAAAAAAATAAAGTACAGCAGGGCTTCAACAGCAGTAGAAAATTGAAGCCATGGTGAGTGCAATCAAGCCTGACAAGCAACACAAAAGCTCTCATTAGCAGGTAGGCTAAGTTTAAGGCACCAATTTCTCCACTCAAAATTGTCATACGGACAAGAGTCTAGTGGTTCGTAAACTTGGTACCATAGTAATTGTGAGTCCGTTCTCTGGTCTGCGAAGTATGGAAACAGGGCGAGCAATAACCGAACAGCACAAAATTAAGAACTAAACGTGATATCTCGAGATATCTTGGATATCTCGAGATATCCCATGGTCAGCGGAACAAGAACAATCTACACTCGTAGATTAAATAAAGGTTACAGTTCGATATTATCTGAAGGTTACACGGATCGACAAGCACCTTATGAAGACCGGAAGTCACAACGACCGAAACGTTGTATTAATAACAGCAGAATGTAAATAAAAGTAAACAATGATTACTCTCAGAAATTCAGACAGAAAGTTTAAATATCGAGAGTTGGTCATTCCTAACCGTTCTCTAAGATCAAAACAACTACAATCGCAGTTACAAAAAAACTCTATAAAATAATATTCAGAGACATACTTACTTAATCGATATGTCTGCACTGATATCTGGCAGTCATCTTGTCCCAAATCTTCCTTAGGAACCAGATACTACTTCACTACGTCTTAATTCTTTTTTCGACAACAATTTTTGTTTAAAGTTTTTGAAAGCATTTATTATTTTGCCTTTAGTTAACAAAATGTTATTTTAGTTATAATCAATAAACAATTGCTATTTTTAAAATATTAAATGATGTAAACAGTTCTTTTTTATATAAAAAATCATTAATTGATATTTTTTTTACTAAAAATAAAATTTTTTTCTAAAGATCCCTTGAACATAAAGATGACATTGTTATTAAAAAATATAGACTAGCACAAACTAAAATAGTGCAAAGAGCTGACCATCTTAGTAAAAATCATTTGTACACCAAAGCACTTTATGGAAAAACTAGTTTTACCGTTGACACATACAAAGTTTACAAATATGTGACGTAACTCATTAAGGACGTAGCAACAACACATGTACTGTAGCCATAGAAGCAGTGCTGTGTATAACGCTAGACTTACAGATCCCAACCCTCTTCAGACAAATTTCAAATTCGTAACTTTCCTTTTGGTCACCACCTCAGGTCAAGAGAGCCGAATCGGTTCATAAGATGGATTTATATATTTCCCAACGCAACCATAATTCAAACTCTTTTCGGCGACTTCTCTTTCCAAGTTGCTAACCATTACACAACCCACATATCTAAGCTGAAGTAAACAATTAGATTTTGATTACAACGAAAAACTCTTTAGAACTGTTCATGCCGCTTAAGACTATGACTTTTGCATGTGTGTCTGAAAAATCCCAACAAACACTAAACGATTTTTTTACAAAATTTCAGCGCTAATTTTCTTAAGATAAAAGAAAATAAGGAAGTGGTCAATCTTGACATCTCTCCACCCACCACGCCCCCAAAAAAAAGCAAAGAAAAGTTTCGAGTCTATACAAAACCTGGTCCCTGCCGATCTGAAAATATTTCAAGTGATTTAAAATGACGATGAACTGAATATGACTAATAAATTATCAGACTCTTCAAACCAGTATCGCCAAATCATCCAATGGTGGCACTAAAGACATTCGGGAAGGAGTCTAGTTTGAGAGATTTCAAGAGTGAATGTTTTAAACATTATCCTTGGCTTACCTTTGACATTGACAAATGTGTTTATCAAAAGCAAGCTTTAATGAAGTGAATAGACTATCGATCAAACGCAAAGCACAAAATGTCAGTGTATGTCATCTAAATACTGTCTACAAGCTGCAAGTGGCGCGCAAGCAAGAATACTTAAAATGCAATCGAAACTCTGTTATTCCCTGTGCAATAAGACATATATCAATGAGGTCACGATGAGGAGTTGAAGTTTCAGATATTAACCATGCAAAACATTTGAATTTTCTACATATTCGGTCCAAGGATATTCCTTGGTTAGGAGAAAAGTTGAAAAGTCAGTTAATTAATACAGTGGACCTCGCCTATTGTCCAAAAAGAAATTCTTGATACCATGGCTTAGTTTGGTTTAGAAAGCATAGCAAGTGATGTGAAAAAGTGCTCAAGATATTCCATCATTGTTGATTAAATGTCAGACGTGTACAGTGTTGAGCAAGTCACAATATGATTCTGATTCAGCATTGAAGGAGAAACCAGGTTGTCCTTCATTGTATTCTATGCAACGTCTGCTGATGAAAGTAATGTTGGAATTTGGAGTTAAAAATTGATAATTTCTCTGGTGAATATTTTAATGGCGCGGCAAATATGAGCGGTTTTCGTAAACATTTTGTAAGAATAATGAATGAGTGTTCCCCGCTTGCCTTATCTGCTCATTTTTATGGGCACCCACTAAATTCTAAATAGCAGCAATTGAACTTTTCCATTTTAGGAACTATTCTGAGCCAAATATCTACAAGCGAGTCACAAACGACATGCACTCTTTGAAAGCATCAGGTTAGATATAGAAAAATTATCCAACTTACTTAAATTTGAAAGTGTAACAAGATGGCCGAGTAGATATGAAGAAGCTTAAAGCCGTGTCAGTGTCGTTTAACACATATCGTAAAGACATAGTTTAACATGATACATGATCAAAACTCCAAAATCAAAAACGGATGAAAGTGCATTACTGAATGCCATATGTGATTTCTGCTTTATAATTTGATTAGTCGTGCTGCAAATAATCATGTCAAACACAAATAGCCTCAGCATATACACCCAAAGAAATATTGTATTAGATCATTGTAGAAGTTCTTTTCCGGTTAAAAATTTTAAAACAAAAGTTTACAATATTACTTACACTATTGGGACTGTTATCCTCATCTTCATTGCCATATTCGCAACATTTCGGCCGTTGTATGCTCCGTCCTTCTTCAGGTGATTAGAATTTCGAACTGAACCCTTTATTTCGTCCACCGGGGCAGATTGTTCTAGTTCCAAGTACCATGTCTCTTTCGAAAGTCTCAGTTATTTCCCAGTGGACGAAATAAAGTTTCGGTTCGAAATTCCACTCACTTAAAGAAGGCCGTAGCGTACAACGGCCGAAATGTTGTGAATATGGCAATGAATATGAGAATAACAGTCCAAATAGTATAAATAATATAAGTAATCACAATATCTGATCTTAGTGATATAGACAGAAAATTTTAGAAACTCACAAAAATCATTTATTAGTCAAGTACATCGTCTCCATTGTTTTTAACAACTCTCTCTCATCGTTCAACAAGGTTATTGATGCCATCTTCGTAGAAACTCATGTTTCTTATTAGAAGAAGTTTAGCAGGTAGTTTTCAACTGACTGTACAGAGTTAAATTTTTGTCATATAAATTGTTGTGTAGAGACCAAAACAAATCAAAATCTGAAGGAGCCAAATCAGGAGAATGCCCTTGGTGCTGAGGGGAGGAGGGGCATTTCCATTTCCATTCTGCAAAGTCTGTTTAGCAACATGCGGTCTTGCGTTGTCATGGTAGAAAATGACAGCTTTTCGATTTCCCAAAATTAGACGTTTATCTTGAACAGCCGCTTTGAGATTGGCAAGATGGTCGCAATATTTCTATGCATTTATTGTTTCGCAGGCACGATGATAAGCAAAGCGTCTTCTTCATCGATGTTGGAAGGATCGCTCGGAGTGTGATTAATCGTTTCGATTAAAATCACGCTGATGAAATCTGCCAAACCACTTTTTGATCGTCTGAAGAGCTAGAGCACGATCTCAATAAACATTCTGAATGTTTTTTGATGCAGTTTCGATAATTATTCCTTTCCGAAATTCATAGAACATAATAGGGGAAATAGGTATCTTTTCATCCTCCATCTTTAAGGCATTCATTTGTCGATAAAACATCAACATGCAACAGAGTTTGACTCGCAAGTGAACGATGCAAGATTTCCATTTAGAACACACCAGAAATCGGCATCAAAACAAACACCAGTGTCAAGTTACCGTCATTTTCTATTAACAATTACAATCGGGCTCGAACCTTTACGATGTTTTGATGCAAACAGCTAACAGAATAGCTAGAGTAACCAAATTATAATTTGCAGAAGTGAAGAAGTTAGATGAAATTATCAAAGAAATCATTCAAGGCACACTAATCTTATTCAAGAAGGCAAGAGCTCCGCAAAATAAATAAAAAAAGATGTTAATTCACCTGGTTGATGATCAGCAACGGAAGAGCTACTAGATCAAACTGCCACATATTTCCATCGTATATCTCCGATTATAGTTCAACGAGGATAAGGTTATTATCAACATGGGATTATGATTCTTTGTGCATTCAATAATATTATCCTTAATCATAATGCATTAAATGAGCGCACAACTTGTTACATCACATGTTGTTGATCTGGATCTCCTAAAGGAAGAAAAGACACTCTAAATAAAAAAATTGTCAATAAACATACACATCTGTCAGTCTCACGAGCAACTACAGGTGATGTTTTTGAAACAATTTACAAAAATTACCTTCATATCGTATTGCCAGTCTTCATCAAAATCGCTGGTACCTTGGTTAACCTTTCCTGCTACACACATGCTCTGCAGATTGTACCTTCAACAGCTTCAGTCGAATGAGAACATACTTTTAATAATATTCACCCAATACAAGGCCCAATAGCCAGTCAAAGTAGAGGATTAGAATCATATTAGCGTAGACACATTATTCCCCTGTGAACTAAGCTAAAGAGTACTTATAAAACCGCTCAACTAAACTCGGAAGAAGTTATCGAGATCTGAAGATATTTTTATCCGTCTTATAATTATCATCTAATAAAGCAAATAGTAGATTATTCCATTTATTGAAACATGCGTTCAAAAGAGCCATAAGAAGATATCACCCATTCCACTCGCCACAAATAGGTTGGCTACTTAACTTTTAGCAGGCTGTACATAGGTGACTTCATTTGTCAAACAAAATATTTGTACGGCCACTGCATGTAACTCTGATCATCAGACAATAGTGTCGTTAAATTTTGCACTAGTGTTGTCATATACTACTATGACAACAGGAAAATGACTGAAAAATGATACTACTGCAGTTGTGTGAATATTTTACAGTGCTAAAGGTTAAAGGCACTGTCAATGAATTCGGACCTGACTTTTTCGTGGTAATCTTTTGTGATTATTTAATATTACACTAACTATTCTTTGTCTTTTCTGCTAGCGACCAAATGCGATCTAAATTAAACTATTAGGATTTTTTCAGTTTCCTAAAATATTTTTAGGATTTTTTCAGTTTCCTAAAATAAAATAAATCCCTGTCTTATTACATAATACCTCATTGTTTTTGCCTTTCACCTGAAAGAATTCAGGAACAGAGTTAAGAAGAATTGAAATGGTCTGCTGAGATAATAATTGTAAACTGACCAATTTAACTGATGATAAAATAGAATAAATCGGTGTCTTCATAAACTTCCACTTAATACGGTTAACGATGATAATTAAAAATATAATAATTATTTAGTTCAATCAAAAGTAAAGCGTAATTTATCTAGGATGAATAAGTTAAGAATAATAAGTGCATTCAAGGAAACTGGACTTTACCCTTAATACGAGGCACTTAAAATAATCAGATTATTGCTGACGATAGCCTGTAGTCTGAAATTCTTATAATCAATAAAAAAAAAACTTTTAATTTAAGAATATTATCAATGTGAAATTGTTAATTTATATAAAAGACCTTTTAAAAAATCATAGAAAAATATTTAGTTAATCAAAGTATTCGCTCTCATACTCTGAAGATATATTCCACCGCTTCTCTTTATAAAAATGTCTTCATTCAAATGCCCCGATGTGTATTCATAGAATGTTTCTTCAAATTTATCCTTAGATGAGAAATATTTGCCTATAAGAATACATGATATCTGAAAATGGCAATCCATAGGAGAAATGTTGGATGAATAAGCAAGGTGCAATAAATACTTTGTCTTAATCTTTTTAAGTTGTAGTAATATTATTTTCCTCAACATGAAAGCGGTCGTTATCATGAAACAAAATGAAAATAGATGTTACAAATGGAGGTTGACCGTAGTCTGAATCATAGAGTCATTGTAAACTCCACGTTCCTTTCCTTAGCTGCATAGGGCTACAGACTGTTTTGAAGAATTGTCCTTTTCCTAGTCTGGTAAACAACCAAGACTGAAGAGCCCATTGTGTTCTACTATGTAACCTATAGTTGGGGGAAGAGGTGGATTCATACCTTTCCCAAGAGTATTTGAGCGTAGGTGGAACTCGACTAGAATTCGAAGTTGGATCCCCCGATTTTTCATTCTGCAGTATTATCCATTACACCACCGGCACATCCATAATATTATATCAGGTTTGAATAAGATATTTGAAACTGGTCAACTGAACGACATGGATTAAATATTTTAATCAGTTTGAACACAGTTATGACACTTCTGCTTAATTGATATTTCAACATTTTGCCTTCACCTCGTCGTCTTTGGTTATTATATAAAATTCATTTTTCATCACAAATAATGACACCAAGAACAAATCAGTTTCATGCAATTGAACATGATTGGTTCCAGTCTCCATAGATTTTGTTCCAATTCAAATGGAACCCATTTATTGCATCTTTTTATCTTTTCCGCTTTAGTGGTTTGAAATGTTTCTAATCTATACATGGAATTTTGTTTCGGGTTATCGAGTTTTTTTTCATCATTTTTCACCATAGCCTTTAATTTTCCCTTATTGATTGAATTTGGCCAACTTCTGTTTTTTGTTCTTTTTTTTTAAACTGAAATCTACACTTACAAATTGTTGATACCAAAATCGTCCGTCCGCTATTCGTCTTCAAATTTATATTCATCATAACTTCGACTCCATTATGACTCAGTTTGAAAGCATACACGTTAAAACGGGAAAATGTTTTCCACATTTTAAAACGTTGAATGCCATTCCATATTTTCTAGAAAAAATGTAGTAAGAATTAATTAAATGAAAGTTTTACGGAACTTTCAGCAAATAAACATATTTCAAAATAAAATATCAATTAAAAACTTATTGTTTTTTTAAGTAAACGGTGAAAAAAAGTTAAATCAAAAATGTACAACTTCATGTTTCATATTTTATATAAAATTTCTTATTGAAATTTGGAATTGAATTTCCGACTTATTTTATAATAAAATATAACATTTTTTCAATAAAATGTTAACTTGTTATGACAGTTGAGTACTCATCATGCAATATTTTATACAAACATTGTTCCTATTTTTATGCACCTATCGGACAGCCGCGTGATCAAGTTTTCTTACCATGAAAACAGCTTATGAATATGAACCGCTTTAAATAGAATGATAAAGGAATTTACCCCAGGTGTATTGTTCTCAAAGTTGTTTTTATTCATCAATCACGAAATCACGTTTTGCTCTTTCCTGGGGAATAGGTTAATCCAACTCAAAATAAATCTGTAAATGCTTTCCGCCTGTTGGGAATTTGGTCAAATGTTGGTTACACTAAATCAGGAAATAGACCGGAAGTTGCCGAAAGGATGCTTAAAGATGCGATGTGACAGAATGAATCATGGAAAGAAAGAGAAAAAGTACGTTAAAGAAAAGGTAACAAGTAGTACTAGCAAAAAAAAAAGAGAGATAAACGGAAAAGGGATGTTCTGGAGGAAAACAGGGAAACAAAATTGAGCTAAAAGTAGAGAAAAAGAAAGAAACGAACAATCTTCTTTCAGGAAGATAACAGCTTGTTCGATTTGAAAGTAAAATCACATGGGACAAAAATATAGCACATTTGTGCTCATCCATAAATCAGAAACATATAAGTCCATTCACAAACAGGGACACATATGAATGCATATTCTAACACTATAAATGACATCCATTACGCCACCGTGCGGATCAGATTGAGGAATTGGAGAGCCGTGTTCGAATTCCAGTCGGATCCATTACATTCACTTACGTGCTAATACTCTTGAGAAAGGTATGAATCCTCTCCTTCTCCCCCGCCCCAGCTATGACAGTAGGACAGACTGGGTTCTATAGCCTTGAGTGGCAACCGGTCTAGGAGAAAGTAAGTCTAAATACAAAACTGTATGTAGCTCTGGCGTAGCGCGTACTCTACAGCTACATACTTACCTGGCATAGGGCCATGTCTCGTACGCTGATGGTATCACGGCTCTGACTAGCTTGGACCAGCTCTCACTAGTTTGGACCAGCTCTGACCAGCTAAACCAGCTTGGACCAGCGTCCCCATGTTAAAAAATGACCTTGTGTCACAACCTGACTCAGTAGAGAGAGGTGGTAAATCTCGTTCGCATTGGTTTGATGATACCGACTACGGTCGACTTAGATGGCTGGATGGATAAATTACATGATCAGAAATGTGTGAAAGCACACACACGCACAGAGAAAGACACAGACAGACGCACGCATACACGTACGCACGCACATAGGCAGCTATAGTGGATGAATCGCACGTATATATGACAGAATGACACATTTATTTATACTTTTGTATGAATAGATTCTGTTACATAAACATATGCACGTCCATGCATGTATAAAGGCGTTGATAATTTGTTATAGTCACAATTAATCAAGTAAATAAACTTCCACTAACCATGGTAAAATTTAGAACAATACTTTATTTACATTTTACAATAGGGATTTTGTATGTGAAGGGAAGAATTTTAGGTTGATTCCTTTCAGATGTATAGTTTCATAGCAAACGTTATTATTATTATTATTATTTGAAATGTTCTCAGCAAAGGATATGTGTCTGATATAGAGAAAGTTAATGCAGGTTAAAGTAAATTTCCTTTGTAAAATAATGTCGCAGAAAAATAAGCTTCACAAGTTCACTAATTTTTATCGCTCTTTCTAGTATTGGTGGGAGTTTCCTTCTAAGCTTTTGTTTATGGAAATGTGAAAAGTTACATGCTATCCATTTTTGTTGTTATTGCTTTTGAAAGTGTTCAAGTGATGTAGTTTTTGTTATTTGGTAAAGTTCTTTATGATTGTGCAGTGCAATCTGATGAAGGCACGTCTTCTTTAAAACTTAAAGGATTCCTTCACTTGAAGCCATTTTCAATATATGCCGATGATATCTTTAAACGATAGGTATTTTTATTATTAAATTTTGAATATTGCTACAATATATACTGATAGTAAAAAGAACTGATATATAAGGAAAGCAATCATATCATAGATATATACATTGCATTTACACACGTAATTCTTAGCCATAAATAAAGTACATAACAAATAATTCACTGGCATATGGTGTAGGATTTATTACCCATTCGCTTTTGAATAAAGTAAGAAGGGATAGTTTAAACATCAGGAAAAAAAACTTTGTTCAAAAGTATTTAAAAGTTTACTTTCAAATTAAACAAAATTATAAACAGTGTTTGCTACAGCCGGCTGTTACTTACTCTCATATTTTATGAAACTCCAGTGCGTCCACTATCAACATTCCACCAGCTCAACAATATCAACACTATAGTTAGTGCATTTTTGTTCTTGAAAAATCCTGACTGAATATGTCTAATCTTGTAAGTGAGCTAAAATAATGTTATTATCTAACTTCTCTCTTTCTCTGTCCACATTCCACTATTCTGTATTAAACAATAAAAATAACATTACAACTTTCAGAGGAGCCAGTTACCTTGTAGCGATATACGATGACGCTCATTAAATGAGCTTAGAGTTTGAAGAATAACACTTTAACTGAGCATGGTAAGTACACTTACAGGCAACATTCTTATTTGTATTTTATAATTTGGTCTGGAATGAGTGTGGCCGGGAGCCGTAAATTTTTACTTTTCCTAATTAAGATTGTGGTAAGGAGTAGTTCAAGCTTCCTAAAATAGGAACAGTTTTAGTCAGTTCATCACGGCGAGTGCTTGAAGAAGGAGCTTTAGTTGATGCTCTTCGCTTTTCCCCACTACCATCTGGGCTCGCTGTTAAAGCAAATGAATAAACCAGAATCATTCCATCAACTGCTTTCGCCCATCACGACTTTTCGACAACGAGGTGACTATTCGATCGAGCTATTTTTTCTGCATCAAACCCCAGCGATCAGCCAAGAAGCGGTATCTAAAACCTAAACTGAAGCTCATTTAAGGTTCAATGCGTCACATAGATTTCTAATGCGCGAATAATAACTTCGAGCAAACATATTAAAAGGAAAAGGTCCGGATAGAAATTGTTTTACTGATGTCACATCCACTGAGCCATATAGTTTTTACAGATATGCTCCGTAGATATTTCTCCATTGTTGCTTTTATCGCATTATTCTAGGTCAATATACTCTTTGACATTCAAGAAGAACGGCTTCCGATGATAATTGAACTCGAATCCCTCAGTTCAGTAGGTTGTTTTTTTTTGGGGGGGGTTGTTTTTTGTTTTTTTGTTTTGCTTGTTTTTTAATCAATTCACCCTAAGCAAAGCAATAATGCCACTAAGACGCAAGGGATGACTGGGAGTGAAAGAGAATGGAAATATTTTAGAAGGAACCGTAAAGCCAATCTTAAACAGGATATAAGGGATAAACCTCGAGGAATGATCGAGGAGAAATGTAAACCGGACGATAGGTGATGCTATCTGTTTCTATTGAAGAAAAGTAGATAAATAGTAAATAAATAATAAATAATTTTCATAGTTTCGGCGAAGACGTTAGAAGTATATAGTTGAAGTAGACTTTAGAAGTAACTGGAAACTCAGTTCTAAATAGGTAACAAGGGATGAACCTCTACTCCTCTTCAAAAGACAGAGGAGAAATGTGAACCGGGCGACGGAGAAAGCTATCTACCCTTATTTTTCATGGCTGTTGCTTTAACCTCCTTAGACACAAAAGCATGAAGGATTAAGCGGATCCATAGTTACTTAATCATGGCTTTCTTTCCTATTTTCAAACTTTTATTTTTATATTTGGTAATATTAGGTTGGTGCAAAAATAATGACGTAATAATATCGTTATTTGACGTATTTCTTGACGCCAAAAAACGACATTATTACGTCATTATTTTTGCACCAACCTAATAGTAAAATTATTCATTTTATTTTTTTGCACGTAAAACTTTCTATTCGTGTAAAAAATACGAGTTCAAGTCTCTTTGGAAGCTTTTTTTTTTTTTTTTTTTTTCTGCCCTAGCAGAATTAAACTAGCGATCGAAAAAGCGTTCGACCGAACATGGTGGGATAAAAACAAAAATAATAAAATAGAGTAAAACTAATAATAATTAAATTAACTTTAAAACAAAAGTTCCTTAACATTATCTATTCTCAAACGAAAAAAAAAAATAAAAAATAAAAAAACATAATCATTTTCCTGTCCTTTTATATTGTATTGTTATAAAATAAAATAAGACATATCTCGGCTGATTTTCAGGCAAATAAACTAGCGAGAGCCGCATGTGAACGGGACAAGGCCCCGTCACAAAATGACCATTATCTTCGTTTACGCATGTTCCCGACGCACGAGTTCCGGTCGAAAAATAAAATAATATTTTAAAGTGTTTCTATTTTTCGACCAATAAAAATGCTAATTATACTCGCGTCGTTTTTCGAGCCTGTTAAGCCCCCCAAAAAAACGCCATAAAAGAGTCACACGGAAGTACACCAGGCAGTCAACAGGAGGCCAGGGAAGAGACCTGTCACGGTCAGACAGCAGCAGTCAGCAGGAGGCCAGGGAAGAGTCCTGTCACGGTCAGATGAGCGGTCAGCAGCAGTAGCGCCACGCCAACCAACGAGAACTACTATGAGAGATCAACCCAGATCTTCAGCCGGCCTATGAACTATACCACAAGGTAGCTGTCCTAAAACCACACGTTGAAATACTGAAATAAATCACGTAAATCTATTTCTACTGTTGTCGTATTTCCTTCTTGCAACCATACGCTTGTCTATAACAGTATCAAACAAATACATTTGATATTTCCGCGGCACATTATTTCCCTTCAGGAACAGGAAGAAATGTTAACCATATATTTTAATAATAGAGAGTTTATATTTAACTTTCAAATAGTAGTTTATCAACGTAAATAATATTTTTTAAATCACCATTGCCCTTAATAAGGAAAGAAGGCTTAGAAAATTTGATACTCACAGGACAGATTGAAGATAAGAGGGATAGAGTAAATCAACACACAGCCTGCTTGGCAAGCTTAAGTGAATGGATGGCGGAACAGGGTTTGAGAGAAATGGCAAAAAGACAAAAATTATTAAGAGCTACAAAGGAAAGGAAATTGTGGAGAGCCATGATCGTCAACGTCCTGAAGGGATGCAGCACATAAAAGAAGATTGCTCTTAATTTTTAAAAAGTTTATTAAAACCATAATTTCTTGTGATAATTATTCCACTTTTTTGTCTTATTTTGTCTATCTAACATTCTGTTTCTCTTATATTTTGCAATATCTCGGTTCTGGTAGAGAAAGATATCTGAAATTGGCTGTCGTAGAATATTACTATATTCCAAAAATTTCGGATATTATCTTGAGTTCAGCTATGTTTATTGTCATTTGATAGCAATCAAAGTATTTAATAACAAATGAATTAATATCAGTATAGAATGTCATGAAGAAACATATCAAGAAAATCTTTTATTATTACCTGAAATACGGTCAGCCATTATTAATTTTCTCATACTATTTCTTCCATTTTAATTTTAGTCGCTTTCCATCGCACCTATTCAACGACCATCATTTAAAAGTTAATACTGACTGTCATAGCATCACCAGTTTCATATTTTATGTAGGAACACAGTAAAGGTTAATCACATTGCATATAAATATGAATTGGAATAGATATACCGTTAGAAAAAGATTATTTTGGAGTATTAGAATAAGCGCATTTAGTGAGTGTATAAAATACTTATAGATATTGAGTAAAATATCTGTTTGAACTTTTGCAATGAAGAGTTATCAGCGTTTACCCACTATTTACATGCGGACTATTGTCGTCCTAGTCTTTGTTGTTATTACGACGCTTCGCTCGCTCGTCGATCCCTCCAGCCTTTATAAGGTGTATGATGATCTGGTTAACCTACAGGAAATTTCGAACTGGACCCTTTATTTAATCTACCAGGTTAGATTGTTATCGTTCCACTGCCCATGCCTAGGGATATCCCGCCTATTCTTAACACTGCTAATACTGAAAAAGGAAGAACACTGAATAGCTAGACGTCTGAAATAATGCTATAATAGAATATAAATAAATACAATATGGGAGCCGCTAATAAAGAAAAAATATGAAGGACAACAAGCAGCAACATAAGAGAAAATCTTCAGTGGTTGCAGTCAATCATGGCGAGCAGCAGCAGCACTCATCAGCAGGCGAGTTAGGTTTATGGCTCCAAGTTCTTCACAGCCTAGTGGATTAAAACGTTGGTTCTGAATTTGATGACACTGTGAGTTCGATCCCTGGGGCCGGCAGTATATACTAAGTGGTAACTGAGCACACTACCTCCGTAAATTAAATAAAGAGTTCAGTTTGAAATTCCCTGTAGATTACCCGGATCGGAATGCCAATGTTTGCCAAATAAATATTAGTTAAGAATTATGTGCCAGTGATGTAAAGCTTATCGGATCCGATAACTAGCCTATTTGCCTGCACTGTACACACTTTAGTCTTAACACATAGGTATATCCATCTCTTCTGTCTTCGTCATATAGCTCCCGAACCTCGTGTAGCAGTTATTCCAGAAGGATTGCATTGAATTCAAAACCGTAGAGAAAACAGCGAGAAACTACACCATTATCTTTTCTAAGAAATGATGGCAATTGATAGATAATAAAGGAATGGGATCTGTGGAGAGCCGTGATCGACAATGTCTTGTCATAACATTTTAATAAGAAAATGATTAATAAACATTTACTTTGTATGACCAGACAATATTGATTTAGTATTTCTTTTATCAGATGGACTTGTAGTATCCATCAATTATTTCAGTGTACTTGCTAATGCATCAAATTTATCTTGTATAAATGTCATAAAATATGCAGCCAACGCATTGTAGATAGTTTCTGTATTGATCGCTTTAACATAAAAGCAAATATTACTTTTGAATTTGGCTTGTCAACAGTGGTCACAACCTTCCGGGAAAGACCTTGCAAAGTATATTTTTACTTCTTAATGGATGTAATACAAAAATAAACTCATCGTTAATTCAATAAATGATTCATAAATCTCAAAGCAGATCATTTAAACGCGAATCTTATTCATGCAACCAGCATAAAAATATTTACAGTTGGAGATCCATTTTCTTTGTTGTGTCCATTAACAACCAAGATCAACTGGTTAGATTCGGTTTGAATCAACTGAAAATGAATGAACGAATATCGAAAACGAATATTATTCGTATGGCTTCGGATTTATTTCAACAAATTGCTGAAACTTTTCTTCTCTCGGGCAATGGAAATTGGATTTGGAAATCGAAACCTCAAATGAATTCGAACATCGATCTCTGATACTGTAGAAACTTGCTTCTTAACTATCTGTGAACATTCTCTAAAGAAAAAAATTTCTCGGCAGGTTCCTGTATTAACATTAAAAATAAAGAACACACTGACAAGATGGTATGATATTTTAAACCAACTGCCGGACTGACAAGACTCGTTAACATATATTTTTAACTAAATTTAAATGTAAATAAAGATGAATTTTGATAAGTAACCAAACCTACATTAACAAAGTGACGTGAAAGAAATATATTTAGCCGATTAAGAAAATATTCATTACATTTAATTCTTCTAAAGTAATTTGTTCGTTTGTTTCTTTTTCCCTGCGGGGTCTGGTTTATAATTAAAATATCTATGATATTAAACAAATAATGAAATCCATCTTGTTTGTTTAAACCAGATTTTAGCATCCCTCATACTTCTGTGACTATATATATATATATATATATATATATATAGAAATGGACACTGAGGTCAGCACCGAGAAACAGACTGTCGGCACTCGCTGTTGACCTCAGTATCCATACTTATATGCCATCTATACCTGATATTGAGCACTTTATACATACATACATAGATAGATAGATAGATAGATAGATAGATAGATAGATAGATATAATGTAAGTATAAAAATGGATACTGAGGTCAATAGCGAGTGGCGACACTCTGTTTCTTGGTCGCAGAAGTATGTGGGATACTAAAATTTGGTTTAAACAAAGAGGATGAATTTCATTATTTGTTTAATATCATTGATATTTCAATATATATAAATATATATATATATATATATATATATATATATATATATATATATAGATTGTAACCACTGTCTGTGTGTTCGTTTGTTATCGAACTCCTCCTAGGGTTTTGGTGATAGATTACCATAACCATATATATTCTGAAACTACATTACCCAGGGTACTTGGATAACTATATTTCTTCATTTCGATCAAATGCGGTTACCTGGATAGATACAAGCCCTCCAGTGAATATTTTTTCACTTTGATTTAAATTAAATTTAAATTTGAACAAGGGAATGACTCCTATCTAACATATAAAAGGAGAAAGCCAGAAGATGGAGGTCACATTGGCAAGATCAAAATTAGACAACATGGATGTAAGTTGCGCTAGAAACCACCAATCAGTAGGTATCGCCTTACAATACATATTTGTTGCGACAATTCATGTTGAAATCTACTCATCAGTTCATCAAATTCCTACTCGGGTTTTAACTATATATAATCTAAGACTACATTACCCAGGGTACTTGGATACGTATATTCTATTTTGATCAAAGGGGGCTCCGGTGGGAGGGGGTTAAACCCCCACTGAATTTTTTACTCTTTGATATAAATTAAATTTAAATCAGAACAATGGAATGACTATTAGGATACTTGGATAAGTATGTTTCATTTTGATCAAGGGGATTTTCGGTGGAGTGGGACACAAACGCATCAGTGATTTCTTTTCCCTTTTCATTAGATTTAAATTTGAATAAGGGAATGACTCCTATCCAAAAGATAAAAGGAGAAAGCCAGAAGATAGATGTCACATCAAAATGAGACAATATGAATGTCAAGTTGAGCAAGAAATTACCAATCAGTGAGTAGTGCCTTACAATACATATATTCAACGGTCATATCAATGTTGACATCTGCTAATCAATTCATTCAATCAAGTATCGCATCAAATCCATATAAAAAACCAAGCTGTTTCTGCACAAACCCCCACTGATTTTTCCCTTTTTATTTAGATTAAATTTAAACAATGGAATGACTCCTATCCAAAATATAAAAGGAGAAAACCAGAAGATGGAGGTCACATCGGCAAGATCATTGAGTAATATTGAAAGGCATCGTTTTTCTCCACAAATTATAGCAATGATTTAAAATTAATCATCATTTTCTTGAAAAAAATATGTGACACGCAGCAAGGCGCGGGTAATTCGGCTAGTACAGATATATATATATATATATATATATATATATATATATATATATATATATATATAAACAAACAAACAAACAAACAAAAAAGGAGAACTTTTCTTCTCGAATGCTTTTCGACTGCTGAGGACATTTACCACAGTAAATAATAAAACCCCTTGATGAAGTCCCTCAGGGTACGAAACACATTAGCAAAGAAAAGTTTTCATATTGTCTTTTTACACATATATTTTATTCATACCTGAATTTTTACATGCACAGACACAGGCATATATAAATTATGTATACCCAGATTGGCGGGGTTTCGATGGGCAGTCCCTTGGGTCCGTTTTAGCTAATATTTTGTGGGGTTTTATAAAAACCTCTTTGAAAAATGCCACAAGCCCTACGTTTATTATCTTTATATTGATGATACTTTTTCCGTTTTCAATTCCATTGAAGAAACTAAGACTTTCAACGTTCAACAATTCTCTCCACACGTCTCTTCGGTTTACTATGGAGGAGGAATGTGATTCGATTTTCACCTTCTTTGATGTAATTGTTTAGCGGAAGGATGGTTCTTTCATTACTAGTGTTTATCGTAAACATACTTTACTGGACTATATACACCAATTGGAATTCTGCTCTTCCCAAATTACGGAAGCTAAATTTAATTTCTATTAGGTTGGTGCAAAAATAATGACGTAATAATGTCGTTTTTCGACGAATTTTTTAACGTCAAAAAACGACATTATTACGTCATTATTTTTGCACCAACCTAATATTTTGGCCCATCCTGCGTTGATGTTATATTCGACTCGTAGGTTTGATTGTGAAATGGAAAACTCATGGTAATTTCACAGACAATGGTTATACGGAAACTGTTATTAAACGTACGATTGAGCGAAGGATTAAGAGTCTCTGACGCTAGACAAAGCCCCGACTGAGTCTCCCTCTGTTCGATCAGAGCCAAACAACCAGACCGCCGGACTCCGACGAGCTTTGATAAAATTGGTATTTACCCAGTTCCCAGTTTTATATATATATATATATATATATATATATATATATATATATATATATATATATATATATATATATATATATATATATGTGTCTGTGTGTGTTATATTATAGGTGTTGATCAATTGTTGATATCGTTTTTTGAGGTTTGCAGTTTTCATAATAAATCCTATGATTTTGATAAAACTTGTTGAAACTGCCTAAATTTTAACTCAAGATTTGTTTAAGTTAATCATTTAAAATTTGACAATATTTGTTCAAAACAAATTCAACGTTTATGGGATTTGCATAATAACTTGAATGTGCTCATAGCGCAAGGGTTATCGGCGCGGAAAGTGAAATCGGCGTGTTGAATTCAAATTCCAGTTGAATTCGTTACGTGGACTTTTGCACAAATACCATTGAGAAAGGTATGGCACTCTCTCTTCTCCAGACTCCGAAGCTATAGGTTAAATTGTAGAGTAGACTGGACTCTCTATCCTTGCTTGGCAACCAGTCTAGCAGAAAGACAACTTTGAACTCAAAACGGTTTGGTGCGGGGTTACCAACTCCTCTCCGTAAAATCTATTTGCTTCAGAAACCACGACAGCATCACCTAGCTTGGTGAGGCTATGGCCCTATACTCTA
Organism: Acanthosepion lycidas; assembly: GCA_963932145.1. Classification (NCBI taxonomy): domain Eukaryota; kingdom Metazoa; phylum Mollusca; class Cephalopoda; order Sepiida; family Sepiidae; genus Acanthosepion; species Acanthosepion lycidas. The sequence goes on along the minus strand of OZ010579.1, from coordinate 59,082,359 downwards.
CGTGGAATATAATAGCATTAAAGGGGAAAGGAAGGATCAATTGTATATTTAACTCGATCCCTTTCCTAAAGAAATGCAAAATACTGATAAAGACAAATGTGTCCAAAAAAATAAAATAAAAAGATAAGCAATTAAGATTTACTGGACCAGCATTTTAAAAAGAGGTATATCGAAAATAAAGCCAAATTAAAATGAATGAATCTAGTCTTGATAGGAACCATAGGTTGAATGAGAGATAAAATTAGACGATCAAGACCTGGCGAAAATAAACCAAGTCAAGCCCAAAAAAGAAAATGTGTAAATAAATTAATTATTGGCATCCGTCGGTCTTGAGAAACCCTGTATCTGCACCCGAAGAGCGCAAGCCTGGGCAGTTTTTTTTTTTTTATTATTCTCTCCCCTATCTATGTCATCGATGTCGTCCAAGGGAAAGGTAGAGTCCAATACGGCTTGGCACTAGCGTCGTCGCAAAAGTTGCCAGAATGAAACATGACATCGAACTTTTTAGGGACTCCAGCACCGGATTTGATGTCAGAGTTGATTTTCTCTTAGTCTGGTTGCCAAACATTGCTACAGAGCTCAGACTACTCTACTATTTACCCATAGATGGAGGTTTTGAATTTAAAGTTCGTCTTATTCTGGACTGGTTGCCACCCAAGCCTTTAGAACCCAATCTGTCCTGCAATTTACCCATAGCTGGTGGGTGAGATGGATTCATGCCTTTCCCTAGGAGGCACATTGGATTGCGGTTAGGATTGAGGAATCGGAGAGCTGAGTTCGAATTCCAGTCGAGTTCTTTACAGTCACATACGTGTTAATAAATAAATGCATACATTAACGATTAAAAACATCGGACAATGATGACATTTAAAATAATATCTAACAATCGAATATATGGTGACTGGCAGTTTCACGCCTTAAGTGAGCATCAAACCTTATGTTACTCCGCTTTTTATTAGTTCTATCTATCTATCTATCTATCTATATCTGGTTTTACCAGTTTTTCATTAGAGCCAATGTTTCGTTTTTTTTTTAATTATAGTAATTCTTTAAATATTATAAACATTTATTTTTTAAGTATTCTTTGTTTACTTTCATTTTTATTTAACTAATTAGTTTAAGACATGAAAGAGTCAAGCATCATGGAATGTCTATATCTATGTCCAACACTGTTTATATCTACAAAGTATCTATCACCAATATCGATCACTTTCCCCTATAAATACAGCACATTTTAAATAATGTATATGTATGTGTTTATGTATGTATGTATGTATGTCGTAACTAAGGTACGATCCGCATAGTTACAGTATAAACCACGGGTGGACTCTGTATGTTGAATGGTTGTCTGTAATACGGATTTTATAGCCGCCCTGACAGACCGGCGTGTCAGCCATTATGTATGTATGTATGTATGTATGTATGTATGTATGTATGTAAGCAAATATATGGATATAGATCCGACAGTACGAAGAAAAATATACGGAAAAAACAAACAAAAATCCTTATATGCAATTATGCTGTTTTAATGTTAATATGTCAACGTCGGACTTTTCGGTCTAATAAACCATCTTCAGGACATATTCATAAAATATAATTAACATTATCAATTCAACATGACAAAGACTATGGACATAAGAACAAGACTTATCCAAACAGATAACTGAAAGTTTTATATGATCAGCGTTCCGTTTAAACATGGTCACGTTGTCGTCACGCCAGATCTAGTATTTATAGTATAGTATTTATTTTCTTTAGTATTTCCCCTTTTCTAGCGAGATTAATGGTCGACAAGCGTACATATAAATTTTAGATGGAAATAGAATTCTTTGCATTTTTCATTTTTCATTCAAAATACTCAAATTTAGGAATACGTTTTCACAGCGTCGCCCACGTCGGAGGAGGAGTATTGCTCCTACTGGTCTTGGGCGCCAGCGGCGGATTACCTCAGTAACCCTGAGTTTTCGCTTACCTGGCGATTGGCTCGGAATCGGCTGCCTCTCAACGACAAGGCTTTCATATGGGGCTTGGCAGATTTGCCAGACTGTGAACGGTGCGGCCTTGGCTTAGAGGAAACGGCTGCGCACGCCTTCTACCATTGCCCCCAGGTCCGCCCCTTATGGGACCATGTCGGCGAGCTGACGGCTCGTCTCGCTCCCGAACAGCTTGTGTCCATTGATCGCGCATACGCGTGTGACAATGTGTCGCCCCCGTATTCCGGGATGAAACGGATGGTGTTTCTGACGCTGATGGCCACGGCTGGAATGGTGATTTGGACGACGCGAAAGGAGGAAGTCTTGCGAGGCAATCGTCTTTCTCATTCGGATCTGATTCGATTCTTTGAGCATCAGCTCAAGATGAAGATTAGATCGGATAGAAAACGATTGCATTCGACAGTCTTTAGCGAAAGGTTGGTAAAAGAAGCGAGCTTGCTTCGTGTGAACGGGGCTAGCCTTGATTTTCTCTTCTAGGTCAACCTATTGCACATCGGGGTGGCTTCCTGTGGAACCCTCCCCTTGGTTAGGTTAGACAAGCTTCAGTGTACCTAGTTAATGTGAGTAAGTGTTGTTCCTGGCCTGCATCCCGGCCGTTCTTTGGTTATGATCCAAGTCGAGATTCCCATCCTCCCCAGTTTGTTTTGACCCCCGCCCCATTTTCATCTCGACTGGGTCAGTTTTATATTTTCCCATTCCAGCCTAATATTTTATACTTTTTCCCACTCCCTTAGCGAGAGCGTCTCTTGATTTTGTCCCCTGGGCAGAATACAGCGGCCTCTCTGTTTTATGGGTTGGACGGTCCCTACTAACATCAATTATGTTTAGTTTGTATTTGTGTTTATTTTAAGTTTATTATTGGGTTCATTTCCCTCCCCTCTCATTTTATCATTATTAGAATTGTATATATATATATCATCATTAGAATTTTCATGGTATGAGGTGCGATTTTGGTAGGTCTCCCTTGAGAGCACGTGGTATTATGGTGGTTGAAGGATTGTTTGGTGATGGACGAGTTCTTTTGGTGAATGTGTAAAATGTAATGTACGAATGGGTCGCGAATCTGATTAGCTAGGTATAAGATAGTTAGTGTTGACCAGCCTCTACCCCTCCCCTTTATTGGCCTTGTGCCACAATTTGTACTTTTTGTTTAAATAAATACCAGTCTTGTTCTTATGTCCATCGTCTTTGTCATGTTGAATTGATAATGTTAATTATATTTTATGAATATGTCCTGAAGATGGTTTATTAGACCGAAACGTCCGACACTGACATATAAACATTAAAACAGGATAATTGCATATAAGGATTTTTGTTTGTTTTTTCCGTATATTTTTCTTCATATGTATGTATATGTATGTATGTATGTATGTATGTATGTATGTATGTATATATATATATGTATGTATGTATGTATGTATATATGTATGTATATATATATAAGTATGTATGTATGTATGTATGTATCGGAATTGCTTCTTCTTCGTCTTTATTTATATTGAAGTATTTGTCAGCGCCTACTGTGACGAGCGAAAGTTCCTGTGTGACAAGTTGATAAAAGTATCCGTGGGAACTCGGCTATAAAGTAGTCGAGGGTGTTTCGAACTGGGTGGATGAGTTGTATCTTACCACATATAGTACAATATATAGAGAATGTACAATAAGTAATAAAATATGAATATAGTTAATTGATTAAGGTCGACTCAACAAGATTCATTTTAGGATTAAACTGTAACAATTCGCAATCTCAAAAACTTATTTTCAGAATCACTTCAGGTTTTATTCCTGACCAATAATTTACTTACTTCGAATAAATACTAGAATAAAGAAAAAAAAAATTTACCAAGATTACGGAAAAAGAAATTAAATATTAAAAGACATGTTCAAAGAACACTGATCATAAAAAAAATGAAGATAGCATTTGGCTCGACAGAGTTCAAAAGCTCTTACTCGGCTTTATGGGTGATGAATTATTTTCCACCCTGCAACCATTATCCCACAGACGAAACGTTGACAGCCTCTCGCTATTATATTGCTATTGCTAGGGCAGATGATCAGGCGAGTTACATTCCTTAGTTCCACTAACACAGACCTTCACCGCTTGGATCCCCACCTACGACGTGTTCACGGTGGCAAACACCCCCCATTTCCTTCGTGTTCCACTCAGCTTCTTCCCCAGAACTATTACTTTGTGGAAAAAACTCCCGAGAGAATGCTTCCTGACGCCTAAAATCCAGGGTCAACCGATACCTATCCTTCTCATAATAATCTCTTGATTCCTCCTTTCTTTACAATAATCTCACTCAGTAAACCTCTACCTTGAGTGACTCTATAAGGACAAAAAATGAAATGCTTTATAAGATGATTTATATTCGATGGTGATGACTACACGGATTTACGCCTGTATTTTTAGTATTTTTCTTCTTTTATGCATCGTCTTCCTTCAAGACATGGTTGATCATGGCACTCCACAACTTCCTATCTTTTTTATCTCTAACTAATGTTTGTCTCTTTATTATTTCTTCCGGGCCCTGTTCTGTCATCCATTTACACAAGCTCATTAGGTAAGCAACTCACTGTTCCCTTCAGACCCTCTTGCCTTTAGTATATCATGTGAGTGTTAAATTCTCCAAACCATCTTTCCTTATTATGTGCCCTAGAAATTTCAATTATCTATTTCTGATTCTAAGTACAAGTATCCTTTTTGTTTCCATTTCCCTTAAAACTTCCTTTATTCTTAGCATTTTTCTGTAAAATCACGTGTCTTTTGTCTCAAGTCAATTCTTCATTTGTGTGTAAATTACTTTATTTTCTCTGACATATAGGAGGATTGATATTACATAGTATTTCAGGGCTTTTTCTCTTTTTCTACCGTAACTTTGTTTTACTGAAATGATCTTATACGTTAATTTATGCCACAAGTGTATCTTTCAATGTAACTATCCTCTTACGTGGATGTAATTTGGTCATCAGTTATTGATATCAAATAATTTTTATTTTTTTATTTGGTGCGTCCATTTAGGGCGTGGATAGACATGGCTCTCCACAACTTCCCGTTCTTTTTATCTCTAAATAACGTTTGACTCTTTACTATCACTTTTTATCTCTGCCATCCATTTCCAAGTCCTCTTTTTTTATCATGTGTCCCATAAATGTGAACTGTCTCTTTCTGGTTTTAAGTGTTCTTCTAATTCCCATATCGCCAAAATACGATTAAAGGAAGAGACGAATCAAAGTCTAGATCAAATCCCTATTTCTCCAACAATGATGAAATAATTTTCAATAACTTTCAATCAACCTATGTATAAAAAAAATGATGCAAAATATATGAAAAATTTCCACATTTTTTCTTCAAGGAAATACTGCCAAAATATAAAGAAAAAAAATCGTACATGCATTATTACTACCTGTGCGTGAAGTAGAAAGTATGAACGATGTAAACGGGCGGAGTAACAAATGTTTGTGTGTGTGCGTATGTGTATGTGTGTGTGTGTGTATGTTATTTTTATTTTTTATTTTATTGGATAGGATAGAAATTTTTCTCCTTGGAGAAATGATTGTACACACAGTAGGGGCGACATTTTTATAGGAGCAACACTTTTGTGCTTGCCTATATAGTCTGTATTGAAATAAAAGTGGTTTTAATGTCAGGATACTCCACGCATTTGAAGGATCTTTTCGATTTCTTATAACTTGAACTTTGGCATATGTATTTAAGAGAGTGTTATCTTGGTAAAACAATAAACATTATTCAGTGATATATTCAGAGCCGTTGTATTCTTATTGACAATGTGAAACCTGTGAACGGACCCAGGGATAACCATTTTGGTTCTCACTAGTCGAAGTGCAACAAAATGCACCGAAACGAAGTTGCATCATTGTAGTGAGGAAATTGTTTTTGTCTATATGAAAAAATTATAATAAATAATTATTGCTTTACTATCGGTATTGAGCCCTCTTTTGAATTAATGCTGTGAACGTTCGAATTTATATATTATTTTCGTTCTCATTACATTCGAATATATATATATATATATATATATATATATATATATATATATATATATATATATATATATATATTCATGAATAAAACGACTAAATTGTTCAAGAAAGGAAATTATAAACAGCAATTAATACAAACACAATTACAGACATATGTAAACAATCACAAACGCATACAAATAGGTAAATATACACATTCACATAAAAAACATCAGTAACACACATATTCACGTAAATACAAACCACGTTTTTGTGGAAATAAACAAATATGAAGATGCAAAATAATTATATTTTGTCATCTATTGAGTAAACTTAATTAAAAGGTAATATTTTTTATTTCTTCCCTAATAACAGGGATCCCATCAATTTGAAGCATTTGATTAATGGAAATAAACCTAAATAATTGTTAAAATCTGTATTGTGATTAGCTTATTCCCAATTATGACCACAAGTATGGGCACCTGTAACGAAGGAGTTACCAAGAAAGGGCATCGTTCGCCCACCGCGAAAGTAATTCGCGTGGCATCGTGCATTGTTTGTAGGCGTAGGTGGAGTTGATTTCGGTGCGATTCGAACCTGTTGAGGTTATCAGAATAAATGAACGATCGAGATCGACACCGCGTTTTAGAGAAAGACATGCATAATAGCGTTTTTGGAAAGATTAGTAGGCGAGAAGAAAATGAGATGAGAGACTGTGTTTCTTTCCGTTTTGTATTTTAGTACACTTTTTACTTCAGCACCCAATCAGAATAGAATGCTACCTGGATCTTTCATGCTTGTATTCTTCTCTATGTGGGGAATTATCTATTCTACAACCGCTTTCCTTCAAAGGCAAAGTTGCAAGCCCGTCTCTTCTCTATCGCTATTTCCATGACAAATTTTCGGATAAGCTCCATTCTCTAATTCTACCAGTAGTTATGCTACTTCCACAGCGCTGAATCACCCTTATTTCATTTGAGTTCACGATATCAAAAAGAAGTTCAAATCAGACTGCGTTTTTTTTTTGGTGGGGAGGGTTCTCTCTAGAACTGACACAGATTCCCGTTTTGGTGCTTCCTTGCATAAAAAACCTCTTCATAGTAAGTGTCAATCGTTATCTATCCACATAATGTCTACTTCTTGTCACCTTCTCTTTCACTCATATTTCTCACCTCAATCATCATTACTATTTCAAATTACATAATTTGAATAGTTCTCAAGATTAAAATCGGTGAAATTTAGTTAAAAGGACATTAAAATAATCTTTAAAAAAATAAGAAAAATTAATTTGGGAGCGAAACATATTCTTTTGCTTGAAAGACTCCATAGTAAATTTGGACTAAATCTGTAATTCATCATTGCAATCTACACCCGGTTATCTATCTCTTCTCTCACTCGAGTATTTACGAATAATTTTAGCAACTCTTTATTGGCATTCTTCTTTCCATTAAATCCAGTACAGATAAAAGGCATCGAAGCATTAGCTTGTAACTGTGTTCGAGAAACCGAAGCAACTCCACCAATTCCGCTTTGACTGGTGAACTTGCTTCAGTTCCTCGAACTATCTCAAATCAAAAAAATGTCGATACATAAGCCCAATGGAACTGAAAACTTGCGTCTTCCCTTGTGGCTATATGTCAACCATTTTTTGACTTTAAATAGTTGGAGATAAATTAGGAACTGACAAGAAGTGTGTACGTTGGTACACGCATACACACCAAAAAAAGTAGAAATTTTCAAAAGGATTTTAAATGTTTACTTCCTTCATTGTAAATTAGTATTTAATAAACTATGCCAAATTAGGGTGTCTTGAAAATAAGTGTTTGACGCCATAACACGGTATAAATATAAATTTATTTAAACTTCAGCAACTGTTACACTTATTTAAATAAAACATAATTTAAAAATAAAAATGAATGGCTTTTCTGTATTTTTACTTCACTTATATAAATATTGTATAGTTGATTGTAACTATTTATGGCACTTGATGACATTATCTTGACGAGAGAGACGATAATTTCAGTCGTGCTTTTCAACTGAAATTATCACCTATTCCGTCAAGATGATGTAATCAAGAGTCATAAACAGTTACAATCAACGTAGGCCAGGTAATTAGACATAGCTTAAGCAAGATGTCTTCCGAAGCCGTGAACATGGGCGCAGATCTGCGCCGGGAAGAGGTTCGTCGAGGTTCGATCGTTACATTCGTGAAGTCAAAAACCCGGAGGGGCGTACCCTTCGGGCCACCGACGACATGTGCGAGGCGTTTCGGCGGCATTTCGAGAGCCGCTTTACCAGGGAGCCTGGTCTTCGTGAGGACGAGTTTCGCAGCTATTTGGCTGACTTTCCTCTGCTTTCGCCGACTGAAGCGGCTAGCTGCGAGGGAGAGATTACCGAGGGCGAGGTCTACGCGGCTTTGAAGAAGGTCGGCAGAGGCAAGTCGCCCGGTCTGGATGGTCTGCCTTATGAAGTGTACTTGAGGCTGTCGCACATCTTTGTCCCGATTTTGACGGTCGTGTTCAACAACTGGTTCCGGCAGGGGTCCCTCCACGACCGGTTCTCCAGGGGTGTGATCACGCTGTTAAAAAAGGGCAAGGGTGTCGGGGGGAACCTAGACGACTACAGGCCCATAACTCTGCTAAACACAGAGTTAGATTTTGGCCAAGATCCTGCAGGAGCGCTTGCAGTCAGTTGCCGAGTCTCTGTTGGGTCCCGAGCAGACCTGTGCTGTGAGGGGTCGAACAATTCAGAGCAACCTGCATTTGATCCGCACGATCATAGAGGGAGCAAAAGACGACGAGATAGCCGCGCTGATCAATTTGGATCAGTCCAAGGCATTTGATAGGGTTGACCATCGCTACCTGGCTGCTGTTCTGCAGGCTGCCGGATTCGCATCCGACTTCTGCCGCTGGATTAGCCTCCTGTATCGCTCCCCCAGTGCGGTGGTACAGGTGAATGGGAAGCTGTCGGGCGCTTTTGCGCTGTCTAGGTCGGTTCGTCAGGGTTGCCCGCTGTCTCCTCTACTTTACGCTTTGGCGTTGGAGCCTCTCCTTCGCCGGCTGAGGGACAGGGCGTGCAGTCCGACCCTATGCGGAATCGCCGTTTCTGACGGGGCTCGAGCCAGGGTTTCCGCGTACGCCGATGACGTATCTGCCTTCGTGTCGTCCCGCAGAGACATTAAGGCGGTGCTGAAGGCGCTTGATCGGTACGAAAAGGTGACAGGGGCCAAGATTAACCGCGACAAGTCGTCCGGCTTGCGGCTAGGTGCCTGGAAGGGGGTCGATCTTCCGGGGCCCTTCGGTTGGACGGACAGTCCTGTCCGCATTCTCGGAGTGTGGTTTGGACCCGACCTCCAGCTGGAGAAGAATTGGTCTGAAGTACGAGCAAAGGTCGACGCAGCCGGTCAGACTTGGCGCCGACGGAGGTTGTCCGTAAAGGGCAGGGCGGAGGTGTGTGCTACATACATCTTCCCTCTGATCCTTTATCGATTGTCCGTACTTCCTCTCTGTGACGGCCATAGGGTGCCGCTCGAGCGTTCGCTATTCTCCATTTTGTGGAGGGGACGCGGGAATCGGGTCGACAGAGATGTCTGTGCACAGCGTCCGTGTCATGGGGGGCTGGGAATGCCGCACTTGGTGAGCCACAAACGTGCCTCCAGGCTGGCTTTCCTACGCCGCGCGTTGACAGGAGATTCGGTTATGGCGGGGATTGTTAGGGACGCGTTCCCTTGCCTTACTATCACTCCCCCCATCTCATGGGTTGAGCGCCGTCGTAAACCCCGGGAGCAATCGGTTTTCCTTCGCGAGTGTCAGTCGGCCTTGCGGGCCGTCCTTCGGTCCAGTGACCTTTCTCGGCCTAGGAAGGTCTTCTATCGTTTGTTCGTGGAGGGGTTCGCGAAGGATTCCCTGCGCGAGGATCTCGGCTTGTCGGGAGACGAGTTTCGCTCTTACTGGTCTTGGGCGCCAGCGGCGGATTACCTCAGTAACCCTGAGTTTTCGATTACTTGGCGACTGGCTCGGAATCGACTGCCTCTCAATGACAAGGTCTTCATATGGGGCTTGGCGGATTTGCCAGACTGCAAACGGTGCGGCCTTGGCTTAGAGGAAACGGCTTCGCACGCCTTCTACCATTGCCCCCGGGTCCGCCCCTTATGGGACCATGTCGGCGAGCTGACGGCTCGTCTCGCTCCCGAAAAGCTCGTGCCCATTGATCGCGCATACGCGTGTGACAATGTGTCGCCCCCGTATTCCGGGGTGAAACGGATGGTGTTTCTCATGCTGCTAGCCACGGCCCGAATGGTGATATGGACGATGCGACAGGAGGAAGTCTTGCGGGGTATCCGTCTTTCTCATCAGGATCTGTTCCGATTCTTTGAGCATCAGCTCAAGATGAAGATCAGAACTGATAGGAAACGCTTGCATTCGACAGTCTTCAGCGAAAGGTGGGTGACTGAGGCGAGCTTGGTTCGCGTGAACGGGGCTAGCTTTGATTTTCTCTTTTAGGTCAAGCCTACGTTGCATCGGGGTGGTTTCCTGTGGAGCCCTCCCCTTGGTTAGGTTAGACAGGCTTTTGTGTACCTAGTTAATGTGAGTGAGTGTTGCTCCCGGCCTGTATCCCGGCTGCTCTTTAGTTATTATCCAGCCTGAGATTCCCGACCTCCCCAGTTTGTTTTTGACCCCCCCTTTATCTCGACTGGGTCAGCTTTATATTTTCCCATGCCCTTATGATTTTTTATCCTTTTCCCACTCCCTTAGCGAGAGAGCTGCTTGATTTTGTCCGAGGGGCAGAATACAGTGGCCTCTCTGTTTTAAGGGTTGGACGGGTCCTACTAACATCAGTTATGTTTAATTTTCATTATGTTAATATATATTTTAGTTCGTTATTGGTTTCATCTCCCTCCCCTCTCATCTTTACATCATAGAATTTTGTATATATATCTTTTTAGTGTCATTAAATTTTTATGACACGGGGCGCGTTTTGTAGGTCTCCCTAGTGTGGGTGCGGTATTATGGTGCATGGAGGATCGATTGGTGACAGACGAGTTCTTGTGGTGAATGGGTAAATTGTAAAGTACGAATGGGACGCGAATCAGATTAACTAGGTATAAGATAGTTAGTGAAGACCAGCCTTCTACACCTCCCCCTTCTTCGGCCTTGTGCCACAATTTTGTATTTTATACGAAATAAATATCAACAGTTACAATCAACGATATAATATTTATATAAAATGAGTGAAGTAAAATTATATTTATATTTGCTGAATTGGAGATGACAGAAAATGCTTTATCTTATTTTGTAACTTTTAATAAAAACAAGGAAAGTATTTAGAAATTTCTCGATTAAATGCATTCTTTTAAGGTTTTGAAAAAAGATTTTAACTAAAAAGAGATTTAAGAAATATTAAAATGATAAAAATTATCAAGTCCTGGAAAAGTGAACAGGTGAAGAAGAGAAATACATTAAAAATTTTTTTAATGTATTTCTCTTATTTAGACATCTTCACGACCCACATCATTTCGCCCTAAATGCTAAAGAACTAACATAGAAAATCCACAAATCAAAAAAATTAGACACCGCCGATAACACTTTTAATATCAACAATAAAACATTCATAATCTTACCCTTTAATACTCTATGAACAAAATTTGAAAATAAAGTAGTTATCACCAATACTATGATATTGACAATTACCTCCAAGACAATGGGAGATATAATTATGAAGAAAAATAGATACAACACCAATTCACATGCCGGTATTTATCAGATAAAGTGCTCGCAAAATAAATACACTTAAAATGGAGAGACTTCAAGTAGTCTAAATGCCCGAACACAAGAAAGACCTACGTTGGGACAACCATTTAAACTAACTTGTGATGCACAGGAACAAAAATGGCCATAAGTTTGATTTTACAAATGCCATCCTAATTAAAAAAAGAACATAATTCTTTACGTCGAAAATACTTTGAGGGAGTCTTGATAAAAATTTCAATAACGATAAAGACCCGTCAAAAACACTATATTATATCGCCAACCTTGATTAAATCCATTCTTAATGAATCTAACGTATACTTAACTATTACAGCCGGCGTTGACGCAAAAACGTCCCCAAATCAACATGCGGACATTGATGCCTACTAGACACACACACACACACACATGCATATATATTTTTTCATCCGAATTTCGCATAGACAAACTAGAATTATGCTACAGTTACATACATAAATTATACACACGAACACTTGTTGACTAAAAGACTCGTAAAGTCTAATTAACTCAGGAAAATCAAGCAAACATAAAATATAAATACTGTAATTTTTTCCATATCTCATTCTTTGTGAAGCTTTAATAAAAGTGAAATATGACTTAAAAACGTTTCCTATTTGTTCTTTATCCTATCATTCTGTCAATTCAGAACCATATTTGATCTGTATTTGATCCAGTTTACACACACACACACACACACACACACACATATATATATATATATATATATATATGTGTGTGTATATATGTATGTATGTATCAAAACAACGACAAAAGTCCGTATAAACACATGTCCGCAAACCCTTCGTTTTTCAGTTATTAAGTTTAAAGGAAGTTTAGGTTACATTTGTCATTCGTGTAAATTTGTGGCTAGTCTGTCTTCAATGTTTATCGTGCGTAGTAGTGAGTTAATTAAGAATGTTCCGTTTAACAATGGCAGGATATTCATATCGTGAGCAGGCAGGCATGATTTTTGCGTACAGCCGCTCGAATTGGACGTGAGGTTACACAGCTGTTTCAGATCGCATTTCCAGACGCATATATATATATATATATATATATATATATATATATATATATAGAGAGAGAGAGAGAGAGAGAGATAGATAGATAGATAGATAGATAGATAGATAGATAGATAGATAGATAGATATGTACACACAAAGGAAGCTTGAAATTTTCTTGACCAGACCCATGCCCCAAATCTAACCAAATGTCAGTGATTTGAAGGGAAAGGTTTCCTATTCAAACCAAAATGAAATGACTGAAAATATACTTTGATGCTTAGTATTTTGGTCAGGTTTTTGCAAGTCCGTTGGAGCGTGAACTGTTCAATACACATCGTGTACAAACAGACGGAAGTAAAAATATATTATTTAAAAAAAAACGAAAAAAAAAACGAATAGGCTATTTTACTGGTCCCGGTAAAATAGACACCAAGATTATTTTGCCGGTGTTTTAGAACTAAGATTATGGTACAATACATGCTAAACACCAGCATCAGTTTACGAATAATGTTTGAACTGAAATTGTAGGTGACTGTCTGGTACGTCCATGTCTTCTCTCAGCACGTCTTACAGGAGTTGTGTACAAGGACATTATTTCGAACTCACTTCCTGACCTGCTAAAGTATTACCCCTGCTAATACAAAGAGGGATGTGGTTCATGTATGATGGGTTCATTATAGACACGTTGTTCGCGATGTACTAATTGAATTCTACTAAAAAAGATGGATAGGTAGGGGAGGATCGGCTACATGGACTACACGCTCTCCCGACCTCAATCATTTGGATTTTTATTTGTAGGACCACCTAAAACACTTGGTTTATGCAGCAGACATTAATAATGCAGAAACGTTTCATCAACGTGTCACGGGGGCATGCGAAATCATTCGACACCATGCGGAAGTATTTGAAAGGGTCCACCAATTAATGATCCAAGCGGAGAACATTTTGAATATTTGTCATGAGTTACTGTGTTCAGGTACAACGAGGGACTTTTGTTTATAAGGAAATTTTACCTTGTTTTGGTGTCAGGAACCTGTCTCTAAAGATTGTAATAGTATTTTTGATATACCCTAAATACATATATATATATATATATATATATATATATATATATATATATATATATATATATGTATATATATATATATATATATATATATTTGTGTGTGTGTGATATTGATGTGTCAAAAGTCATAGAATAGCAGTATGTAAAGTTAATGGCGCCATTGTTCTTTAATGTCATGGAAACGTAATACAAATATCAATTGTGTTATGACAGTATTTTTCCTTGATAATTGGAATCAAGAATTCGGCTAACACTTACCGGTCAGGGATGAAACTAGGGATGAAGTAATCAAAATATTACCCTTGATTCTGCTGCTAGGCTACTATGCAAATCAACTTGTAATATGACACTTATAAGAAACACGTTTCCCCATGAATACTCACCACGAGATGAGTGAGTCAATCTTCCACAGTCGAAGCAGAGATACAAAAACTCATGATTTCCTGAAAGCCTACTACCGTCTAATCAGACATTTAGCTAGACCGTTTTAATTCGCGTGTCTAGGAAGAACTCAGGTGTTATCTCTCCTCAATTTGTACCCAAAGATGTTATAATAATAGTCGAGTGATAAGGAGCCCTCCTTATAAAAGCCAAGAGCTTGTGTAGACAACGGAGGGAAGAGATAAGCCAAGTGGCAAGACTATACCATTAATACACCGTTAAGATAACTTTTTCATCTGTCGAACACGAAGAAGGAAGTTAAACAAAATTAAACAATATGGATGGAGTAGACACAGGATCTTGCGTGTCTTGGTTATTATTTGATTAGACAGATCGTCATCCAGACGGCTTTGAATCAACTTCAATCAACCTTGGCGAAGACGAGGAAGAAAATTAACTACTCTGCCTTTTAGTAATGTATGCAGACGAAGCAGGGAGACGATACTGACTAGGATCAAGATCTGCTCGGATCAATAATCACAACGCGGGTAAATAGATCTCTAGTCGAATCCAAACACGCAACCCCAGCTAGCGATATATAATCCCATATCAGTGCTACATACATATATATATATATATATATATATATATATATATATATATATATATATATATATATATATATATATACACACACACACACACACACACAGACGAAAGCTTGAAATTTTCTTGACCAGACCCATGCCGGAAAATCTAACCAAATATCAGTTTTGAAGGGAAGGGTTTCATATTCAAACCAAAAAAAAATGACTGAAAATATACTTTGATGCTTAACATTTTGGTCAGATTTTCGCAAGTTCGTTGGACCATGAACTGTTCAGTACTCATCGTGTACAAACAGACGGAAATAAGAACATATTAATTTTAAAAAAATAAAAATAAAAACGAATAGGCTATTTTACTTGTCTCGGTAAAATAAACACCAAGACTGTTTTAGAACTAAGATTAAAGCTATTTTCTAAGCGTAGCTTAAATGTGGCACAAGGCCGAAAGTACGGTGCCCTATAAAACTAAGATTATATATTTGAGATCGCCCGCGCAGTGGTTTTGTAAGCGGTGTAGTCAGGACTTTAACAAAATGGATTCTGTGTACTGTGACTGTTGTCTTCAGTGGGTACTCCTGAAGTGTATTGGCAAAAGAACCATACCCAAGGGCATGTTTGGGATTTGCAGAGACTGTTATGCCTGAAGAACTTAAAATATTCAGAGATTTCTATATTTCTTTTAATAATTGATGATGAATAAAAGATTTTAACTTGTGTTTTAACAATTGATGGGGGGAAAAGATTTTAAATTGTCTTAACAATTGATGGTGAAAATAAATAAACTTCTGTGTTAAATCTGTGTGTTGTTATTTTTAACACTACATACTTTCGTGATTACAAAAATAATTACCGTCAAAATGGCCTCGGGTCTATTTTACTGAGGCAGGTAAAATAAGCTTAAAGGCATGGTTGTCTATTTTAACGGGACCGGCAAGATAGCCTCTTCCTAAAAAAAAAAAATAAAAAAAAACTTAATATTTTTTCATACATTATTATGCACATGCCCATCTTAATAAAACAAAATCCTTTATGCAAATACCTCTGGGGAAAGATTTGAATCCATCTCCTCCCTCCCTATAGCTATGGGCTAAATAGTAGACTTGCATCTGAAAAAACATTGTTATCCTCAGAACATTGTGAATGCAATATTTATCGTAGAAAAATTCTTCTTAGAATCGAAAATATGTTTCGGCTTTAAATAACACACAAAGGGTTGATAAGCCGTAAAAACAAATCAATCAATAATAAAACAGAAAGAGTGTTTGATCGACCTCAACATTTGATAAATCTAATTAAAGCAAATACGTCCTTCGGTAGATATCCAACCTGCATCCCCCTTTGTAGGGGAAATTATCATTTAACCCGGCATGTTTTACCTCTCGACCACGACGGACTTCACAGTTAGGAAAGCTCTTTTTACCCTATGTAAGTAAAATATACCCTATTTACTTACATTATTTCTCTCGAGAGTCTATATCTGCTCATGTTCCTATCCGAAAAGTAAACAAAGCATTTTCTAAAGAATTAATGGATATATTTTTAATCCGACATTTTTATTACTTTATATGTTATTATAATAGACACTTCTTATTTGAAATAGACGCCCCATTTTTATTAATTTATTAAAGAGTGTGTAATACGTTTTAGAATCCTCGAATACCCAGGCTAATTACAGACTGTTTAATAAATAAATAAAAATGGGGCGTGTATTTCAAATAAAAAGTGTACACTATAATAAGCGATTGAATTATATATGTGTGTGTTCAGATCAGAGCAAAAATGGGACATCCCTGTTATATCTGGACTGGTGCTGCCCATTTCCACTGATGATAAAGTTCAAAATCGTTTTCATTGTTGGTGATGGCTTTATTTTCCATCCACATTGCAAACTTATCGCTATTCAGCCGCTACTTCCATAGCAGACGTTCGGACGAGTTCTATTCTTTAATGGCACCAGCTCGGACCTTTGCAACCAAAACCCGCCTAGCTACGGGGCCGAATCAGCTTGATTCCCTCCGTATTTCATTCGTAAGAAGAATGTCCGACTCAGAAAGATTCTTCCTAAGAACCACTATTTTGTGAAACATATTCCCGCGTGTATGCTTCACTAAACATTAAAATTTTAACCTCAACAAGTCTAGGATCAATCGTTATCTCTCCTCCATCTCTTCATAGTTTCCACTCCCTGAAAAACTATTTTCATATTACACACTTATTCAGTAACCTTCTATCTTGCATAATTCTTAGACATTTGGGTGAATTTTATTAAAGAATAATCTTCAGACATGACATACATGTTATTATTGATTTAGTAAATCCATTGCTAGGACAGCTGCTATCTTACATACCTATTAGTCTGCCAGTCGTCCATGCTTAGAATATTGCTGTCACATATGGCTTGGTGCTTTTGCTATATATTTAGAGATTCTTGATAAAATCAAAAGAAGCATCAGCAATATTAATGGTCCTGATCTCACATCTTGGCTTCAGTCACTTTCCCATCGCGGTAAAGTTGCTTCCCTGTGCCTTTTCTATAAATACTTTCATGGGAATTGTTCGCTATGACAGCTAGATTTATGAATTTAAGCGCTGTATTAGATTGGCAACAAAGGTCTTGTCAATTTACAACTGAACTGGATAGATGCAGCCGTAATTTCCAACAGTTTATTTTCTCACACTTCTCGCTTGTAGAACTCTATTCCGGTGACATGCTTTCCGCATAAATTTGATCTTCAAAAATTTAAATGAAATTTCAATCGTTATTTACTATCTTTATGATAGCTCTGTTATTGTTGTCAACCCTTAGTAATGTTTCTGTTTTCTAATTCTTTTACGCTCAGTAAACCCTTGTATCTTAGTGACTTTACTGCCTAGCTTGGGGTAAATCCGATTTTTAAAAAGCTTAGATTGTCGTTTATTGGTGTTGGATTAAATGCATTAACGAAATGCTGTACAGTCTCCTCAATGATTAAAAGACTTGAATGTGGTTCTACAGAAATAGATACACTTAAGACCACATTTGAGAAAAACTCCGTCCTTAACTTTACCTATGAACTTAGCCAAAAAAAAAAACAAACTTCCATTCCTCGTTGAATATAGCAATAACACCTTCATTACAGCAATTATATAAAAAAAACACCAGCAAAAACTCGTGCCACCTTAACTTCAAAAGCGAATGTCCACTTAGGTACAAAATAGCAGTAATAAAAAAAAATTTCTAAATAGAGCAAACCAGAATTCATCCTCTCGACTACTCTTCCTCAAAGAACTTAATAATGTTAAATAAACACTAATCAACAACGGCTTCCCTAACCACCTTACAGACCACCAAATTAGACTATTTCTCCCCAAAGTAAGCAATAACGATAGTGAACACACAGTCAAAAATTACATACACATTTATTACAAAAAACAAATGCATATTAATTACAAACAATACGAATCTTCACTAAGACATATTATAAAGAATTACCATACCCCAATTGACCCGAATAAAAAAATCAAATTAATTATCTATTATAAAAAAATTAAGACAGCTAACCTTATCCTCAAAAATAACAACACACCAATTAAGTCAAAATTACAAAGAACGAACATTATCTATGAGTTCAAATGCCCCTTAAGGAACTGTGTTCCTGATCAAACCGGACTCATAAATAATTACATCGGTTACACAACCACATGCTTATCCAGACGTCTTACGTTACACCTATCTGATCACATCTCCATTAGAACCCATTTAAACACACACACAAATTTACCAGACCTCATCAGAAACATACTAGTAGAAAACACAAATATAATAACTTCATCCACCTGTAAAAAAAGATTTAAAATAATAGAAGCTTTAATAATAAAAATGAAAAAGCCAACACTTAACAATAATATTAACTAAGAATAAAGCCACAATGTGCTAACCGTATTTGGAAATTAAAATATCGCTGCTACACACTAAGACATATACATAATGCACACACTCAATTAAGCTGAAAAATCGAATCATCCGTGATAATGGCTAAAGGTATAGCCGAAAGCACTCGGAAATATAAAAGATTTGGACAGTTTTTACACACTCTTTGTCCAGAAAAGAAAGCTCTTGTTCGAACACAAGAAAAATTAAATAAAAAGCTTAACCGTAGTACCTTGTCTGTCGTTTTTAATAAAACATGCATAAACAAAGGATTGCTGCCTAAATATACAACTATATATATATATATATATATATATATATATATATATATATATATATATGGATCGCTACACGGTTCAACCCTCTTTTTACTTTACATAAATGATCTGCCTAAGATCATAATCCGATCATTTGCGATCACGGCTCAGTGTAGTGGGAAACTCCCTGGTTACATTGAATGGCTCGAAAACCAAACTAGTTACATTCCATGATCGCCGACCAGACTTCACGATGAATGGATTTTACCTTTGAGAGGCTCTGTGGCTTGAGTGACTATTGGGCCTTAAACTTAACCCAAACCTTAAGTGGAGCTCGATTCATTGTTAAAATGCTGGGAAAATGTTCAGTTATCTGTACCGCTCTAGTAAACACCTATTATGATATCCTATACAAGAGCTTAAAATGGAGTACTGGCGCCATATATGGTCAGGAGCTGCGTAGTTTTAACTTTCCAGAACCGACTTTCAAGAAAGTGTTTTCCAGATTATTACAATCTTGCCTTGTTCAAGTCTAGGATTAACCTTTATCTGTTATCTTCACATATCTACTTACACTGTGCCTCTTACTCTATAACCCTCTACCTCGAGTGGTTCCCGCGACTTGTACAGATTAAACAGCACTGATATATATATATATATATATATGTGTGTGTGTGTGTGTGTGTGTGTGTGTGTGTGTGTGTGTAGAGAAAACAGAGAGAGAAAGAAAGAGAGAACGAGAGAGAGTGTGTGAAGTGCCAACTAAATTAGCGACAGCACTATACTGAATGACTCTACCTTCTCCCACATGTAGAAATGCCCTCTGTCCTATGTGTAATGTTATGAGGTCGTGTAGTCGTAGCAGTCTTGACATGTGGACTTCGTTTGTCCGGGGAATGATTGTTGAGGTCAGAAAGAGGGAACACTCTTTCTCCGAGAGTTGAAACAGATCTAATTTTTTTCTAGAGCGACAAAAGCAGGAGTATACCAGAGATACGGGAATTCCGGACACCAACGGCATGTCCAAACTGTTTATGCCTGGAAGTAATTCAAGAACGGGACTTCCAGCAATTGGCATTGCAACCACCCAACACAAGGAATCATTGCATCAAATCACATTCCAGTTCAATACTGGTAGATATAAATCCCAATTCAACGCTCAGCCCAACAATCCACGGTACAGTGTACAGTGTAATTTATGGGGCTTTGTAGTCGTCGACAAATAAGGTTGCAATTATTGACACCACGATATCTCACCTGAACTGTTACTGGAATTTGGAAGCCTGACACCGTGTGGCCGTGTGGCCGTGTGGCCTGTTTAGACAATTACATTTTCGGCTCTTTCGGATAGATGGTCAGTTTCGTATATCATGAGATTGTTGTGCAAGCTGGTGATGGCTCGTTAATGGAATGGAGTGTATGGAGCTCTCAAGGACCACTAGTGAAATTGGAATCGATATTGACAGGTGTGACATAAATAGATCATGTTGCAGATCATTGCAAAAGCTATATGCTCGCTATGTTTCCCGATGACGATGATTTGTTCTCGCAAGATCTCGTTGGGTGACAATTAACAGGCTACAGGAATAGACAACTGATTAGAAGTATTCCAGTGGCTCCAAAGCTCACCATATTTTAACTGTAGTGAGCATGTATGGGTCATGTTGCAGACCCTACTAAATTCGCTGCAGATACGTCCAACCTAGTTTTAGCCCTGGAACTTTCTTCGACGGATATACTGAAGCAACGACACCAGCAGTCACTATTGTTCAGACAAAGGGAAGAGCAACTCATTATTAGGTAGATGTAATCTTTTAACACTGCAGTTCACATACACATACACACAAACATACAGACATACATCTATATATGTGTGTGTGTGAGAGAGAGAGAGAGAGAGAAAGATAGATAGAGAGAGAGATTATTTAGTTTACTCCAGATTGACTGATTCCTTTTCTAGGGCTTATAAACTATTTGCAGTTTATCTAAAGCCAGCAGAAAATATTTTTGGGATTGGAAGAATTTTGGGAGGATGAGGGAGATGATAATGGTTTAGTGATACAAATCCTAATAATTAACCCATAGCTGGGGGAGAAGAGGTGGATTCATACCTATACCAAAGGGTACTTGCGCGTGAATTAACGTAACGAACTCAACGAGAACTAGAAATAGGGTCTCCGATTAACAATTCGCAGCCAATATACATTACATCACCCATACACCCCAGCTTACAAAATCTGGTATTCCAAAACGGTCATCCAAAATTGGTATAGCTTAATACCAATTTTATAAAACATATATTGATGTTGGTAAAATCTTCACGATATCATAAACATGATTGAATTTTAGCCTATGTATGTTTCTATCAGAAATATTAACAAAAATGTATTTCGTGTTATGAGAATTTATTATGCTATTCAATGGTTCTTCTGCATATTATATATATATATATATATATATATATATATATATATATATATATATATATATATATATATACCTGTGTATGTGTAATCGTATGATGTTTATTTTCTATTGCCTGATATATAAAGATTGTCATGAGTCGTAAGAAAGATATGACCATGAAAGAGAAACATGGCATTCTAAAGTTGAGTGGCGGAAACACATCGTTGGAAATTGCTGAAGGTTTGAATAAAGATCAGAAATCAAAAAATAAAAGGAAAAGCTTACCAAGATAAGAACAAGAACGAGCTTTAAAAAATGTCACAAGAACAAACACGAGAAAAGGTTAATAACCAAATAAAGTGGACTGACTAGCAAGACAAGAAGTTTGATGTTGCAAATGTAAACAGAGAGAAACATGCAGAATGATCAGAACATGAAATCAACCAAACTATACGACCTTTAAGTATACAACACAAAGAGAAAGATGTAATATTGGGCAAAGAAATACATGAAAATTGATTTCTTAACAGTAATTTTTATCGATAAATAGAGCTACATTGGATAGAGCTGAGAGTTAGATTAGAGGTTGTGTCCTTCATGGAAAAAGTCACGACTGAAACGACAACATGTGGGGTGAGCAATAATTATTGTGAGCAATAAAAGTATTGGTTGCTTATGTAAAAATAAACACAGAAAATTATTCTAAGTTATTTGACAAGTTTTTGTTTTATTGATGCAGGTCACAATCAAGAAACTTTAAAGAGTGTATTCATGCAATACAATGATCCTTCATGTTGTGCAAAGCTGACCTTTTAGCCAACCTTGCCAAAAAAGATTTAAAAGACACTAAATTAATGGAATAGCCCCCAGCCTCTGCAGCTGCTAATCCGAAAGAAATCCTGCGGTCTATCATAAAAAGAGAATCTACCTGCCATTCGTCTGTGCTTTGAATATTACTGACATATATGGACTGATTGTTCCGCTAGATATTTCGAGATACTCAAAGAAATCCAAAGTGTGTGTAATGTTATCGGTCCTGACCTGACATGTCGACTTCAGTCGTGACGTGGCTTTCTCTGTCTTATCTATAAATAGTTTCATACCTGTTGTTCTAATGAGCTCTCCTCCTTGCTATGGGGACTAGTTAATATTTGGTAGAGACAATGAGGTATTATGGTGGATGTAGTAAGAAAGGTACGTATGAATGTGTTGTTTTGGTGTAAGAAATATTTTTCGTACGATTGGGTCAGTGTTTTCGGCTAACTAAGTTATAGTTAAGACAGAAGAAGACCGTCCTTTTCCCAATCCCCCCTTCGGCCTTGTGCCACATTTTTGTATTGCACAGAATAAATATCGCTCTCCTCCTTGCTACCTCGATCGCATGAATTTTAGAGTACTACTGGACTGGTAACTAGGTCCAATCATTTTATTGTTAAAATAGCTAGTTGTACCCGTAAGTTCTACTCTAATAGTTTCTTCTCCCGCCCTTCTCACATATGGAACTCTCTTCCAGTTTCTTGCATCGCTGCCACCTACGATCTTCCAAAATTTAAATGCAGTGCCAATCGCCATCTACTATCTGTCTTTTTTTTGTTCTTTCTCTTCAATAATGTAGTTTCATTCTCTTTCACTCCCAGTAAACCCTTGCGTCTTAGTGGCGTTATCGCCTTGCTTGAGGTGAAATGATTAAAAAGAAATAGAAAACAATATTCAAGTAAAGATGTTCTCTAGCAAACAATGAAAACTTTCTGAAAAATTATGGTCAAAACAGTAGAAAAATTGAAAATGAATAAATGAAAGATTGATAAAAGCATATAAAAATGTCAAGGTTCCTATATTAACATGTAAAATAATATAATAACTATAATTTAAAAGAATTAAAAGACACTAAATTAATGAAATTAGCCTCCAGTCTCTGTAGATGCTACTATAGGCAATATTTTGTGAATCAAATATATTTTATTAAAAGTATGGTTTTGATTTCAAGACTAAAAATTATGATTCACAAACGTTAATAATTCACGAAGGTTAATAAAACCTAAACCCTAATTGTTATGGTCCGGTTCCTTGTACCACGGTGATAGTCCAAGGTAGAACCAATAAAGAAGAACTCGAACACGGATATGGAATAACACAGATATATTACAAACAGGAATATATACAGAGAAGTAGAAAATGTTAGTACGAACAATCAGGTTTAGTAGGGAGAACAATGTAGTCTCGACCAGTATCACTATTCCAATGTCTTGTAGTAATTGTCTGAACGCGACTCTGTTTCGGACTGCCTCTGACTCGACGGACTGACTCGCTCGCTCTGACTGACTGACAGACACCTGACGGACCTTACTCCAGACTTCGGACTGAACGGTATTTAGTCACCCCCACCCCCGACACGAGGGCATCATGTGGCAAAAGGCCGGTTTAACGTGGGATCTTCGAGCTCGTGGACTCGGCCAAAAATATACCCTTTGAACCCATATAAACGGGTCCAGGGTCGGTTTACCTCTCCGAAAGAGACTCCACCCTTCGGCGTAGCCTCGTTCGGGCTCATCGCCGCCCGAAGGCAGAGAGTTCAACCGATCAGCCGGTCAGCCAGTCGCCCGACTTCGGACTGAACGGTATTTAATAACCACCTCCACGAGGGCATCATGTGGCACAAGGCCGGTTTAACGTGTGATCTCCGAGCTCGTGAGCTCAGCCAAAAATATAGCCTTTGAACCCATATAAACGGGTCCAGAGTCGGTTTACCTCCCCGAAAAGACTCCACCCTTCGGCGTAGCCTCGTTCGGGTTCATCGCCGCCCGAACGCAGAGAGTTCAGCCGATCAGCCGGTCAGCCGGTCGCCCGACTTCGGACTGAACGGTATTTAATCACCACCCCCACGAGGGCATCATGTGACACAAGGCCGGTTTAACGTGTGATCTCCGAGCCCGTGGGCTCGGCCAAAAATATGGCCTTTGAACCCGTATAAACGCGTTCAGGGTCGGTTTACCTCCCCGAAAGAGACTCCGCCCTTTGGCGTAGCCTCGTTCGGGTTCCTCCCCGCCCGAAGGCAGGGAGTTCAACCGATCAGTTGGTCAGTCGGTCAGCTGGTCGCCCGACTTCGGGCTGAACTCTCTGCTTCCTCTTGAGGCGCAGTATTTATTACGTATGGAATAGTCCATTATGTTATTATGGGTAAGCTCCCATAACTCTAATGTTATCAATATTTTCAATTTATTAAAAGCCTATCTGTCTAATCGAGCAGAGTTAATGTTGTAAAATCCACAACCACACATTGTAATTAATTGTGACTGTCTAGCATATGCTTCGCAAGGGCTACATACGCTTTGGAATTCAGAGTTTTCCTTTTCCTAGACTGGTTACCAACCACGGCTAGAGAGCTAATTCTGCTCCGCTGTAACCCATGAGATGAGAAAGGGAGAAAAGGATTCATAATTTTTCCCACTGTTATTTGTGCGAAAGTGAATGTAACGAACTCGACCAGAATTTGAACTCGGTTCGCTCATTTCTCATTTCCATTACCAGCACACATCCTTAAAAAGAAATATGGATAGATAAACAAAACAAATGATTATGTAGTATGTTGCTTGTTTAGATATTTGTATGTCCTGAAGTATCTGTCTATATCTCTGTGATGAGGTATTATGATTACTTACATGATTTACATTATTCGGACTCATCTTCCCTGCCATATTCACAACGTTTCGACCGTTGTACGCTCCGGAAATTCCAATCACTTGAAGAAGGACGGAGTGTACAACGGCCGAAACGTTGTGGATATGACAATGAAGATGAAGATAACAATCCGAATAATGTAAATAATGTAAGTATATCCTGAAGTGTTTACTAATATCAGTTAAATATGTTCCTTTTTATCTCAGGTTTACAATCTTAAAAAAAATCCGCACACGTGTATTTATCCATAAATTATCTGTTTATATTACTTTTTGATATTTATGCTTGTTAACATTTGTCGCTATCTGGGTAGTAAATAATTTGCCATCAGAAAATGGAATGGTAGAAAAAAAGTGAATTTTGTACGCCTAAGTTCTCGGTAATGAGCTAAACTCTACAAATTGTGCCGCTATTATTTTCTTTGCTCAAGAGTTATATACCCTGCGATATGAGTATGTAAAATGTCAGTTGAATATGATCGATGGAAATGCAATTAAATTGGTGACAAACGCAGCAGAGATAAAGATGTTGCCTGGAAAAAATTACTGGATTAAATTTCGATGATTTGAATCCTATTTTCTCGCTGTGCTGCGCGCATTAATTTTTGCACCATGTGAACGGCTTAAGAAATGAGTGAATATTAAACCTGGTTGAGTACCAACGAATCAGAATTGGAAGTGTCACTCTTTCTCTCATATTCTCCTCCCTTCCTCTCTCTTTTGTTTTCCTTCTCTCTCACTTTATGTCACTTTCTCATTTTACTCCCTTGTATATGCCACTAACTCACAAAATGGCTGATAATGTAATCTTATTTCCCTCAGGCATTTCTAGAAGTGTTTCAAATGCTAACTTTAATTTGCCATACCTTACCAACGTTTGAATTTACGTAACATAATTTGACTTTAGAAAGTCAATTAACTTTTCTTTCTTTCACTCTCTAACTTTTTTAAAGTTATCATATTTGCTTCTGCTAACTTTCATATAAAACTGTTGAAAGAATTCTTCGCGATTTAAATTTGAATATATTTTTAATCGTTTCCCCACTAAAGAAGGCAGCAAAGCCACTAAGACACAAGTGGTTACTGAGTATGAAAGAATAAGAAAAAGAGAAACATTATTAAGTAGAGAGGACAATAAAAGAAGAGTAATCAAGAAGATAGTAGATAACGATTTATATTGCATTTAGATTTTTGAAGATGAAAATTGGCAAGCATCGATCTGGAAGATAGTTCCACAAACGAGAAGTGCGACTAAAGAAACTGTTAGCATAGAAATGATGGTTACATCTAGCCAATTCAACTGTAAGTCTCATCCTGCCTCTCATCACTATGGTTGATATTAACCCCCATGAGAGTGACGCTTTGCACAATTCTCGAGCTAACATTTTCATCTGATATGAAGTGGAAGAATTATATTGAATCCATTGCTAGGTCTGCTGATAAGAAAGGTAGTTCACTATGTCATGCTAGACAATTTTTCTCTCCAGAATCTATCTTACATATTTATAATTTTACTATTCGAATAACGTTGCCACATAACGTCCGATGCTCCTGTTGTATATTTAGAGATTCTTGATAAAATCCAAAGAATAATCAGCAATACTACTTGCCCTGATCTGGCATCTCAGCTTCAGTCACTTTCCCATCGCCATAAAGTTACCTCCCTGTCCCTTTTCTAAAAATAATCTCATGGTATTTGTTCTGATGAACTCTTCGGTATAGTAGTAAATTGGCGTCGATTTCTCATCAAGTCACGGTTGAATTGGCTAGATGTAGCCGTAAGTTCTATGCTAACAGTTTTTTCTCGTACCTATCGCTTGTGAAGCTCTCTTCCTGCTTTTTTACTTTCCAATCAATTTTCATCTTCAAAAATTCAAATGCAATGTCAATCGTTAACTTCTGTCCCTTTGAGGTACGCTTCTTGTTCTCATTCCTTAATAATGTTTCCCATTTTTCTTATTCCGTCACACTCAATAAACCCTTGTACCTTCGTGGCCTTGCTCTTTTATATAGGGTGATATAATTAAAAAAAAAAAAAAAGAAAGAAAGCGATATTTCAACAGTGAACGATTAAAAATTTATCTTAATCAGATTCATAAATCCAGTAAATTTACATAGTTTTTATAAAGTTTTGTAAGTCTGAGATGACTCCATCTCGTCTGCCAGGGAAATTCTCATAACTTCTAAGTGTTGTATAGAGCGATATAAAAGGGAAAAAAAGCATAAAACAACTTTCTCTTGTTTCCCTCTTCATCCATAGGGATGCTGTAAAGACAAGATGTGGACCATTCCTGCAGCCCCCGCAACGAACTATATGTTATTGCATACAGCACAATGCTATCACTATAATGTCTCCCGTCCTAAAACCATCAAGTAATTACAAGAATATCTCCACTACCAAATATCACACACACACACACATACATATATATATATATATATATATATATATATATATATATATATATATTCAACGAACGAGCCAACATCCCTACAAACAATTGACTCCTGTAACAAACGCGCAACTTAATGTCTTTACACATGTATGAGATTTCACTCTTATGGAGTACCAAATATTTGGGTGATATTATTGAAAACAGCAATGCTGAAAAACTAAATAAAAACGCCAAAAAACAATGTGATTGACAAATATTTTAGAGGAAGTTCTTTTTAATGAATTTTAATGAATGAATGAATAATAATAATAATAATAATAATAATAATAATAATGACCAACGATGGTTACGAGCATCTGGATTAAAGACTGAAACGGAAGGCTTTATTCTTGTAAGCGCAAGACCAGAGTCTTTTCACAAGGAACTTTCAGGCAAATATTATACATAATAATGCAGATCCAAAATGAAGGTTCTGTGACAAGTATCAAGAAAATCATAGACCGTCTAATCTCAGGATGCTCTGTACTTTCGCCAAATGAATATAAAAATCGTCACGATAGATTGGGCAATATTTACACTGGACAATGTACAAAAACTTTGGAAAAGATCTTAACATTTGGTATGAACATCACCCAGCACCGATTACAGAAATAGAAGACATTCTATAGGATTCCATCATCTTTACAAACAGGAAGATTGAAGCAAATAGGCCGGACATAATTGTCAAAAACTGAAAAGAAAAAAAAATTGCTTACTAATTGATAAGGCTTGCCCAGCGGACTGCAACATAGCAACTAAGGAATTTGAAAAACTATCGAAGTATAAATACCCGGAAATCGAAATAGAAAAAAAAATGTGGAAATTGAAAACAAGAAGTGTACCAATCTTAGTAGGTGCCCTTGGAATAATAAAAAAGGAGCACAACATCACATCCCTAGAAATCCCAGCTTAAGAGACTTACAAAAAATTGTCTTGATAAGTACATCCCACACACTAAGAAGAACTTTGTCCATGTAACGCTAGTGATGTTATGGGAGTTAGAAAAACAAATTATGAAATGTAGCCATAAAAACACATCACTACCTGCCTTTCGATAGCAGAAATCGAAATAATAATAATAATAATAATAAATGAATGTATTCATCAATGAATAATGAATTTTAATGAATTTTAGAGGAAATACTTTTACTGAATTTGCCTCAAGTAAAGTGATAATGCCACTAAGATGCAAGGGACTACTGGAAATAGAAGAGAATGAAAAGACTTTAAAAGGAACCGGAAACTCAATTCTAAACAGGAAATAAGGGACAAACCTCTACTCCTATTCAAAAGACCAGATCAGTGAAGATTGTACTGATGATGTTTATACCACAGCACTGTAGTAAATTTTACAATCTCAGGAATATACGAATTCCTTTCGGAATTAAAAATAAAAAAAGATAATTAATAAGAGTTCTTGCTCCAACAAGGAATACAGGATATCAGCCGAGGAATTAAAAAACTTACTTTATTTGAAAATAAGCTCCCTGTTGCTTTAAAGTTGAAATAAACAGATGAAAAGCGATAACCATTCCCAAGTAATTCAACCTACACTTTAACATCATATCATCATATCATATAATCATATATTTTGCAAAGGTTTAAGGATTTTACTGATACAAGTAAAGTGGCTGGTATAGAATTATGAATTTAAAATTTGGACTTGTATTGATTTTTATACATCGAAATAATATTCTGAATCTACCCCGAGGGAACACCTTAGTGATAATTTTGATCTAGATATATACGTTTCTGATATGACACTTTTGTAAACAATGATAAATTATATGAATATTTGCGTCAAAACTGTTGAATTCAATATTTTTCAAGATGATAACTAAATTTGTTTATTTATAAGAAAGTGTAAAAAAATGGTTTTCGGTAAGTTAAGGACTGAATTTAGATTTTGAAATGGATGTCCAACACGATATCTGTTAAGAAAAAATGAAGTATTCCATTCAAGTTTTTGCACTAATCAAATTTATTTATCCATTCCGTATGACTCATATTCTAAAACAAAATTCGTAAATCGAGTTAAAGATAATAATATCACGTATTGCCAGTTATTTATATATCATGATTGTTTTATTTTTTTATTATTTCACAGTTCATTTTTCATTAGTTCTCCGATGTTGATATATTTGCACAAGGGAAAAGCTTTGATGTCGTATAAAATACAAAAGTTCTTTTTAGAATCAGCAACATGTCCTTGTCACCTGTCCAGTCATACAGTGTACGTACACACACGCGCACACACATAGATAGATAGATAGATAGATAGATAGATAGATAGATAGATAATGAACAGTCTTAGATAGATAGATAGATAGATAGATAGATAGATAGATAGATAGATAGATAGATAGATAGATAGATAGATAGATAATGAATAGTCATATATAGATAGATAGATAGATAGATAGATAGATAGATAGATAGATAGATAGATAATGAATAGTCTTAGATAGATAGATAGATAGATAGATAGATAGATAGATAGATAGATAGATAGATAGATAGATAATGAACAGTCTTAGATAGATAGATAGATAGATAGATAGATAGATAGATAGATAGATAATGAATAGTCATAGATAGATAGATAGATAGATAGATAGATAGATAGATAGATAGATAGATAGATAGATAGATAATGAATAGTCTTAGATAGATAGATAGATAGATAGATAGATAGATAGATAGATAGATAGATAGATAGATAATGAATAGTCATAGATAGATAGATAGATAGATAGATAGATAGATAGATAGATAATGAATAGTCTTAGATAGATAGATAGATAGATAGATAGATAGATAGATAGATAGATAGATAATGAATAGTCATAGATAGATAGATAGATAGATAGATAGATAGATAGATAGATAGATAGATAGATAGATAGATAGATAGATAGATAATGAATAGTCTTAGATAGATAGATAGATAGATAGATAGATAGATAGATAGATAGATAGATAGATAATGAATAGTCATAGATAGATAGATAGATAGATAGATAGATAGATAGATAGATAGATAGATAGATAGATAGATAATGAATAGTCTTAGATAGATAGATAGATTGATAGATAGATAGATAGATAGATAGATAGATAGATAGATAGATAATGAATAGTCTTAGATAGATAGATAGATAGATAGATAGATAGATAGATAGATAGATAGATAGATAGATAGATAGATAGATAGATAATGAATAGTCTTAGATAGATAGATAGAAAGAAAGAAAGAAAGAAAGAAAGAAAGAAAGAAAGAAAGAAAGAAAGAAAGAAAGAAAGAAATTATATTGTTACACATATTTGTGATAACCAAGAAAATGAAAATGTACGTGCAAATAGGCTCCTGGGATTTAAGATGATATTAGTGAATAGATCAAAGGGAATACATGAAAAAGAATTTAATCACTATTCGTATACATAGGTACATCAATAAGTTTGCAGCCTCATGATGAAAAAGGGATATATCGCAAAAAGCTTTTACACAATAATTTCATTTTTAACATAATGGTCTTCTGTGTCATTGCACATAACTCGGTGGAGAATGTTAATCCCATTGAGCGAATATTATACAGTGAATTTTTCCGATCAAAATTCGGTCAAAAACTACGTATTAGGCAATGGATTTATTGAACCAATCTCGTATAATGAAACTCTTCCCCCTCATTATTAATGTTTCTGTTCTTAATTCTTTCACACTCTGTAACCTTTTGTATCTATACACAGATTTTTTTTTTTTTTTGAAGAGATTAAAAATCATGCATTTTCTGTGATGAGTTGCACTAAACACAGATACATAGTTTTTTTTTTCTGGAGGTGTTAAAATTCATGCAAAAAAATTCAGGGCTCGTACTATAAATGAAGTCGGCTTATACACGAGTTTATTATCGTAATTTATTTCAATTTGTTTTTTGTTTTTTACTAAGATTTAATTCAAATTCTATCTTTTATCATATAGTCATAAATTAATTTCTGTATATGTAGTAGGATTTTCATCTGTGGAATTATGAATATTATATGATAAAAAATAATTAACCTTCATATGTACTAATTGCGTTGTAACAGTGGAAGTGTCGATGGTTTAATAGGTTAATGAATAGAATTGCAGAACAATGTTCAAGCTCCAGTCGAGAGAGTTTGCGTTTATTTTGCATTAATTCCGTTTGGAAAGGTATTAATCCACTAGACCACCCACAACTCCAACTGTGAGGAAATGGCAGGGTAGTTGTTGCCCTGTAATAAAGTAGGCCAATTTTGGCGCGGGGCTAGAAATCCGAGCCCGTAAAAATTCACTTGCTGCTGAAACATTAGCAACATCACTGTGTGGTTGCAGCTATCCCCATGCTCCACAAAGAGTCTAGTGAAGAAAAACGTTGTAACAGTTATCATTAGAATTAGTAATGGATGGCTGAAAAAGGCTTAGAAGATATAGCGAAAAGACAAAATTTATGTAAGAGCTACAACGGACAAGAAATAGTGGAGAGCCATGATCACCCACAACTCCAACTGTGAGGAAATGACAGGGTAGTTGTTGCCCTGTAATAAAGTAGGCCAATTTTGGCGCGGGGCTAGAAATCCGAGCCCGTAAAAATTCACTTGCTGCTGAAACATTAGCAACATCACTGTGTGGTTGCAGCTATCCCCATGCTCCACAAAGAGTCTAGTGAAGAAAAACGTTGTAACAGTTATCATTAGAATTAGTAATGGATGGCTGAAAAAGGCTTAGAAGATATAGCGAAAAGACAAAATTTATGTAAGAGCTACAACGGACAAGAAATAGTGGAGAGCCATGATCACCTACGTCCTAAACGGAACGCGACACAGAAGAGGAAGAAAAAAGATGATATTTGTAGAATATTCGTTGATCCTTGCTAATTCAAAAGGAATAAATATTTTAACTCACTAAATGTTTCTCATTCTCTGCATGTGCATGTACGTGCGTGAACACACGTGTGTGTATGTATGTACGTGTATGCGTGTGTGTGTGCAGTTTCAAACGAAACTACGCCCTGGGTATGACGATAAGCTACATCCGGCAGCAGTTTCTGATTAGGAGGTTTTGATGATCATGGAACCACTTCTTAATTGCTGCTGTTTCCAGGTCTACTCTGACCAGAGGTAGTAGCACCTGTTAGGGTCCCAGCTATGAGCAAAAAGTGATGCCCCCCCCCAAAAAAAAAAACTGGGTTCAAAACATTATGAAAGTATAAAAATACATTATTATACAGTGTAAACCGGATATAAGAGACCCGGATATAAGATAGATTTTCTCTGGTCCCAAATTAGAGCCTGATATAAGAGAAACTCTGATATAAGAGACTTCTTCTCCGGTCCCGACAACTCTCTTATATCCGGGTTACACTGTAGTAAGAATACCAGCAATACATTTTCATAGTAAAAAAAAAAAAATATGGGCTGTAATTGGAAAAGGAAGAGAAAAATTACCAGAAATACATTTTCGAAAAAAATTACCAAGGCTCCCAAGAAAATTAAATTTCAACATTAAATGATACATAAGGAGTTGATATGCCGTTAATCGAACCGAACCAAACCAAACCAAACCAAACAAACCAAACCAGAAACGTTCTTCACATAACATTTGTTTTTGTATTCTTTGTGATGAAAAGATGAACTTCAGCCAAACGCATAAACTAAAATTTACAGAAGCAAAATCTTCCTATAACGTAACAAAGCAGAACAGTGACTAGCTTTCCGATTTTATATTTACAGGGCAAATAAGAAATAAAGAGAGAAAAAAAAACTAACAGAAACAAAACTGTAGAAAGTTCTGTCGACAACAAACACGAAAAACAAAAAGAAGAAACTTCGAAACGATTTCAGTTCAGGAGAATCAGTAATATTACAAAATAAAAGAAAAATGACAAATGAGAAATCGCAAAAATGTCTTACGCAAAATCTAAAAGTAGAAATAAAATCTCTCAAGAAAAATGTTGAAAGTTTTACAGATCAAAAGAAAAGTATTCGACTACTTTAAAACGCAATTATATTTTTCTGTTCCTTTGAATGTCATTAATTATCCCCAAATCGTTGAATGATCCAAACTGAAGGAAATAATTAATCTTTTAACAGGAACAATGAAGAGAGCCTGGTCCCAGGTGATTCCAACTCAGAGATAATATCTCCGCATCACACAAAACGGAGAGGTCGTGAAGTCAGAGATGAGCAAAGAAGCAGTCGGAGTTCTCACTGGTCGAAGAGAAAATCTAGTCGTTAATCTGTCGTGTAAGAAGGCAGAAGTAATTTCGATGATATTTAAGTGTCACTTATATACCCACTCCACGCCACCAGAGAGGGCAAGCTGAATTCGTACCCCCCCCTAAAAAAAAGCAGCGTATGGAAAAGAGGATTCAGGTTTTCTTTTCTCTACGTTACTATATTGCAATTCAATTACTTTGCTTAATAGTTCTAGGTATGATGATAAACTACATCCGGTACTGAGGCCTCCGTTGCTCCCAGATTCACCCTGAACAGGAGTGGTAGCATCTGTTAGGGTCCCAGCTATGGGTAAATAATGACCCCCCCCCCAACAAAACACCATGAAAGCATAAAAGTACATTTTTATAATAAAAATACCAGCAATACATTTTTATATAAAAAAAAAATTACCAACAACACATACTTATAGTATAAAATATTTAGATTTCGGCATTAAAAAACCCATAGAGGTCGATATACCGCTAAACTAAATCATCCAATTCAACCAAGTACAGTACATTCGAAATTTTCCTATTTTGCAAGCATGCGCACTTTGGTAAAATTTGTCAGCTGGGAAGTAAAGGGAAGTAATGAAAGGGATAATTCCTTACCGAGAAGGAAAGTGCTATGCAGGAAAAGAACACCATATGTTCCATCGGGAGCCATCAGTCCAATGCCGAGGGCAGCGTTTGCCAACTGAAACAGGACGTGGTTGACTGGCTGCCAAGACGAACATCCGGCCACTGAGAATGGGGCGTTAAATCCGAATGAAGTCATTCCCGTACCGTTGGCATCTGAGGCTTGTTTAGCTATACCAGAAGAGTTCCCAGAAATCATAGGACCATTATTGTGCAGTAATGCGGCCTGAATAGCAGGGCTGCTCCAAACCATTCC
The DNA here is from genome assembly GCA_963932145.1 of Acanthosepion lycidas. NCBI lineage: Eukaryota > Metazoa > Mollusca > Cephalopoda > Sepiida > Sepiidae > Acanthosepion > Acanthosepion lycidas. The sequence continues at coordinate 59,047,738 of OZ010579.1, read as the reverse complement.
GACCTGTAATAGAAAAATGATGTTGGTATATTATCCTCAAAATAGAATGATATATTTTCTAATTGTTTAAACAATGTTTGGGTTGGATATCTAAATCATGGAAAATGATTACATTTTCTTTGTATGTTTGTTATTATAAATACATCTGATGATAATGATTATCATCATCATTATCTTATTATTATTATTATTATTATTATTATCATTATTATTATTATCATTATTATTATTATTATTATTGTTATTATTATTTAAAAGCGCCAACACACTGACTCTTAGGTACCAATATACGAAGCCCAATATACCCGTCATGACACTCGGTCTGATAAGGTTATACCAGGCAGAAGTATCACAGCAAAATGTGATCGATAACAAAAATGGTGACAAGTTTTAATAAAAGCAGCGCATAACCTTGTAGTTGGAGCCCATTTAGAAAATACTCCTATGTCCGGTAACCCAGTCTACTCAGAGAGTTTGATTTGTTTCCAAATATCTAGATTTGACATACTGCTATGATACTTTCTACTACTCCCGCTCATGGACAGAGTGCATCACGGCTTAACGAACATACTCAACTGGCAACTGACAATCAAGTCTACAGTAATGAACAAGAGAGATATTGTAGCCCATCTCGATCCATCAAGACAAAATATGTTCACGTTAACATCGCCAATGAATTCAGATCAAAAGCCATGACACCCATGCCTAGTTCAATATCAGGGCATGTTTTTGTTATTATTGTTTAATAAATGAAAAGAACTTTTTAAGAGTAGTTTTAAGCTTTATAATCGGTAAATTGGGTATCAAGATTCTTGTTACATGCGTTTTCCATAACTGCTGAGTTTTGCTATATACTTAACTCTAAATGTTTATTTTCCTCAAGATGAACTTGACTTTCGAATAAAAATAGTTAAATATTGTATACACTTTATAAAATTTGTATGCATACAAGAACATACAAGGACAGTTTACTAAATTTCCAAAATATTTTCCTAATCTATCAGTAATAGTGGCTGTTAAAGCCACTATTACTGATAGATTTTTTTAATCTAACACAATGCTGCAGAAATTTTTTTTCCGATTCACGGCATCTTTTTGCATAAAGGTTTATTCACAATATCTTAATTCAAAAAGAACACTTGACAACTGACTTTATGCTCAAGTAGTTATGTTGATAAAAACTTGCCTATTCGTGTGAACGACTACAAACATACTGAAAGTGCTTAATATATTTACATGAACATTTTAAATTTATATTACTAACTTATTCTTATTAATGAAACTTGATCAAATCACGATCCAGTCGGCTGAGTCTTCCATGACGTCATGGAGAATGTGTAATACATATCTTACACAATTTAGAACAATCTGTAAATGTATACGTAGTCTACAGAAAACACGTCATCTATTGTTGAAACATTAAACACTAGATAGATGGATTGAAACTTCTTTTCCTTTTTTTTTTCCTTTTTTCTTTACTTTTAAAATGTCAATCCTAGCACCGTCTCTGTCATTTTATCTTGTCCTCACTTTCTCTGTAAGTTGCATGGCTGATTTTACGACATGACATCATTTGTTGAATTATTTCTATGTTGTATGGAGCACTTGGTGAGGATTAAAATCACTTATTTTTATTTGTAATTCTATATCCTTTCAGAAAGTAGGCGATCAAGGCTCTTCTCATAGTCCTTTTCTTCATTATTGTTGAATTGACATCACTTCTCGTAAAAAGATGGTGGAGTGGTTTCCCGTTGTCCTCTTCACGGTTTTGAATTCAGAACAGTCTTTCTCCTAGAATGATTGTCACTCAAGGCAAGAGATCCCACTACTATTTAACCCATAGCTGGAGAATAAATGTATTTGTGCCTTTCCCCACATACATTAGTGCGAAAGTGATCGGATCGCCGATTCCACTTTTCACGTAGCTAAGTTACGCTATCCTCACATCGATATTTTTATCCAACACCGAAGCGCCCACACGATGTATGCACATCCTTTTCTTTAGCAAGCTCACAATAAAACGATTAAATATTCGACGTTAACGCTGAGTTACATTGCTGGTGAACCGGAAGTCATCCGGATTGGACAATAAATTGCTAAGAAGAGTCGTATGGCATGTACTTCGGAAGATGGAAAAATTGTAGCTGACGGAAGGTACACAGTATTGGCTGGGTCACCGTGGAGAGGGGATATGATGTTGAAAGACCCGAACCCCTAATGAACCTCAGCTAGAAATATCAATGATGATGTGTACTAAAGCATCCAATAGATGTATTTTACGAAACTGCAATGGCTGAAATTCTCGTCATCATACAAAGTTAATGGGTTTTTAAACTGTCATGGAGGACGTATGTAAGATCGAATGTAAGTCGACGTATGACTATTAAAGTTTTCGATTATTCCGCAGTGTCCGTGGCACACGCTTAAGGAATATCCTGTATAAAATTTTCAGTTGGTCCTTTGCAAATTAAAATTTACATATTTTCTGAATTACAGATTTACTCGTGCATCAATAGTAAATCTGGAATCGTTGACAAAACTAACCCGGCTGCTGATTTCCAAAAGGACCTCCAATCTGTGGTTGAATGGGACAGGAAATGGCTTGTAAACTTTAATGCTTCCAAAACTAAACTGCTTTCCTTTACCCATCACAGTGAACCCTCCCTGCCTCCCATCAGAATGGCTGATTCCCAACTCCTCGAGAGCACCTCGGTACGCCTGCTTGGTCTCATGCAGTCTACTGACATGAGTTGGAATAAATACATTGAATCAATAGCTTCATCTACTGCAAGAAAAGTTGGTTCTCTGTGTCGTGCCAAAAAGTTTTTCTCGTCTGAGTCCATCCTTCAAATCTATAAATCAACCATCCTTCTTTGCATGGAATATTGCTGTCACATATAGTCTGGTGCTTCCGCTGTATATCTATATATAGGTTCTCGACAAAATCCAGAGACGAATATGCAAGATGATAGGTCCTGATCTGGCATCTAGTCTACAATCGCTATCCCAGAGACGTGCCCGTAGCTTCCTTCTGTCTCTTCTACAGTATTTTCACAGCAACTGTTCCGATGAGTTACTTTCGCTGGTTCCCGGACTGCATGAACCTAAGCGAGCTACCAGGCTGTCATCTCGGTCCCACTATGAAAACGGTTAAATGTAACCGTCTCTTCTGCCCAAACAGCTTCTTCTCCTGTACTTTCCGTGTGCGGAACTCCCTTCCCCTTATTTCCTCGATTATTATAATCTTCAAATATTCAAGTGTAATGTCAATCGACATCTGACAGCTCGAACTTGTTCCCCGTCCTTCTCTGTATTCTTTCCCCAAACATGCCTTTACTCATGTTCTCAATCCTCTGTAACCCCTGGCGTGCTAGTGGCACTCCCGCTTTGCTCGGGATGAATTACTTAAAAAACAAAAAAAGATATAACGACATGCTTTTATTTCATTCAATAAAAAAAATCGTATAACGAGAATCGTTGGAGCGTAGACTCTTCTAGATTCTTTCCCATTCATCCGGAGGGTCACCCAGGTTATCTTTCCTTGGCTCTACGTTGTTTCTTCATCAATGACCTTCCCGATGTCATCAATGCTCAACTAAATATTTATTTAGTCACTATTGTCACGTGTGCTACAAAAGAAAGAAGATAAAGAAAATCAATTGGAACAACAGGAAGACCAACTAAGTTTTATAGTAAACCAAAAGGTTTTATACTAACTTTAGTGATTTGGTCAGTGGTTAAAAAAGAGTAAAACATAAAGGTTTACCGGCAAGTCTTTAAAAAATTACTCCAAAGCAACTTCAGCCAGGAGTTGCTGGGTTTTTGTGGTATAGTTCAATTGTCCCGTAAAACAGTCAGCGAACGGCAGTAAACGAATCGCTGCGAAACTGACTTCACTTGCCAACTCGCTTCATTTTGGTGCCAACAAACGAATACATGAATGAAAGACGTACACTTTGTAAGGTCATCCGACCACATCAAAGAGTTCTTTAAAGACTTTGATCTAAATGACGCTGAACTCAGCGAGTTTTCATTCATAAAAATTGATTCTCTTAACACTATTTAGTCCTGTCTTTAAAATAAGATCAATAGGTCCGTTAAAGTAAAACTGACAGTTGAACTTGAAAACAGCCTCCAATCAATTGTTAACTGGTGCAAGTAATGGATTCTATATTTTAACACCTCTAAAAAGTACTTCTGTATTTTAGTCATCATAAAGAACAATTTTGGCCTCCCATCAGCATGGCTGATGCTGACCTCCAGGAAGGTAACTTCTTGGCCTCACGTTTTCCGCTGACATATGAATTAGAATGAGTATATTGAATCAACTGCAAGGTCATCTGCTAGGGAAATTGGTTCACTGTGTCGTACAAGAGAACTTTTCTCGCGAGAATCCATCTTGCACTTTATAAATCTACAGCAAGTGTTGCAATTGTTCTAATGTACCGAGGAAGTCATACATAGTATCTCGACTGTAATAATTTAAACGTATTACTAGATTGGAAACTAGGTCTCATCTTTTTACCGTTGAAATAACTAGATGTAAACGTAGGTTCTACTCTAATAACTTGTTTTCTCGCACTTCTTACACGTGGAACTTTTCCGGTTTCTTGCGTCCCCTGCTGTCTTGGTTACATTATCGGCTTGCTTGGGATTAAATTATTAAAAAAGAAATATATAAAAGCAACCCCCCCCCAAAAAAAAAAACAGCGATATATGGATTAAATGAAATCGGTGACTTAATCTGACTTATCGCTGTTTTGAAGTTTGGTGCTGTGAGATATTGTATGGTAGCTTTTAACTGAGGACATAATTTGGAATACATTGAAATAAAAGCTGCACTTTTTCAGCACCTCCTCGTAATTATATCAACGCTAACTTTTTGCTTCAAAAGAGAAGTAGTTTTATTGCCAATTTAGTTTTGCATCCATGTATGACAGGTAGCGGATCAGTGAAGTAAAAGAATCATTGTTGGAAATACAAAAGCTGACGCCACTGGTAAAGCTATCACTTTCTACGGTCCCAGTTTACGCAGTATTACACAGACCCTAAAGCCAATGGCTTGGTGTTGCTGAATGCAGAAACTTAACTCAACTTTTCACTGCTTGAAGCTTATAGGTCTTAGAATTAATCTTCCATTCAAGGAGCCGCTAGCGTAAACGACATTGGACAAGACCTTGATGTTGTTAGCATGCATACTGTAGCAGCAAGTCAGTCTCAAAATGCCAGCTATTAGCAGCCAGAATTCAGTCGACTAATGCACGAAGGGTTGTTTCCGTTCACTTACGAGTTTGATGAAAATTCTTTCTTCGAAAATAAAATACTTTGCTTTTTTTCAGCGATCGTTCATAATATTTGTAAAATCGGCAAAATAAAATGTTTGAAGATAATATATTGGTTTCATTCAGCTTGCTCCAGTGCACACTAGGATTGATAAAGTGGAAAAAAAAACAATATAAACCAACTGTGAAACATAATCAAAGTACAAGTAAGAGTCGTACTCATAAACTATTTTTTACTATAAGATTGGTGCAAAAATAATGACGTAATAATGTCGTTTTTTGACGTTAAAAAATACGTCAAAAAACGACATTATTACATCATTGTTTTTGCACCAACCTAATATTTATGTATACGTTTGCTTTCTGACCATAAGACCCGAGTTCGAATCTCACCATGGTTGATTTGTCTGGAAGGAGACATCCTGATGTTATCGGTCTGAAAGGGGGGCCCAGCGTATTGCACCTTTCGAAAGTGGCTGAAAACCATACTAAGAGTTGACCCAAGCCTTGTGAGTGAAATTAGGTAGACGGAACACTTGGGGGCCATCGAAAGCTATGCTGTCACGAAGTCACAAGTCATCGTGGCCGAGGGTTTCAGTGTGCTGGCCTGTTCAGATTCTTGATCACGCTAGATAAGACGCTCTCGCCCAGAAACTATAACTAAGGTCTGCTCAGCATAGTTGCAGTATAAACCAGAGGTGGGCTCTGTAGGTGTTGAATAAACACAAATGTGCCTGACCGAGTATCTGCAATAAGGATTGGCTAGCCGCCCTAATAAGACAGGTATCCTCGAATACGAGTGGCCTATTATATATATTATATATATATATATATATATATATATATATATATATATATATATATATATAATAGGCCATATAATATATATATATATATATATATATATGTATGTATGTATGTATATATGTATGTATGTATGTAAGTGATGTGGGCCCAAAGTCGGGACCACGGAAGGAAAACACGGAACACGGACTAGAGGTAAGAAAGATACATTAAACACAAAGGTTACAATAGTGTAAGTGGAGCTTACTATGTGCTAGTGTCCAATATTGGTAGTCGTACGCGACTGATACTACGGTATTAGAATACACTCTCTCTCTCTCTCTCTTAGAGTGTTATATCGCATACTTTATATAGTCCTGGAAGAGTCCATGTTGTAGGTATGTTACAGTTTCACAACAGTAAGTCTTTGAAGTTTTCATTTATTTACTATTTAACGCAATATTTCTGATTATTGCAGACTTTATTTACAAAATACGCTTCTCTTAGAACGTTATCCTAGCGTAATATAATTTATTTGTAGATGATAACAATAGTGTGTGTAATACAGACACACAATACACACAGACACACGCACACACACACACGCACACACACACACACACACACACACATATATATATATATATATATATATATATATATATATATATATGTACATATAATTTATATATATGCACGTACACTATGTGTATAAATATATACATACCTGAGAATGTATACGTTAAGGTAACTTTACACGACTCATTAAAAAATTATTTTATGTCTTTCTTATATCAATTAGCCATTTTTAACTTTTCTTGAATTAATTATTTCCTTTCACATTCTTCTTCTCTTTATCCATAAATTCGTATGCCGAAATACCCTGATATATATGGATATTTATATTTATAGCATCATATATCTGCCTGTCTTTCCGTGTGTGTGTGTGTGTGTGTGTGTGTGTGTGTGAGTGTGTGTGTGTGATGCACGCATGCGCACGTACAAGCATGTACATCACACAAATATTTTTGCCTCATCTTAAGAATTATTTATTGGAAAATAAAACTGCATTCGGTCACAGTTCACAAAACGCATGACAAGATTCCTATCAGCAATGAAAATATCAAATTTGTATCGCATCAGAGAATTCTTTTTACCGGATTAGATTTTTTGTTTTACATGTTGTTTTAGAGATCTTTTGGGGTAAATACGTGTATTCATGCGCACATACAAAATAAAAAGCACCCGCGTGCATGCGCACACGCATATGCTTGTCTACACGAAATCATAAATGCATGCTTGCATACATCGAACAAAAATGGATGCCGCTATATTTGTCATTAACGGAAACGTATTTACCCAAGTAAACTTTTTAAAGAAATTGGAGATCCTCTTCAGAAAGGTATTCATTACACAAGTTACTCAACAGGTGCAAACTACTTTCTAAATCAGGGTACCATCGCAACTTTTAGACTCTTAAGGACTATCAATAGCAGCAACAGCTAAAATGGATAGCACATGTAACTCAAAGAGAAAATAATAACATAATCAAGATGTTGACATTGCACAATACTTCAAATAAAAAGTTAAGAAGGAAACTCCCATCAATACTTGAAAGAGTAATTACAGCTACTAGACTTAAGAAACCTTTTTTCTTGGAAAAATTATTTTAAGAAAAAGATTTTATAGATTTCAACTGAAAAAACTGGCTGCTTGATCAATGGATTTCAAATGCTTCCTTGGAGGAAAACGGATAATAGTTCCATCAGCATTAGCATTTTGTTCCGAGCAATACTTTATGATGTAACAAATGTTTCGCAAGCAATTTTTCAAAATATGATACTTTGATCGCTTATGTTGCAGTCGGTCATTTGATTTGATATACGTGTCATCATAGGCGACAGGAAGGGGTGGTCAGCTCCAGCGGCAGTTTTTTTTTTTGGGGGGGGGGTGCTGAATTTAGGTAAATTAGTGTTTTGAAGTAGCATGCACAATTCTTCTTCTATGTACCGTGTACCTTCAGAACGTAGGCGAACATAGCCCTCCGCAACTTCTTGCCTTGCTTTATCGCTGAGTATGTTTTTTGCTTATTTGTTATCGCTCCGAGTTTCTGTTCTGCCAGCGATTTATACACGCTCGTTAGAAAGGTTGTTTCCGGCTTTCCTCTGTATCTCTGGCTTTCAATATGTCCTCTGAGTGGCCAATCCCTCTTCTCTCATTATATGTCCTAAAAATTCAACTTTCACTTCCTGATGTTATGTATAAGCTTCCTTTTCGTTTTTAATTTTCCTTAAAGCTTCGTCGTTGCTCACATTTTCAGTCCATGGTATTCTCAGTATCCTTCTGTAGAACCACATTTCTCTTGCTCCAAGTCTCTTGTTCATCTGTGAGGAGATTGTTATGGGGTCCTCCCCTTTTTCATATAAGTGGACTCGACCAGAGTGTTACTTGGACTGCTACCGTTAAATACCCAGAGTCAGTCAGAATATAGAGAGAGTGAGCAGAGATTGTGATTGAGTTGGAGGTAGAGTAATAGTGTGAGGATACCGCTTGTAGAAGTCACAGTTACAAGCACGTAGATTCTAAAGAAGTCCTCCTTCAAGACTATATATATATATATATATATATATATATATATATATATATATATATATATATATATATATATATATATATATATATATATATATATTGCTACTAACCATGTTTCTGGATTTACTAACAGTATTACCCATTGTATTATTGTGTAAATGCATTTATTTGTTATATTTCATTCCTGCGTTTGTCATTCATTGGAGACCAGATTTCATCTCGAAATCCACAACAGAGATTGTACAGCATTCACTGCATATAGGAGGACTGATATTAGAAAATAATTCAGCGCTCTTAGTTGGGACAATTTTTCATTTCCTTCCGTCAAATAGATTGATTTATCTCTTGAACGGCATATCAACACCTTATAAGTCATTTAATTCCGAAATTTAATTTTCTTGGAAGATTGGAAGTAATAAAAATAAAACTACGATATGTTATTCTGCTTTCACAATTGAATACATGGTAGATACTCAGCTTGTGCACATATACATATTTGTGCGGACATGAATACAAGAGGCAATGATATATGTGTTTTATGTTGTATTTTTATTGAAGTTATATTTTTGGATACAGTTTGATTTAAGAAATTGTAGGATATCATACGGATTAATGTCATGGTAGAATTCTTTTTTGTTGGTTGTTTGGCCGTATTTTAAACGGATTTGCATGAAGTCGCTTCAATTTGCTAGTATGTGTGTATTATTGGTAATTTTACAACAAATATGTAATGTTGGTATTTTTTTATTTAAAAATGTATTGCTAGTATTTTTACTATAAAAATATATTTTTATACTTTCATAGTGTTTTATTTTTTATTTGGTGGGTACACTATTTACCCATAGCTGGGACCCTAACAGATGCTACCACTCAAAGTCAGAGTGGATCTGGGAGCAACAGCAATTAAGAGGTGGTTCCACACTCCTCAAAACTTTCAATCACCCGATCAGAGGCCTTGTTGCCGGATGTAGTTTATCATCATACCCAGGACTACCATCAAATAAATGGTGATGTTGGGAGTGAAAATTTTGCAAAGAGGTAGGCCAAAAAACTTTTAAAATTACAATTGCTGTGTGTGTGTGTCTGTTCTTTTTGTCCGCAATCAAAACAAACTAAATGGCCGTAAATATCATTTTTCTTTGTATTTTATAGATTTTTCCCGTTCTGTAATGTTGTTTAGAGCGGCGGTAATTTTTAGCAATCACCCCGGGTGGCGCAAAAACCTTTGTGTCACGTAGAGATTCACTTATTGCGTCTTATGAAATACATCCAAATCTACAATTCTAAAAAAAAAAAAAAAAAAAAAAAAAAAAGACGCTTTCAGTAATTTTCTTAAAAAACATACCGATTGTTTAAAAAACACAGCATTTTTAATGGAAGCTAAAAGATACTTTTCTTCTTCGTATGAAAAAATGATACACCTCCACCAGCTTTAAATATTACATGCTTGACACTAAAGCAACTTTCATATGATGTTGATAATCGCTTTTAACTTTGATTTGTTAAATCGGTTATATCGTGTTTACATAGATTTTAATTGTCTTTAACACACGTCTGTGAAATGTTTTTCGTTTGTCTGTTCCTATCACAGAAAGCTCTGTATTGTGAAAACTGGTAACAATTGTTTTACATTTTGGTAATCTTCTTAATAGCACTAACTGTGTTGCTGTAAGCTTCAGTGATTATTGATCAAATGTAAATCATTCGATTGAAACCCAAAAGATCTGAATATTTTTCCACACAGATTGTTAAGTTTATAAAGAAAAATGACTCAAAGATGGGCACATATTTCTGCAAGTTATCAGTTTTGCAATGTTGAAATATATTTACTGCCAATGAAAATAACATCTCTGTGAGGGACAGATATAGAATTAGTAATTATAAAGTCTAAAATGAATTTTCTTATATTTAAAAGAAAACTTTTAAGGCTACAAACTAGCTTTGCATGTGTAAAATTCTACGTGAAAATATCTGTAGACAGTATAAAAACAATTTGGATAATTGAGGGAGTCTGTGATAGCAAAATGGATGGGTAACAAGCGATAAAAGGTTTCTATTTTTCTTTGAAGACAATGTTGAGTAAAATGTAAGATTAATTTCCTGGTTGTACAAACATTCAGATATACATATATCCCAGAAAGCAAACGTTTATATTAAATTTGGTAGAAAAATAAATTCACACATTATCAATGATCTTCGACACTTCGATGTTGTGTAATGGGGAGCAAGTTTGTTTTTCTGTATCAACTACGATTGAGTAGTGAGTTCGATCATCGCTGGGTTGTCTATAGATTCGGCCTTGTGCCACATCTAAGCTACAATTAGAAAATCACTTCGGTGTAAGTAATCGTAAGCAAGCTTGTCTCGCTAGATCTATTACGACTGAATAGTGAGTTACTTTCTGCCTCGCTTTCTGCCTTGTGCTACATCTAAGCTAAGCTAAGAAAATCATTTGGGACACTTTGACATGGTGTAATGGTTATCAAGCTTGTCTTGCTAGATCAATTACGACTTGATAGAATCTTCGATCCTCACTTGGTGCGCCACACTTTCGGTCTTGTACCATTCTACGCTTAGAAAATTATATAGCACTTCGAAGTGGTGTAATGATTGTTGCTAGATCATTTACGACTGACTAGTGAGTTCGATCCTCACTGTGTGCACCATACTTTCGGCTAATTACTATATCTAAGCTACACTTGGAAAATGTCATATTTTCAATGATCATAGCTGTTAAGATTAAATGTTTTCAGTCGACGACAGTAACATGTATCAAACGATAAAACCAAATTTATTTATTAGCAAGTAATAATTACTTTGTATAGTATTATTTCTTTTTCTTTTTCTAGGTACCCTGAACCTTCAGGAAACGGAAAGTCATGGCTCCCCATAACTTCCAACCATTTGTAGCTCTAGCAACGTTTGTTTTTATCCAAACCCGTTTCGCGTCCTGGGTATGACGATAAACTACATCCGCGTCCTGGGTATGACGATAAACTACGGAAGAAATAATGTTGCCAGCTATACGCTTTTGAAACAATAATGTTGCCAGCTATGCGTTTTTTTGAAAAAATAATGTTTCCAGGTATATGTTTAATAGTACAGTATATTTACTATATGTATAGGTATGTGTGAATGTATGTATATGTGTATGTATATATATATATATATAAATATATATATATATATATATGTGTGTGTGTGTGTGTGTGTGTGTGTGTATATATATATATATATATATACCTTAATTTGGCATTAAATGACCCACAGTGGTTGATATGCCATAAAACGCAACCAACCAACCAACCAACCAACCAACCAACCAAACCCGTTTCGTCGTCCCATTCATAGAAGCTGGCGTGTGACACTGAGGCTGTGAGGTGGTTAAACATTAATTCTAAGCAGAAAAGGGGTGAAGCCCAAAATTAAATATAAACTGGATGATAGAGAAATAGAAAGAGAGAATAGAAAACATTTACCCTGGTAATGTGGAAGTGAAGAAAGGGTCATCTGGGTTGCCCTACCCTTATGAATTGGAACGAGGCATCAAGAGTTTACTTTTTTATCTATCGAGAATCTGGCATGCAGGTAAAGCAAATTCGGAAATTGCTTTATCTCTTTCTTGGAAATTTACAAAAACACATGTCATTGGCGAAAACAGAAGCAGACGGGAATTATAATTTCGTTAGCAAAAACACATTACATAATGAAAACCTCTTTTAGGGTTAGGATTATGAAAATCGATCCGTCAAACAGGCAGGTGATCTAGTTTATGTTTTCGCTAAGACGGCGACCAGCAGAAGCGTGTCTCTTTTTTGAGAATTTAGGCAAATAAATATATTTTCATTGACGAAAACAAAATGGGAAATAATTTTTATCTATCACTTGGAAGGCTAAAATGAGAAGGTGATCTGGTCTGTGTTTTCGCTGGTCAGGTGAGTCTAGGAAAGAAGTCAGAATATTGAAATTAATGAGGAGAATAAACCACGGGCTTTTCTCTACGCACTTCAAAAATTAGATTTGTCACAAAGACAGTTATGCGAAAAAGTGGACAGAGTTAGAATACCGAGAAGGAAGGAGGAAGGGGCAGAATTTAGCCCCACCTGTAGTGGTGCGAAATGTGAAATGAAGCAGGTTAGAGTTAAGGGAAGAGCAATCCCTGTGACTATTCCCAAGAAAGGTGGTTAATTCTCCAAATTTGGAAAGTTGATTAAGAAAGCAGAAATAGTGAACAAAGAAAACTTTTATTGGAATTAATGAAAATTGGGGAATCACCGAATCCTCAGAACCCTTCGGCCCCATGCCAGTTTTGGGCCGAAGTGCATCTAAGCAGATTGCTTAGGGAAGCTAGCAGACTTTGGGCTAAGAACTCGCATCGAGTGCCTCTGAAATCGACGTCAGCTGTCATCAGATTTCCTGATTCCAAGACTTTGAACTCAGATCCTTCAGAAGTTTAGACAAGGCTCAGTGTCACTATAGAGATTGATGCGGGAAGGGTTAATTTTTTGATGTACCGAGAGCTATATGAACCAACTGAAGATTAACCTCATAAATCTCTCGTTTTATTTTTCGTTGTGAAATTGTTTCCTTCATATAGCACCAGCCACGGCTTGAACCAGCGCTGCCAGATTTTCGATTTTCCCCTGCTCTGAGATCAAGAACACAGCGTGGGCAGAGTTGTTGTGGATCAGCCAGCGACCAACAACCAGCTTGGACCAGCGACAGCATTGAAAAGAGCAGAGTTAGCCCAGTAGTTAAAACGTCGTTCTGAGGACCGGACCACTAAAACGTGGTTACACCACCCTGTGTAGACAGCGGCGGGAGGTGTTATAGGTCAAGTAAGTAGCCCGCTGCCTCCGTTTCTTTTTGCCTTTGATATATCTTGTGAGTGCCAGCTTCTCTAAGCATTCTTTCCTCGTTAGGTATATAAAAAATTCACTTGTATCTTTCTGATACTGATTATAAGTGTCCTTTTTGTTTATATTTTCCTTAATACTTCCTCATTGCTCACATGCTCCGTCCATGTTATTCTCATTTCCGTTCATATCGCTCTTCCTCTGTGAGGAGATTATCCAACATTCATTACTTTATAGGAGGATTGATATTAAATACCAGTACAGAAATCTTCTCCTTGTTTCTAACGATCTTTTTCTGCTTCTTAATACTTTATTAAATTTTTGGAAAGAATCTTATGATATCACAACGTGACTACGGATTTCGGTATCACATTGTTGGGTGACAAATGGCGATTATCTCCCTTTGGTCGAGATAGTCACGAGGATCACGTGATGGTCGGTAATTGACATCAGGAGATGGATTGACGAAGGCAGTTGTGCTGTAGAGCCCAGAGAAGGAGGTTACTATCCCATAGCGATAGGTCTTACAGTAAAACCACATGGCCTAACCTGGTTCATAGAGAAACCGCCGTAATGAAATATTACGAGTTAGGTTCCTCTTTTTTACACACTGTTTGTTGTTGCATATGTTGTAATTTCTTTGTGTGGGACACGTGTATATGTGTATGTATCTAATTTTTGTGTACGACGTAGCATTATATACCTCTCCGAGAACCAAGCATGTTTATTATTCTTTTTCCATTCAGTTATTCCGTCCTGTCTATGAACTTAGCTGTTGTTACATCACGGATATGACAATGCCCATAGCGAAAAAAGTGTAATTGGGAAAATAAATATTTCTTTCCCTCACTCTCGCTACAACATTATCTATCTTCTGTTAAGAACACTTCCTAGATATTTGAACTTATTTATTTATTAGGTTGGTGCAAAAATAATGTCGTTTTCTCACATATGTTACTATGTGAGAAAACGACATTATTTTTGCACCAACCCAATACTTGTTTTTTGTTTTTGTTTTTTTCATCTCCAATTCGTAGCTCGTGTCCTGGGCTAAAATTGGCGAAATAATCTAACTTGATGCCGGAGAAAAACAACTACAGCATTTCACAAGTTTTAATAGAAAATGAATGTTTTAGAATTTTCTAAATTCTCGATTTAAAAATTTAAAAAAAAAAAAATTTTTTATTTATTTTCGGTTAACATTAAAATTATTTGGGAATTTTTATTTACTGTAAGAATGTAAATACAAATTACAAAAACAACACAAAATACGCAAAAATAATAACAAAGAACTCTTATCTATTCCTTTCTTTTTTTTTTTTTTTTTTTTTCTCCAGGCAAAAATGGATTCTCGAAACAGTTACAAGCAATAGTATTATAAGGTCTGCTCAGAAACTTGCATAGGAAATAATACAACGTGTAAGGATGTGGAGCTTATCAGCTGAAACATTAGACTCGAGGTGACAAAATGTACAGTTCAATTTTTTTTAAAGTGACTCGTTACAGATTTTCTATCGATAATGCCACTGAGGTATTAGATATGGTTAATAATAAATATAAGATCGTACAGATTTGCAATCTATTATATCTTCAGTGTTCTGAACTGGTTCCTGATTCGTTTCCTTTTCTTATCACTTTTAGCCGAAGTTGTCACAGATATTTTTAAAAAAAATAGGTGCCCAAATCGAAATATTACAATTCTTTCTCATTATTTAAATTAAATTTTACACGCCTTTTTTGTCTATTTTTAATGTAACTGAAAAGTAATTTTTATTCCTTTTGCTTCTGATTTAATTTTAGATGACAAGAAATATGCTCCCGGATTGATGAAGATATTTTGATTAATCTACAAAATGAACGGTAAATCGGATTTGCACGATATTTCCTATCTTAAAAGCTAAGAAGTTGAAAATGAGTGAATTAAACGCATCATTTTCGTGTTATAGGATATTTTCAGTTTGAACATATGAAAGTTTGATTACAAGCTACTTTTTAACGTTCAATCACCGTTTTTTTTTTTTTTTTTTCTATTCTAATTGAATTCCATTAATCCAACTTAAAGAAGATCACTTTACATCCAACAAAACAAAAATGAAAAATGAGAAATTTTAAATATTCATACTTTAAAATTTTATTTATTTAAATTATATTTCAAATTTTATTTTTAACAATATTTGTCGCCTCAAGATTTTGTTTTTATTTTATTCCATTTTATTTTTCAGTTAAAGAAAAGAAAGTTTCATTCGTACAATGCGAGTAGAAATTGCAATTTCCTTCAAATAATCATGATATGCAAGAAATAATGACAGTTGGCATATTTAAGGCTGTCACGTTCAAATTTAGCTTTTATACGAAGCTTTCACATTTTCTAATATTGATGTCATTCAGGTCATTCATGATGTCGACGGGCTGCTGCTCTTAGCAAAGAGAAACAGAAACAGACAAAGGCCAAAAGCAGCACCACTTTTCTATTTGCTAAGTAAATGGTAAATTCTAGCATAAAATCATCATGCCAATAACTTCCACCGCCCAAAATTCGATCAGTATTGATTATATTTTTTAATGCAAATACTAATGTTTGTGCAGTTGTTCTATTTCCAAATTTTACACAAGGAAAATACAAATAATTAAAAATCATTGGTTGGTTTCATATTAAAGAAAAATATCTTGAAGAAGAAACGCTTTTTATCAAATAAGTTCAATAAATCTTTTCAAGCGGGCAATTTTTGTTTTTCAGACCTTGGGCAATTCAATTGATAATAATATTAATTAATGATATTATTATTATTATTATTATTATTATTATTATTATTATTATTATTATTTTCTTTGCTTTCTGGCGTTTACACATTTCTTTCCGGGTCCCACCCAGGGACCTAAGGTTAGAAATGGCATCATGACACTTTCCACTGACAAAAAAAAGTGCGGATATTGGCCCACTCTGCCATGTCGGGTTTTATATTCAGTGGGTGCCAATATCGTGCAACCTGATACAAGATGATCAATCGTTTCTGGATATTTATCACAGAATCTGCATTTTGGGCTGACACAATATTTTAGTATATGTGCTTGATAATTCCTAGTTAGCAAGCATTGGTCCTGCGCAGCAAGGATAAAACCTTCAGTTTCCGCTTTCAACCCTGCACTGCGTAGCCACTGATGGGTACGGGTTAAAAATCAGTGGCTACGCAGTGCAGGGTTGAAAGCGGAAACTGAAGGTTTTATTTTTATTATTATTATTATTATTATTATTATTATGTTTTTGAGTTATATGCCGGGCCATAACCAGGGTATTGAAAAGATTACTTCACAGTCAGCTGGTGTTACATTATTATTTTTAAAAAAATTTTTTTACCTTAAATTTAAATGCAATGTCAATCGCTATCTACTGTCCTCCTGATTACTTTTTTCTCTTTATTGTTTCTCTTCCTTATTCTTCCATACACGATAACCTCTTGTGTCTTAGTGGCTTTACTGCTTTGCTTGGAGTGAAACCGATTTTTTATACAATGACCAATGAACTAGAGCAAGCGACGGGTGAGATTTTTTTTTTTTTTACTTAATTAAACAAAAGACGGCTATTAGTAGAAACAACTTAAATGGACAAAGCTCTTTGCAGGATATGACTTGTGTTTGTTAAAATTATTTGGAGATTTTCTGTAGTACTAGGAATTTGGTTGATTCGTTCTTTCAAAAAGCTTCGTAGAGATGTTTTTGTCACTTGATATGCTTCTCAGGCCAATCAATGTGCAAACCATATCTTTGCTGTCTTTGATAATAATGCCCGTGCGATTTTCCCGTATTTGTTCGATTTACAGGTCAATATGATCCCAAATTTATACATAAGTTAAAATGATATCAATTGACAAGGAAGAAACAAAACAAAATATAACCTGCAATCTACACAATCAAATACTTTCCCAATTTTAATTTGACTGTGTTTTTCCTAAGAAGTATGGAGTACTGTTGACAACGGTGTTTTTCAATAAAACAGTATTTTCGTGGTGTTTGGTCTAAGAATTTGTCTGTTCCTTTGTATACTTTGAAATTTTAAAAACGATTGAAAAGGATGCGATTTTTTTTATTGGTTCTTTAATTAAACAAATGAAATTAATTAAAACAGCTTACATGGACAAAGTTCTTCGCAATATTATGGATGTGCTTGTTATTCAACTCTGGTTATGATACCTTCGTGAAGATGTAGAATGTTAGCTAAAATATTCTAAAGTGTCAAGATATTTTTCTCACTGGTAATACAGTTAGGTATTTACGGGCTTTCAAAAAAACCGAAAAATTCATTTTAAATAATTTAAATGTCTTCTTTGAATTTAAATTTCGGTTTTATCTGAAAAATAATAACCTAAAGCTAATCTGAATTAAAAAAAAAAAATTAATTACCGTACATAAATAAACTTTTTAGGCATTTTTAAAACATTGGCACGTTTTTTCGTCACTTATCGAACCACCATTGTATACAAAAATGTAAAGAAATATAAAATTCTCTTAAAAATCCAATATTTGTCCAAGAGATATGTTTCGAAGGCTAAATTTAAGGATTAATTACTGTATTTGATGGCTTATAATACGTACATTTTTTACGAAAAATATCTTTTAAAATTCCGACGCGTCTTATATGCCATATTTAGGTTTAAAATTCGCGATAGTCGGCCGAAATTAGCTACCTGGAAACTCCTATTAGCTTAGACATTAGAGCAACTTTCATATACCTATTGTCATTATTTTAAAGGCTATTATGCAGATTAGAAGTGTTATCATCGATAATATTCGTTAATTTCATCACGTTTAATATTAGTACTTTGTTTCACTAAAATTATATGCAATAAATTCAAATTATATATTTATAAAATATGTTTCATTAATATTTTTCTTGCGATAACTTCCAGTTGCATTGATAATAAATACAATCAGAATTTTTATATCCTAAATATTCCACTAAGACGTTTACATGACGCATGTTGTACAGATCATATAATGGAAAATTTTTGACTGAATTTTAATGTTAACTGTTTTGTTCAATTGTAACGATTGCTTGATTTTTATTTTGTTTTCTTACCTTTGGATATAATAAAATGTTTATAGGCTCGTGTTCTTTTTTCCTATTAATTTTCGTTTAATTGCAACCATGGGTTGTTTAACCAAAATAATACGTCATAAATATAGCCTAGACTGTACCATTTACTAGAAATTTTGCTAATTATACTAATTACTAATTTTTCTTGATTTGCTCTGCTGAAATTGGGGTGTGTCTTATACAACCGTGCGTCTTATATGCCGTTAAATACGGTAACAGGATTTACTAAAAAATAATGCTTACCTTTTACTTAAAACAGAATTCAAGTAACATTTTATTTATGCATGTTATACTATGAGGTCAAAGGACAAAATAAAAATACTGTAATTTCGTCCCTGTCCGAAAAAGCGCGATAAAAAGTAAAAATAAAACTTAAAGGAATATGGGAGACCAAAAGTGCAAAGAATTTCTTACTTATGTTTAAAAATAAATTTTATTAACCTTATATAACCAATAATTTAAAAATATTTTTTTTTATTCTATCCGCTTTTATTAAATTTAGTATAATGAATAAATTTGAAAGCATTAAGTTGCTACCAAAACAAAAATATAACGTAAATATTTATTTGCGTTAGATTAATTTGAAATGAAAAACATTTATTCTTGGAGTAAATTTTAGAAAAATTACAGTAAAGTATTGTGAATGAAATATTTTTGTCGTAATTCTATTTTTTTTTCTTGGGGGCGAGGGAAACAAATTAGGCATGGAGCGATAAGACAAAGATTTGTTTTTTTAAATGATAAAAACTTAAAATAACAACTTAAGCTTAATTACTGAAATAAGAATTGGTTATTTCTGAACACATGAATTTGTAAATAAATGCAAGGAAACAGAGACAAACAAAAAAAATACTCGTACCGACAGATGGAAAAACAGTTCTTTCAAGACACAAATATCTGACCGAACAGAACATATGAATTTAGATTAACACATTTCCGATATTGAATAGTAGTCAGTCAAAGCAAGATATCAAATACCGTTTTGTATAGCTATACCAAACATAATCAGTTGCTAAGAGAAAAAAATAAAATTCTTTTTAAAAAGGCATTCAAATTTACATTTTTTAAAAATCTTTAAACATGTTTTTATGTAATAAAAGAAACTCTTGTAAAAAATAGCAAAGAGATGAATTTCAAAATCGAACTAATAAGTTACAAGTAATTTTTAAATAAATATCATATGTAGATTATTTTCTGTCCAATCTTTAAAAAAAACAGGTTTTATTAAGTAATGCCAACAGCATTTCTCAAAAGAAGATTATTTCTTTAGTTTTAATTGAATTATTTTTGATGAGATGCAAGACGATTTAGTAGGTTCACACTTGATATTTCATTAATTTTTTTATTGAAATATATTCAGGGATTTTTCTTTATATGACTGTAAAAAAAATTAACGCCCCCACCCCAAATTAAAAACCCCAAATTAAAAAGTACAAAAATAAAAAAAACGTTTGAAACATACACCTCAAATATTTCCCGCAAGTTTATTTTAATAAAATAGCCTATTCATAAATTAGTGCTGAAAATTTCATTTAAATAAATCAGATAATTTCCCGAATTTTGGCATATATTTTAAATAAAATAAGGGGTAAGGATTTTTTGCTTTCATTTCGGAGAAAAGACATCCATTTTGGTGTTATTTTAACAATTTTTTCCTACGAGCAAAACTCATGCATTGTCGTATCAAGAGAATTTTGTGAAATAACTGGAACAAATATATATATATATATATATATATATATATATATATATATATATATATATATATATATATATATATATATTCTAATGCATATATCATTTGTGTTTATTTCAATAATACTGTATCAATTAATAAAATTAATTCTTTTATGAATTGGATTTTAATAGTACTATCTAAAAATTATCCATTACACCATCCGCACATCCAAACTTACAACACATGGTATTCTCAAGACATTGTTTAACTTCGATGATCGTACAGGAATCGGTGTTTCAACTCTATATGATCCTAAATCGAAAGGACGAACGAAGCGAAAATAAAACTTCATCCTTGCTGAAGAAGACCAAAACGTGAACGTGAGCACTGTTAGACGGCGGGTAATGCGTTTCAGAAATGGAGGCTGCGATGTGTATGACAAGTCACGTTTCCAGCGGTTGTCCATAGCTGTCAAACACACATAAGAAGAGCACCTTGAAAATGCATAGCCAATGGGGATGTTAAAAAGTAGTTCTATTGTTGAAAATTTGCTCTATCCAACTGTGCTAGTTTGCATCTACTGTAGTTTCTTCGGAAATAATAGAAAACATCAATTTTGAAACGTCTTTTCGTACAGAAAAACTTCAGTGCCTCCTTTTGAATGATTTCACTTCGAATGTGCGCAATATTTTCATAATAATCTAAGCGTCACTTGTTGATTGTAAGCACACAAAGGAACATACGTTACACTGACAGCAATGACAGCTCGTAAAAAGAAAGATTAAAGTAGATAGCGACATCAAAATTAATTGACTTATATTAATAAACAATAAATAATTATTCCTTATCGGAAATGTTTCTTGGGTAATATATGAATCCAATACAAGAATTTTCGTATTATTTACACATAAATTCAATATTTTCTATTTAAGTTGCAGATATCTGGATTTCCATGTAGATATCTAAAGCTACAATTCATGTAAAAGTTAATAAGAGTTATAATATCAAATTTTGCTTGCATGGTCATGAAAGGTTTTGTATGATACTAACCTCATATCTCAATAACTAACAAATGTCTCTGCAAGTGTACATGTAAGTTTTAGTTAAAATGACGTCAAATGAATTCTATATAGAAGAATGAATGGGATATTTTAGATGGAAGGAGTAGAGAGCGCACTCTTCCAATAATAATTGTAACCGTTTCAGTTCGAGTCATCAGATAAAAGATATTTTTTACAATAGAATAATAAATTAAGAAATATAAATTTAAAAGTCAAACCCGTTTATAAAAATACTTTAATCATCTGACTTTTGGCTTTAGAGAAGTGAAAACAGTCAGTACAATATGTTCTTGTAAGCTAAACAAGCACCCATCAATATCAGCGAATACGTAGTTTAGAAGAACATAATAGTTAGTGTATCTATTATATTTACAAGTATTTGTTTGTTTGTTTTACAGTATAACAATTCCTTATGGGTCATTTAATGCTGAAATTTAATTTTCTTGGGGGCATTAGTAATTTCTTTGACAAAAATGCATTACTGGTATTTTTGCTATAAAAAGGTATTTTTTATATTTTCATAGTGTTTTGACTCCAGTTCGGGGGTTAATTATTTGTTGGGATCCTAACAGGTGCTACCACCTCGGGACAGGGTGGGCTTGGGAACAACAGCAATTAAGAGGTTGTTCCATTCTCTTCAAAACTTCACGATCAGAGGCCTTGCTGCCAGATATAGTTTATCGTTATACCCAGGATGGTACAGATATTTAAGTGCACTTTGCTTTAAATGTCTATAAATATTTACTGTATTAAATTCTTTGTACATGTCTTTCTCGCAAAAGTTAGATGACTTAATGATTTGTAGTTGTTCTAATTACTATGAAGTCTCCGTACAAATTTTATAATTTTTAATTATTTGTTCTTCCTTTTCGTATTTCCTGAGTCAATGAAAATAATTTTTTCTCGTTTTTATATAGTTAGAAAAAGTTATGTTTTTAAATTCTAAATAATCAGTTTTATTTCGCTGATCTTATTGAAAAGCTAGTGAGGATCTATTAATTATTCCATTCTTAAATGCTAATGAACCAAGCCTAATTATTAAAATAAGTTGATCTTTGTATTCAATCAGTAATCAAAAACAAGTGACTCGTTGATGTTAAGATATATTGTGTTCAGTTTGATCAAACTATCCATATGGCATCATCTGACTAGTCCTATGACTATTACCATTGTTAAAAGGGATGATTTGCTTCAAGTTCACTATTAACACTCAATATGCTGGACTTAGATATCTCCTGATAACCGTAAACATGATTTCATTTCATTGTTGTCACACTTCATTATCCCAAAAGATAGGTTACCTGGCTACAAGAATGTGTTTATATTCCGCTTTTCTCTTTCGAATCATTCATAGCTGTCACTGTAGCACAACGGTCTCTACTATTTCTGCCTTAATTAAAAGATATGAGCAATAAATGTATCTTGTGTCAGTATAATTTATTACTAAACCATATCTAAATTTTCTGATTACCGTTACAATTCTATTATTTGAAGGGAATTGATTAAAATAAATAAAAAATTTATGTATATTAATATATATATTATAAATTGAATTTTTATATATATATATATATATATATATATATATATATATATATATATATATATATATATATTAATCGTTTCACCCCAAACCAAGACGGTTATGCCACTAGTACGCAAGGAGTTACAGGGAGTGAAATTAAAAGAGAAGACTGAGTACAGGAGGATTGATGAAAGTAAAAGTGGTTCAAGAAGATAGAAAATGGTGATGATGATATTTTCATTTAAATTTTTAAAGATTTTAGTTATCAGGGAAGCAAGGAAACGGATAGGAGTTCCACGGGTGCGAAATGCGAGAAAAGGAACTGTCGGAATAGAAGTGGCGGTTGCATTAAAAGAGTAGGACCTAGATGCCAATTACATTACATATCCTTCTTTAGATTTTGTCAAGAATCTCGAGATGTAGAGCAGGAGTACCAGACCAGATATGGCAACAGATTTCAATGTATGGACGAACGGTATCGCTATTAATGTGCAAGATGGATTCTAACGAGATAATGTTTCAGTGCCTGAAACATTATCTCGTTAGTGACCCAAATTTCTTTGCAATAGATTCAGCTATTGATTCGATATAGTCGCTCCACTTCATATCAGTGGAAAACGTGAGGCCAAAAGAAAAAAATTCTCTGTGGTGGTTAAATGAAAACAGTTTGGTTTTAGGGACGTTAAAACTTACAAGCTATTTATTGTCCCAGTTAACCACTGATTGGAGGACCTTATCAGATCTTAATGATTTGCTACTGAGACAGGAGTAAATGGCAGTGTCATCTGCATAAATAATTACTTGGGAATTGATACACATCAGGAAGATCATTGATGAAGACCAGAAACAGCGTAGGACCTAGAATAGAGATTTGGGGGACACCCGCGTTCGTATAAAAGGATCTAAAAATGAGCTCGTTCAACACGACTTTCACTTCATGGTTTGGTAGGAGCAATTGGATTAAACTAAATATTCGCCATCTCACACCGCAGCCCAGGGGCTTGCGCAGGAGGACAGCATGCCAAACCATGTCTAACGCCTTCGAGATATCTATAGACACAGCCCGAGCTTTGCTGTTCTTATCTAGAGTATGATATACAAATTGGGTGATGGCCGTCAACACATCAGCGACACACCTGTCGAAACGGAAGCTATATTGTTTGTCCGAAAGGAGGTTGTGAGCAGTAAGATGCATAAATAAAAAAGTAGACACTGTGATCAACGACGAGCAGCGACAGTCTGTTTTATGTTTGAGGGCCATCTTCAGGTCTGAAGCATGAAACAGACTGTCGCTGCTTGATGTTGACCTGTGTCCACTTTTATATTCACATACGCTCTATCTCTGTATTTAGCACTTTTACCGATAAATATAGCATACCTTAAAATTATATATATATTATATGATAAAATAAGGAAGCTTGATTAGACAATAATAAATAAAATTTAAACATATTAAATTTATGAACGTTTCTTATTTGTTCCTGCGTGCTGACCTGGTTAAAAAAAATTGATTAAGACACATCATATGCTTACTCCCAGAAACCTGTGACTAAGGTCTGCTCGGCATAGTAGCTGTATAAATCACAGGTGGACTATGTTGCTTGAGCATGAGTCTGCAATAGGGATTTGCTAGCTGATATATATCAGAATTAAAATATAACATTTGTATTTTAAACTAAAGAGACATTTAAGATGTTGTATATTCTGCAAGAATAAAATATCAAATTGAAATTTTTTGCCGGATTTTTAAGACAGATGATATACATATTTCTAATTAAACATTTAGAATTCATACTTGGGGAAATTATTTCGGTGTAACCGAGTTAGAATTCCAGTCGAGTTCATTACATTCACTTACGGAAACGTATGGATCCGTCTCATCTCCTAAAAGCTATAGGTAAACAGCAGGACAGACTGGGTCATATAGCCTCGGTCGGCGACTAGTCTAGAAGGAAAAACTCTGAATTCAAACCAGCCTGGAAAGATGTTGGTATCCGTCAGGTTATCTTGCCCACGAAACACCACTGAATGTGGTGCCTTCTACGACCCCTGCTGTGTTGCGGGACTTTGTGATTTTGATTTCAAGAAAGGATATCGTTGAGACTTACGTCTGTGGCTTATTATCACAAACTTCTTTCAAAGAATATTGCAATCAGCCGTTTATGAATAACACGTCGTGTAAGTTTGAGAATTAAAATCGGAGAGTCGAGTCCCAATTCCAGTCGGTTTCACCATATTCACTTACGCGCAAATACCCTTGAAAAAGGTATGAATCCAACTCTTAACTCCCAAATATGGATTAATTAGTAGGATGTGTATCAGTAAATCGCTAAAAAAAATTCTTACATTCTAAAATAATTTGCTGACTTTAAATAACCTGCAAAAGTTTGACACGGCGCAAAATACACATCAATCAATCAATTTGACAAATAGTAAATCAGTCTGAACACCAACTAGTCTGTTCATGGCTAAAGGACATTAATTATCGGGATTTGAATGGGACAAGCTAGCGAATGCTAAACAGATAGAACATTACAGTTCTGGAATTTGTTGACAATTGAAAACTTGTGATCTATAGTGTGCCGGGAACACCTGATAGGAAGTATTACTGTCTAGCGTGAACAACACAATGGCCAATTACATGTCCTTAAATCAATGTGATCAGAGATATCACATCTGTATTCAATGTCGGATATATCAGGCGTATATCCAGAAAGTTCAACTTTCTTTAGTTTCTGTGGTATATTAGAGGAGAAAATTCTATCTGGGTTCCTCCGTTAACGCCAAGGTGCCAAATATAGTGCGTCAGGTGGAAACCTGACTTAACTAATTGGTGCCTCGAGGATAGTCAACGTGTAGCGTAGTCCAATGAGTCATAGCTTCAGTTTTGATTTGATGGCAGGATTCAGTTGATGACCAAACAATTGCGATCCATGGGAACATTATCACATGGACCGCAATATTCAACAAGGTACCATGCAGACTAATGATAGTTCCATAATAATTTGGAGGTCTCATATTGTATGGTTTGGGCTCGATGATCATTGGCAAGTAACCGCTATGTTGCACTATTTTGTAACTGCTTGCACTCGTTCATGGACTTCATGTACCCCCAAAACGAGGGGTTGTTCCAGCGCGGTTGTTATCAAGACTTCGTTTGAGGAGCATTAGGGAGATTTTCGACAAATGGTGCGGCTACATGAACCAAATCGATTATTTATGGAATGTTGTAGCGCGGTATATTCGCAAACAAATTATTCTACAGCTACAACTAACAGATAGGTGTGGACAGTATGGTCCATCTTCTCTCCAGAGGTCTTCTGGATACTTATGGATTCAATGCTCCATCTTTGTTCTACACAATCCATTTGTCATTTCAGTGTGTGTAACAAAAAATAGGCAATTCTAAATTGTTTCCAAAATAGAATTCATATAAAACGGCAAAACATTTCTTAAAACTATACATCAATTTTTTCTTAGAATAGACAATAAGTTTTATTCACTCTTTTATATTTTACTATGCGAGTCAATGCTTTTACAATAGAATTGATATTAACTAACCAATGTTGTTGATGATTTTAGGATATGCATCAATTTATATGATTTTTATACACTGTGGAGTTCATCCTATCATATCTGTTTCCGTTAGAAAAATTTACAAAATTTACTTATCTGAATTATGTAATTTGAGGATTGTTTATCATATTGTAAATAAATTTTTAAAAGTATAGTTATTGCTCTTTATTTTTTTTACTTTCAGATCTGTAAAGACTGCAATGGATCGAAAGAAGACTAATACCCTTAAGAAGAAACAATAGTTTGTAATGTAATTTAGTAATGGGGACACAACTTTAAAAATAGCGAATATGTCGAACGAATTTCACAGGATAATCAAAAAGGAAATTGAAAAAGATAACAAGAAAAGAAGAAAAAAACTGATTTAAGAACATCACAAAAAGAAACTTGGGAGAAATGAAAAGCAAGAAAGGTGAACTGACCAGTAAGGAAATATTTGATGACGTTGGTGATGCAAATGTAAGCAGAGAGAAAAGACGAAAATTGTTAAGAACATTTTGGCTAAAGACGTGAAAACAACCAAGCAATCAACTTTAATATCAGAACCGGAGAAGTGCATAAAAACTGATTTTTAATGATGAATGTAGAGCTTCTTCTTCTTCTATATGCCGTGTCCCTTCATGATGTGGGCGATCATGGTTCTCCACAACTTCCTGTCCTTTGTAGCTCTCAGTGAGTTTTGTTCTGCCAACCACTTCCACAAGTTCGTTAAGTAGATTATTCACTACTTCCACCTGTCCCTCTTGCCTTCAACATGTCTTGTGAGTGTTACATTTTCCAAGTTCTCTTTCCTCATTATTTGCCTTACATTGCATTAAATGAACCTGATACGCTTGTTTAGAGGTTCGTCCTTCAGGAAAATAGTCAGCCAACACATCTTTGTAGGCAACAGTGGGAAGATAATAGGTACTAAGTTTAACACAGGCAATTTTATTAAGTCTATAGAAAAGACTTTTTTTTTGTTTGTTTTTTGTTTGTTTTGTTTTTTGTTTTTTAATGTTACCGGTCAGAACAAAGAACCTTTACGATATATTCTTGTAAAATAATATTCCTTCATAGTTTGCAAAGCATTACCCACATTGTACCCCCCGCTAAATAAGGACGCCAAATAAATGGAGTGACCTCCAGTTTATCTAGATATTAATCATGTAGTTCATCATTAAAAGATATATATGAGAATATACAACGATATTAAAGCAAATAAGATTTCTGTGAAGCAATACAAGCTGTTGCAAATAAAAAAAAGTTAATAAAAATCAATGTACAAAACTTTGGTAAAGGTTATGGAATGCCACGGAGCTCATATTAACACATAAAATAATAAAATAATCATTCATTCACGTATATGAAATAATGTGTTATTCAAATATAAGTTTCTGTGGACTGGATCTTTGGAATTTATTTAGTTACTAAATTTTATGTTGCAGTTATTCTGAAAATTACACGATATATTTCCCGTATAAATATATCCTGAAAACTGTCCAAACATAGTTTGGTTAAAACTGGTTATATCGAGAGAAAAACATTTATTTGCATTATAAAATCTGGTATATTTGGATAACTATGTTCTTAAGCTGAAATCAATGTCTTTTAATTAGGTACCTCCACAGATTCGCGATACCTAAGGTTTAAAAATAATTTTTAAAAATAAAAATATTTTTTAAAGCTTTTATTTTAGTTTTAATTTCAAGTTAATACATTAAATTTAATATTTCGCGTAAGCAAAATATTTTGCTGTATTTCAAAACTAATTTAAATTGACTGGAAGGAGTTTTCGTTTTGAAATCAATTACATCGCTGATTTTAATGACATTTTTAGCCTTCCGATATCATAATATAATTAAAAAAATCTTTCAAAAATAAAATATATTATTTGAGGAATATTAGTTGATTTAAAGTTTAATTAATATGAAACAAATATTACCTTATATATTAAAATATCGCAGAAATGCATTATTAACATGGCGGTAGCTGCTTATTTTACGTGTTAACAGATAGGCTTGAATGACAGACGTAAGTTTATCAAATAAATTTTTTCTACGGTGGACATATCTGTAAAATTTACTTGGAGAATATAATGTGAGCGCCTTTTTATATAATTTTTAACTACCCAGTAATCTTAATAATTTAGGTAAATATTCTCCGTAATCTAACGTTCTATTGAGTTTTACGTATTTTGACTTCAAATTTGCTGTAGTTATCGGTCTTATTTTCTGATAATGTCGTGTATGGACGTTAGTATTTACAAAAATTGGCAAGTTTATACACATAAAATTTTTTTTTAATTCTTTGGGTGGGGGGGCGTCGATGAATTGTACTAAACTTTTCGATTTATGATTAGTAAATATAGTTTTTATTTAACAATATTACCGAAAAGGGATAAATTAAGACAGAATTTTAAAGGATTTAAAACTTTATAAATTATTCCAAATAAAATTTCTAAAAAAAGGAAAACAATTCTCATTATTCAATGAATTTTTTTTCTTAACACAATAATATCCATAATATATGTTATTCATAAAAAACAATTAAAAGTTTTTCTAATAAAATAATGTCTTAGTTTTATTGTATTTTTTATTTTACGATTCCGAGCAGATTTTTGGTAACTGGTGGTTCTGTTTTACAGAAAAATATATTAATGATTTAAATTCTCCAAAGAGTTCTGCGTTTAAATAATATAAATATTAAGTAGCAGGAAATTCTCGAAATTTTATAAAATTATATAAGTGGCGCGGGGCAGGGGTAACAGATCATTTGATTTTTTTCATAAAAATTTCAAAATTAATGATTTTCACCGAAAAAAAGACGCTAAAATTTCCGATAATTAGTGGCGGTAACTATTCTTAAATTTTTAAATATTTTTGTAACTCATTTTTTTTTCGTATATCCTTCAGGAAGATTAAACTAACGACATTTTTCATACATCTAAACTATAATTTTGAGAAGCGAAAATTTCACTTAGATATGTCGGAAAATGTTCAATTTTCTATCAGAAATAAAAAAAATAAATGCAAACTAATTACAATATATGGAAAAAAGAAAATGCAAAATGATCACAATATAGGGGTAAAAAAGAAGGCGGCGTAGCTTTTAAATGCCAGGGGTTATGGATTAAAATCACGAGTTTTTAAAAAGTTTGCTCTGCTTCAGTTTACATTAAAATAATACTTTTAATACAAGTAAATATAATGGAAGCTGATTTGTATTCTCAAATCAAAGTTGTTGTTTTTTTTTTTTTTCGGATTATGACATTATATGGAGTGCGGCAGCAATAAATGTCACGTATACTTCCCAGAAAAACTTTCCACATAACGTTAAGACATTGGTAGCAATGTTGTCTTTATCTAGCTAATGTATTACCATTATGTGGAGAGTATTTCTGTGGGGTATTTCTGTTGTACTTCTGTATGTTCTGTTGTGTTTATATCATAACTTATCACAATATTAGTCATATGGTAGCTGACTTATATAGTAAGCCAATAGCAATTTGAATATTTATATGCATCTGTTATTTATATTATTTACATTCGGACCAATGTCCTCGTCTTTGTTGTTGTTATTATCACAACGTTTCAGCCGTTATCTCGTTTGGCCTTCTTCAGGCCTCTATCGATCCTGCAACCTTCAAGAATTTCGAAATGAACCCTTTATTTAATCTACACGTGTAGATAATTCTCGTTCCGCACCCACTCGACAATGCCTTAGTGTTTGTTCGTGAATTTGGCGAGTTCAATCTCTTGTCCGCTTAATACAAACACAGACTCAGTGGAAACAGGACGAAAAATAACTGCGCAGTACTAAATAAGAACAAGACGAGATATCCCTAGACGTGAACAGCGGATCGAGAAAAATTTATCCCCGTAGATTAAAGGGTTCAGTTCAAAATTTCCTGAAGCTTACTCGGGTCGAAAGACACCTGAAGAACGACCGCCGAAATGTAAATATAATAACAACAAAGATAAAGACATTAGTCCGAGTGTAAATAATGTAAATAATTATAAACATCTATCAATTGCAAAATACATCTTATCCAAAGGTAATGGAGAAATGGATGCTTTGCTTATAGGTTATCTGAAAACGGGAAAATGGTAGTTTGCTTATAGGTCTTTATAGCAGTAATATTCAACCGTCGTGCCGCAATACGCTAGTGTGTCGCACAATCCCCTTAAGTGTGCCGCGAAATATGAAACAACTGAAGAAGTAATGAGGGTCTGCTTATCGCACATTCGACCCCAAACATTGGAGAAATCGAAAAAAAAAAATAAAAAAAAAACAGGCACAGGTTTCACACTAAATAAGCTGCACAAATAGTTGAATAGAATCATTGAAATAAAGTAAGTTAATATTTGTGTGTGTATTTAAAAAAACAAAACAATCTATGGTTTTATTTCATAATATTTAAATGTATATACCCTTTAAAAAGTTTGCTAAATCTGCTATGATATTTTCATTTGCTCCTAGCTGTGCCATTGCTTAAAAAGGTTAAGAAACATTGCTATAGAGAGTGTTATCTTATATATATTTTTAATGTTAAGTCTTTAAGATTTCACCACAATGGAAACAAACGATTACATTTTTTTTTTTCACAATAAACACACGTTGGCCCATTTTTTCTTTTGTGTATTTTTGTTAAGATGTACATTTGTCTTGACTGTTTCGAACATAGGGTCAACATTGTCAATACTACATTCTGTGTGCATATAGGGTAGCGGTGGGTAATCTGGAAATTGATCTACCAGGCAACTACAAACGGAGATTCATTTGAACCACTGTAGAGGCGATGTTAATGTATGGTGCCTCTGCTTGGACATTAATTAAAACTCTAGAGTCTAATCTTAATGAAACCTACACTCAGATGTTGAGAGCTATAATTAACATCTCTTGAAAACGACATCCAACTATACGGACACATCCCTGATATTTCTACACTCTTACGAGAATACAGAATGCGCTTTGCAGAACACTGCTGGCGACCAAAACAAGAACTTGTGAGTGATCTACTGCTCTGGTCACCTAGCAACCACCTACATTGACAAAATATGTTATGAAACAGAATACCGCCCTAGTGACCTTTCGACCTTGAGGCAGGACCGTGATGGTTGGCGATAGAAACTCATGAATTCCCGAAGTAACTCGACCCAATAATAATTCATATCTACTTTTAATAGCCTTTGTTTGAAAATTTTTAACAGTCTCAAAATAACGGAATTCAAAAATTATTTAATTAATTTACAAAGCACAAGAATGGAAATATCTATCGTCTTAATATGACGTATCAAAAGAAAAATATGATAATAATATGAAGTAAGACTGTAACGCCATTAGTTTACCAGCTTATAGTGACGTTGACCAGTTTTTTGAAGAGGGATATATTCATATTATTGAATGGAGGCATATATTTATGTGATAGATTGCCTTAGATATATAATTGTGGTGAAGCTTTTTTTAATAGGAGTTATCGCAATGTGTTGTATGCTATACACGGTGTATCTCAGGGATTAAGAAACCTTCCCGGAGAGGAAACGAATCTATACGCAAGCCACCAATCCGCCGTGGTGTTCTCGGCAATTTTACCACTTGCAGAACGCTAGAGGCCAACCGTTGTCCCGCCGGTAGCCTGCATGTGGCTGCCACCAGAGTACCAGGAGGCCACTAGCGTCTTGCGTGTATGGGAGGTACGTCTTGTGACTACAGCACCAAGTGTTTGAAGAGAGAAATTTAACGTTTGAGAGAGGATTTGTGTCTTTTCCTTTTGTACTGCTTTATAAAACGCCATCTAGCGAACGTTAAGAAAAGACCCTTGCAGCAAGATGGGATAATCCAACACGTTCACTGCAGGATCCATCAACAGAATCAAACACCATTTGACAGGCGAAGTGACATTTTCGTGCTTAAAGTGAAAAGAGAAAAATATAGGAAAGAATTTGACAATGAACGCAATTCATCGATAATTACAAAATAAAAGAACCAAAAAGAAATGAAAGCAATGATTTATCTCCCCTTCTTTTACATTATTCTTTTTTTTTTTTTCTGGGTTATTACACGATAGAGCTCTCCAATGAAATCATCTATCGATATTATGTAAAAATAAATAAGAATTCATCAATTGAAATTAATTAGTCTTAATTATTAGGTCACATGTTTATGTTCAGAACTTGCCGGCTAATTTATAAGAATTCAGTTTTCAGTTTAACGTTTGTTAATCGATCCAGGCAACGCTATATTAAACTTCTTTTTTTTTTTTTTTTGTGTGGGGGGGCGCAATTACTGCACTCGGAGACTTGACAGATGTTGTTAGCGCGGTCCTAATTTTTTTGGATGACTGGTGAAACACTATTTGCATATTTCTCATTAATCAGCTTTATGCAAAAAGTCAGTAAACAGACTTGAAATTTGAGCTTTAATTCGGGTCACTGGTCTGGTGATAACCCTTTACACAAACCCACTGAAAAGGAAAAGTGAATTCAAACGATGTATAAATGTACGTTCTGTGGCAGTTGTTTTTGTCTTTCTCTTTCTATCTCCATATATATATATATATATATATATATATATATAGATATAGAGAGAGAGAGAGAGAGAAAGAAAGAAAGAAAGAAAGAAAGAAAGAAAGAAAGAAAGAAAGAAAGAAAGAAAGCGTGTGTGTTGTATAAATGTCGATATATTTACGAAGGATGAATAGAAAAGAATAAAGTGCTTCTGGATACAAACAGTGTAGCCATAGAAATCGTGAATGCATGGTGGTCCGCAGTTTCACGTCTTAAACGATCATCAGACAATCAAACATGGTCTGGTTATCGCATAAGACATAAAACTGCCAATTACCATGCGGTACAGATTTATATGTACACAATGTTTATAGGGGACAACGACCGAACCGTTGTGATGAAAACAAAAATGAGGATAATAGCCAGAATATAAAAAGTGTAAATAATGATAACTCCTCATTAATGAAATTTAGAAATAAATTAGCAATATTAATATGAAATACTGCTACTCAACAGAAAAGTATTAGCACACGAATTGCACGTCATTGCACATTGTGCTGCTAGATGTCACGAATATGCAATATGCTACATGACGTCGTTGTGGATTGACTGATTTGTTTTCAGTGGCTTTTTGACGATTTGATAATTTCACTATAGCTGATAAAAAGAATGTGATTTTTTTTATTTGTATGAAAACTGTTGTAATGTTTTGAAAATGTTTTAAGGGAAAAGATTCAAGTAGAATACAGGTATACGAGCGTTATACACTTTTCAAACGTGATGAAAGATTAACCACAATCTGGTTGACCTTCATCAGAGGATTGATGAGATATCTAAGTTGACAAATTTGTAATGAAGTCCATACTAACGAATGCTAACAGAAGATTGGCAAAGGAAACGCGTGCTTCGTTTGCTCAGAGGATACAGAAAATAAAATAAAATAATCGTTTGAATATCTGCCAATATTTCATGTAATAAATTTCAAATGACCCAGTGTTTATCTTCAACGGTCTTACATAGAAGCAATAGAAAGTTGTAAAGGATATTTTTTTATTCTTGAAGGATTTTAGAGCTGATTTCTCAGTGTGATACAGAAATGAATAGCAGGGCGCATCAGAATAGCAAAATATACCTTCCAAAAGCTGGACAGAGTATTATATTAAGAAACAGAAAAATTAGAAACAAAGAAAAGAGGGCTGGATTGCTATGTATTATCAATCATATCTATGGAAGTGAATGTTATACAAAAATCCTCACAGATGAATAAGCGACTTGAGGCACTATTACCTCATATAGATATGTTCGACAGAATGATATTAAACATCCCATGGATGAAACGTGCTAGCAATGAGGATATGTTAAGGAAAAACCAAACAAGGACACTTGTACTTAGAATCAGAAAGAGATAGTTGAAATTTTGAGGGAATTTGATGATAAAAAGCGGGCTTGGAGAATTTGATTCTTTCACGACATATTAAAGGCAAAAGGGACAGAGAGAAACATTAAGGAACCTACCTAACGAGTTTCTGTAAATGAATGACAGAGCGAGCAGATGAAAGCATAGTAACAAAGAAATGCTATGAGCTACAAAAGATAGAAAGTTGTGGAGAGCCTCCCAGAGACATGGCACATAAGAGAAGAAGGGGACACATTACTCCCCTCGAATTCGAATATTTTAGTGATTAATGTTTGCATTCCGTCAAAAAACAGAATATGGTATAAAATAAAAATGTAATCCTGGTGATGTTCTTGAAATAAACAAGATTCAAGAACATGAAAATGTTCTCAGGAAATTAGTGTGGCCGAGAGCTACGTAAACTTTGAGAGATGACATGTGTAGTGGCGTTTTTGACTAAAAGCAGATAAACACTTTCTCTCATTTTCTTCATTGCTTCGCTACTCTGCCTCTTTTGATTGATCCCGTTTTATTGTTAATTCTTATTTATCGATTTTACACACCAATCAAATCTTTCAATATTTCTCTCTCTCTCTCTCAAACAGACACGCACACGTTTATATAGTATTAGGTTGGTGCAAAAATAATTTCGTTTTCTAACATATGTTACTATGTGA
Source organism: Acanthosepion lycidas (assembly GCA_963932145.1). Taxonomy (NCBI): domain Eukaryota; kingdom Metazoa; phylum Mollusca; class Cephalopoda; order Sepiida; family Sepiidae; genus Acanthosepion; species Acanthosepion lycidas. The sequence continues at coordinate 59,012,732 of OZ010579.1, read as the reverse complement.
GAAAACGAAATTATTTTTGCACCAACCTAATACATATGACTGTGGTATATTGTACAGCATATATATTTGCGTGTGTGTTTGTGTGTGTGTACTAGATTTTTATGTAAACTGTGCATATAACTTGTAATATAATGGCTAGGATTAATTTGGTACATATAACTATTAGATTGTACAGTATATATATATATATATATATATATATATAGAGAGAGAGAGAGAGAGAGAGAGAGATAGATAGATAGATAGATAGATAGATAGATAGATAGATAGATAGATAGATAGACCTAGTGAGCCAGACAAACCTACCTAGGTCTGCTCTACGGTTGTATTGAGCTCTTTTGTTAGTTAGTTGTTAACTAACTCGTATCGGGGTTTTTTCTTTGGGCTTCAGACCGGCATCTGTGCGATTTTTTTCGGCAGAAGTTCATGTTTGTAGCTCTTTCTTTTTTTTAAAACTTTTTTTCCATCGAGATTGATTTGATTATTGGCAAATCAAAAATTCGAGGGTTTTTGGAAACGAGTCTAGTTATCTATATTTGTATATATATATATATATATATATATATATATATATATATATATGTGTGTGTGTGTGTGTGTGTGTGTGTGTGTGTGTGTGTGTGTGTGTGTGTGTTGTATGTGCCAAACACACACACATATATATATATGTGTGTGTGTCTTTATGGGTGGGTGTCTTTGTGTGTGTGTGATACTTCGACAGGGTGTAATGGTTAGTAACAATTACGACTGTGTGCGCGTGTGCGTGTGTGTGTGCGTGTGTGTGTGCGTGTGTGTGCGCGTGTGTGTGCGCGTGTGTGTGTGTGTGTATACTAGATTTCCATGTAACCTGTGAATATGACATGTGATAAAGAAAACTTTTAAAACCATTTATTTTACATTCAACATCATCGCTTGATAAGACACAGGAGGTGTTGAAACAAAATGGCTATTTTTGTAGTGATTTTATAACATATGTTATAATTCTTAAATAAATAATTATACACACACACACACATATATATATATATATATATATATATATATATATATATATATATATATATATATATGCGTGTGTGTGTGTGTGTGCGCGCGCGCGTGTGTTCTAGTTGTTTAGCCTGTGATATAATGCATTGGATTCATTAAACAAATCCGTAAATACGGCATTCACTTTAATAATTACTTCCACAAAGGTACAATAAATTCTTGCAGTAGGAAAAAAAAGAAAAAAAAAACATAACTTTGGTTGTATTTTTAGCGCCGATCACAACTTTGTACATTTTTATATCGTTGTGTGTATATGTGTAGGCGTGTGTCTGTATATGTGTGTGCGTGTGTGTATATGTACGTGCGCGCGTGTGTATATGTGTATGTATGTGCGTATGTGCGTGTGTACATATGTGTATGTGTGCGCGTTTCTGTATAAGTGTGTGTGTGCGTATATGTGCATGTATGTGCATGTGTATGTGTTCCTGTGTGTATGTGTGTGCCTTTGTGCATAATGTGCTTGTGTGGTGTATTTGTCTACCTATGTGCGTGTGTGTATACTGTGTGTTCGCGCCGGCACGCGAGTGCGTGTGTCTGCGCGCATGTGTTTTAAGCCTAGTAAAATGCATGTCATTTATTTCCAAGATCAATATCTCATCCTGTCCCTCCCCACCACCACAGACAACACCACCACCAAAAAATAAAATTAAAAATAACAACTGAATTTGTTTTCATTTCTTTACAGCTGCATTACTACTCATGATGACAATGTTTCTATTCATCGTAAAACTATTCTTCAGTTTTATTCAACTACAAACCGATAGCGATGAAAGAAAAACACAACAAATGCGAATTTCATAAATGCAACAACAAACCATTTACCTGCATTTTCGGTCTTTGATCCTGAATAACGTTTCTTTTTTAAATATTCGCCAAACTGCTACCTATATTTCATAGTTTTGAAATGTCGTCAACTTAGCCCTGTAGTGTATTGTAACAACGACATACATCATATGTTTGCGAACAATGCTTTAACTTTAAAATACAACATAAATCGGAAACGTTGCGCACACACGTTCACAAAAGGGGGGAAGAACAAAAGACACATGTCATTTATTTACGATCTTACAGAAGATTCTCGACTGACAACCAGGACGAAAAAAGAAAACGTTTAAAAAAACGATATTAATTTTTTTTAATGGTTCAAAAAAATATCAATAAAACAAATTCTTTTTTTTTTATTTACTTTCAAACAATTTTTTATTGAATTATCATTTTTTTATTATTGTGATTAAAAAAAAAATACCAACTTGAGAAATATCTTCTAAAAAACTTTGGTTTGCTAGTTTTAACTTGAGTCGTCATAAACACGTATTCATTCAGTGAATTAGTTATAATACGCACACATACGTATACAAACGCACGCACGCATACACATGAATAGGTGTGTGTGTGAGAGAGAGCGAGAGAGCGAGAGAGCGAGAGAGAATGGATATATCATCAGTGTACCCTAAGATTGTATTTACGAAAATATTTAAGCAGAAATGTTCAATAGATGTACGTGCACACACGTACACACGCACACACAAACTAAACACATACACACATACACACACACATATACGTACGTCATTGCATACATTATTACTCAACGCATGCTTATTTCATATATTCATTCACATTCCGTGTGAGAGGAAATTATTTGCTTTGTTCAAAAAGTGTGCACATAAAGCAAAATACCTTTTTCAGTGAATTTTATGATAAAAAAGAAATTGTTAGACTAATGAAAAGGCTATAAATGATTAAACCAAGTTAGTTAATTTAAATTAGCCAAAAAAAGCTGTCTGGGTTAGCATTCTTTTTTCAAAACCATATTTGTTTTGTTTGTTTCTATTGGAAATTAAATTTGACAAGCCAATGAAATCTTTGCTAGATATTTTTTTAAAGTTATAAATTGCCAAATATTTTTTGATCGAAACAAAGTTAGTAAGAAACGATTTATATATTTTCTTTCATAGAAATTTACAAAATGAGGGTCGATCTATGTTCAGTTATATGAAACTTTGTTTTGTTTTTAGAATTATCAATTATTATTTAATACTGCTGATGCGAACTAACAACGAGACAAGTACCTATCGAATTTGAAACCTGTTGGTTGCGCAATTAATTGATACAGCTTATTTAATTAAAAAAAACAGTTATTTTATCATACTGGTGGTGCCAAATAACCTGCTCGCTTCTAGGTCTGCACAACTGATACTTATACGATCAACGGTCTAATCGCACCCTATTATCTACCCCTGTTCATCAATAGATCAAATTTGGGAAACGCTCTTTCTTTTTAACTTTCGCTAAGTATATGAGACTATAATTTAACGACTTGATTTTTCTACATTTACCTCGTACACTCTCAGCTCTACGTTTTGTTAACTATTTTTTTAATGTAATAGAAATAAATGCAATGACAACAAGAATCGTATGCATTGTTCATCATAATAACTTTGAATTTTGTCATAATTTCATTGTGCTACAAAGCATCACACGCATTGTCTTTCTATCCCCCACAAAAAACCTTATTGGAATGTATTCAAATATTGACATTTTAAATAATATGTGACTTGGTGCCAAAGTGACTCTTGTTAAAATCTTGATTTATATCTTTGATATCTTCGTTTATTTTCCAATACAAGCCAGGTTTTAAAAATTTGGTTTGTGTTAGAGAAAGTATTTATGTGTATTTGTAAGATGTAGAATAGAGCCTGAAACAAAACTTAAAGTGAAGACGATGAGACAAAGCTAGAGTAATTCATTTGATTTATGATACCCTACGAGATCCCAAGACATTTTCCCCTCTCACCTTTTTGACTTTCCTTCATTTTAATCCGAGGAAGCCAAAGAGATCATGCGCTTCTCCACTTTGTCTCACTGTCTTTAGAAAGTATTATGTATAGTAAGCTAAGAGATGTTATTGTTGAAATAATTACACACACACATACATATATATATGTGTGTGTGTGCGTGTGTGTGTGTGTGTGTGTGTGTGTGTGTGTGTCTGTGTGTGTGTGTATATTTGTGTGTGAGTTCAAAGCAATTATTTTTTAAAGCTGCCGTCTTTGGAATTCGAAGAAAAATAAACCTTATTTATGAAAATATTATATATAGTCATTTTTTTTCTTTTTGTATTAATTCTTTTAACTAAACGGATTGGGGTTAGTTTAGGTATTGTCTCCCCTATAACTTCAACTATCTTTCCTCAGCCATCAGTAATCTCTTACCACGTTTTTCTTTTGTCTTATATTTCTGTCGACAGAAACCTGATGTTTTTACTTAATCATAATCAGTTTTATAGTAAATAATATAATCAATCACGAAATACATTATATTATTAGTATTATTTAATCTACTACCATAGTAGCCGTAAAAATGACAGTATTATTTACATATGGATCGGTATTTCTGCATAGGATCAGCGTATCTATGTTGTTCTGTATGAAAATGTTACAAATGCAATATTTACGAGAAAGCGCTGGAATGTTTTCAGTCCAACCAAGAATTCTTAAAAAAAAAAATTAGTTTTTTGGTCCTTTAGGCAACTTTTGAAAAGTGGATCGGCTCAGTTACTTCACACTACAGTACACTCTACAGCACTCCTTTACACACGCGCGTGCACACACACATACATACACACACAAATAGGCATTACGCTTTAAGTGACTTATCTATTATTTTTGATAATATCATTTCATCTTCTATTTTCTAATAGTCTGTTAAATTGTTAAATTAAAAAGTGCTTAAATGTTGTTTAGTGTGGTGTGGTCTGTTCGATTTTCAACTTTGAAATTAAATCGTCATTAATTGTCCCCAGTGGAAGTCTACTCCCTCAGAAAATCACCCACATTCAGGACATGCTGGCGACCGGTATATGCATTAATATGGATAAAAGTAAAATAAAACGATAGCAACAAATAAACTCACTTTTTGATACTTTTTTAAAAATTTACATTAATCTTCGACAATGGACAATAAAATTCCCAGCGACCACTAAAATTGAGTAAACCCTGCTATTAATTATCTCGTTAAATTAATTGATTGATCAATTAATCCACATTTTTATTGGTAAAGACTAAAGACTAAGCAATAAAATGAATAATAATACTAATAATTTAATTTTAAAAAATATTAACACTTCCCACATTTTGCTCGTGCATATTTATTATTAATTCACATTAATCATTTATTTTTTAGCAAAAAAAAAAAAAAACTATGAGAAACGTTTTTTTAGATAAAAACTCAAAGTTGCTTATTTCCAATCGGCACATATAGTTGGTTTTCGAGGCCAGGTGAAAGCTAGGATTTTGAATGCACTGACGCAACACAATCTCTCTACACTCTTATTATCTCTCCCCAAATTATCTTTGTGCGAAAAAAAAAAAAACTAAATCAAGCTCTCTATGCATAAATGCCGTTATGTATGTGCGTAAAATGCACGCCTTTGTGTAGACTAGAAGTTTATCATCATTTCTGAGCGCATGTTGGACCGATGTGTACACATGTGTGCTTGATGATTGCTATGCAACTTTTAGACGAAAATGTTACTAAATTAGATTTTATTTTTATTTTTATTTTTTTTTTATATAGTTATAGCGAGTCTCATACACTTTCAAATGTGATTCTTCGTGAGGGAAGGAGGAGCAGGCTGGGACCACCGACATTTTTAAGGTGCATTTTTTGGAAGTTCTTCATACAAATTATGTTATTAAGTCGCAACAGGGCAATCGACAATGATTATTGTGACATTGTACCAGGGCTCTTATGTGTGTAAACAAAAAAAAATTTACATGTAACGTTAATTCATATCGATTACAGATTGATAAATTTCCTCAAAATACCTCGTTAAAAAACATGAACTTTTCCATGTTAACTTTCATTCTTAAAATAATCTTCTGTCAGCTAAAACTTCTTAAAATCAAAATAAGCAGAAAACTTTACAACTATGATACTTATTTTTAAAAAAAAATATTATTGACGCTATTTTGTTACCAACAGCAGTTTTCTTTTCGGCGAATTAATTTAAATAGTTCAAGATGTAGTATTTGACATATTAGCCGTACATCATTTCAGGAGTAATGAAATATTTAACAGCTAAAACTCAACAAAACTGTGAACACTGTGATGTGATGTATGATCAGATCCTCCCGTAAGCACTTCTACTACAATTAGAGATATTATTTAAATTCTCCCCTCTCCCTCATCATAAAGTTTGCCAAGGCCCCACCCCTGAATATTTTTGGTCCCGCCTTATCGTTACTGTTTTGAGACGAACACTGAACAGGCGCGAAATGTACTAATAGTAAGAAAACAAGTTAACAGCTAAAAGTATTATTAGTGGCATTGTTAGCATAGTATCATTGCAAATATTGTCACTATTATTATTATTATTATTATTATTATTATTGCATAAAATACGTACATACCCCGGCTGTGATGTGTATAGCAGAATGAAGTTGAGTAAGCGCGAAAATACGGAGTGTCGAGGCAGGTAGAAATGAGTGTCCTGCTGGCCGCAGTCAACGTTGGAGGGTGATGCGTAAACAGTGAGAAGTCGATGTGATGATATGACATCAGTAAAACCGACGCCGGCGCGTACCAACCTCGGTCTGTTGCCTGAACTCGATTTTATTCTCCGTTTTTTTTTTTGTGTGTGTTTTCTTTCTTTCTTTTTCTTTTTTTCTTTCTTTTCTTTCCTTTTCTTTTGTTCCTTTATCGAAAATATGTAGCTAATGAAGAGACGAATGATGAGAAATAAATTGAATCCAGTCGTGCAAGGAAAAAATGAAAGATAACGCTCTCTCTCTCTCTCTCTCTCTCTCTCTCTCTATATATATATATATATATATATATATATATATATATATATATAGATAGATAGATAGATAGATAAATAGATAGATATATCGGAAGGTAGGGAAACAGTAAATAAAATAAAGACGTGCTATTAATTGCGTACGCAATACGTGCCACCACTGTTATTGATAGCTAGATGTGAAAAGAGAGAAAAGAATAAGAAGTGTAATAACAACAAAGGAGACCTGTAAATGCTGTACACGAGTCTTACAACTACTGCAACTGCATACACACATAAACACACATGCACACACTGCGCTGAGAGAGAGAACGACACATACGTCTTCTTCTTCTTCTTCTTCTTCTTCTTCTTCTTCTTCTTCTTCTTCTGTACCTTACCATTTATATGACCGTGTACAAAAGATGCCCCGTTGAAATTCCTTGATAAGAATTTAAATTTTATTTTTAATGTCGACCAACAGCTGTTAAAGCGATTGACTAAGAATTTAACTTCAACCCAAATGCGAATGAACATTATTCCATTTATTCGCGACCAAGTTAACTTCATGAACTTAAAGTTAGAAAAGACATAACTGAATGGAAAGTGTGAACTTTGCTGATGGATTTTTATCCTAGTGAACCCTAGATTGTACAACTGTTTCGATTGACTGTTAGTAGGGGATAAGATTCACAGGTTTGATAAGAAAGAAAAATCATATCAGTAATCCCGACATAATTACAAACAACATATTCACAAAGCGTGAAAAAAAAAAAAAACATTTATTTCGAAATGGAAAACTTTATTGTTTCTATCTGGGAATATATTTTTTATCATATTTGTAGTTAATAAAAGAAGAAAAAACTGAATTTTTTTTTTTTCTTTCTCTTTCTCAAATAAATTGCATTTTCTTATTCATTTATTTAAGTGACTATTTCTAAAAACAAAGAATATAAATTGTTTCCTTTTCATCTAAGCGCAAATCTATTTTTTTAATTCATCTTTTTGTCTTTAATATTTCGGAAGGTTTTTCTATACTTAATTAATTTATAAAATACATGGATTCATCAAATTAAAATGAATTTTAGCGGATAGTTTTATATCCGAGAAGCACAATTCACATTAAAGATATGAAAAATGCCAGTCAGTCTACAGAAATCTACACCAAGAGACTCCCTTAATCCTATAGAATATAAACCTTTATATTTTACGGCCAATAAGAGAAACACAAACAAGTAAGGCCTACAAATAAATCATATTAAATTCAGGAGATACGAAAAAGCTTTTACAGTTCTGTACAAACACGGCTCCAAATTAAATAAGAGGTTTCTGGAACCTGATTGGATAGGACAAGTCAAGTGATGTGCTTTCTACAACATCCGCGCGGTTGGAATCCTGAAAATAAGTTAGATAAGGCTACATAATGTATTCCCGCGCAAAACTCAGTTAAGATTCGTGAGCCAAGCACGGGTTGTCAAATAGCGATAAAAACCGCTCGTCGGTAACAGTCAGCGAACAAATCTGCAACGACACAGTGAGTGAAGGACAGTCGGCGAAAGGCAGTCAGCAAACCAGACCAGGCCTCGATTAACAGTTTATACACACGTTACCATAACAACCCGTCAGTCATTTTTCTCCATACATCAATAGGACGAAAGTAAGTCTAGGCTCCCCTCTCTTTGTTCACTGTTTTAAAATTACTGCTATTGCACGCAGTCACGCACAGGTTTCATTAGCGTGTAGTTCACACACACACACACACACACAAATATATATATATATATATATATATATATATATATATATATATATATATATATATTGGCATACCATACCTCTTGACTTCCTGACTTGCAACAAAAATGCTTCGAAACTTTGCAGACTTACTTGCGACAAATCATTTCGAACAATTGAACTATCAGTCTCTTCATGGTCACAACAAAGAACATTGATTTTTAATGTACCTGGTTGTAGAAATCTTAACTATCATATTTAGCTTGGTCTTCTTCATCTGTGAAGATCATTTCTTTGTGTTGTTTATAATTTTGTGTTGTATTCGTAGACACGACACTGGGATTTTTTTCTCCTAAAATCCGGGTAGATTGATTCCACACGCCTAAGAGATAAGCAAAGCACGTAAACATATCGGCACTACATGTCACCTTCTCTAAGTCAATAGATTTGTATTTCCTTTTCTCCTGTAAATGGCAATTACTAAAACGTAAAAACCTTCCGTTCCTACGACCATTTTAAATAATAAGGCTGCGTACTACGAAAAGATACATAATCAACTCATTTCATTGCTCACCTTTACAAGAAAAAAATTTGTTGTAAAAATGCAAATGAATTGTACTTTGGAATTTTACTCTGACTCATTAGCAAAGCTTGCCTTTACCTATTTAGAAAATACTTGTAAAAGAATTCGCAACTATCACTTCTTATCATACATACATTCTCAATTTGTTAATTGATTTTTCTCCTTTTACTCTCATCAGAAAAGAAAAGTTAAGCAACACTGAAATTGATTCGTACTTAGATGGGTTACAGCTTAGGAACATCTAACAACTGGTCATAAACTATCCAAAACTAAATAAGTATTATTCTCATTTAAGGATGAGTGAGTTAAAACTAAAAGAAAGCAAAATGCGATCGGTTAAATAAATTAAATGTGTTTATTTTAGATCTGGGAACTTTAGAGCGTATTGTTGCTAAATGGTATTTATCCTACTATAATACTGGAAAGCCAAGTAAAGAAAATCACTTTTTTTTTCTTGGTTGTTTTTGCTTTTTAAGGAATCAGCCGTACGATGTGAAAGGTGGTCACATTTCGTGTTTACACCTATAAGGAGCAGTTCATTTGAGCGAAGGGTTCATGAACCAGAAAGTTCGTTCGTCATCAAGCATCCCCAAACTTTTTAGAGTATCAACAGCTTCATGGAATTCTTAATCCTTCATCGACCTGTGGGGTCAGGTACGAAAAATATTAATGTTTTTTTTTGTTGTTGTTTTTTTGTTTCGTTTTTTTTTTTTTGTTTTCATTAAATTAATTTAGCTTTACGTTTTATTATTTTGTATTCAGTTTCTCTTTCTCTTTTTTTCTGGACGTGTTTTTTGTTTGTATAATAATAATAATAATAAGAAGAAGAAGAAGAAGAAGAAGAAGAAGAAGAAGAAGAAGAAGAAGAAGAAGAAGGGAAGGGGTAACAAACTCCATAAATAATAATATAGGTAATAATAAAAGCATTAAAACTTATGTACGTTTTTATCGAATTTATTGACATTATTAATGAAAAGGAGGTGTTTAGCTTCGTTATTTGGTTGGAAATTGATGTGTTTTAGTCATAAGCCACCAAGATTTATTTATTGACCCTCTCTTAATCCTCAGTCATTTGTCGACCCCTAGATACCTCCATTGACTATCGGGATCGTTATCAACCCTTTCGGGGAACCATGATTTATATCATTTTTTTCTTTCGCTGAAATCGAATAATTTTGAAGATTGTAAAGAAAAATAATAAAGTTCATAATTATGACAAATAACATTTCTGTCAGTTCTGCGTTGACTTGAATCGATTATTTATATCTTTTTTCGTTGTCTATTTATAACACTGTCCCATAATATATCATACATTTAGGGTATGAAATATATGCAAATATAACATCTATTATGGGTATTGGCAGTGCTGAAAAATCTCGGGTTGACCAAGAAGGAATTTGAAATAATTCAGGCGTTCGGTCATTTGATCAGATTTTGGGAAATGGGTCAGACCGAAAAGCTTTCAGCACCCCCCTCCTAGATTTCAGTATTAGGGCATTCATTAGAAATCAAACTCACTTCACTAGCTCACACGATCTGTGTGACGAGAGTGTTAATTTTCGTCCTATATTAGGTAATCTATACCTATTTACTAAGCTGAATATAGTCTGTCACAAGGCCATAAGATATGGATCGCTGGTGAGGGTATGTGACTAAAGGATACTTTATTCATTTTCTTTTTCTTTATATGCCGTATCCCTTCGGAGACATAGCGCTCCACAACATCTTATCCATTGTAGCTCTCAGTAGCTTTTCTCCTCCTACCCCTAGTTCCGCCATCCAAGCCCGTCAGGTACGTGGCTTAGTTGCGTCCCACTATCCCTTCTAGGTATGTTCCAGTTTATATGAATTTGCCCTGTGAGTTTCAAATTCACAAAGCCCTCCTTCCTCATTATGTATCCAAACATTTTAAGTTGTCTGTTTCTGATTCTGAGTATGTCTTTTTTTATCTATATTTTCCTTAAGACTTCATTATGCGCTTCGTTCATAGCATTCTCAGCATCCTTCTGTAGAACCACATTTCTGTTGGTTCCAGTATTCTTTTCATCTGTAAGAAAATTAAAAATAAATCAGAATCATTTCCCGTTTTTTTTTTTTTTTTTAAACATTAGCTTCTAAAACTTCAATTTAAGTTTTGTATGCGGAAAATAAGTACAAGCTAAAAGCAAAAAAATAAATCTGTATTTAAAATCAAGACAAAATATGTTTCCAGTCGGACAACAGAAATCATTTCACTTCAAGCAAGGCAATAAAGCAACTAAGATGTGAGGAAGTTACTGGGTGTAAGATAATATCACGTAAAGAAAACATTGTTAGGCATTGTTTCAAGACTTTTCTTTCATTGCATCTCACTATTACAACTTTCTAACAAGTGCCGTCATTTTTAACGACACGGGTGTACTAGTAATAATATTTTTTTTGCAAATTGCTCACTCAATATCAGGCTTAACTCGGTATTTTGTTCCACAAGGTTGCAGTTCTTGGAAAGAAGCTGTCTAAATGGAACTTCCTCATAACTAATAGAATACGAAGGGAATGTTTCGTCATAGTTTACGTGACATGGCAAAATTCTTAGCTGTGAAGGCCTGAACTGGTGGAAATAAGGAATGCAGCTCATCTGACCATTTGCCATGAAAATAACGACAGAATAGCGAGAATCTTGCAATGTTTCGTGTGTGGGTTTGTAGGATGCAAAATAATTCATCATATAAACGGAGTCGTACGCGGACCGAAGCCTGCTCACCGAATCGATTGTGACCAGGTTACTCCCAACGCCATCTAAACACTCTCGTGTTGCCAGATGTAAACCGTGCGAGGTGAGGTCGGGCAGTTGTACACGGTTGTTTTCTTGTCCTGTGTGCCCAGTAAGTCAAATTTAAGTACTAGTCTTTGTCAGCTATTCCATCTCACACTAATGATAATAAACACAATAATAATTACCATCTAAAATTTTCGACAAAAGTCTCTTCAAATATATAAGATTATTATTATTATTATTTTTATTTTCTTTGCTTTCTGGCGTTTACACATTTCTTTCCGGGTCCCACCCAGAGACCTAAGGTTAGAAATGGCATCATGACACTTTTCACAAAATAAAAAAATAAATAAATAAAAAAATAAAAAAAAATTAAAAAAATAAAAATATTATTATTATTATTATTATTATTATTATTATTATTATTATTATTATTATTATTATTATTATTTATGTGTATGTTCTATTTCCTGCTTTGTATTTTGTTTAGCCGCGCCCAAACTATGGTCCGTAGGCCCTATAGGAGAATTGTCATTTAATTGATAGCACTTTTCTTAGTATATAGGATGTTCCTAGTAGGACGATTTTCTGGGCAACTTGTATGTTGGTGTTACCTATGACACTGTTAGTAAAATTGCCCATTCCTTTTCTTACGATGGCTAGAGTTCCGATTACTATTGGTACAGTCTAAGGCTTCATTCCCCACATTAAGTTAATCTCGATCTCCAGGTCCTTGTATTTGGGCAATTTATCGATAATTTTCATGTAGGTGTTTCTCTTAGTTGGTACTGCTATGTCAATAAGCATACACTTCCTGAATTAATTGTCTTTCATGATAATATCAGGTTTGTTGGTCTTTATTTCCCTGTCAGCTTGAATTGACAGTCCCAGAGAATAGTTACATCGTTATCGTGGGTTGGTGTTCATACCATTTCTCAGTGGCTTCGATTTTGTGCTTCTTTCATATCTTCCAGTGCACATATGTCGATATTTTGTTATGTCTGTGGTTATATTCATTTTTTGCTAGTTCCGGACATCCTGAGATTATATGGTCGATAGTTTCATCATATTTTTCTGCAGATAAAACTGCATTTCGGGTTAATTTCATTCTTGTTTATGTGATGGTGATAGAATCTGGTTGTTTTGGTCTTGACATGAAATAAGTAGACCTTCTGTCTCAGCTTTCAACCCGGTGCTGATGTGTTTTCTGTTGGTCCACATCTGCTTCTTTCGTTCTTTTTAAGTATTTGCCATGCAACCCCTAGTCCTCCCAAGATTTTTGCAATTTCATTTGGCCAAGTTGTTTTGATTTCTGTTTTACCCGTGTGGTGTAAATAATAGTACTTCGTTTCATTTTTTGTTGGTGGGATTTCAGGTATATTACGCTGTTTCTTGAAGAATGCAGCTTTTTTGTTTATTGAGTGGATTTAGTGTTTTACTATTTGTTGAAGGGGCTCATTGGTTTTTGAGAAGTATGCTTCCAATCTGATTTTTGTAGTTTTTAAAGTTAGTTGGATTAGACCTCGGCCTCCTAAAGCTCTTGGTTAGTACAGCCTATCAACATTTGATTCGGGTGATGAATCCTCATTTGGGTAAGCATTTTTCTGGCATTAGTGTCCACTCATTAAATGTAATTCAACTTCCAATTAATAATGTTGAAGCTACGGGTATAGCGATGGTGCTTGATGGCCTTCATGGCCATTAAGTTCTTTCTAGTATCAGACGAATTCTCCTATAATATTCTTTTCGGATTTTTTTCTTCATAATTAAATGGTGTATTACGTCTTGTTCATAAATTCCTAAGTATCTGTATCATCTCGGTCTGGTTCTTTAATTTTGTTGTTGATATCACGGTCTAACAATTTTGAAGGTGGCTTTGGCACATTTGTCGATTCCGAACTTGTTCTTAATATCTTCGCTGAAGGTTTTAACAATGGTGAGTAGGGGAGTAGGTTTTTTTGTTTGTTGTCATCTCTAGCAAATATTTTAATATCAATATAGAATGTGTGATTCAGTTTGCCATCCTGTGACTTGTATCCGTAGCTATTGTTGTTCAGTAGGCAGCTGAGTGGCGTTAACGCAAGGCAGAAGAGTAGTGGTGACAATGAATCTCATTGGAAGATCTCGCTTAGGATGTTGTTTGGTCTCAGTGTTAATGACCCGTTTGTATGGTTTAGGTTTAGTGCAGTCTTTCAGTTTTTCATGCACTCCGTTATAAACTTGTCTGTTGTGAAGCATACTCTGTATATTTTTAGGCTAGTCTCTATCCATAAGTGTGGTACACAGTCGAACATCTTTCTGTAGTCGATCCATGCTATCAATAAGTTTCTTTTCCTTGTTTTCACCTCTTCCAATATTGTTTTATTGATAATTAGTTGGTCCTTGCACCCGTAACTTTCTCTTTTACTCCTTTCAGTTCTGCTGTGAGTATTTTTTTCTCAAGGAAGTTGTATGTCCTCTCGTTTATGGTAGAAGTGAGGATCTTGTACATTGTTGGTAAGCAGGTAATGGGCCTATAGTTCTTCTGGTTCTGTGTTTCTTTCGCTTTAGGAAGTAGGCATGTTTACTTCCCACTTGAACCATTTGGGGCATTTTTATGGCTTTATGATTATATTATTTGTTGTAACCTAGAAAGAGTTACTGAATGAGGAATAACCAAAAACGGAGGTTAGAAATGAAATGGTAACCTTTATAACATCAACCAAATATAATACTTGCCAGCGGCGTGAAGTAGGTAAACCACTACTAGTGATGGACTACTTAGACAGCATATCACCCACACTATTTATGAAATGTATTTATGAGGATTGGGACATACCCATTAATGTTTATAGGTATAGTTTATAACATCATTATATGCCTTTGTGAGGTGGGTGCTAGATATTTTTTTTTATCCAAAATTTGGTTATTCGGTCTATTTCTGGTGCTTTCCAGTTTTCGGTTTGGTAAATGGCAATGGTTGTTTCATTAATTTTGATATCCGTTCAATTTTGGCAATCTATATGTGTGTGTGTTGTTCCTGTTGTTGCTTGAACCATGTTTCTTTTTCATTGTGCATTTTGCAGTATTCCCACGTTTTTACACCAGAATTCCTCGACTTGCTAGATATTAGGTGGCTAATTTATTTCTATTTTATTTTTTTCCCAGTTCTCGATATAGCTTCTTGGCATCTTCTTTGAAGATTTTGTTCTGCCAGAAGAATCTGTTTTTTTTTCATAAATCCTGATTCATTGTGTCTTCGCTTGAATTTCTTCTTTCAGCTTCTCTTTAACTTTTGGTACGTTAGTCTTATTCTTTATATCAAGTCTTCGTTTCACTTTTCTCATTTTTCTTTCTTTCATTTTTAGAGCCTTTGTCTACTTCACTCGTAGATTATTTATGTCCGTTTCTATTTTTCGTTCCAAACTGGCATTTTTATTTTTATTTTTCGTTTTTACTTTTCCACCTATAGTTTCTATAATTGTTGCTGAGGCTGCGTATATAAAGATGATTAATTTCTGTCAGTTTCATCGGTCTTTACATTTCGTCCCTTATTTTTCTAATTGCGCTTGGTTTGCGAGGTTGATGGCTTCCTTCACTTGACGGTTCTTTCTTACTTTTAGAATTGTCGGCTTTTCCTTTATATTCTCCCATTTATATCGGATGTTTTTTGTCATCATCTCTATCATATTCGTCATTATCTTCCTCTATTTGCTTGTGTATCTCAGAGAGATTACTACAACTAGTTGCTATTTGTTCCTCTGCATGCGTCTCGTTTGGTTTGTTTAGCCCCTTCATATTAACGTTTAATCTATTTCTGATGTTTTCTTGGATGCTTTTTCCTGATGATGTCACGCTTGATACTGGCTTAGTTTGTGGATATTTATCACAGAATTTGGGGTTAACACAATTTTTCAGTATGCGTGCTTTGTAATTTCTAGTTAGCAAGCATTGGTTTGTCTAAATCAGCTTGTTTAGTACGGACAGAGTATTGACTGTGGAGAGGTTTATGTTGCCATTGTTTCTGCATTTGGTATATTGCACTTGCTTTTGCTTTTTTTTTAGGTTCTTTGCTACTGCAGTAACCGTATTGTGGTTTATTTGCACTTTTTCACCCACTTGAAATTCCCTTTTGTATTTGTTGGCTTCCTTTATTAATGAATAAAGTTTGTTTTTTTTATTTCTTTCATGTTTTTGACACAGACCATCATCCAGTCTTCTTTAATGTCCATGTATCTTTGAAGATCGATTGTTGTAGTAAGTCAATTCTAGTTGAACTAATCCTCTGCCTCCTTCGGAAGTGAACACATACAGACAATCAACATCAGCCTTAGGATGATGCATGCAGTGGCAAGTGAGAAGCTTTCTCGTTTTGATATCTATTCGTTTAATATCAGCTATGATCCAATTAAGGTTGTTGAAATTTATTGCACCACAAATTATTATTATTATTATTTCAATATGCTATATTCAAATATTAAGAGAGAGAAGCTATTATTTTGTAATTTTTGTTCTTTTTAAAATTTACTTTTCAGCATTAATGACAGATGCCTAACAGGAGTAATGAACCAAATTCATGACTGTTTTGTGCTTCCATTGCATTCTTATATTTTCCTATTTTTCTTACAGCAGAAGCTGCTTTGTTTGAATCTATTTGAATTAAGAATCAATCCATTCCGTTATATTTATACTTGCTCACACTTACGTTCAAAAATAAAACAAACATACTTCATTACCCTATCTCTTTGTTTTGTTCTGTTTTTATTTATTAGCATGAAACTTATAAGCATAGCACAGCTTAGGTTCGTTCAAAAATTAAGTATATTTTAAGCATGAAGATTGGCTCAGATTTTTTAACGTAACGTTACAAAATATTAATGAAATTTCAAACTCAATAAGTAAGAAATAAAGGCTCAAACTTGAGGGTTTAATAAGCATGAACAGGTTCAGTTAAAATTGCCTGATGCAAATAAAATGTGTATATTTATGAAATAAAAAAGATCTACATAAGTATATCAATATGAAAGAATGAAAGGTTCGTAGACTGATAGTAACAAAAGAGCTGTTAGTTTAAAAGCTATTCAACATAATCGCCTTTCCCGTGAACTTAACATTTTTTCCATTCATCACAATAGAACGATCATTTTATTTAAGCTCAAAATTCAGTCACTAAGTCAGGTTACAAACTTACTGATCTACTCCAGTTGATGCGGACAACATATTTCGTGTACATTTTTTATGTATTTTAAAATTCTCATCCACAATCAAGAATTTTCTTCATGGGAAAGATCAAAATAGGTGTATGAAGTACAGTGGCGTAGCTAGAGTAAACGTCACTCGGGGCGGTCCGCTCAAATGTCACCCCAATGACCCCGATTCACCCTATGCTGAATGGTTAGCTGTAGCTAAATTTTCATACATGCTCTACCTCTACTTTACTCTACTGACTGGTAACGTTACTGTTTACATGTATGATCCAAGACAAAATCCAATACCACAAAATAATGAGTTCAAATCAAAGATTTTTAAAATGCAACTGTTCACTTTCAGAACAACTAAATACAAAACACGGCAATACACAAAAGAATGACATTCGATACTATGGTCTTAAAATGAACGTTTTCTTGTTTTCATTGTGGCAAAATAATGGTCAATGACATCGTCAAAATCTGTTTGTCTTGTAAGCTCGTTTTCAATGGACAGCACAGCCGGATCCGACAGTCTCGACTGGCTCATGGTTGACGTAATTTTCTGTTGCTAATTTTCCGGTGTCCAATTTTCCGTTGCATTATTTTCTGGGTACCATTTAATTATCAATGATGTTTGAAAGTATTTTTCTTGACAAAAATGTTCTATTTAATTTTTAAGCATTTTTCGGAACATTGTAAATCAACTGCATTCTTTTAAAGGTTGCCTAGAGAATTTATGCAAAGTTTATTTTTTTGTTTTTCTTTATACAAGTAAAATAAATTTACATCGTATTTTGATGTTATTATGATCTTAGTTTTAGTGATAATTTAAAAACAATAAATATTTATCATTAGTACCAATAATGGAAAATTAAGTTAAAAATTTAAAAGAATCCTTTTTGTAATCGGAAAATAGGCACAAATTTTTCCGATTTCGATACCGTTTCCGATACCGCAAGAAGTTCCGATTTTTCCGATTCTCGATTCCGATTCCGATTAATCGTCCCAACACTAGTAGATATACTTTTGAATATAATTCAAAAGTATATCGCTCACTCAATGGAAAATTGTATCTCAGCGAATTGATACACAGGCAAGACTGAAATTGTTGCACTTTTGGCTTTGTATTTCGCTTTGTTGTTATTAATGACTTGCAGTAGATCCTGGCGTTGCCCGGGGATGTAATAGTAAGAGATAGATCAAGTATCGACCATCATAAAGACTGAAAAATAAAATTGACAAAGATTATTGTTTAAGGTTGATGGACACGCATGTCTTAATTAGTTATATCTTTTTTTTTTTTTTTTTTTTTTTTTTACGAATTGGTCAAACCCAAACTCAAACAAAAACATTGTTTTCAATCGTTATGAGTCTACCGATTGAATAGAATTTTATTATAAACAATTGTCTTGTAAATGGAATTTTTAAAGCATTCTGAATGTAAAAATAAAGAAAAAAGTGTGCAAGACAATAAGAAACACTACCTGCCAAAAGAAAAAGTGAAGTTTTGTTGAAATCGGTTGAAAAATGTAGGAAATCCGATCCCATATATAAACGAACACACACATACACACATACAACCAACCTGGGTTTTATAATAAGTATAACTCGATATTAATAAGTATAATTCCATATGAGTTGTCCCCTTTCATTAATGCCTCTTTCATTAGTGTTTTCAAATTGATTTTGTGCAAAAACAATTGTGTTTTTCCAATTTTTGGCGCTGTTAGAACCACCGCAAGGTAATTTTACGTAGTCCTGTGAAGTTTTGTTGAAATCGGTTGAAAAATGTAGGAAATCCGATCCAATATATAAACGTACAGACACACACAATCTGCATTTTATAATAAGTAAGATGCAGAGTTAAAACACCATATCATCCGATAAAATGTTACAACAATGTCTCTTGTTAGTAACCAAGATTGTTATTTAAACATTCATGTCTTCACTCAAGTTCACTGAAAAATTATTTATTTATCGCTTCTTTTGTATAATTGTATATATATAGATGTCAATATTTCATTACTGTTTTCTATGTATTTTTCCCAGGGACTTTGCAGGTTGCGTCTTTGTGGAGTTACCCACTTACTTTCATAAAAAGAAAAAACGCCGCTAGAGGACGCCCCCCTAAGCCTATAAATAGGTAATAACATTCTTAGTCATTCTCTTTCTCCTCTTTCACCCAGGGACGGTAAGATGTAGGTAGAACTCGGAGAAAAGTGCAGATACGTAATAATACATGATATACATTGACGCATTCTGTAGCCGAGAGGTCAAAACACATCAGATCTAATGACGAAATTCTCCTAGAGGAATTCAGGTTCGAATCCTGCCGGAAAAGGCATACTTTTTTTTTTAATTTAATAAGATTTCTCGAATATTCAGGCCAGGAGACGAAAACAAATGAATATACTGTTTAATAAATAAATGGGACGTCTACTCAAATACGAGTATCCACTAAAAATAACGTTTACTAATAGAAGTCTGTCGAATTAATAAATAAAAAATCCATCCCTTTTCTTATATATATATATATATATATATGTTTTACGGTTTGCTATATTTATAGCTTAAAGTTCTCAATATCAGGGATAAAGTAT
>OZ010579.1:58728063-58990563 GCA_963932145.1 Acanthosepion lycidas | reverse complement strand
CTATTTTTCTCCGTGTGTCTATTGTGGTTTCTATGGAAATAATAGAAAACATTAATTTTGAAACGTCTTTTCGTACAGAAAAACTTCAGTGCCTTCCTTTGAATGATTTCGCTTCGAATGGTGGCAATATTTTCATAATAATCCAAGTGTCACTTGTTGATCGCAAACACACAAAGGAACATACATTACTAGGTACTGACCGGGCTCGCCGTTGCTTAACCTCGGTGATAGTACGTAAATCGGTCAATATGAAATATTCTTTTAAATTTTAAATAACTCACCTGTGGCATTCTTTCCCGATGTCTTTTTCATTGTTTCGATTTTGATACTTCCTAAACTTAAAACCTAGTGAATTTTTCTGAAAACCTATTGCCCGACAAAAATCATCTTATTTTACCTAAAGTCCTAAATTTCAGGCTATTGTTTAGAATATTGGTCAGATTTGGGGAGTCATATTTGGATTTCATCTAGGTATACACATCTAAGGTACCTTTAATCTGTGAGTTAAATATACAGTGTAACCCGGATATAAGAGAGATGTTGGGACCGGATAAGTCTCTTATATCCGGGTTTCTCTTATATCCGGGTTTGTCTTTTATCCGGGTTTGGTCTATTTTGTTTCGGTAACTATGGCTCTAATTTGGGACCAGAGAAAATCTCTCTTATATCTGGGTTTCTTTTATATCAGGGTCTCTTATATGCGGGTTACACTGTATGAGCAATACAAAATAATTCTTCTACTATTACTACTGGCTTGTAAAATCCTAGCTAGCCTCAGTCGATTGTGCTCCATTTTGAATGCTTTTTTGTTAAACAAATAATAAGCATGATTATATTTCAATCGTAAGACTAAGAAATTACATTTTATTAATGTAGGTTGTTGCTCCTCTTCATATTTTCGCTTTTGTTTGCCAATCCTGAACCAACTCTGAATTCCTTGATTCAAGAACTTATATAAGAATTACAATAGATTCTTTTGCATCCATTTGCCAATGAGAAATATTTTCTTTTATATCAGACCGCATATAATTTTCATATTTCCCATTCAAACTCAGTAAGTATGAAATAGGATAATAGACGCTCTTGGAAAATTTTGTATTTAGTAAAATTTATTTGTAAACCAAGAAGAAATTTCTCCAGCAAAAATCTACATCGAAATTAATTTGTGTGTCGCATAAAAAAATGGATTTCTTGAAAAATAAGTTTACGTGGAAATAAAGGTATCTTATTATGACATCAAGTCTGAATTACCAAATTAATATTTTTAAATTTTCTTTCATAAACTATACACTGAAAGTGTCATGTATACGTCTTCATATAAAATTTGAAGTTTTTTTTTTTTTCAACACTTTCATTACATTCTTTAAGACTAAATCCACTACACAATATTAAACTTTCCCTACATTTCATCCGAAATTTCATCTCTGTAACATGATTTTTCACATCACTCTAAACCAAATTTTATAGGTGAATAGATTCTTCCCATATATAATTTTCTTTTAGGTAAACTTTATAGGAATTTTATTGAGACCCATTTCTAATGAAACCTAGCTACTTATAAGAGAACGATATATCTTCATTATAAATTTTATAACTTTCAAATGATAAAAACCTTTGCCAAAAATGTATACTAACATATAGTTTTAAAAATATTGTAACTGGAGTGCTTGGAAGAAAGATTTATACTACGATTTAAATTTCTTCCGTTATGGTCATATAACATCATACTTCACGGATGGAATGGAATGTCTGAAAGGAAAAAGAATGGCAAACATGTTTTGCTCTCAGAGAGACTTTTATATTACTAAAACATAAACAAAACTATATACACGTATATATATACGTGTCCCACGCGAAGAATAATATATTACATATATCTACCCAGTAAATCAGAGTGTAAGGAGAAACAAAAAGGAAGGTCTTACATATATGGAGATACTCCTGTGTCTGGAGAACCATTTTTAGGACTCCAGATTCAAACGGGCCGGATTCATCTATGTCCCAGGTGAGGACATATTCCACAAAGCGGAAACAGCGAGTTTGGGGTTTTCCCAAATTGAGGACTGCGAGCTGGTGTTTCATTCTATACATGGGAAAGATATATCCTCAAAGGGAAACGGCACCATGGATTTGTAAGCTGCTGGGAAGGGCAGATTTAACCTCTGCTCGGACTATGAGGGGCCCGAGCGAAAGAAAGCAACCTTACCGTTCGGTTGCTGTAAACGAACTGAAATTTGACTGAAGGTTTTCATCACTGCATTAAGTGACTTCATTAAGCAGCCGTCATATGACCCACGCGACTTATCTCTACCAAACCGAGATATTGTATCCTCACAATATGTATTATGAATAAATTATCAAGAGGGACAGTCCAATCTACAAATGGAGACGTCAAAATAAAGCAAGTAGAAAGATTTTATTATCTGAAAAGTATTATGTTAATGGAAAATGTGACACGGAAATCCGAAGGTGCATTGCAATAAGCCAAATATGCTTTCCAAAGACTAAAGAAAAGTTTAAGAATTTCAAAAACATTTCGTTGAAAACAAACAAGAATACTGAAGTCTTGTGTAATGTCAGTCCTCCTAGATGGCAGTAAATGCTGGATAATTTTCTCACAAATGAAGAGGAACGTTGAGACAACAGATATATGGTTCTACAGAAGGATGCTGAGTATACTATGGACGAAGCATGTGAGCAAGGAGCATTTTGAAAGAAAATAGAAAAGAAAAAACACTTGTGCTTAAGATCAGGTAGAGAGTTGACATTTTTGTGATACATAAAGAAAAAAAAAGGTTTGGAGAATTTGGCACACATGTCCTATTCAATAAAAAAATAAAATAACTCACGATCTTGTGTAAATAGATGTTAAATAAGGAGTGGGAAAGTGGGTAAGTGGATGAACATTGTTTAGAGCTACAAAGAATAGGAAGTTGTAGAGAACCATGATTGACCAAGTCCTGAAGAAATAATAAAAACAAATTCATCTTTTACCATACTAAAATTGCAATATTAAATTATACACTTTCTGTAAGCAGATTCCGTATTGAAAACGATTTTAAAATCTATTGACAATTATTCATCTCCAGAATTAGGATCCATTCTATTTAAAGTTGTATGTATTGTTCCATGGACTACTTCCGGTATGCAGGTAACTTAAAACAGTAAATAAAGGAAGAAAAAAGAGATTTTCTTTTGCTTTTGAAAGCTTATGCATGAGTCGATATCTATGCTACTCTTATAGCGCCATTGGTTCCATGTTAACCAAAATCCAAAAAGCAAGTGAAAATGAAGAAAGTGTTACGTTACATTAATGATTAAAACGCTTTCCGGCTATAAATATTCGTAGGCGCAAAGAATCAACAACTATAAAATTATTATTTACATTCAAAGGTGAAAAATATAATGAATAAACGATTTTTATTGTTAATTTTTTTTAAATTGTAAAAATTTGTTAAAATTTATCTATGTACTTAAATTGTCTTAATACAAAAAGCATTATTACATATACATTGTGAAGTCTACAAAAAGCCAAGGGTTACTACAGTTCCTTTCATTAATGCACTATCTATTGTGGTTTATTTTAAAGATAAATGAAAATTTAAAGGAACATTTCATACCATTAAACAATGTAGCATCTTAGTATGTTTAAATTGTATTATTTTGTAAGGCTTGAAAATTTCCTTAATAATTTAAAGTCAGAAAGAAAAGTAAACACAACAACGAGGATGACAGCACCCTAGAAAGATGTGTCATCTAACATATATACTTGCTTACAACAGAATTTGTCTTCGTCTTTTTAAAATGGCGAGTTTCTGTTGCTGCGACATAAAATGGAACGAATGATGCGTTGCCATAGCTACGCAATGACCACTCCTCCCCAGTCTTGAACAGACGCATGGACCAAGTAGCGAACAGATCGTTCGCACACACGTACACACGTCACATTTGAATGCAAAACGCAAGAATTCGCATCGCTTATAATTAGTCGCAAGTGATGGTTGGACGTGTATGAGATAAAAACTGCCCGCAAGAAAGTTGTGGCTGGGGTACTTTAAACAAAAACAAAATATAATTTTCTCAGTAATTTTTAGTAAGAAATAATCGGCGTTTTTCTTTTGTATGTGTGCATGCGTGTGTGTTCTAAGCCGTTTGGCTAACCGATGCATGTTTGGAATGGGGTGCGTAGGCGTGTTTGGCTTGAAATGAAAAGATGTTTTTTAATATATTTCGTTTTGCTCGCATTCGAAGATAAATAATCAAGGCCGGTACTAGGATTTCGTGCCCCCACCTAATCTATGATACTCCCCCAATCTATGGTACGGAGACCCCCTACTCTATGATATATCAATTTCCATAAGGTAGTAATCATATAAAATATAAATGTAATTGTTACTTAATTATGTCCAATAAGGGATCATATGCAATATAGGTGAACAATTCAACTAGAAAAATTGAAAATAAATTCAATGTATCTAAATTCAAATTAAAAGACATATCAGAACAGATCATTTCATTTTAAATAAATCAACAATGTTCATCCATTAATAGTCACTTGTGTTTAGGTTAATTTCTAACATATAAATTTAGGTACAAAAATGCAAATATTGATAATATAGTGAGGGTCAAAAGCACTACCCAGTGGTTGCAATCTAGATTGACCCACCCCGGCCTTTTAGTGCGCACTGGCCTTGTAAACAACTGAGACTTAAATATTATTTTTAGATCGACAATCTGATAGATGCGCTAAAATAAAGAATATGATCTTTCTTATTTGTTTCTTAATTTGTTGTTGTTGTTGTTGTTGTGGTGGTGGTGGTGGTGGTTATACATGCGCGCACGCGCGTGTGTGTGTGCAACGTAGACATAGCGGCAGACTGTATATGGGAAAATAATATAACTATTATACAGAGAGCATTAAAGTCCCTCTTTCTTTCCATCGTCTTCCCGCCATTGCAAAATAAGTCAAATGCTCACACACCATTTCAATTGTGTAATTCTCCAATTTTTCACCAGCTCCTTGCATGGAACGCAACTGAACAACAGTCGAATGAAAGCAATTTCATTTGCTGAGCTCTTTTAAATATATATCTAGCTACTCGACAACTGATAAATAACTAACATAGAGAGAAGCCATAATTTGGATTTATTTGGAATTTATTCTACTTCAACAAGATTGTTCAAGAATCATATATAGACTATCACCTTTTTCATTACTATAAACATTATATCTACTGGGAATACATGTCTGGACAGGTATCCTTGTTTATTTAAACAGTGAAATTAACGCCTGCCAGCCTTAGATAGAAAATCTTGAAGAAAATGTGTCTTCCGACAGGAATCGAACTTCGTAGTTTAAAATTTAAAAGGAAATACTGCTTCTATTCCTCTCAGGAGGCACATTTTCATTATTAAGACTTTAGATCTCTATGCCGGTAGGCCAATTATTTTCACCATTTAAAAAACATGGGTAGCTACCCAAACACGTGTACCCAATAATAACGTTTATTTTTGTTTTGCTTTGTTTTTGTATTAAAAAATCTATTATGCTTATAAAAGCATCTTAAAATTACGCATGGATATAGTAATAGAATTTAATTTAAATTGACGTAATTTCTTCTTTAAAAAAATTATAAAATTAAAAAGAAGCAATCTTCATTTTATGCTGGCTGATACAGCCAGCATAAAATGAAGATTGCTTCTTTTTAATTTTATAATTTTTTTCACCATTAAATTTCATGTAACGCAAAGCATACATAAAGAATGATTAATTCTTGTTTTAATAAAAACATTATTTTTATTAGATTATTCGTTGTCTTTTCTGAGAATTCGAGAGTTTTCTTAAGTCGGTTTTTTTTCTTTAAGTGCAAATGCTAGTGTAAATAGACAGTGTCGTTAAATTCGTTCTAAGCCAATTTACACCTCATTGAGAAAAAAATGTCATTTGTATAAATTTCGATAAAGTATTATTAAATAAATTTAAATGGATCAAGTTTTTAAACGCATTAAATGAATCAAAACTGATCCGTTGACGTTGGATAAGCGCCACAACAATTGAGTTCCCCGGTTTAGGATTTGCTTCCTGAGCATAAATTAAAGGCAAGTTGTCCTTCAATCCGGTCTTTCATATCTGTCATTAAAAAGAGAGAAAAAATATTTAATGAGGTTTGCAATAGAAGATCCGTCAAATAATTTTCAGTTTCTTCTATTTGATTTCCTAAAGAAAAACAAATCATTTGGCTAAATTTGGAAATGCCCTACAGCGTAGATGAAATGGGACCATTTTTGTTTTTTGTTTGTTTTTTTTTTTTTTGTTGTTGTTTTTGTTTTATTTTGTTTGTTTTTTTGTTTTATTTTGTTTGTTTTTTTGTTTTATTTTTTTGTTTTTATCGGTTTCATCCGGCAAAAAAATATATGTATATAAAAGTGTCAGTTTTGCTTTTGGTTATTTAGTAATCTTTTTTAGTTTATTTTTATTTATTCATTTTTTTTTTTTTTTTTTTAATATCAGCAGGTTGATTATATTTATTATCAGCTGACATTTTTGCAAATGAATACCAAATCTGATAACAAAATAAAAGAACATCCAATTTAATTATTAATTTAATAACTTTACAAGCAATATTGCAACTGCTTCGTCAATGTTCAATCCCACGTAAAGATCCGGATGCTGATTTTTTTTTTCATCTAACCATGAGAGCAATATTTAAACTTCGTGTCCACAAAAGAAAAAAGAAAAAAATGATCTGTCAAAAGGACGGTTATTCCCTTGACACCGCTATTACTATATACACATTTCACTCCATCGGCAATTTTTATTTAAAAGATTATTAAAATATGTGAACCAAGTAAAAGGAGATATTTATTATTTACTTTTTATAAAGACTTATTTACAGATTTATTTACAGATTTATTTAAAGGCCGTATAGTTATTCACACGTTTAGTCCTAGAGATTACTGGCAGCTCCGCAAGAGTTTGTAAATCCTTAGTCCCTCCTCTCTTCAATCTGTTTTAAGAATCGACATCTACTGCAAATAAAGCAGGGTATCTTTGTTTTGAGATTCTCTTCGAACTCCACTGTCGACTCGTCTGGAATATCTCCGCCCGATTTTCCACATAGAACGGAGTTTTTACTGAGTAATATGCGCATAACTCCGTCTTTCGTTTTTGCTATCATTTCTAAACTAGATACCTACAAGGCATGCGGATTCAAGAGTATCCCTTTACGGGGTCCTAAAAAAATGTGCTCCTGAACTGGCTCCTGTTCTCTTCAAATTTTACAATAAATGCCTCGCTACTTCTTCTTTCCAGTTTCTTGGAAATCCTCCTCTGTAGTTTAAGAACTCCGGCAACCACCTGATGCCTTAAATAACCGTCCTACCTCTTTTTAGCAAAAAAGACTCTAATCCACACGGAATTGGTTATCTTACTTCACACTGCCCCTTTTCGAACAAACAATATGCCAGGCCAATATGCTAATGACCATTACTGAATTTTTCTATCAAGCTTCAGATAACAACAGCGAAGATCGGGTTGTGGCTCTAGATATTTCAAAGACGTTCAACAGGGTTTTAACATTCTGACCTACGCAAGTTTAAGGGCTACGGTTTCACGGGATGAATATCTGGTTTAATCCAATCGTTCTTAACAAATCGTGTAATGAAGGTGGTATAGAACGGACACGCTTCTAGATCATTTGATATTAATGCGCCACCCTACGCTGTTTCTGATCTTTATCTAAATGTTTCTGATGCTAAACTCAGGAGAGCAACACTTTACGCCTTCTTGAGTTTATGTTTTCCACTGATATGAAGTGGAGTGACTATATTCAATCAATTTTTTTAATTCGCTCCGAGGAAGGCAGGAATGCTACTAGCACGCAAGGTGTTACAGAGAATGAGAGTAAGAACAAAGAGGAGTGTTCAGGAAAAGGATAAAGAGAAGGACAGGGATCAAGGTCAAGGCATCAGATGTCGATTGACATTACATTTGAATATTTGAAGATTATAGCTATCAGGGAAGCAAGTGATAGGAAGTGAGTTCCACTGACGGGAGGTGCGGGATAAGAAGCTGTTGGAGTAGAAGAGATGGTTACATTTAGTCGTTTCGACAGTGAAAGGGTGGGGCGGAGGTGCCAACCTAGTAACATGCTTAAATTAATGCAGTTTGGGAACTAGTGAAAGTAGCTCGTCGGAGCAGTTGCCATGAAAGTACTTGTAGAAAAGACAGAGAGAAGCCACGGCACGTCTGTGAGAGAGCGACTGCAGACGAGATGCCAGATCAGGACCAACTACGTTGCATATCGGTTTTCGGGTTTTGTCGAGGACCTAAAGAGAAACAGCGGCAGCACCAGACCATATATGATAGCAGTATTCCATGCAAGTACGAATGGTTGTTATAGATTGAAGGATGGACTCAGACGAGAAAAACCTTTCGGCGCGACACAGAGAACCAACTTTCTTTGCGGTAGATGAGGCTATAGATTCGATGTAGCTGTTGCACTTCAGGTCAGTGGACAGCGTGAGACCAAACAGGTGCAGAGAGGCGTTCACGTGGAATTGGGCATCAGCCATCTTGATGGGAGGTAGGGAGGATTCTCTATAGTGGATAACTGAGAGCAGTTTCGTTTTAGAAGCATTAAAGTTTAGAAATCATTTCCTGTCCTGCTCAATCACAGATTGGAGGTCCTCCTCTCGGCCTATGACCAGATTAGTTTTGTTTGGAAAGTTGGTTTGTCTCAAAAAATATTTCTTGTTAGAATCCATCTTGCAAATTTTATAAATCTATCATTCGTCCGTGCATTGAATACTGCTGCCATATTTCTGAAATGAATTCTGTCATCCGCGTCGACTGAGTGTATTTGTTTTATCAAGCTTCTTTTGTGGAAAGATGTAACATTTTCACTGATCTAAAAATGTACACAGCAACGAGCATAAGATGGAATTGAAGTAGTAAATGAGTAATACTTACCACGTTAAGTTCGTTTCTTGGCGCTCGACGAGTTCCGATGACAACATCACATCTCTTCCGATGATACTGTCATTTAGGGTCGATTTCTCTTATGTGCCATATTGCTTCAGAACGTAGGCGATCATGGCTCTCCCCATTGTCCTGCCTTTTATAGCTCTGAGTAAATTTTATCTTTTCGTTATCTCTCTTAAACCCTATTTTGTCATCCATTTAGAGAAGGTCATTATATAGGTTATGCGTTGTTTTCCTATGTCCCTCTTGCTTTCATTACGCCCTGTGTATATCAAATTTTTTAAGCATTCTTTCATCATTATGTGCTCTAGAAATTTCAGATGTCTCTTTTTGGTGTTAACTATAAGTGACATTTTTGTTTCCATTTTTTTTCTAAAACTTCGTCGCGGCTCATATGTTCAGTCCATGGTATTCTCAACATCCTTCTGTAGAGCAACATTTGTATTGCTTCAAGTATTTTTTCATCTGTGACGATATTGTTCAACATTCACTGACATATAGGAGGACTGATATTACATAACAGTTCAGTACTTTTTTCTGTTTCTAACGAAATCTTCTTGTTTCTTATTACTATACTCAACATTAAGAAACAGATTTATGGTACAAACTCAGTTTTTTTCCATTAGCTCACATTTATAATATATCTACAAGGAATGAATATGCTATCAATATCTTAAAGTAGTACTCGAACTATAACTCTACTGAAAAGTACTTCCATCTTTGCGGTTTTCTTTTACTAAAGAAAGAAAATAAACCATAGTTTTCCATATTTTCCTTCCTGAAAACATTAAATATATGTTTATGTATCTAATTCTTAATCTTATTCATTGTATTGGTCATGGTTTTAGAATATAATATTCTAGTGCATTCAGTGACATAGGAGTTCGGCAGATCTTTGTCTCAACCAATTTTTATCCCAAACCGTTGGTTTCTTTCCTTTCATGCGTCTTAGTGCGTTTTTATCGCCTATCTGTATGCTTGTTTCTTACAGCTTGACTTCCCATTTTCCTATTTG
The DNA here is from genome assembly GCA_963932145.1 of Acanthosepion lycidas. Taxonomy (NCBI): domain Eukaryota; kingdom Metazoa; phylum Mollusca; class Cephalopoda; order Sepiida; family Sepiidae; genus Acanthosepion; species Acanthosepion lycidas. The sequence goes on along the minus strand of OZ010579.1, from coordinate 58,980,565 downwards.
CCATGAAATGTTTCCATTAGACACTAGACAGAACTGTATGTTATTTGAATAAAAGATATAAAATAAAAACTTCAAAACATCACATGGAATCGATTCTTTAATGGTCTTCAAAGTGTGTATAACAAAAGCCATTTTGTCCTGTTGTGAGCACAATTTGTATGGATCGTAAGGTGTATAGCTCACATTAACAAATAACGATCAAGACAAATTGTGCAAAACAACAAAATACCTAGCCTCTGGAAATATTTAAAAATGACCCAGCTGACCTTTATAAAGACGTTTCACATATAAAAATATGTACACCAACGGAATTTGAAGTTAATCGAACCCGCAATGTTAGCGTACCTCCCACCAAAAAAAAAAGAAATTAAGCTTAATTATAGTCCAATTAATAGAATATGTAATTGATTAATCAATAATTATAGAAACTGTTAATCTTAGTAAAGGTAATATAATGAGGTCCATTACATCCTATTCTACATACTCTGAAAAAAAATGGATCACCAGCAATTTAGAAGGAAATGGGCGCCAAATATTTGCGCCAAAAACTATCTGTGTGTATTTATTTTTTATTTATTTTTTTTTTATTTTGTTTTTTTTTTTGCAAAAACGGGTAAAAAAAAATGAAATAAAAAGGAGTCGAACTGAGATAATCATGACTCAAATTAAATTTTGTAAAACGCAACATGATTGGTTGATAAATATTCGCGAACCTAAAAAATAACTTCCGGTAAAATTTGCACGCATTCTTGTATAGGGCAAAAAACAACGTTTGGCCTACTTTTTTCCATTTTTCAGCGTTGTCGACTATAACTTCTTCATTCAGAAGAAACACAGGAGAAGCATACTTTCAACTAAAGCAGCAAAAGCTTCTATTTCCCAGAAGATTTCTGGAAAGAAAAGAAACAAAAAACGACTCAACAAATCCTGTTTACCGACAGACCCAAGCACAGAGAAGGATTTATATATAAACGCTATATAGAATTTTAAAAATATCTCTTTATATAAAATCCTTTATATATACAATATTAAAAAATTTATACATAAATCTATATAAAGAATTTTAAAAATCTCTCTGTATATATAAATCATTATATAGTATTTTTTAAATTTCTTTTTTATATACAGTGTAACTCGGATATAAGAGACCCGGATATAAGAGAAACACAGATATAAGAGAAAACCGGATATAAGAGAGATTTTCTCTAGTCCCAAATTAGAGCCATACTTACCTAAACAAAATAGACCAAACTCGGATATGAGAGAAAACCGGATATAAGAGACTTCGTCTCCAGTCCCGACAACTCTCTTATATCCGGGTTACACTGTATAAACCATTATATAGAATTTTAAAAATCTCTCTTTACATATAAACCATAATATAGTATTTTAAAATTCTTTTAACTGAAACAAGCAGTATCTTTCGAAATTTGTGAACTTTTCTCCATTTACATCTTTTCTTTTTTTCTTTAAAATGGAATTTTGTGAATAGTTAATATTTTTTAACTTTATACATTGCACACATGTTTTTCATTTTGACATTTCTTTCCCTTATATTTTGCAAAAGTCTAATTATTTTTATAAGAGATGCTTCGTAGCTGAGATGTTTGCTTATTTCTGATAACAAATATTAATGCTCGAGTACAGATTAAAAAAAAGGAAGACTTCGAATGGAGATTTTCAAGGTAAACATGAGTGGTATATCAGCCCAATATTCCGTCTGCTTGGATTTGATCATGTGCCATACTAACCTAAGCTTAGTAAATATCACGAAAATATAAATTGTAATTAAGTAATTCAGTAAATATTACTCAGTTACTTATTTTGACTTATCTCATTTGCCTATCTTCTGCTATGTGCCGTGTCCCTTCAGGACGTTGGCGACCATGGATCTCCACATTTAACTATCAGTTAAAGATTTAACATTTATATTATGTGAATCATGCCAGAAAATACCAAATAGTCTGAATCGAATTTAATATCAACAAGGAATCATTAAGAGAAGCGGATTAACGTGGAAGATTATCTCCTAGCCACCAGGTGCAGTTTCACGCTTTACAGTTGTTGTCTCCGACATGAAAACAGACGGTCCACCCAGCAGCACTTAGAATGTGCACGCGTGGGGGGGGGGGGTAACCTATGACATGGAAGCTATATAAGAATCCATTAGAGAGGGAAAAGAAGTATATTTTCTTATATCTTCGCGTGAAGAAGAATCCCAATTCAGAGAAAAACCCCAAAGGCCAACACACATATTCGTTGTTATTAACAAAAAAAAAAAAAAAAAAAAAAAGTCCGGAGTTGAATAAGCAATAATTTTTAAGCATGAGAGAATCTAAATTCGTGTTTTATTGGGTCTGTACAACGATATCATTGCACATTTGTTGCCTTCGTGTAGACAAAAATTACACAATCATAAATGAATATTTCTCAACTCATCAAATAAACAAAATTTTGAAAAGGAAGAAATAACAAAGGAAAGCAATAATTTTAGTCCCAAAAAAAGACTATTTACTTTTTGATACACTTTCTTAATCTGATATTGAAAAACGTTATCGATCATTTTCAAGTAACTGGAAGAAAGTTATTTTTGTAATCAATTTGACTTCATAGACAGCTTAATGGTAAAAAGGTAGGTTCTCCTAGCATTTGGTTCACACATCTCCTGGTCTTTTAACAGAGGTAGAGACTTATCCCTTGTTAACTGTCTAAGATTGGGTTTCCGGTTCTTTCAAAAGTTTATTTCAACTCTATACTTCTAACGTCTCCGCTTAAACTTTGAAATTTTATTTAATATTTATTCTTACCTCAATAGGAGTAGAAATGTTTGTCTATCGTCCGGTTCACACTCCTCCCTGTTTTGTTTTTTTGTTTTTTAATAAACGTAGAGTTTTATCTTTGTTTCCTGTTTAAAACTGGGTTTCGGTTCATTCTAAATATTCTTAGTGGCATTATCGCTTTGTTTGGGTGAATTGATTAAAAAAAAGTGTTATATTAATGCACGTTTCATTTTTTTTTAATAGTTTATTAATTTGAGCTGTGAAATTATGTGGTGTATAAGAATACACAGAATTACAAATTATTTATCGTTTCCATATACTTACTCTTAGCCACACAGTTAGCCATAAAACATAACGTTAAATAACAGCTAAAAATAACAATTTGAACCTAAACCAGTTATAGATGAGAAAGGATTTTTGCTTTCATCTCAAGTCAATGTTTTTAATGCAATTTTAAGGTCGATGGTTCTCGTTCATCAATCTGCACTGAAATAGGTTTTGTAATGAGAAAATAACATTTGATATCTGCACGTCAAATAGTAGATATGTATTCCCAGCGGAGATCATTGATTTTACAAGTGTTACGCTAACCTACGACTTTGATTCAGTTTAATAGATTTTTCTTCTTCTTGATAAACACATGTTAATAAAGATCCGGCGCCAACTATTGAACTTAAGATTTATCAACCGGTAATATCTCGTCTGAATTTTTAGAATGCTTCAAAACAAGACGGTTAGCGACATCAGTCTTTTGGGAGTATCAAAGTTTGCATATTTGGTAATAAACACACATCTTCCCTACTGATGAAACATAAATAAAATGACATATGTTGGAAGAATCTATCAGAATATTTGGCTTTATGCATTTGTCTCGGGCATTTTAAGTGTGAAGATATTTAGCCAGAATGTTTAGACTGAGCTAGTGAAGTAATATTCAAATTTATTAATTAAAATAGCTGGCATATAAAGATTTCACCGATATAAAACATAGAAACAAATAAGTTTATGTGTGTGTGTGTGTCTACGTGTGTGTGTGTCTACGTGTTTGTGCACACGCGCGCGTGTTAGTGTGAGTCTCAAAATATTAGGTTGGTGCAAAAATAATTTCGTTTTCTCACATAGTAACATATGTTAGAAAACGAAATTATTTTTGCACCAACCTAATAGTTGGCTCCAGAATATATATATATATATATATATATATATATATATATATATATATATATGTGTGTGTGTGTGTGTGTGTGTGTGTGTGTGTGTGTATCAAACTGTTAAAAATAAAAATGAAATAAGATTGGACATTTGCAGATGTAGTAGAAAACGCACACGAGACATTTTACAACCAATCACTATTATTTTGAGAAAATTTGAGTTTACCCCGCAAAAACAGACATATACAATATTTTACAGTAGGTCTTAGTCAATTCAGAAATACCAGCTCATTTACACAAATTTATGCCAAGCGACTCCCTGTTCCCAAAGCGGGAAGCGAAGCGGCTCCAGATCAGAAAAATCACTTGATCATTGAAACTCTAAAACAATTTTACTCTGTAAATAGGCTTTTTCTCTTGTAAACTGTGAACAATGACATTTACTAGAAATTATGAGTTTGTATATACGAGGCACAAATCCATTTATAGGAGAATTTTAAATAATAGTGTGTTTACTATGAAAAAATACATCCACAGGAAGTAAACATAAACATATTTGCATACAAAAACTTCCAAAAATATAAATAAATTAAGTTTTAAATTTTACATTTTTATGTTTATTTACTATTTTAAATTTTAATTATTAACGCTGCTATAGTTGTGATTAGTTTCATTGTGTTCTCAACTTTCTCCTGTGTGATAAAAATGCAATTCATAAACGAAAGCAATCCTTTAAAAAAATGCTTGTAACCAGCCGACAAGAATATTTTGGCTTTTAACGAGAAATTTTAATTTTTTAATTTTCTTGTTTTGTTTCTTGTTTTTTTTTTCTTCTTTTTTCTTTCCTTTCAAAGTAAACATTCGATGCAGATCATCAGTCCCGTTTCTTTTTAATTCAATTCACCTGTCAGGAGGAATGATAAATAGAAAAAGAAAATAATCATCATGCGTTGTCGATAAAGTTTAAAGACATTCGATTCTCTACGAAACCACAGAAGATGGAAAAAAACGTACATGATTATTGAATGTGGTGAAGCAACTACGAAATTATGTAAGTTCATATAAGCATCTTTCCGATTATGAGAGCATTATCTAATGCAAGTCGAACTGAGGAAATTGAAAACAAATACTGGAAAACAGCGAAATGCTTCATTCAAATTTCATCCCTACCCTCGGCAAATTCGCAATGATTTTGTGGTGTTAAAAATTTGTTTTTAAATCATTCTTATAAAAATATAGATTGTTTTTATCGTCTTTTTAAAATGTACAAAGCAGGCCTTATATCAAAAGAAAAAATATAACATCCAAAATGCATTCTTCGAATATTTTTGCGTTGGTTTTATTCAAGTAAACCTATTCTGAAAACGGCATGAAATTCTAGCGTTTATTCAAATGACTTGGATTCCAAACCATTCATACAATATACATTGTATAAATGGTATAAATATATATTATATATATAAATATATATAATTACGATATGCAAATATGTTTGCAAACAAAGTAATAGCATTACAAATTATTCTTTTCAAAACTTAAAATTAAAAAATTTTATATTCTTTTTATAATTTTTTATATTTTTTGTGATATAACAAATAAAATGGATAAAAAGTGGAAGAGAGCTATGTCACCCACGTCCTGAAGAAACACACAACATATAAAAGAAGACGCATATCAAAATTGAAATGTATCAAAAGTTAATTAATTTTTTGTTTTCTAGTTAAAAACAAATTTCGAAACCAAATTTGTGAGGCCATTTTAATAAATAATTATCTAACATTGAAAGCAACACCTGCTTTATGTATTAACTTTATTGCAAGTATGGGCACCCAATGCAAATCGAATTCACCAAGATGCAAGCTACGGATTGCAGACGTCCGAAAATGTAAATTTGTCATGTTTTTTGTAACAGACGGATGGAAAATGTTACAAGGAAATCTGAATGAGCATTGGAATAGAGAATAATGTTTTCCAAAAGATAAATAAAGTCTTAAAAACAGAAAAAACTCCTTAGAAACAGTGAAAAGAATGCCCAGCTGCTATGTAATACAAGTCTTCCTATATAGCAGTAAATGCTGGACAATTTCCTAACAGATGAAAAGGAGACTTGAGGCTTTAGACTTGGGGTAGCAAAGATTCTTGTGTTTCTACAAGAGGATTCTGAGAATATCATGGACAGAACGAGTGAGCAAAGAAGTTTTAAGTAAAATATGAAAACAGACACTTGTACTTAGAATCAGAAAGAGAAAGTTATAATTTCTGAGATGCATGATGAGAAAAGAGGGCTTGGAGAATTTGTCTCATTCGACAATGAAAATGGTAAACATTAAGGCAATCATTGATAGAATTTCTATACCAAAAACATTTTCAGTATATTCGAGTTTGTTATTGATATCTTATAATGATTTCTAGATAAAATAATTCATTCTAGAAAATTTGAAGCATTATTCAAAATTTAATACCACAAATAGCTGAAAAATGTCGTTCTGCAATGCCATTCCCGCTAGGCCTAGCTTCTTTGATGTGTTGTGTCCCTTTTTGGCGTTGGCGATCACGGCTCTCCAAAATTTCTTGTCCTTTGTAGATCTTAATAAATCTTATATTTTTGTTATCTCTCCTAAACCTTCTTCCGCTATCCATTTACTCAAGCTCGCTACATAGGTTATGCGTTGTTTTCCTCTAACACTCTTGCATTCAATTTGCCCTGTATCAGATTTTCCAAGACCTCTTTCCTCATTATGCGCCCTAGAAATTTCAACTGTTTCTTTTAGGCATGTGATTTTCCGCAGCTTGACAGTTTTTTTTTTTTAGCCACGCTACAATGTCGGAGCCCAGTGAAATAGCACCTTCCAGCAAAAAATGAAAACAACAACATTAAAAACTAAACTATTAAAATTTTATGATATATAGATAATGAAATGTAAAATGAGAATTTTCAAACATTCACTGTTGGTTTGAGTAAATTAAAAAAATATTTTAGTTTATGTCCCCTAAAAAATAAACATGATACTTTGCAATAGGTCCTAGTTAACCTAAAAATACTAGCTCTCTATACAAAAAATTACACCGATCTATTCCCTTTCCCTAAAAAAAAAACAAACGAAGTGCTTAAAGATTAATTTAGTATACATACTTCGTCATCCTTCTCTTCTCGTTCACATTTCCAAATTCCTTGCTGTTAATTATCTTTTTGTTATCTCTCTTAAACCCTCTTCCGCCATCCATTTACTCAAGCTCGCTACATAGGTTATGCAGTGTAACCCGGATATAAGAGAGTTGTCGGGACCGGAGAAGTCTCTCATATCCGGGTTTCTCTTATATCTGGGTTTGGTCTATTTTGTTTAGGTAAGTATGGCTCTAATTTGGGACCAGAGGAAATATATCTTATATCCAGGTTTCTCTTATATCCGGGTCTCTTATATCCGGGTTACACTGTGCGTTGTTTTCTTCTAACACTCTTGCATTCAATATTTCTTGTGAGTATTAGATTTTCCAAGTCCTCATTCCTCATTATACGCCCTAGAAATTTCAACTGTTTCTTTTAGGCGTGTGATTTTCGTTTGGTGTGTAGTTTTCTCGGTCACAAACCATAAGTGCTGTAAATCAAGTTGATACTATAATACTCTGATCATGGAAAGGAAAGTGCAACTAGTTTTTGCTACTAACTAGTGATTACACGCGGAAATACGAGAAGCAAAAACATTAAGAAATTTAAAATGTTCCTTCATAACTTTGATCTAGTTTCACAACTTATACGCCGACTAGAAAGTTTCAATAAAAAATGAATAGACAAATATTGTCAATCAAATGTCATAAAACATATATAATCTTAGCAAGAACCATATATATATATATATGTGTGTGTGCGCGCATGGATCATATATGAGACAGAGAGAGAGAGAGTTTTATCGAAGACCATGTTTTTCTGAATATTTTGAATTGGCGCTAAAGAATCACATAGGACTGTGCCAAATAACAAAAACCACATTACTTGAGGACTTTCAACGGCAGCAACAACTAGAAAGGCTAGCACATGTAACTCGAGAAGAAAATAAAACAATCAAAATGCTGACGTTCCACACTACCACACTACTAATAGCAGTTACTAGACTTGGGAAATCTATTTCCCAAAAAGAAGTCTTTTAGTAGAAAGATTATTTTTTTTCAAATGAAACTGAAAAGGTTATTCGGTCAACGAATGCGGAATGTTTCCTTCCAACGATTAATTTTTACTATTACTTTACTATTATGATATATATATATATATATATATATATATGTGTGTGTGTGTGTGTGTGTGTGTGTGTGCATGTAAGTATGTGGGGGGAGTTGCCTAAAGGTTGCGTTCAAACATGAAACAGACTCTTGGTCCACACTTCTCATATATATATATATATATATATATATATATATATATATATATATATATATATATATATATATATATATAAGATTTAAGAAACAGCAGATAATTTTATATATGGTGCTCAAGATTAAAAATATTAAAATAATATTAAAAATGGTGCGTTAATGATATTATATGAAAAGATCACTTATTTTTTAAATATCAATTTTATCACGACATCGATCTTTCTTAGTAAAATTTCCAGTCTTCAAGAGTTGTGGTTATGTTATATAACATTGAGCACTATATTTATTATATTTTTAACATTAAGCACTATATATAAAAATATCTGCTGTTTCTTAAATTTTAAATTTATATATATATATATATATATATATATATATATATATAATTGTGTGTGTGTGTGTGTGTGTGTGTGTGTGTGTGTGGTGTGTGTGTATATATATATAATCATTAAAAATATAATCCCTTTCTTGAGTTATCTAGTAGAATGCTAATAATGATGATTTTATCATTTCAATATATAAAAACACACCCACTAGTATATATATATATATATATATATATATATATATATATATATATATATATATATATATTAGAGAGAGAGAGTGGGGACGAGAGAGTGGGGACGAGAGAGAAAAACAGAGAGAAGAAGTGAGAGAGAGAGAGATAAGAGGGTTAATACGAATAAAATTTGTCATTTAGCTCATTGATATTATATTCAACACCCCCGACTCCAGTAGTTTCGTGGACAAACTTTTTGTAATTATTCAGCCCACTATTCAGGAGGCTTTCGCAACTGACTGTCGTTTTTTTTTTTTCATTTTCGTTATAATCCAAGTTAAGACATAAGATAGAAAAGGTTGGTTACTCACTACTACGGTTTCACCATGCTGCTTCATCAGGTGGTAAGTTACAGTGTAACCCGGATATAAGAGAAATCCGGATATAAGAGAGATTTTTTCTAGTCCCAAATTGTTCCCATACTTACCTAAACAAAATAGACTAAACCCGGATATAAGAGATATCGGGGTCCCGACAACTCTCTTATATCCGGGTTACACTGTATTAGGAAATAATTTTATCTTATAAACTAATATAAATCATGGATGTTTCAAAACTTATTTAGTGTTTAAACGTTTATTCTTATTATTCTTATTTTATTTTTGCCTATACGCGCGCGCCTGTGTGTGTGTGTTTGCAAGAGAAATAGAGATGTGTTCTTGCAGGTGCGTGCAGTAAAAAATCTGTGCATATGGATACATGTATGTGCTTTATTTCAAGCAATATTATTCCACAACATTGGCGAATAATTACACAATTAAAAGTCATGAATATTTAGACTAAAAAATGAATTTATTACCTGTGACCAACAAAAAGCAGCATAACACATCATCAGGCAGGAAAAAAAACGTCCGAATTTTTATGTTATTATAGTAAAAAGCTCGTTAAAATGAACTTTTGACAGTTTTTCGAACACTTTAACCAATTACGGGGTACTGATTTGAAACAGAAAATCGTTTCTGTCCAATCAGCGTCAGGTTCAATTGTTGAAAAGAGTTGATGTATCATGATGAAAAAAGAGACAAACAGTTAAAGGCAAGCAATCTTTCTTTTCTCCAATTCGCTTAGTCGGTTTAACGATAAGCTTTCGTGATAACTATTCTTTATTTAACTAAGTCGCTTCGAATCAGATAAATCTTTAAGCATTACAGGCAACTTCTTCTGTGATCCAATAAAATAGCTAACCAGAGACAATAAAGTAGAATGAAATCGTTCAATTCGTCACTTGTCTCAATAATAAGACCTTACGTATCAAGGACAGATTTACATTGAGATACATTGTGTTACTATCAAGTATTACCAACATTTAGACACGTTTAATCATTTCAACCTAAACAAGACAGAAATGCTACTAAAGTGAAAAGGGGGTTACTGGGAGGGAAAGAGAATGAGAAACCTGAAATAAGGAGAAAAGGAAATAAAAGAACAGAATTCAGGAACACAAACACACTGGCCCTTGTGTATATATATATATTTATATATATATATGATAAAATATAGTTTTAAGGTGGGATATATTCATGGGTTAAAATGCTCAATAACAGGGATAAAAAGTATATAAATATAAAAGTGGAGATTGATTGGTTTGGTTTGCTTTGTTTTACGGCATATCAGCCTCAATGGGTTATTTGATGCTGACAATTTTTATTGCTGGTAATTTCTTTTTCAAAAATGTGTTGCTAGTAATAATTTTCCTTCAAAAAAATCTATTTTTGGTAATATTTTTTTCATTAGTGTATTGCTGGTAATAAATTTTTTCTTCAAAAATTTATTGCTGATAATATATTTACAAACGTATTTCTGCTATTAAAACCTATTTTTACACTTTGATAGTTTTTCGAGCCCGATTTGGGGGTCAACTATTTGCCCATAGTTGGGACCCTAACAGGTGCTACTCTCACTCTCCCGGGTCAGGGTGGACCTGGGAACACCAGCCATTAAGAGGCGGTTCCACGCTCCTCAAAATATCCTCATCTTGCTATTGGATGTAGTTTATCGTTATACCCAGGACGAGTGGAGACTGAAGTCAACGCCCAGAGTCTGTTTCATGATATATATATATATATATATATATATATATATATATATATATATATATATATATATATATATATATATATATATATATAATGTTCATTCAGGACAGAGGTGATTATGCCTCTCCACGGATTCTTTTCTTTTTTTTTTATCTGTGTATTGCTGTTCTTGTGAAAAATAATGGATTTGATTTACGGTGTCTTCTCTACGGTTTGGTATTCGGAATTTTTCCCTCTCTTAGACTGGTTGTCACCTAAGGCTATTATTCAATAGCTGATAAGGGTGTGGTAAAAACGGATCCCTGCCTTTCCTAAGAGCAATTGTGCAAAACATTTTTGCCAAACACTAGCCCAGAATTCGACCATTACAATACCCTCATATGTATAACTTCTCGTATGCGTTGTGTCCCTTCAGGAATGTAGGTGATCACAGCTCTACACAATTTTTCTGTCTTTTGTAGCTCTTAATATAATTTGTCTTTTTCTTATCTCTCCCAAATCTCGGTCCGCCATACATTTACCCAAACTCGCTAGGTTATGCGTTGTTTTCTTCTGTCCCTCTTGCCTTCAATATATCCTGTGAATGTCAAATTTTCCAATCCCTCTTTCCTCATTTGTGACTAAATAAACAGTCGGACAATGTTAATATCTAAGCTATACTACTCAAAATCTTGTTGTAGGGTAATAGTTAGCGAGCACGTCTCGTAAACGACTGTAGCGCGTCCAATTCTCACAGGGTACTCAACTACTGAGGCCGTGTTCCAAATTAAACTAAGTCTGGTACGTGCGCCTCTCTGTGGTTAGTAAGCTACTTTTGCAAACCAGTTGAAAAACTGTAGTCTATTCGATCGTCCCTAGGAGTTCGACCATTGTGTTTACATTATTTACATGCTTACTATTGTCCCAATTTTTATTGTTGTTATCACAATTTCGCCAGCGACAAGAGAGTACGCGTAAGCCCAAAACGACGCTTCAAGGATCAGGTTAAAACGTCCCTGATACAGACCAACATAAGACCTGGGAAAACGTTGCTGCAAATCAGCCTTCCTGACGTAGGACAATTCGAGTGGGATCGATATTTTCGAGTTCAACTATCAACATGAAGACGATCTGCGACGTACTGTAAGGAGGAACCGACTCACCCAGCCGCGTCCACCATTCACACTCCTCTGTAACACCTGTTCATGACTCTCCAAGAGTAGGCGGGGCTTTCACAGCCATCTCCGCCACCAGTAGGGAGAAAGGGAATAAGGAGGGATGACTATCCCGATGCTCGTATGCTAGCGAGTGCCATCCACTAATGTCACATTGTTTCAATGGTTGTACACTTCAGCCTTCATCGGGTGCTTGTAGATCCGGAAAATCTTCAAGGAATTTTCTATTTAATCTTTTATTTAATCTACGGTTATAGATTGTTCTCATTCCGCAGTCTATGTCTAGGGATATCTCATACAGTTCTTCGTTGGTACTGTTTAGTTATTGCTCGCCCCGTTTCCTCTGAGGCCAAGTTTTCACTGCCCAGTACAGGGATTGAACTCCCAATTACTATGTCACCAAATCCACAAACCAACGTTTTAATCCGCTGAGGAATTATAGAATTCCTAATATCGTCAAGCTAAAGAAAAACACATATGTCCGCGGAACAGTTTGCAAACGGGGCGAGCAATAACTGATCCGTACTAAATAAGAACTACACAAGATATTCCTAGACATGATCATCGGAACAATCTGTCTTTTAGATTTAAATAAAGGGTTCAGTTAGAAATACCCGGATCAAAAAGTACTTCATGAAGGCTGGAGAGCAAAACAGCCGAAACTCTGCGATAACAACAATAAAGGGAATACTGTTTTTAATACAAAAGTCAGCTCCAAAGATACACATCTGATACATTGATCCATAATGTTCAAATGATAACTGATCCATGACGTCACAGATAAAGTAAAACGATGCCAATTAAATTGAACTCAATCGTTATCAACGTTCATTGATGAATCTCTTTTGGTGAATTTACTGACACAAACATAAAGCAGTTACTGGCCATTACGTAAGTGCGATCATTTTTATTAGTCTAAGCATTTTCAAGGTAATTGTTCTGATCACCACCCTCCTTTGGTACCTAAACTTTATGAATGTAAGCGCAGTACTAGATTGGCGGCAAGGTTTCATTATTTTACAATTGAAATGGCTAGACATACGCGTATGTTCTATAGTAACAGTTTATTTTTTTTGCACTTCTTGCTTGTGGAATTCTCTTTCGACCACTTGTTTCCTCTCAACTTTGATATTCAAAAATTAAAATTCAATGACAATCGTTATCTTTTGTCTTCTTAATTCCTGTTCTTTTATTGTTCTCTCTTCATATCATATTCTCTCACACTCAGTAACTTCTCCCCATGCCTCTTAGTGGCTTTATTGCCTTACTTGGGGTGGAATTAAAAAAGAAGCTTTTTGGCTTTCTGTTCGTGATGCATAATAAGTGTGTTTGAATACTTGAATGGCAGTGATACTTGCTGTCCGTGATTTATTCTTACATATACTCAAACTAGATTTCCTACACGCAATCCTATCACACACGTGTACATAAAAGTTGTGTTGTCTACCCGATACGCACATATTAGCACGTGCTTAAACTGATATGCACTAATGATTCAGTATGTTTAATACTTCTCTTCGGCATATAAAAACCAATAAAATGAATTTAGAATCTGATACATGGGTCAAGTACCAGAACGACAAGCTTTCAAAAGAGTTTTATTTCAGACAACACGAACAGAAATGAAAGCAAATAAACAGTGTAAATGTCAATTTTGTCCGAGTCATACATTTCACTGACGAATCTGCTCATTCCCTCAAACTTGTCGAATTATCGGAAATATGATAACGGATGGCCTCCACCGTAAGGAAAAGAATCAAGTGGAAAGTGGATACAATAAACCTGTATTTGATAGCTGCTTCTTCTGCGCGGTGTTGCATCTCCCCTGCGACAGTCTACTGTTTGGATTTTCGTTTCGGGTACTAAGTGACACCTCTGAAAATGCAACCAAATCTGATCGTCGCCACTGGCAATCATGTTCTTTCCTCTTCCTCTACGCTGATAAACTTTGACTAATGCTTCAAACTTAAAATAAAATTTCTAATACCTGATAACAATGCTCACACACTACCCCTGCCCATGAACAGAGCTGCACGGGATGTCAGCTTTTAGGTAAATGCCCAGCCGGCTTAAGTTCAGGTAAGCGTGAAGCAACGAGATATTTACTCTAGGACATCTTAATTCACTATGAATCGTACATGTTAACACTTTCAATCAGTTAAGATCCGAAGCCATGTTAGCTATTTTTGATTTAACGTCGGGTTATTTATTATTATTATTATTATTATTATTATTATTATTATTATTATTACCGGCCGTGCACATGGACCCGAAAGTGATATATATATATATATATATATATATATATATATATATATATATATATATATATATATATATATATAAGCAATTCACCACAAGCAATTCGGGTGTGCCACTAGTATACAAGGGGCTACAGAGAGTGTAAATAAAGGAAAAGACCGGGTATAGGGGGTTGGGGAAAGGATAAAAAGAAGAACGGGGATCAATCCAGCAGAAGATGTCGATTGACATTACATTTAAATTTTTGAAGATTATAATTATCAGGGAATCAAGTAAGATGAAGAGAGTTCCACATTGAGAAGTGCTAGAGAAGAAGCTGTTGGAGTAAAAGAGAAGGTTACATCTAACTGTTTCGGCAGTAAAAGGGTGGGACCGAGATGCCAATCTAGTAGCACGCTTAAATTCATACAGGTGAGGCACCAGTGGAAATATTGCCATGAAAATATTTATAGAAAAGACAGAGGGAAGTCACATTACATGGGTGAGAAAGTGACTGGAGTCAAGACCCCAAGTCAGGACCGATCACATTGCATATCCGTCTTTGGACTTAGTCAAAAAGCTAGAGATGAACAGCGGGGGAACCAGACCATATATGGCAGCAGTATTCCATGCGTGTGCGTGTGTGCGCGCACGTGTGTGTGTGTGTGTGTGTGTGTGTGTGTGTGTGTGTTTCTTCGCTTGGTTTTCTTTATGCTTTCTTTAGTTTTTTCACCTGCATCTTTCCTTCTCTATAACCTCTTACCTCCTCAATTCCTTCCCTCTACATATGCAGGTTTCTCGGTCTGAAAGCATAACTGATTCAAGCTCAGAAGGGTCGCAGATCAAGTAGATACAACATTCTGATCAGAGGAAGGAAATCGCAGTATCCGTACATATAAATAAACAAAATAATCGTATATATTATTCGTCATGCTCTGGTGGTCGAAACAAAAGTCGTGTGCCTGTGGTATTCAAGGCATCTGTGACATGTGACTGTGTAAGCAAAATAACTCTAGAAGAGACAGAAAGGTCTCAATTGAACTAAACCGTTTTTTAAGCATTTCACCCCAAGCAAGACAGGAGTGCCACTAGCACGCAAGTGGTTAGTGAGAGTGGGAGTAAGAATAAAGAGGCGTTATAGAGGAAAGGGGAGAGAGAAAGACGGGGAATAGCTCAAGGCATCTAGAGATAACGACTGACATTGCATTTGAATATTTGGAGATTATACCTATCAGATAAGCAAGTAAGAGGAAGGGAGTTCCGCAGACCGGAAGTGCGAGACATGAAGCTATTGGAGTAGAAGTGACGGCTACATTTAAAAGTTTCGACAGTGAAAGGGTGGGACTGAGATGCCAACCTAGTAGCACGTTTAAATTCATGTAGTTTGGAAACCAGCGAAAGTAGCTCGTCGGAGCAGTTATGGTGAAAGTATTTGTAGAAACGACAGAAGTACGCGACAGCACGTCTGTGAGAGAGCGACCGTAAACGAGATGCCAGATCGGGGCCAATTATATTGTATATCCGTCTCTGGATTTTGTCGAGAACCTTAAGACGAACAGCGGGGGCTTCAGATCATATATGGCAGAAGGTAGAATTTTATTGTGAATTTGAATATTTTTCATTAGATTTTATATTCATTTTTTATTCATATTCATTATTTTTGCTAAGTATTCTAATTGATTTGCTTTTCTTTCTAATAAAAGTGTTGTGATGTGAGATCTGGCAAGACAAAGTTAGTCATGTTAGTAGTATTCCAATACTCAGCTAGATATGTCATTCTTTCCTCTAGACAATTACCCCGGACTACTTATCATGAATGGATCGAGCTATTCACGATAATAAAGAGAATAACAGGTTATTACCACAACAAAAACCAAATGAGATTCTCGGCTTATCACAGAGTGCTTTTTGTTGGGAATTTTATGTAAGAAAGATTTTTGTAAATGTTCCATTGAGTACTGGATGGACACAATGCAAAATTTGAACATAATATTAGGTTGGTGCAAAAATAATGACGTAATAATGTCGTTTTTTGACGTTAAAAAATACGTCAAAAAACGACATTATTATGTCATTATTTTTGCACCAACCTAATAGTTTTGCCTATCGTCCAGTTCATAATCCTCTCCGGTCTTTTGAACAGGAGTAGAGATTTATCACTTGCTTCCTGTTTAGGATTGGGTCACCGGTTCCTGCTACAATCTATTTCTTCTGTTTCAATCCCAGTAGCCCTTTGTGTCTTAGTGGCATTATCACCTTGCTTGAGCTTAATTGAATATAAAAAATTATTTGCATCAATTGATGTAAAATTGAACCGATCAATAATAAAAAAAAACATCAGTTTCCATATTAAGGCAATCTTATAATTTTCTTTGAGTAACTTCTCCATTACTCTTTCAACGTTGATAAATTTATGGAATACAACATAATTATTTTAGTATTTGCTTCAGTTAACTCATAGGAAATCACTATTTGTCTATCTATTAAAGTAAGCCATTTCATATATTTTACATTCATATACACGCGTTATTTGGTACTTCGATGCGGTGTAATAATTCGCAAGCTTGTCTCGCTCGATCAATTATGACTGAATAGTGAGTTCGATCCTCACTGGGTGTCCCATAAACTTGTAGAAATCCTAATATCGAAAGCAAAATTAATATTCATTTGTGCAGAGATGACGCAATAAACGCATTCTCATTGCTATGAAATAATTCTTTCCTAAGCATACATTTTTTTTTTTTGACACCTACACTTAACTTCCGCCATAAATGAACATTTCTAAGTAATTGTAGGAAAAAATTAAAATTCTTTTAAACGCATTAATATAAAACAAAAGAAAACTTTTGTCGTTATGATTTTATCCGTGAAAGGACAAGAGGAAGTTTTAATTTGTTCTCACCATAGGAGAGATAACGCGATAATGGATACCGCCGACATACTTACTATCGAGATTACGGCGGCTCATTAGGATTGCAATGTCCGGACAAGTCAAAAGCTTTTATGGCTAAATTCTTGCTTTTTCAATAGCTGGCCATTATTACTGTATGCTGGATATTGTCCGATTTTGACAAAAAACAAAATCTTTTTTTGGAGTTGAACCATACAATAAATCAAAAATAGATTGTTAGCAACTGGTACGTTTATGCCGATAAATTTTATCAAATGAACTTAATTTTATTTGTTCTTTATTTCTCTAATTTGTGCATTATTTCTCAAGTTTTTAGGGTTTTTTTTCATTGTTTATTTTTCAATTGATTAATTCTGA
This sequence comes from Acanthosepion lycidas, assembly GCA_963932145.1. Taxonomy (NCBI): domain Eukaryota; kingdom Metazoa; phylum Mollusca; class Cephalopoda; order Sepiida; family Sepiidae; genus Acanthosepion; species Acanthosepion lycidas. The sequence goes on along the minus strand of OZ010579.1, from coordinate 58,963,002 downwards.
AAATCATTAGATAAATGTGCCTGGATAAAAAGTAAGTCATTTATTTTTTTTCATTATTTACATTTGATGAAGAAATATCAACTGTTATTAATGTTTTATTCGTATTTCTTTCATCTTAATTTTACGTGCAACTTACTCAGGCTGTCAATCTACGGTAGTGAATAAACTGCGCGGATCGGAAATAAACACTGAGCTTTATGTGAGTCTAGAACTCACTACCTTTATTTTTACTTCAATAAGCTTACCTATTTACAGTAACTATTCTACTGATTGAACTAATACGGATTTTAAGGACAGCGAAAGCTCAAATCTAGCCCTTAAACTAATTCTTCATTTTCATCTGATCGCTCCTACCTATGTTCATTATTATAATTTTCTGGATCATTTAATACTAGAATTGTAATTATGACTTCTACGTTTTGCTATTATTATTATTATTATTATTATTATTATTATTATTATTATTATTATTATTCATAATTTAAATTATATTAAAATTTGTTTGAGCATTTAATGGATTTCTTAATCCGACATTATTTTATATTATATTAAACTTTATAATCAGTGGGTACACGCATTTGAGCAGACAGCACTTTTTATAATAATAATAAACATTTATGTCTACCAAATTGGTGTTAAATGTACTTTGCATACACTACAAAAATCTGCCTTTTGTGTACATAAGCATATTTCGAAAAGTATTGTCCAAGATTTTTGTTCTGATTTGACAGGCAGTAGCTTCCCTGGTACTCAAGACATCTACACAACAGAAGTACCATGATACATTCACAATAAATAATAATAAATACTGAACTTAGCGTCCACCAGCCTCCAGACATGAGACGTACCTGTAATAGTTTGTATACTGAGAAACCACTTTCAAACCGCTTTCTAACCAAGTCACGAGAAGCAAGGCATCAATGCAAGACTCATTTTTTTTTTATCAATTTACCTCCAAGCAAGGCGATAATGCCACTAAGATACAAGGGATTACTGGGAGTGAAAGAGAATGAAAACACCGGAAACCCAATCCTAAAAAGGAAGGAAGGGATAAACCTCTACTCCTGTTCAAAAGACCGTAGAGGTGACCCTCTTAAGGAAATATGCATCTCCTGATGAGACCTTTCAAAGTCTATATTTTATTTTCGTACATGAAACGTAAACAAAATGATTTTTAAGCAAATAGTAGATTTCATAATCCGACATTATTTCTTATTACTGTATTAGTTCCTACCAGGAGGAACATTACCTTTATTAAAAATTTTCACTGTTAGAAAAAAAAAGAACACAAAACAAGAATGTCTACTGACTCAAATTTGTGTTTTGGCAACTTTGATACGAAAGTGCATCAATAGGTCCTTAGCCTGTCACGTAATCGTTAGTTGAATTCTCTTGTAAAATTACCCCTGCATAAAGTTTAATCGGTGTGATTAATATTCATCACTGAATTAACTACATTGAGAAGAAAGATTATGTTGAAAAACAATTATCTGACATGCAAATGAATACTTTTTGCATCATTAGTCTACAGTCGAACTGGCGAAGATGGATACAACGTAAATCATTTACGTTCATGTTCTTCTTTTCATCTCACTGTACAATTTGTATTTCTTCATTTCTGTACAAATTCAATGGTGCTGGATACAGCCAATTCCCTCTGCTTAGACTGACACATCAAACGAAGAGGTACGCCGTGAACCCTTTACTTAGCTATGACACAAGTACCCTACCGGACAAATTTAACTGGTGACAACCCAAAACTCTTGAGCTCTATTCGGCCTAGAGAGTCTACAATACATATAGCATTATTTTTTAAATTAAATATCAGTTGCACTCGTCATTAAAATTTAAAAGAATGAAAATAACACAAAAAAATAGAAAAAGTTTGACCATTATTCAAAGATCGAAATTCAATGTTTTCAACCTTTTACTTCTTTTCATAAATCTCTATTTTTTGCGGACGGTGCCATGATCAACACGGACAAACATGTGACTTCGTGAATAGAAGTCTTGACTCAAATGAAGTTTCATTTGAGAATAAAAGAAATTATTCGTATAATATACTAACATCTTTTTCACAAATTAGGCTTATGGTCAAATCCCAATGAAAACACTAATTCTCGTTCGATAACCGAAGTTAAATTGTGTCGTGCTAGGTCAGTACTTAGATTGGGGACCATTTGGGAACACTGAGTATTGTAAGTGATGTGGGTGCCAAAGTTGGGCCCACAGAAGTAAAACACGGAACACGGATTAGATGTAAGAAAGATATATTAACAACAGGTTACAGAGATAGTGTAAGCAGAGCTTACTATAAGTTAGTGTCCAACACTGGTAGTCGTACGAGACTCTCACTATCAGTCTCTATCACTCAATATTTATTTGTATGATAAATACAAAATGCGGCACAAGGCCTAAAAGGGGGTGGGGAAGGACGGTCTTCATCTGTCTTAATTCTAAACTTAGCTAGTCGCAGACACTGACCCAATCAAGCCAACAATATTCCAATCACCAAAACAACACATTCACTCCTTACCTTTCTTACTACGTCCACCATAATACCTCAAATTCTCGATGATGTCCTAACTAGACCACTTATGTACAATTATTGTTCGTGGGGGGAGGGTCAAAATTAACAACTTTTAAAAAATGATCCCCAAATGAATATTTACAATGTGTTTTACATATTTACACTAAACTAAACAAAACTGTGTTAGTAATAAAACCCCCCACAAACCATGAATGTGGCAGAAAACATCGGTTCACCGGACGAAATCAATGCGGGACTATGAAGAAATGAAAAAAGCATTCATACCTCCAAGCATTCACGCAGGCATACACACATTTATACACAACAACAAATACGAAAAATCACACACACGAAACGAAAGGCATCCCGCATCCACCAGAGAACTGACATCACTGACCACCTAACGAGGGAGGGGATGGGTAATTAAACAAAAGAAAAAAAATAGGGACAGAAATAAAAGGGACCAATGAGCATGCATACCCTAGCTAAGTTTACTAGAAAAAAAGGGAAAAACTACGCAGCTCCTTACGCAGCAACTTGATCACACCCCTGGTGAAGCGTTGGGGTAAAGACCCCTGCTTCATCCAGTGGTTGTAAATCAGTTCCAGCAAAGGCACAAAAACGTGCGACAACCTCAAGTAAACTTCGTAGGGAAGACCATCTAGTCCCGGAGACTTATCCAGGCCAACCTGCTTCAGCGCTTCCCAGATCTCCGACTCTGTTATGGGACCCTCGCACCTAGCCGCTTCAGCTGCCGAGAGGCAGGGAAAGTCAGCTAAATAGACGTCGAACTGAGCAGAGCTCAGACCGGGCTCCCTGGTGAAAAGATCCTGAAAGTAGTCCCGAAAGACCTCACATATGCCCGCGTTTGTAGTCACGGTCCGCTTATCCGGCAACGTGACGCATGCAATATGTCGCCTAGACGCGCTTCGATTTTCCTCTGCACGCAGTTCAGCGGCCATATTCGTTGCCTCAGAAGACATTCTTTTTAACCTAGCCCTAACTACCAGAGCTTGATCCTTCTTGATAAGCAAGGAGGACAACTCTGCCTTAGCTAAAGCTATGTCCCCACTAACACGGGATTTCACAGCCCGATCGACTTTATCTTCTAAAGCAGTTTGCGCCGCTAATCTATCTAGATTGAGTCGACGACTAAAATCGGCAGCAAACGTTCGAATTTTAGATTTTAAATTGCCCCACCAGGCATTTCCCACAACCGCTCCCGTCAATTCCCTTTGGATGGTTAGTAACAGCTGGTCCCGGAAACACTGATCACCAAAAAGTGAACAGTTCAATTTCCAGTAACCAGCCAATCTAACCTTAGTCTTATCTAAGTTTACACGGACCCGGACAAGCCTATGATCCGTATAAACTATATAATGGAAACTTGGACACCCTAAGAGCCCTACATCGACTCTCCTAACTAAGACACGGTCCAGGTAGCTCAGTCTCTATCACTCAATATTTATTTGTATAAATACAAAATGCGGCACAAGGCCTAAAAGGGGGATGGGGAAGGACGGTCTTCATCTGTCTTAATTCTAAACTTAGCTAGTCGCAGACACTGACCCAATCAAGCCAACAATATTCCAATCACCAAAACAGCACAATCACTCCTACCTTTCTTACTACGTCCACCATAATACCTCAAATTCTCGATGATGTCCTAACTAGACCCCTTATGTACAATTATTGTTCGTGGGGGGGGGGGGTCAAAATTAACAACTTTTAAAAAATGATCCCCAAATGAATATGTACAATGTGCTTTAAATATTTACACTAAACTAAACAAAACTGTGTTAGTAATAAAAAACCCCACAAACCATGAATGTGGCAGAAAACATCAGTTCACCAGACGAAATCAATGCGGGACTATGAAGAAATGAAAAAAAAGCATTCATACCTCCAAGCATTCACGCAGGCACACACACATTCATACACAACAACAAATACGAAAAATCACACACACGAAACGAAAGTCGTCCCGCATCCACCAGAGAACTGACATCACTGACCACCTAAAGAGGGAGGGGATAGGGAATTAAACAAAATAAAAAAAATAGGGACAGAAATAAAAGGGACCAATGCGCATGTATATCCTAGCTAAGTTTACTAGAAAAAAAGGGAAAAACTAAAAATTCAAGATACAAAACCTAGTCTAACCTAAAATCTGGGTGGGTTGCCTATGTTCAACCCTGTTAGGACAAAATTCTGTACCTAACCGACATCCAAATGCCACTCTAGGTCAGCCCCTTTCACTCTACACATTCGCGCAAGATTCACTCACCTTTTGTCAAATTCCGATGAAGGGAGCCGTCGCCTTTCCGTCCTAATCTTGACTTTAAGCTGATGCTTAAAGAACAAGATCAGTTGGGAAGAGGTGAACTTCTCGCCCTCATGGAATCCCTTCTGACGCGTCGTCCAAATCACGACTCTCATAATCCATAGTAAGCAACAGAACACATAGTGTTCAGCCTTCGTCAATTGCGGCACCACATTGCTACAAACAGAACTGGCTTCCAGGACAAAGAACTTACCCTGCAGCATGCGAACCATGAGGCCTTCAACAAACTTGCACAACGGCACTACCGTCTTGCACTGAAAAAAGGCGTGACCAATGGTCTCGACTTCCCCAGTACAGCGACGACAGTTTGGATATTTCTCCAAACCTGGTGAACAATGTCTCTTGCCGACCCAGAGGGCCCCACGAATCATCAGCCAGGTGAGTGATGCCTCATCATTATTGAGACATTTCAACCCAGGCGTCCAAGGCCATATCGAGCGAGCCTCCTGCTTCGTAAGACCGAGCTCGTCGATCAGATCATCTTGAACGGACCCCCTAACTAACAACTGATACAATGCCTTACGAGACAACGCCTGGGCGTCGGAGAGGCCATCCGTCGTCCGTAAGAGGAGCTTCAAAGCACTACGACATTCGCGGTAGAAGGAGCACTCGGCCTCCTCCTCGCACGAGTGCACACTTCTCAAGGATGGGAAATGTTTTCGGACATCTTCTTTCCAAAAGGTGCCCACCTCATCCAATCCGCGACACATTCGGTCTAGAAAGGTAATGCGAAGCATATATTGACGAATCTCAATGCTAGGCATACCCAGACCGCCCTCAGAGGGATGAAGGCAACAGATCTCGCGACATACCATAGGGGCCTTGTATCTCCACAAGAAAGAGAACAAGGTCCGGACTAATGACATTAGCCTGGCATATGGGAGTGGAAGCACAGACAGTCGGTAAAGGAGGATCGGATATATGTGTGAAACACATACCTCCGCCCTTCCCTTCAGGGAAAGTCTCCTCCGAGACCACAGTTTACCCGCGATCTCGGCCTTCCCTTGCACCTCCGACCAATTCATTTCCAACTGGAGATCAGGACCGAACCAGACGCCGAGTATCTTGATCGGCCCATCCGTCCAGAGGAAAGGTCCGGGAAGAGAAACTCCCTTCCACGCACCCAACCGCAAGCCCACAGACTTATCGCGGTTGATCTTGGCCCCTGTCACCATCTCATACCCACTGATCTCTTTGCTGACTACGTCAATCTCGGCTCTGCTCGACACAAGAACCGAAACGTCGTCAGCATAGGCAGAATACCTGGCTGAGGTGGAAGCCCCAGGCAGGGAAATTCCGCGCAGGACCGGATTCGCCTTTAACTTGCAAAGGAAAGGTTCCAACGCAAGAACGTACAGCAGAGGCGAGAGCGGACAACCTTGACGAATGGAGCGAGACAATACGAAAGGCTTCGATCTTGCCCCATTCACTTCCACCAGCGCACCGGGGGTCGCATACAAAAGTCGGATCCAGGAGCGAAAGTCGGCTCCGAAACCGGCCGCCGAAAGGACAGCCTCCAAAAATCGATGGTCAACCCTATCGAAGGCCTTGGACTGGTCTAAATTGATCAGCGCGGCTTCACTGTCGACTTGTTCTAAGATCAAGCGTACCATATGAAGGTTATCCTGAATAGTCTTACCCTTCACAGCACAAGTCTGTTCAGGGCCAATCAGACTAGACAGGACAAGCTGCAAACGGTTGGCTAAGATCTTCGCCAAAATCTTTAAGTCCGTATTTAACATCGTTAAAGGGCGAAAGTTCCCTAACCCATCCCCACCGTTCTTGTCCTTACGCAGCAACTTGATCACACCCCTGGTGAAGCGTTGGGGTAAATACCCCTGCTTCATCCAGTGGTTGTAAATCAGTTCCAGCAAAGGCACAAAAACGTGCGACAACCTCAAGTAAACTTCGTAGGGAAGACCATCTAGTCCCGGAGACTTATCCAGGCCAACCTGCTTCAGCGCTTCCCAGATCTCCGACTCTGTTATGGGACCCTCGCACCTAGCCGCTTCAGCTGCCGAGAGGCAGGGAAAGTCAGCTAAATAGGCGTCGAACTGAGCAGAGCTCAGACCGGGCTCCCTGGTGAAAAGATCCTGAAAGTAGTCCCGAAACACCTCACATATGCCCGCGTTTGTAGTCACGGTCCGCTTATCCGGCATGCAATATGTCGCCTAGACGCGCTTCGATTTTCCTCTGCACGCAGTTCAGCGGCCATATTCGTTGCCTCAGAAGACATTCTTTTTAACCTAGCCCTAACTACCAGAGCTTGATCCTTCTTGATAAGCAAGGAGGACAACTCTGCCTTAGCTAAAGCTATGTCCCCACTAACACGGGATTTCACAGCCCGATCGACTTTATCTTCTAAAGCAGTTTGCGCCGCTAATCTATCTAGATTGAGTCGACGACTAAAATCGGCAGCAAACGTTCGAATTTTAGATTTTAAATTGCCCCACCAGGCATTTTCCACAACCGCTCCCGTCAATTCCCTTTGGATGGTTAGTAACAGCTGGTCCCGGAAACACTGATCACCAAAAAGTGAACAGTTCAATTTCCAGTAACCAGCCAATCTAACCTTAGTCTTATCTAAGTTTACACGGACCCGGACAAGCCTATGATCCGTATAAACTATATAATGGAAACTTGGACACCCTAAGAGCCCTACATCGACTCTCCTAACTAAGACTCGGTCCAGGTAGCTCAGTCTCTATCACTCTCCTGTAGAGTGCTATGTCGCCTACTTAATATAGGCCTGGAAGAGTCTATTGTGTAGGTAGTTTCCGGTCTCACAATAGTAAGCTATATGACTGATCTGAACATAACTTAAATTCTTCCATTGCCTTTCTTCTACGCGATCATTTTTTTTTTACATACAAACAAGGATTCTCCACCACGATACACTGTGAACACTCATAATTCCAGTATTCGTAAATAAAATATCTCAGTACTGAGTTGACACACGAAACATACTCTTGCTTATGTGTTCCATAAATCCAATTTTGTTGTAAGAAAACTACAGACATGCATAGACCTTTATTTTGGTAACCCCGGCGGTAATTGAAGCATATTTCATCGTCTGTCAACTAATTTTTTCTCTAATTCTATTGAAAGGTTAAAGTAACCACGTTACTTCTCAAACATAACCGTTATAGCTGTAGTATTAGCGTGGGGCGAGGCGGGGCGGACCGCCCCGGGTGCCAGCACAGGAGTGGTGACACAATGTCACCCCCAACAAAATCTTTCAACCAGAAAAAGCCAAAAATAGTCTGAAAACAGTGGTGGAGACACAGGGTTTTGCAGGCGGGCATATGACCCCCCCCCCCAGAAATAATTTATGACCCCCCATTTTTATCCCCCCGTCATAAATTTTCTAATAGATTGTCGGGAAATTTGTGAATAGGAAAAATAGCAATGTTTTCAGGTTTCATGTGTTTCATTTGCTACAATCTTGGTTACTAACAAGAGACATTGTTGTAACATTTTATCGGATGATATGGTGTTTTTTTAACTCTACATCATTAGCGAAATACGAAGCCAAAAGTGCAACAATTTCAGTCTTGCCTGTGTATCAATTCGCTGAGATACAATTTTCCATTGAGTGAGCGATATACTTTTGAATATATCTACTAGTGTTGGGACGATTAATCGGAATCGAGAATCGGAAAAATCGGAACTTCTTGCGGTATCGGAAACGGTATCGAAATCGGAAAAATTTGTGCCTATTTTCCGATTCCAAAAAGGATTCTTTTAAATTTTTAACTTAATTTTCCATTATTGGTACTAATGATAAATATTTTTTGTTTTTAAATTATCACTAAAACTAAAATCATAATAACATCAAAATACGATGTAAATTTATTTTACTTGTATAAAGAAAAACAAAAAAATAAACTTTGCATAAATTCTCTAGGTAACCTTTAAAAGAATGCAGTTGATTTACAATGTTCCGAAAAATGCTTAAAAATTAAATAGAACATTTTTGTCAAGAAAAATACTTTCAAACATCATTGATAATTAAATGGTACCCAGAAAATAATGCAACGGAAAATTGGACACCGGAAAATTAGCAACAGAAAATTACGTCAACCATGAGCCAGTCGAGACTGTCGGATCCGGCTGTGCTGTCCATTGAAAACGAGCTTACAAGACAAACAGATTTTGACGATGTCATTGACCATTTTTTTGCCACAATGAAAACAAGAAAACGTTCATTTTAAGACCATAGTATCGAATGTCATTCTTTTGTGTATTGCCGTGTTTTGTATTTAGTTGTTCTGAAAGTGAACAGTTGCATTTTAAAAATCTTTTGATTTGAACTGATTATTTTGTGGTATTGGATTTTGTCTTGGAAACAGTAACGTACCGGTCAGTAGAGTAAAGTAGAGGTAGAGCATCTATGAAAATTTAGCTACAGCTAACCATTCAGCATAGGGTGAATCGGGGTCATTGGGGTGACATTTGAGCAGACCGCCCCGGGTGACGTTTACTCTAGCTACGTGGCTGTGTATTTGTTTTACTGCCTTGTCGCATGAATTTTCTGTAATATATTTTAATAATATGAAGATAAAGTGTTTCCTCTCAAACGTACAATATATTTCGTCTTTTTAACACATGAACAAAGTATTACAATATCGTTGGTTAGGTAAATTTTCTTTTTCTCATTTTCTTTCAGACTCAGCAGGGCCTGTGCAAGGGTCTCGTGGGCCCCTACTGAATCTATGATATGGACCTCACTGAATGTATCATATGGGACCCACACTATACTACATCTCAATTTTCATAAGATTGTATTCATATAAAACATAAATTTTATTGTTACTTAATTATTTACAGTAATGGATCGTATGCAAAATACGTGAACAATTAAACTAGAAAAATTGAAAATAAATAAATGTATCTAAATACAAATTATTAGAGACATGTCATAATACATCATTTGATCTTAAATAATTCAACAATGTTTTACGCCAATTTTTAATATCAACTTTAGATTTTTCTTGTTGATAAAAAATAGTGAATTTTATATCGTGTTTTTAGAGACTTAGTATGAACAAAACAAATGTACGTGTTTGGACAAAAAACAGAACCCAGAATGACATCAAAATCCGCGAAAACCTTTCATCCTGTAAGTTGTGCTCAGTTTAAATTGTAACTTACATAAATGTAGGTAGAAAAAAGCAAATATTGATGAGATAACGAGGGTCACAACGCACTGCCCTGGAGCCCAATCAGACTTGCCCCCAACTCCACCGGTTGGGGGGTTCGGAAATAGTATGCACCGGCCCTGACACTCCGTAACCTTTTGCGTCTTAGTAGCTTTATTGCCTTGCTTGTGGTGAAATGATTAAAAAAAAAAACTCCTCCGAGCCATTGTTAGTATCCCCCATCTGTAAGGATAGTTTTCTCTCATTTTTCTTTAATTACTAGTACTACTATATTTCAATTGACCAATCGATTAATTGCTGAGATATTTCAAATGATTTTTAGTCAGTTAATTAAAAAAAAAAAAAACTTCTTTCTTTTTGCATTATTAATTTTAGAAACCATGACGTTATAAGTTCAAGACTACTCAAAATATTCTGACGATCAAAAAAATCCCCGTTCTTGGCTGTGTCTGTATTATTATTCGCTATTTTCTTAATTTTAGCTAGCTAGCACAAGTCCTCAAAAACGAAAAGAAACATTTTTTTCACTGAAATGAATAAATTGTTTTTTAATCTTAACAAGTAGATATTCTTAAGAATAAATAAAAATAACATTGTGAAGGTGATCTTAGTAGGAGTTGAAGGTAATCATGGTGAATAAAACTAGCAAAGCCGCAAAAGGACGAACAGCGAAAATGTGTAAAAAATTAAAAATATGGAGACTCTGCTTACATTTTATACCGTGTTATGAATTTTCGTTCTCATTTATTTTCTCTACAGTAGAACAGAATGATTAAATTTGTGATCACAAAATTGTTCACGAGAAGAACGTCAGGATACAAAGATCAAACGTAAACCTAAAGAATACATAAAAAAACAAAAAAAAAACAAATAAACAACGGAAAATGATTTTGTGATCAAGGGAGGTAAGTCAAAATATCATTATGCCGAATTACTTCCCTGGAAGTTCAATTTCACCTGTACAAATTATTATTTTTACAATAATGTTCAGCATGTTCAAGTCCTAAGAGCCTCTCGAGGTAAAGAATTACAGAATAAGAGACATAGTTCATGGACATGAACAGATTAAGATTGTAGTGATCAGAGAAGCATCCTCTTGGGAATTGGTTCCAGAAAGCAGCGGTTTGTGGGAAGAAGCTGCTCCAGTGGAGAACTTTCATCTCACCAATGGAATACGAAAGGAATGAGGGTTGTTCACTGCAATGTGAGTAGCACGAACAGTCTTAACCGTGAAGCTTAGAACTGGTAGAAGTAAAGAATGCAGCTCGTTTTCAATATGCTTCTTTGACTTCTCGTGTTTTTCAGTTTTTTCTTTCAATTTATTTATATTTCTAAAACAGAATTTATCCACGTTACGTCACCTCTAAAAAGTAAACACAGGAAGCAAAACAATGCATGTTTCACTTTACAACCTGTTATAATGAGCGTTTGGTTGCGAAAGGAAAGAAATAACAAGGATTAGATTTTCAAACATCGTGTATTTATTTAATATACATGATATATTTGGTTGGTGCAAAAATAATGATGTAATTTTTTTTGACGTTAAAAAATATGTCAAAAAACGACATTATTACGTCATTATTTTTGCACCAACCTAATATTTACAATTGTTAGAAAATTGGAGAAAATTTCGATTTCGGTTGCTGATCGTCAGGAGAGCGATTTGGTGCAAGGTTATTGTCAGTAGTTCCGGGAGTTGGCCGATTTCTTGGGTTAGTTTGGCCGAAGACACAGGATAGGTCCTTTGGTTTGACGCAAGTGTTGATCGATCGAGGTTACGGTGGTAGGGACGAGGGATTAGGTGTACCGGGGAAGCCCGGTGAAATAATGGATAGCGGCTCAGATTGAGGAATCGGAGAGCCGACTTCGAATTCAAGTCGAATCCATTACATTCACTTACGTGCTAATACCCTTGGGAAAGGTATGAATATTCTTCTTCTCTCCTCCCCCCAGCTAAATAAATAACAGGACAGAACGGGTTCTATAGCTTTGGATGGCAATTGGTCTACTGCAGAAAGAAATAGCAACCTACTGCGGGAAAAATCTGCCTCGTCCGTCATGTATCTTTCGATACATTATGGCACATAACTGACTGGAATGCCTGTAATGGAATGTTTCACCTGGTGTATTAACGAAATGGGGTCGCGGTGGTGACAGTGTAGGTATGCCTGTAGCGAATCTTGTTGCTGATGTGACGGCGGTGGCTACAAAGGCGCCTGGAGTTGTGCCCTGACAATGTCGAGGTGTTATAAATCACGGCGGTTGGCCTTGTGGACCTGGCGGTGTCGAAGTTTGTCTCTGTTGCATTCTTTGTGTGAAGAGTCAGTGTGAAGCTGTGGTGAGAAAAGCGGTCATGGTGGCGACGGCTACAACGTGCTGCGTATCGGCAAGTGGCTTTTTAGTCGGCCACTGGGTTGGTCTTTGCTCGGGGCCTGCTTTTAAGCAGATCTGGCAGTCCGCAGGGTCATCTACTTTGGCCACTCTATCGCTTTCATTGCGGTGACTTGCCCCGTGGACCAGACATGATGTTCAGTGGCTATGCACAGAAACCGATTTTTTTAATACTGTTTTCTGCCTTCTTGACGTTCATATCTGGCTGACATGTAGAATGAATCAGAAAGCGATCTAATTGCAGCAGAGTATAACAAGCTCCAGAGCTAACTATTCTATTGGTATCATTCAGAATTAAAGGTACGAATCTACTTGCTTTTTGGTTTTGTTTTGTTTTTGTTCTTTTGATTTTTTTTTTTTGCGGCGGGGGGGTATATTCCTGGCTGAAATATTTGGATATCAGGTGTTGAACGGCCTCTTTTCTTAACGCTAACTTTCTCATGGAGAGACAACTGTGCAAATTTAAGCTGTTAAAGTTCACTTACCATCACAGAACTTAATTCTTGGGGATTCAAGGAGGTCATGGTTAAATTGTTAAAAATTTCTATACAATATAAATCAATCGAAAAAAAAAATTTAATAGAATAGCTGGAAGCATGATGACACGCTTCCAGCTATTATCACATTCACGAATATGGTACACGGTTTTTAAGCACAACACACGCTTAGTCATAAATAAACACTGCCTTACACTTGGACAACTCGGTATAGCATGAGCGACAATGCTCTCTTTCTAACCAGCGTTCAGCTGCTTTCCTCGGGCGTGTGCGTATGCACGCTACAGTCAAACACCGCATTACTGGAACTGTGAAGCACACAGTTCCATACAAGGGTTTTTATAATTTTTCATGAACGAGGGCATGGCTACTGATATCAAGCTCAATGATTATATACTGTACATGTATAAAGAAAGAATTAAAGAAAAAAAAGACTCATTATATTGAATGTTATCAATAATAGCGAGTAAAATAGGAGGTGCTGCAGTTCCGCAGTGCCTATACACTAGCCGCCACTATGTATACAGTAATAGCGGTGTCAAGGAAATAACTGTCCTTTTGAAAGTTTTTTTTTTCACACACGAAGGTTAAACATTGCTACTTCCTGTCGTTATGACCAAAAATAGAGTATCGCTGATATATTTGCTGGATCTTCTCAATAATCCTTTTTCCACTCTGGAAAGTGTTCAAAATCGTTTACTCGGTCTTGGGAGAGGAATTATTCTCCATTTGCGCAGTTTTTTTCCCCCCAACAGACGCAGTGATGTTACCCTGTCGTTCCTTTATAGCTCGTTCCATGACAAATGTTCCGATGATCTCAATTGCCTAGTCCCACTTGTTCAGGCCTTTACAATAAGTACATGTCAGGATACGTCGACGGTATCGAATCACCCACATTTCTTCTGTGTTCCAATTGTAAGAAGAAACTCAATCGTTAACCATCTTTCTTATTTTCATCATTTCACCTTCATTTATTCCTATCACACAACACTTTTTTACTAATGTTCACCCAATAGAAGGCCAATGAGACACTGTGTGGACTTAGCATAAGAAAATACAAGCGTTAGGAGTACAGAGCTAAAGCAGACTTTAGAAGGAAACAGAAACCCAATCCTAAACAGAAAACAAAGGATAAAGTTTCCTCATGAGCCGTCACTTAAGAACCAAACACAATCAGCAAAAGTCTTTTCATTAGGATTGCCAATTTTTCATTTTTGTTTCACATGTTGTTTCCTACAGGTGATGAAAAATGGGTTTCGCATGTCAACACTAAATGAAAATGATGGCGGTTATCACAAAATAAGCAATAGTGTCAACACCAAAACAAGGGGCCTATTCATAAAAGCCCTTCATCTACAAAAACTCATTCATAATTACCATTTTAACACGAACCTTGTAATGGGTAAAATTCAGCATAAAAAGAATTACGATTGCCTTTTAAAAAGTTTTAATATCTCACAGTACACATGAGGATGAACTATAACTAATATTTTGGGCTTCATAGCCTTGGCGAATTAAAACTGATCAGGGAACTAGAAACATTTGATTCTATAAAAGTTTTCTTGAGCCTATTTTTTTTTTCTTTACTGTTGTTTTTATTTTTATTTTTTTTCTTAAAAAATGAAAAAAAAAATACGTGGTCTACGAACTCTACCAAGCAAGTAAATGTGTTTAATGTAGAAAAGAACTATAATGTGTTTTATAAAAGAAACTTACTTCAGTCACACTGTAGGATTACACTCGGACTATTTTCTTACACGCACTGATACAGGTGTGAAGCGCAAAATCCAGCACAATAATACAAATAAGATCAAACATTTCGTTGTCGGCTGACAATAGAAAACACGCTTCTAATAAATAGCATTGCAACACTTACAACTTTGTCATCAATTAATCACCACAGGCCTCCATTAACAAAATAGACATCATTTTAAGATTTTTGAAAGGAAGAAAAACGGAAAATCCCGACGGGATATCTCAACTGGCAAGGTAACTGACAGGAATTCTCAATTATATTTTTCTCTGAATCAAAAATCTTCCAAAAGCGAAAATATCCGTTTTGAGACATCTTTCTCTCGCAATCATACGTCTTATAAACGTGAAATAAACTTTTATAATGATTTATGCAGAAAAATTACAACCCTATGCCGTTACCACTATAGAAAATAAAGCCTAATTCCAACACAATTTCGCACCCATATACCACATTAAAACATGCCCAAACTTTATTTTCTACCAAACCATGGACAATATTATAAACATGCCCAAAAGATTCCACAATACAATACACCATTTAAATCAAAGTATAAATTGTTTAGAAATTAACATCGACAAGTGTAATATTTGGCCAATCAGAAAAAAAAACCCTAAAACTCTATTTTTTCTCGAGCCTACTTCCAGGAAAAATGTCTCGTAAAACCCACAGATTTCGACTTTCAAGCGAGCAAAGACGCGACTATCTCCAAGCCAAAGGGAGGGCGTGACTACATAGCTTTTTTCCTTGCCCCAGCGCGTGCTGAAGAAAACATGCGTCGGCGACTTCAAACGCCTCCCACAGCAACAGCATGTGCAGCCAATGAATCTTTACTAACGATAAAAGTTTTGTTTTTTTTTTTTCAACTACAGCTTTGACTGTGAACCAATCACTAAAAGTATTCTTTTAAATTACGGATTTTTCTCTGTACCACCTACCCCAAATCTTATCTTTACTCCTTTCTGAATCTTTTGAATTCATGTACTTGTGTTTGTAAATACAAATGATTTATTTAACAGTAATGAGATCATGTTTACCTTATTTTTATTTTATTTTTGTTTGCAATTCGGACGTTCGGATTTTAATATAAAAAAAATTGGACGATTGAATTTCCTAAACCACTACCTAAAAGCAAAGACCAATTAATAACCAATACGATGTTCGAACAGTCTTTTCTCTATATGCCGTCATTTTTAGCCTATTTGTAGCAACGTTAGAGCAATAAAATCAAATGTTATGAAAACCAAGATTGAAAAAAAAATCTTCCTTTGGATTATTTTCCACCAATCAGAGAAAGGGAATTTCGAACAGAAATAAAAGCATTTATGCGGCGTCAGGATGGATAGTCAGACAGATTAACAATTAACATTTACAGTTGAGAACAAGTAGAAGATTCCGAAATGCTAAGTGGTCAACAAAATAATCCAGACAACATAAATAATGTAGCATACTTACGGACGACAATGGGTATGTCCACATTCACATATAGTAGTAAATATTGTATGTTGGTCTGCTATTGACTACTACTTCTACGCGCTTCTGGCGAATTTTATATGCGTTGTTCTTATCCTAAGTATTATCGTTACCAACCTTCGTGTGATTATTTTATTCAGTAATCTTCCCTAGGTTACAACAATAACTGAGATTAAAAACTAACAAATTGTTATGAAACCAACTTCTGAGTGTCTTTATCACGTTGTCATATCGCAAAAATTCCTCAGTCGTCCAACAGAATTTTTCGCTACTACTATGACTGACCTCAGTAGCTGATAGGTCATAACTACACAACTATAATATTACTTTTACTCTATACCTTTAACAAAGGACATTTTGATTTTAT
The DNA here is from genome assembly GCA_963932145.1 of Acanthosepion lycidas. NCBI lineage: Eukaryota > Metazoa > Mollusca > Cephalopoda > Sepiida > Sepiidae > Acanthosepion > Acanthosepion lycidas. The sequence continues at coordinate 58,946,485 of OZ010579.1, read as the reverse complement.
CAAATGTATGTCTTAATTTTACAAGAACATTCTCCCTTACCCAGGTTAACTGTATTAGGCGCTCAAAAGAATATTTTAGTGTTATTTCACTATTACACATGTCTCATCCACGACCATTATTTTACGCTCTTTAAGTAGATCTCGACATCTTAAGACATTTTCCTCCCATACAGAAATCGTCGCAAATGAGTTGTTTTCGGAGATATTAATTTTTCATTGAGTTGGGTGAGGTGGATTAAGTTATTTTATGCTAGGTTAGGTCAGCGTTAGTGATGATTAAGTTAGGTACAGTTAAGATAGGTTTGTTAAAGTTTTTCGGTTTCGTTTAAATTTTTTTAAGCATTTCACCCCAAGCAAGGCGGAAGTGCCACTGGTTCGCAGGAGGTTACATAGAGTGAAGGTGAGAGAAAAAAAACTGTGCATAGGGAGAATGAGGAAAGGATAAACAGGGTTCAAAAAATCAAAAGATGGCGATTGACGTTGCATTTAAATTTTTTAGGATTGTAAATTATCAGAGAAGCAAGTAAACGGAAGGGATTTCCACAGGCGGGAAGTGCGAGAAAAGTTGTTGTCGGAGTAGAAGTGACAGTTATATTTAACTATTTCAACGGTAAAAGGGTGGGACCTAAATGCTAGTCTAGTAGCACGCTTAAATTAATGTATTTGGGGCACCAGGAAAAAAAGCTCGACAGCACAGTAGCCATGAATATATTTGTAAAAAAGATAGAGGGAAGCCACATTACGTCTGTGAGAAAGTGACTGGAGTCAAGATGCCAAGTCAGGATCGATTACATTACAGATCCTTCTTTGGATTTTGTCGAGAACCTTGGGATGAAGAGCTGGGGTATCAGACCAGATATGGCAACAATACTAAATGCACGGACGAATGGTAAATTCATAGATATGTAAAATGGACTCTGAAGATGGAATTTATGTTGTTTTTGTTGTTTTGTTTTTTTTCTATGGTTTTTGATATGTTTTGAACGAATCTGATATTCAAACTATCATAAATTACTCAATTTCTATGGTTGTCCCATCTGGAACACCCGATTCACACTGGCTCGAATTGGAGGGTAACTACAAAATGCATAATTTCCGACGGTTTTGGATATCAGATTTGTTCAAAACACATCAAGAAACACACGGAAACATAAATTCACCAGGGCCCCTTTCCTTACCCATTTAAATTGTAGATAAACGAATCATTTTATTCAATTTCACAAGAAGTGCCTTTCTGTTCTTGTGCGTCTGTTAAAAAAATATACCAGAGATAAAAGCCCACTAGAACCTCTCACTCTTCCCTGACTGCCCAAGTCTTTCAGGGGTGTAGCCGTACTCATCACGCTTGGCCAACTGATGATTATTGAGGCTAAATCCATAGTTGGCTGGAATTCGAGCGCGGCTTTCCGATTCCTCAATCCGTGCCGTTATCCATTACTACATCGTGCCTCCTTTTTCTTCATATATGGGATAATTTCCCATATTTTTTCTCCTTTATAAACAGTCTCCTAACTTTCTTTGAGTGTCACTATTCTCAACTGTCTTCACTCTGACCCCTGCAATAATTATCCTACTTAATTGACTACTGACTATTGTCCCATCTCCTGTCTTCTTACTTACTATCAGTTCGGCTGACATACGACGCGCCAACATGGCCAGTAAGGATAGAATAGGGACTTTTAGGGACTGGTAAGAAAAGGGATCTAGTATTACACAAAAACTACTTTCTTATGAATTCATGAAGCGTCCAAACCATCAGAACAGTATATACAAGATCCTGCACTTCGACGTCAGCCAGCAACAAGAAACTCACATCTAAGTCCGCTGTAAAACTGTTTGAAATTAAAATTACAACACATTTCATCAATCACCACATACAGTAACTTCAAAAGACAAAATCTATCTTCGGGTAAATCATAAAACTGAAGAGTGGGAATATGTTGGAAATTTATCAAGCAAAACATATTGACAGTGTTTCACGTTAATATAAACAACTTTATATTCATTCAAACGATGTTTCTAAATTTAAAAAGTAAATATTTTTCTTTTATCGTTACCATATTACCAGTAGAAGATAATTATGGTGATAAATTGAATAAAAATCGATTATGCCAATTAAATTTTAATTTATTGTTCAAAAGATGAATAAAATACTGTTGCATATCAAATGAAAATATCCTGTTTGCAGTTAGGTTCTGGATCCATCACACGACCTACAAAAAGAGGTATATTGAACCTCTTGTCAATAATAGAGAAAAAAAATGGATGGTTGGCTTCGAATCTTGGATGATCCACAGGATTTGACATAGTTAATATACCAGTTACTGTTACAGCTGCAGCTTCTGTGCCTTCTTCATTAACCTCAACAAATGCCCTGTGAATAATTTTACTCACGTGAAACTGCCTCGCATCACTGACTATTTTTGTCAAGTTGCATTTCTGTTCGTTAAATAAATCAGTTAACCCCATCTTATACAAAATATCATTCAACACAAATTTGTTTTCCAAGCGGAATTTGGGCAAAGACACTTCCACTTCACTTTTTCTGAATCCTTTCCTTTCTGCCAAACTATGGAAAAATCCTGGGTTTAGTTTCTGTTCCAGTGCACTAAGACCATCAATTTCATCTGGAAGGACAACAAACATACTCAAACTATTCCCCACATAAGGAAGTTCAAGAATCTTGCAACCAAAATCCTCGTCTTGTTTGAAGTAAAATTTTTCTTTGATATACATTGTGTTACGCTTGGCTGTCTGGAATGAATTCAAGAAAAAATCTCTTTTTTTTGTAAATCTTTTGGGAAACTCTTCAGACCACCTTCCTTTAAAATAAATGGCATTAAGTAAAACAAGAACAGTATTAGCATTCAAGTCCTTCTGAGAAAGAAGATTCTGAATTTTTTCATTAGTATAATCAGCAACCCATTTATTAATGACATCTACTATTTGAGGTGCATTATTAGCAAAGTCTACACTTTCAATTGCCGATAAATAAAACTGAATTAGTCTGGATTTGTAATTATAAAAAATAGGAATATCTATATCTATATAAATGCGGTTGGCTGATTTCAAAGTGAAGTTCTTACTATCTGATTGCAAGAGGTTCAAATATTTGTTGTTGGCAAAATGGATCCTTTCTTTCATTAAGGATATGTTTAAAATGTTTTCCAACTGTTTAGCAGTGTTACCCTTTGCTCCTAAATAAAGCATTGACAGGCAAGTGGCAATGCTGTAGGGGGACAAGAATAAATTATCATTGTTGTTTACACGTACTGCATTGTAGAGATTTGATGTAAAGACATCCAAAGAGATAGCCAAATCACCAGGATTTCCATTATTGAACAGACAATTGTTTGCAGCATCTATAATATAAGTAAAAAAAGTAAATGCATGAAAAATGTCATAAAATTAATTGAAAACGTCTCAAAATATATTTGATTAATATTTACGTTAACCAATTTTGATAGAATCTACAAAGACATATCTGAAATGAACTCTATAGTTATTAAAGCCGGTTCAACCCAAACATAATGTGTAACTACTGCTGGTTCCTCCAGAAAAACAGCTCAATGTACAAATGTAAATGTCTTAAAAATTTCTGAATATATAAAATGTATTTGATGAGATTTGATGTAAAGACATCCAAAGAGATAGCCAAATCACCAGGATTTCCATTATTGAACCTTACAGTTATTCATCTGTTTAAAACTAACTGTAATATTTTAAGGGTTCTTCTGAAGACCCACGTATGTAGCTACATGGAAGAAAAGGAACCATCCTGCGTATGACGATAAACTACATCCGGCAGCAAGCCCTCTGATCGGGAGGCGTTGAGGAGCGTGGAACCAACTCTTAATTGCTGTTGTTCCCAGTTCCACCCTGACTCGAGATAGTAACACCTGTTAGGGTCCCAGCTATGGCCAATATATCAGAAGGCAAAATTAAGTAAGATGAAGGTTATGCGTGCTTATAGTGTCCGTATCCCACACAATATAGGCTATACAAACAATTTAAGAGCAAATTGCATGGCAAGAAACTACCAAATACTGTTGTTAAAGATTTAACATTAAAGAAATTTTTATGTCAACAATAAAATATACATGTAACAACAATTACAATGTTTGCTGTTGTGATAATTAAGACAATGTCATAAGGAATGTTTGTGCGGAAATGTTGTTAAGAAATGTTGGTACTTTTTGATTGTTAAGAAATTTAAAATGATTTGGTTTCTGCAAGGAAAAATAAATTATATGTGTTCGTTCATTTATCAGTGTGTGTACGTGTGTAATTCCCAAGTAAGAATAAATGTTATCAAGAGTTACTTGCCTTTGTCTATGTCGGCTAAGTTGGTGAAATATACAATTACTTTTTAGTCGTGAAATTGTTTCACTTTTCAAGTCAACTGTAGATTTTGGTTAACACGCGGACAATGGTTAATGAAAGTTTGTTGAGTTTGTTGAGATTTCAATGTGGTGTGTGAGTCAGTCAATTGTCATGCGTGGAGTTTGGTAGCATCTCGTTGAACTCCGGTGGCTGACTGTCTGAATTGAGTCAGCTGCGGTTAATTTATAGATTTTTTTTGTGTAGCGAAATCGGCTCAAAAGAGCTTGGCGGGAAATAGGATTCGTTTGGAATTTTGCTACACTTTGGTGTTTATTAACCAATAAAAAGATTGGATTTGCAAAAACGAGATGATGATTGGTTAAAGGCTTTTCAGAAAAGAATACATTTTCTGAAGGGGGTTAAAGGCTAATGTGGAAGATTCCACAATATCAATAACAATAAGTTTGAAAGATTTTACAATCGAGCTCTATGTGGTGTTCCTGTGCCGCTAGAGAAGCGTAGTCGACATCAATTACCAGAGGTTCTTCAAGAATTTTCTAACATTTGCGACGAAGCTTTCATTGATTTGGAGCAAATATTTTAATGGGAGAATTCAAATATGTTGGATTTCTAAACTTCAGTTTTTTCCCGCTTACGAGAAAAAGGCCAGTGGAAGCGTTTTTATCTTTGGACATAATTCGTATCCAATAGCGGCTCGATGAATGACGAAAAAACGTGCAAAGGTTTTTAAAATGTCTAAAAATTTATTTATATACGGAAATTAACTTTTCTTTTAATTTAGGATAGCTTTAGGCCATTATATTTCAAATAGAACCGAAATTTAAGTTCAAAGAAGACATTTAATTGATTTGAATTGCGTTTTTCAGGCTTTTTTTTATAGAAAATCCGTAGCGGTACCTACTAAAAACAAATTGGATTTGGATAGATTGAAATGCGAGCTAAACTCAGTTTATGCTGCCGAATTTGCAACGGAAGCGTCAAACAACAAAGAAGTAACAAACATAATACAGCAACTTGAACTGAGCCACTTCCTTTGGTAGAATTACTAAATCTGATTCGGACTGTACCTGCCACATCTGCTTCCTGTTAGTAACCATTTTTTTATTTGAACAGAGTGAATTATGTGGTGTTCTAAAAGTCAAAATAGGCTGAATCATTTATTTTTCATTTCCATAAATAAAGACATTTTGAAGATAAACCTTATTTCCAACACAATTATTCCATAACCACATACATACCATATTAAAAACACGTCCAAATTTGATTTTACAAACATACCAAAAATATTCACAATACAACACACACCGTTTAAATCAAATAGACGCTATTGGTTAGAAATTAACATTACCATGTGTAATATTTGACCAATCAGAGAAAGCTATAACCCTATATTTCTCGAGTCTACTTTCGGGAAAAATATCTTATACAAACAGACAGATTTTGACTTTCCGAGAGCAGTGATGTGGCTGTCTCCGAGCCGTTCGGACATAAGATAAAACGTGGCTAGAAAGCCTTTTCTCAAAAGCGCGTGCTGCAAAAAACATGGCAACTTGAAACGAATCATCCCCAGTAACAACAAAGACGGTCAGTCCATCTTCGCTAATGATAAAAGTTCTTTTCCATCCATTTTTTTTTTTCTTTCTGTGAACTATTTAAAAGTCTTTTCTAAATTATAGCTTTTCACTGTGTACCAACTACCCAAAGATTTTAACTCAATTAAAGACTATTTTTTGACTTTATGTACATGTTTATTGCCGAAAGAGGTACGAAATGATTTATGTTTTCTTTAATTTTATTTTATTATTGTTTCAAATTCAAGGGTTCGGATTTTTAATATAAAAAAACCTGGACGACTGAATTTCTTACAAATTTAGAGCGTAGTTTTGATATTCTCTCCAACAATCAATGAATTCCCCTTCTCATTCACCCAAAAACGAAGAATTGAATTAATTTACAAATTAATAAGTTTTAAATATATTATTTGTTGATAATATTATTTTTCTAGATTTCTCTCGTAAGCCATAGCGATCATCATGGACTAAACTTCCCAGTTTAAAATTCACCCATCGCCGTATATGTATGTATGCGTGTGTTTCTGTTATTACTAAGATTTCGTTAAATATTTTCTTTTAACAACACTTCAGTACCTACATTTTTTGAGGATGTTTTCAATTCTCCAACGATGTTTATTATTTGTTAAATTCATTTTTTTCACATAACAAGAATTACCCCAGGATGTACACTAAGTGGCGCTGTTTGTCAGGAGTATAAAAATAAAAGAGCCGCTCTCTCTTCATCCCTGTCTACTCTGAATACGGGTCTTGTTCACGCTGAGAAAATCCATCCGGCTTCCCGACTGCTTAACTTCAACCAAACCACGTAGCGCACTCGCTAATCCTATATTTGTTTCTCCCTTTATTCATATTTTTTGTATGCACATTCTCCTTTTTCTCTTTTGTGGGCTATGTTGTTTTCTATATGAAATATATATATAAACCTCTACCCGCGTGTTGAATTCGTTTCTTTTGAAAAAAAACAGTAATCACAACCATTGCAAAGTCTCCATCGTCATTTCCTAACAAGCCGCACTTCGTTCTGCAACAACTACCCCTCCACACACACACACACACAAGTTAGTGGTAGACGCCAATTGAATGCGGACACGCAGCCACAGGAAAAAGTCCACATTACAACTGGTGAACTCGCAAGGAATATGTATATCTTGTGAAAATGGAACCAATGAATTTTCTTTCAACAGAATTCAGCACACGTGGAAAAAATGGCAGATAGTCATTACTTCTTAACACATTTTGGCTGAGCCAAAGGCCACTAATTATTGCACCCTTCCTCTACCCCTGCAGCAGACGCCATCGGCAGACATCTACAGTCAATGCTCCGTCTCTCATTGACAAAAGAATAAAAAAATAAAATAAAATAAAATAAAATAATGAAGTCAGAAATGACTGAAAATTGAACATTTCGCTACACGTACACATAAAAATATGCCGACGATAGTGGAAACTATTTTAGCTATTAATACTGATTGTTTGATTTTGTTTTAATGTGTGTTTTTTTTTTTTTTTTTGTTTTTTGTTTTTTGTTTTTTTTTACGGCTTGTCAACTTGTTGGGTTATTTAAAGTCGAAACACGTTTTTGGTTTGCAAGAATAATTCTTTGTTTTGCGAGTGAATATTACATTAATTTGTTGAAAATAACAATGATTTTTCCAGACGCAAGTACTACTATTTAACCCATAGCTGGAGAAAGATATGGATTACTTATTAATGTTAACAAAATAAATAAATAAAGCAGGCTAAATACATATACACGCAAAGTTTTCAACATGAAACAAGTTATAGTAATACATTTTAACATGAAAAACAAAACTTACTCCTTGAAATCTTTCTACAAAGTTTTAAAAAACAGAACGGCCACATCACATTGAAACACCTGTTCCCATGAGATTACTGAAGTTAAGCAATATCGAGCCTGGTTGGGTGTCCACTTGAGAATACCAGGTGCTGTAAGCTTGGGTGTGCAGGTGGTGTAATGAATAATAGCTCAGAATTGTTAATGGAAGAGCTGAGTTCCAATTCCAGTTGGATTTGTTATATTCAGTTATGCACAAATAGCCTTAGGAAAGGTATAAATCCACCTGTTCTTACCCAGCTATGGGTTAATTAGTAAGACTTATATCTCTAAATCAGTATTATCAGACAAAAACGTCTTCCAATTTAAGACTGGCTTTAAATAACCTGCAAAGGGTTGATAAGCTGTAGAAAATGAATGAATCAATCAAGTTGAAAAAACAACAAAAAACCTACTTTGCAAAATGCAAAAAACACTGTTCATTTTCTTCAAAATTCTGTCAGAATTCACATCATGCAGACCACACAAGAACATTTTTTGCAAATTCGAAGAGCAACTCAAATCTAGAAATCTATTTCTCAACTCTTTGAAGGATTTGTCAATTTTTAAAAAAACACTACCACTATCTAAAACCAAAAACCTTAATAATTGGTGAGGAGTTCAGATGGCCTTTCCTCTATATGCCTTGAATTTGGAGCCTATTCATGGCAAGACTATGCCATGAATGCTCTGGAAACAAAAAAAAAACAATTGAGAAGGAAAATTCCTCCTTTGGATTTTCCCACCAATCAAAGTCATGGAATTTGAAACTCATGATAATTTGAAATAGTATATGAGTGATCTTAGCAACCCAAACAAAAACAAGGTTACTGGCTGGTGAAAAATTATTTATGACTCATCAGTATGGATGGTCACACAGACTGGAAGACAGACTTAACAATTAACATTTGAAGCAGAGAAGATTCTGGAACACAAACAAAAACTCCAGACAACATGACTGAAACTTAAAAACTAACAATTTGTTCTGAAATCAACTTCAAAGAAATGCAAACCAAGCCTTTGTCACATCATTGCTATGTAAATTCTTCATTTGGCCTTCCTCAGCTACAACATTCTTTGCAACTGCTACATTGATCTTGACAGGTCAGCACTTTACAACTACAAGAGAACTTTCAGTTTTTCTTTAAAAAGGGAGATTTTTAACTTTTTTAGTTGTAAGTTTCACTTTTAAATGAACATTTTCTCTTTTCCTTTATTAGATACTGAAAATAATTTGAGCAAAAATATCCTTTTTTCATTTGCTATTTAAATTTAATTCTAAATAAACAAATTATTCCTGTTCAGTTTTGAACTTAGTAAGAATCCTTCTTGACTCGCATACCTAATATTATATTTTCATTTTTTTTCTATATAAGAAGAATTCCCATAGAACAGCCTGTGGAAAAAGATCAATACATGCATTCATGTAAACGAAAGATATGAATCAGATGTAAGGTAGTGAGTTGACACTTAGAAAAGTAAAAGTTCCAGCAATATATATTTAAAATAATGTTGAGTTTAGATCAAGTAGAATCCTCTTTATTGAGAACTAGAGTTCCAGGTAAGTTCGTTATATTCATGATCACATGATCACAAGTCTTGTTACCCATTAAAGTTGTAGGGGCACCACATGTACTGCATCCATAGCAGCAGTGGTGTGTCCTAGGCAAAATAGATTGATGGAACCAAACCCTCTGCAAGTTAGTTTGAATTCAATGTTTTCCTTCTCCTACACTGGTTACCACCCACAGCTAGAGAGCTCAGTCTATTCTGCTATTAAGCCCTAGTCTAGGGGAGGGGAGATGGATTCACACCTTTCTAAGTGTATTTATGTGAAAGTGAATGCAACAGCCTTGCATGGAATTTGAACTCTGCATAAGAATCCTGCTTTCTGCACCAATAATCACTATGTTCTTGCATATCCAATCTGAATAATACTGTTTTCTAAGTTAATCACCTTTCTGAAAAGTAACAACACCGATCATTTTCTTTTTTTATGTGCTGCGTCCCTTCAGTATGTTGGCAATCATGACACTTTATAGGTCTTAGTAATGTCTTTTTACTATCCCTCCCACTCCCTGTTCTAGCATCCATTTACACAAACGACACATTATGTCTCATGAAGCAGCTTGGATTGAGAAATCAAAGAGCCGAGTTTGAATTCCAGTCAGATCCATTACATTCACTTACATGCTAAAACCCTTGGGAAAAGTATGAATCCTCTTCTTCTCCCTCCCCGCCTAGCTATAGGTAAATAGCAGGACAGACTGGGTTCTATAGCCTTGGATGGCAACTGGTCTACTGCAGAAAGAAATGGCAACCTACTACAGGAAAAAATCTGCCTCGTCAGTCATGTATCAAAAGATACATGATTGCCTTAACGTCTATCACACATGGCATATAACTGACTGACTTATCATAAGACCCCTAATCTATTAGGGCTATAGGGGCAACACACATACCCTCAACAAACTGGTTTGAATTCAAAATTCTTTCTCTTAGAGTGCTGATCAACCAATGCTATAGGGCACATAATTAGGGGCATAACAGATGGAGTCATACTTATCCCAAGAGTAAATGAATGTAATGAACCCAACTGCTCTTCAATTTCTCTTTCCAAGTTGTTAACACTTAAGTCATCCATGCATATTTATTACAGTCACATACTTACAAATATGGATGGATTCATACCTTTCTAAACATATGAATTTATCTCCTCCCTATAACACCTATGGGTTAAATTGTATTGGAAAAAAAATCATAATTATTCTCAAAAAATTATTAATGCAATATTCCCTTGTAAAAAGCTAAACAATTATTCTTCCTCAAAATTATGTTTCAGTTTTAATTAACCTACAAAATCCTGATAAGACCCCCACTCTCCAAAAAAATGAATGAATTACTAGAAACTGAATATACAGTAGAATTATTTTAGCAAAAATAACTGCAAACTTTTGCACATATCCAATAAAACAAATTTCTACAAAGAAGTCAATACTTGTTGACACTATCTCAAGAGAAAGGAATTCATGCTTGGATTTTAAAAAAATACTTGCCTTTTTTTAACTTTTGAAATCATTTTAACTACTTTTTTCATTAGATGATATTTTTTGAGCAAGTATTTTAACAAGATAAATGTGTTCTTTATATTTTCTCTAAATCATTTAATGTTAAGAAATAAAACATTTCAGTTGATAGTACAGATTGTATTAAGTCAAATAATCTCAATGATAAAGTCACTTATTTCTAATTCCCAACCAAATATTCTGTTTCTATTTGTTTTCCAATTTGACATTAAAGACATGAACCTCACTTACCTGAGCTGAGGAAACTACAGACAACAGTTAGAAATGAAAACAAAATTTTCCACATGTTGCAATTATTGAATTCACAAGAAAGAAAATCAAATGACTATTTCTGATAACATTAGTGTTACTGAAACATTGTTTCAATTCATTTTTATTTAAAAACTGCAAGAAATTGAAAAGAAGAAAGAAAGAATATTCCACCAATCTTCTAACAATGACATAGTGACAATATGAATATAATTATATGATTGAATTTTTATCTCAATACAAAAACCCCAGCTGTTTGACAAAGCAACTTCATTAGGGATTTGACAGATGCTTATTCTGACAACATTTGGGAAAGCTGTCATCTGACAAAAAAGTTGTCCTATTGAAAATTTATACATATCCAAATAGCAAAAGATTGATTTTTTTAAAAGAAAAAAATGATTTTAATCTATGCACTGATATACAACTAATGAACCAATCCCGATAAGATACAAATAAAATGGACAGAACATTACAAAAAAGAAGTTGATTTCCATACAGATGTTTCATTTAGGGCCAAACAAATCTTACAACGAAGATGCCAAGTGTAAAAGTATCGTTTTTTTTTCTTTACAATTCACAACTACTCTCTAGTTTAAAACATCTTGCCTTTTTATTAGATTAAGTATCATCAATCAACATTAATTATTTGAATGGTAGTTTGGCGCAAAAATAATGACGGTTTTTGACGTATTTTTTAACGTCAAAAACCGACATTATTTTTGCACCAAACTAATATTTCTTTCATTTTAATTACAGTTTTCATCTCAACTGCAACTATTAGTAAATAAATTGGCTTGAAAATAAAGAATAAGCTCATGGCAAGACTTTAATTCTTTTTGTTTTGAAAAGTCTGTTTTACTGTGATAGTTGATCTAATGATGATATGGGAGCTAATATTTTAAACATGATGAATCTAATCATATTACATAATTCTTATATTTTTCTTCAGGAACTTAGCAGTGTCATATTTCATGTTACTCTTTTATTTATGTATATTATGAGGGCTGGCTGAAAAGTTCATAGGCTGACCAAGATACTCTCATGAAATGTAACCAAATGAGATTCATTTTCAACATAGACCCCTTTGCATTCAGCACATTTCTTCCATCAATGTTGCAGTGCTTGGATCCCATTGGTGAAGAAGCTTTCATCCTGTTAAAAAAATGTCATCAGCAGCAGATATGACATCATCATCACTACGATACTGGTTTCTAGCCAGGTGTTTTTTCCATGTTGGGGAACAGATGATAGTCAGGTGTGGCCAAATCAGGGGTTTGGTCTTGCTAGCTTTTCATAACTGTCTCAGCAAGTTGGCATAGTAATCTCCATGAAGGTGTGGCCCTTTTGAAGATAGTCAATAAACACAATGCCTTTTGCATCTCAAAAAACTGAAGCAATCACTTACCCTGCAGATGAAATGAATTTGGCTTTCTTTGAAGCTGGTGAGGAGAGCTGTTTTCACTGCATGGATTGTCTTTGTCACTGACTCAAAATGATGAGCCCATCATGAGTTAGGAAACTTTCAAGGAAACCAGCTGGATTTGCCTCAAACAATGTCAAATTTTTCCATGATATAACCAGCCTCCTGCACTTTTAGTGGGGTGTCAAAAGATGTGGCACCCACCGAGCAGAAACCTTCATTATGCCAACTTCATTGTGCAGAAAATTTCTCAAATTTCTCATGGTGGTATATGCTAATAGCATTTGGCTATAATCACTTGTTATCCATTACTATCTGTTGAACATGATCAATTTTTTCCTCAATGGTGGCAGTTTCAGGATGTCGGAACCTTGGGTTTCTTCAAAACTCCTTTTCCCTTCTAAATTCAGCTGCTCACTTTTGCATTGTTGATAAATCTGTAATGCCATCCCTTAATATAGCAACCATTTCAGCATGACTGTTCTTAGGGACTAAACTCATTTTCTGCAGGTACATAACACCACAATACTAATTTCTATTTCCAAAAGAAGTTGCTACTAGTTACATTTGAAGTTTTGTCTTAACAATCAAATATCAGTTTACCTGGAAGGAAATGATGCAGTTATTAATAAGAAGAGTTGAATTTAATGCATGCAAGATTTCATAGCTCTAGCATTGCTCCTTCATAGTCAGCCTATGAACATTTCAGCTCACACTCGTATATTATCTTGAATTTTTATTAAATCAAGTATATAGTGTATTATTTTGAATTTTTATAAAATGAAGTATTACCAAGCAATATTAATTTTTTGACAAGAATTTCTTTGTCAATTACAATTAAAAAAAACAAAAAAAAACGTTTTCTTTTATTGTAACGAAAAAAGTTATTTCCCTTGGATTTAATTTATTTATTTATTTGTTTCTTTTTCTGAGTTCACCAATGCTAATTTTTAAAAAAATGGGAGAGTAACTCGATAGATTGATTAATTTTAGAAAAAAAGAATTGTCTTCCGATCAGTTACGGTGACAAACATTTTTTAGCTGGAAAGCAAATATTGGAAGAAGCAGTAAGTTGGAAATTTTGATAAAGAAAGTAGTAAGTCGATCGATTACGACTCCGTGTGTTTTTTTCGTTTTTTTTTTTACTTATTTTTTCTTTTTACGTTGCAAGATTGAAAGGGAAAATAGCAGAAATTGTTTTTCACGCGTAAAAGAGTAACAAACGTGAGCAACAACTTTGCTTTTTAATAGAACTTTCTCGAGGTTAGCTAGACTTTGTTTTACTTGTTTTCAGTGTTGACTAGTTGAGAAATACCAAAAAGAAAGATTGTTGTATTTCTGTTTTTAATTATTGTCTTGTTTATTTTTTTCTGTGAGACTAAATTTGTCATTTTTTGTTGTTTTAAGAGGAAAAATGTATATTCTATTTTTACAAGATTTTTAAAATGGAGAATTTAACTTGTTTACAAATGTCTTAAAATGTCAGAGATGTAGTGGATCTGAGAAGGCCGCGTGAATATTTTAAAATGTTTCGCTGCAAGTGAAACATGTAACATCCACAAACATAAATTTAAAAAAAAAAAAAAAGAATCAATAGGTAACGATATGCAATTATGATTAGAAGAATAGGCTTGGAACAACAAATAATTTTTTTTATGTACAGAATTTTACAATTTGTGTTGTAATGACGTGTGCGTAAAATTGATCAGAGAATATTTTGCGAAAAGGTTCTCATTGCTGGTTTGGAATGTCAAATGCAGAAAGTTCTGAACATTATTGGTTCAAAGTTCAGTGTATGTAAGTTTGACAATAAAATTGTTATTAGAAATTTAAAATATTTTGTTGCAGCGCAAATTTTAAATTTACAATTTTTAAGTGAAAGCTGTCTAGAAAAGTCAAGATTAACAAAAATTAAATTTTCTGAGAGAGATATTCTAGTAGAAAAGGTTTTGTCACAATGAGTTGTTGAAAACGTTGGTGAATTGTGATGTAGAGTATTTTTCAAAATCTTTCAGAAAAGAAGTTTGTTCCAAAAGCAGTCTCTGATCAGCATAAAATTAAGTTCTCTCTCGGTGTCTCTTTGATTATCTCTGTATCTCTGTTATATTTAACCCCCCCCCCACGTGGGTCGTATGTGATACAAGGCCGAGTTTATCGTGGGTTCTCCGAGTCCGTAGGCACGGCCAAAAATCTTCCCTTTGAACACGTATAAACGGGTTCAGAGCCTGTCTACATTCCCGGACGAAACTTTGCCCTTCGGCAAAACTTCGTCCAAGGTTCCTCTCCGCCGAGGCGGAGAGTTTGACAGAAATAAACAGTCTGTATCACCGTTCCCATGCGTAGAAACTTGATTGATGTTCGTATTTATAGCTTTTTTGATAATTAAACTGGCTCACCGGAAATTCAGTAGACGCTGCCACTAATTTCACAAAATGCGTGTGCGAGATCATATTTTTCTATTTTTTAACGAATAGAATTGTATTAGAGAAAGAGTTTTTCAAATAGGTTGAGCCTACTTTTGCATAAAAATCGACTGATTTGTGATGAAAGTTTCTAGAAGCTTACTGGGCATTTAATAACCAATCAGACTTCATGAAATGTTTGAAAGTAAAAGAAGGGTTACTAAAAAGAGACATCGATTTTGTTGAAAACAAAAAAAGTGTTTATTCCAATCAATAGAAATTCGGTTTTAAATACACCAAAGAATTTTGTCAATTTACTTCTTTCAGTGGTGAACATTAATCAGAGTTCAAACATTTTATAATGAAAATTTCAGATCAAAATTCTGTTAATAACTATATTTTGATTTATTTGATCCTTTTTTGGAATTTATCAGAAATGTTACGTTTTTTCCCTTTTTGTGATTTATTTAAAACACTTGAAGTAAAACTAGATTTATTGAGAATCAATAATTCATAAAAATTTGGCCAGATCAAGGGCAGCTTTCAAGATCTCAACTTGGACAGAACCTAAGATACATTTTCTCTGTATTTGGTGGGACTTAATGAGAATTCTTTTTGAAACATTGCCGGAGTTTAAACAAATATTTCTTATACAATGCAAATGTGTAATTATTTAAATGATTCAGTCAAGGGAAAAAGACATTTTTCTTAAGAAAGATGTTAACTAATCATTTTGCTGCATGATACTGTTCTTACGATTCAAATGTAATGCAAACAAAAAAATCCTGGAGCCAGGATATGAAATTCTTCAACAGGCACTGATATTCTTCTTACCTGTCATTTTCAGATTATCATTTGAGCCATGCAACATTTTGTCTGGTCAGTGATTTGAATCAAAACTAGAATCATAATTTTACAATGGAATATAGTTTAACAGAAAAATGATAAAAGGTCAGAGAAAATACTTTGATGATAGAATAATCATGTTATGAATTTATACAATTTGAAAGGTTTCCTCCAAGCCCTGTTTCCTCATTAACTGCTTTAGAAATTTCAATGTCACTTTCTGATTCAAAGTATAAGTGTCCTTTTTGTTTCTATTTTTCTCCTCATTATTCCCATGTCCAGTCCATGGCATTCTCAGGATCCTCCTGTAAAATCACATTTTTTGTTGTCTAAAGTCTCTTCATCTGTGAGGAGATTGTCCAGCATTCACTGCCAATATTACATGATAGTCCAGTACTCTTTTCATTGTTTGTAATGGAATTTTCCTGTTTCTTAATACTTTGCTTAGCTTTTGGAAGGCACCTTTAGGCATCCAAGTGCACCTTCAGATTTCAGTGTTGTATTTTCTGTCCTACTTAGATATTTAAAATTTGTGTACTTGCGTGATTTGTAGTTAGCATATTGATTTATTCCTTTTGCTAAAAATCCATCATTCCATCTTCTTACAATTGATTTTTACTCCTTTCTTCTTGCTTGCTTTTACTACTTTTTCTGGGAGTTTCTGTAGTTTCATTTCTCAGTCTGCTATCAATACGATGCATAAAGAAGCTTAATGTGACATCATGAGTTTGAAACATTCTGAAAATAGTTCAGTGTATTCAATACCTAGTGACTTGAAGTATATATATATGAGAGGGAAAATATCTTGATCTAACTCACTGCCTAAAATCAATATTTCTATGGTGTTTTTCTAAGTGTAGCTTAGATGTGGCTCAAGGCCGAAAGTATGAGGCACCCACTGAGGATTGAACTCACTATTCAGTTGTAAATGATCTACTGAGACAAACTTGCTAACCATTATACCATGTTGAAGTGCCCAAATTGGTATTTTTATGACCAAATATCAAAATACTGAGTTGTAGATGTGGATCAAACCCAAAGCTTTTCAGCACCTTTGGAAAATGATTATCAGCACAAAATCTAAGCAAGGACTTATAGACTTATATATATATATATATACATGCACAATTACTGAAACCTCCTGATGAGTGGACCAAACGATTACAAAAAGTTTGGCTATGAAAGTCTGGAGTTTGAGGTGTTGAATATAACATAAATCAGCTAAGTGAGAAATTTTATATTTGGATTTATATATATATATATATATAGATACCACATATACTCATATATCATGTGATGTCTGAATCTAATCTGACTACAATAAATGGATATATCGTTTGGTCAATGGTATAGCAAGGGCCAGCAGTATGTACATTAATTTTATATCTTGTATATGATGTGATCCTCTTAAAATTAGCTTCAAGATTAGGTCTTCAAAGTTACATGATATGCAAGTATATATGGTGTAAGTATGTGTGTGTGTATATATATATATATATATATATATATATATATATATATATAAAGAATTAATGGATTTTTATTTTTATTATTAACATCTTTACTAAGTATTACTACATCTTAACTAAGTTCATGAATGCACAGGCTGGTAGATGAAATAAATACTGTTTAAAAATATGGGACATTCTACTCAATGAGTATCTATATACTATCAATGATACTATGAATACCCACTAAAAATAATGTTTGTTTGAAGTTATATATATATATATATATATATAAAATCAATTTGTGCTTTTGTTGCAAGTAATATAGTAATGAATCATTACCATGTTGCTTATAACAAAAGTGCAAATTGATTTTTAATTAAACTAAATTCTGTAAGTGTTGACAACTAAGACCTTTTATTTCATGCCTTTGCTTTTATCTCAACTGTTGCCAGTATCTTCTCATTCCCATCCCCTATCCTTTTCAATCTGTGTTACCTGTCTCAATTTTTTTATCTAAATGTTATACAAATATGGATTAGTTTCATTATTCAAAAATGGAATAAGGAATTCACAAATATTTTCTACTGTATCCTCTTTCTTTTCCCCTAAAAAAATAGATTGTGAACTCAAATGACATTTTTCTTTCATTATTTTTTTTTCTTTTTAGGAATTTCTGTCATTGTGCTCTTCCAGGACAATACTTCCCTATAAGTGGCCAGGCTGTTGTAAGATGGGTGGTTTTCATTTTTTTTTTTTTTTTTTGACACAATCTCTAGATACGTTGCCAACCAACACCATAGAGCTTCTATCTGCCCCATAGTTGAGGACTTGTGACTAAATACTAACCTATTCATCTATGGTTTCCAAACAGTTTTGCCTATTCAATTTCACTTGCAAGGCCTGGGTCAGCCTATGGTATAGTTTTCAGTTACTTACCAATGGTGCTGCATGCTAAGATCGTCCCTCTAATCATTCAACCCAAATAAAGCAATAAAAACACTAAGACACAATGGATTACTAAGAGGAAAATGAAATACAATAAAAGGACAGGATTCAAAGAAATGGAAGATGATGATTGATATTGCATTTAAATTAATGAAGATCGTAGTTGACAGGTAAGCTGAAATTTGGAAAGTCAACTCCTTGACTAATCAACCATAGTGAGATTCAAACCCAAGCCTCATAGTTGGAACACTAGTGCTCTACCCATTGTGCTATGCATGCATGCATTCCTTACACTCTACCTTTCCATAAAGAATTTCAATGTATCATAATTTCGATGCTTTTAAACTATATTTACCTGTCATTGAACTTTCAATTCTCTTGATATCCAACTCACAATCCTGTCACTGCATTTTCTTTCATTTCAATCTCTTCCCTCTCAATATATATTTGTAATATACACTTCCTTTTTTTCTTTTTATCTGCTTTTCTTTTTATTTTCTGCAGTTTTCTTGCATTTAGCCATTCCTACTGCACACCTTTTCATGTTCCTCAGTTCATTCCTGCTTAATTATTTTGGTTTCTCCAACAGAAAGTGTAATTGATTCCATTTCAGAAAGGCTGAGTAGACACATTGATATAGTGTAGAAAAGCATACGAGTCCTACTTACAAACAAGTAAACTAACATAGAAGAAAGAAAAGATAGTTTCTCTGTTTTATTCCCCTTCTACCACATAAAATCTGTTCTGTTACATCAAGTGTTCATCTTATCTACAGAAGGCCTACTCAATTTCAATTGCAAAACTTGGCTCAACCTATAATAACTACATTTCTTTCTTTTTTTTATCATTTCATCCAGGCAAGTTGATAATGCCACTAGAACACAAGGAGTGAAAGAGGATGAGAAGTGTAGTGTTGCAGACATCGGGTGCAGCTTTTTCTAGTCAATCACTTTTGGCTTAAAAAAAATCCTTCAGCCAGATCATTACCTACGAATTATAGGTACCTCCACTAATTTGCTGAAATAATGCATACCATGATGAAAAAAGGCCCTAAACTTAGTTAAAACAAAGTTTTATTGTCAAGACCAAAGTATTTTTTTGTTAATATTTTTAATTCAAAGTTTTGGTTAAAAATCTTGTTTTTCTTGAGTCAATGGGAGAGGAGCCAAATAATATAAAAAGATTTAACATGTTTTTTGCAGTAAAAAACATTGATATGGAAATTCTTGCAAAAATTTGTCAGATTTTAATGAAATTTTCAGGCCTTATTCACAAATTAATTAAATTATTTTTTAAATATTTTTTTTTTTTTTAGAAAATCTTGCTAAAAATATTTTTGCTACATCTGTTACATCATTAAAAGTAAAGGGGGAAGCTTTTATTTAATTAAAAGTAAAGGGGGAAGCCTTTATTTAATTAAAAGTAAAAGGGGAAGCCTTTATTTAATTAAAAGTAAAAGGGGAAGCCTTTATTTAATTAAAAGTAAAGGGGGAAGCCTTTATTTAATTAAAAGTAAAGGGGGAAGCCTTTATTTAATTAAAAGTAAAAGGGGAAGCCTTTATTTAATTAAAAGTAAAAGGGGAAGCCTTTATTTAATTAAAAGTAAAAGGGGAAGCCTTTATTTAATTAAAAGTAAAAGGGGAAGCCTTTATTTAATTAAAAGTAAAGAGGGAAGCCTTTATTTAATTAATGAAATTTACAGAAATTGAAATTCCACCCTCCTCATATTTAAATTAGTTAAAAACAGGACTCCTTGGAGAATTTAAATCAATTTTTTATTTTTAAAACAAACACCACTTACCGAAAATCTGCTCTGAATCATAATATAAAAATGCAATAAAAATAAGACATTAATTACTTAGAAAAATTCATAATTGCTTTTATAAACAAGATATTTTAAGGACACTACTGTCTTAAGAATAAATTTTTTCAATGAATAATGAATTTTTACAAGAATTGTTTTAATTTTTTTTAATTTTAATTAGAATAATTTAAGTTTTAAATTTGCATATTGGAAATATTAAATTCAATCACCTAACCTGAAATTAAGACTAAAATAAAAACTTCAAGAAAGATTTATCAATTTTAAAAATTCATTTTATACCTTAGGTATCAAATTAATGGAGGTACCTAAATTAATACAATGAGAATTTGTAGCAATAAGCAGATTTTAGCCCTCTTCATCTCTCTGCCTGTTTCGTGGGCAGTGGCCACTGTCTTACAGAGTAAATTGTTCTTTGTCTAAAATAGTAATTTATCTTCATTCAGTGACTTTGTCTGAGCCACTTGCCATGTACTATTCCTTTTGGAAGAAAATCAAGCAGAGATACACTAAATGAGTTGAGAGTGGAGTTGGAAGAGAATTTCCGAGCTTTACCTGCAGTAGATGACAATACTTTAAATTGATTGAAGAGCAGCCGTGGGAGGCGGGGGTTGAAGATTTGCTCTTGCTCAGTAGACTCTTGCAGATCTACCAGGTATCTCTAGAACCAAACTTATGAGATGCTATATGGTATCTCATTCTATCAACAAATAGTAATTTTGCCTCTTTGGTGACACACTTACACTCATTATGAGCAGTCACAAAGAGAAGTCTGTTATCTGCTGCTCTGTTATAGTCAGAAGAAATGATTCCTGTCTGCTATAGTGGCTGACTAGGCAGGAGATTGTAGCATTTCCATCCTGGTACAAAAGCTTTCGTGCTAGCTTACAGCCAGGAAGATACATTAAAAAAAGGGGCATTGTGAAGGAAATCCTGAAATGAGTCCCAATCATTTTTTTGATAACAGAAAGATGTGCTGTTAATAGGAAAGCAGAAGGAGATATCTATAGACATTACCACATGGTCAAAGTTGCCAAAGAGACAAAGCTGCAGAGCATGACATGAATCTCTTGAGAAGGTAAGGAAAGATCAAGTTAAGTGTGACACTGAGATCCATAGGCATATTGGGATGACCAAGGACACATTCCAAAAGCTGGGCAGAGTACTGTAACACAGGAGGATATCTTTGGCAACAAAGAAAAGAATACTGAACTGTTACATGACATCTGTCCTTCTTTACAGCAGTGAATGTTGGACGATTTCCTCAAAGATGGAGAAGAGACTCAAGGCGACGGAGATGTTGTTCTACAGAAGGATGCTAAGGATACCATGGACCAAGCGTGTGAGCAACAATGAGGTCTTAGAGAGGTTGCAAACAAGGAGGAGGCAGCTGAAGTTTCTGGGACACATAATGAGGAAGGAGGGCCTGGAGAATCTGATACTCATGGGTCAAATAAAGAGAAAGAGAGACAAGGGAAAACAATGCGTGACATACCTGGCAGACTTAAGCAAGTGGATGACAGAACATGTTCTGGGGGAGGAAGCAGAGAGAAGGAACTTGTAGAGAGCTGCAAAGGACAGAAGGAGGTGGAGAACCATGATCGAGTGAGAGATTGAGCAATTGAGAAGTTCAAAGTTTGAATTCCAGCAAGGTCAGTGACATTAGATTGATGAAGCCACTTGATTGAAGTTGACAAACACAAAGATATTTGCAGATAAGTGTAGAGAGGGCCTTGTCTATACTATCAGAAATTCTATCTAACAAACAACAGCCATGAGAGGAAGATGAACGATAAAGGAAGAAGAGAACTGACTGAATTTAATAGTGAAAGTTGGAAGCACATGTAAGAACAACCCAGAGACCTAAGAGACGGTTCACAAACATAGACACCATGCATGTAGACACTAGAATTCTTTCGAAAAAGACAAAGATAGCCAGCAACAAAGAATTCAGCGGAAGAAATTGAAGAGTTCAGAATAGTTTCACAGAGAGCTAGGATATCTGGAGAACATTTCAAAAGAAAATATTCTACATTGTAGAAATTGGTATGAATACCACTAAGTCTGAATGCTGAGGGGCTTAGGTGTTTTTTTATTTTTTATTTTTTTGCAAGTTGGTTCAGTTCATTTCTTTTGGTCATGATATGTTTTTAAAGGTGGAAAAGGCCAAGAATAATACTAGCTTCCAATCATCAAAAGCAACATGAACTGGCTGGAAATTGGCACAGACTGCAGCATAGTGTGGCCTTGGGATTGCCCACTGAAAGTACTGCAGAATCAACTATCCATGCACAACATGGCACTGCAATAACTCTGATATGCGCTTGTTGATCAAGGTAACCTCCCTAAGCATTACCTAAGAGTTTGGGCTCTTTACTACCAGTTAGTATGCAGTAACCAGAAAACTACTAAAACAATATCCTCAGTATGAAAAGTCATCGCCTCCAGCCAATCATATAATCAAAAATTCATGACAACAACCCTTATTAAGGGCATAGAAGAAAGAATCAAAAACCACATCCTAAACAGGAAACAGGGGATAAATCTCCTGTTCAAAAGATGAAGGAGTACCAGGTGATAGGCAGACTTGTCTACTCCTATTGAAAAAATAAAATAAAATGGAATAAATAAATAATCAAATAAGAAAAAAAGAATGAATTTGAAGATTGAATCTTGGTGCATAGATAATGCATGGTAAGGGAGCAACCTCTTTACAAACTGCTATAAAAACAAACAAATTTGTTTAATCATATTGATTTTATTTAAATCATGTAATTAAAAAAAAGAATAAGGCAGCTTATATAAAAGAGAGGCAAAACAATAACCAGAAAATCCATAGAAGATTGACAAAATTCTGCAAAATATATTTTTAAAAATTGGTTCTCTTTATGGTCATTACTGTTTTGTTTGTTTTTTTTGGGGTTTGTTTTTTTTTTTTTTTGAGGTTTTATTTTTAAGATATGTTTCAATTTATAACCAAGCAAAAATACTATGCTTTAACTTGAGGATTGGTCACTCTTCCAACAAAAAGAACAGCTTTAGATCGTTTATCAATAATGGAGAACATAAATGGATGATCAGCCTTGAATTCTATGCCCATCTCTAAAGACAATGCACACATAACAAGACCTGCTGTTGAAGCTGCAGCTTCTGTACCTTCTTCATTGACCTCAACAAATGCCTTGTGAATAACTTTACTCACGTATAAACGCTTATTGTCACTGACCATTCCTGACAAATCACTTTTCTCTTTGTCAAATAAATCAGTTAAACCCATGTTAGCCAAAATATCTTTCAACTCAAATCTGGTTTCCAAGCGGAATTTGGGCAAAAACACTTCCACTTCACTTTTTCTGAATCCTTTCCTTTCTGCCAAACTATGGAAAAATCCTGGGTTTAGTTTCTGTTCCAGTGCACTAAGACCATCAATTTCATCTGGAAGGACAACAAACATACTCAAACTATTCCCAACATAGGGAAGTTCAAGAATCTTGCAACCTAGATTTGCATCCATTTTTATAAAAAACTTATCAGAAATATACATCATATCATGCTCAATTTGTTTACCAACACTTAGAAAAAATTCCCTTTTACTTGTTGCTTCGTCAGGAAATTTTTCTGCCCATTTGCCTTTAAAATAAATGGCATTAATTAAAACCAGAAGAGTCTCAGGAGTCAAAGCATCGTCAGGAATAAGGTTCCTAATTTTTCCATTAGTATACTCCTCAACCCACTGGTTAATGGCATCTTTGGTTTGGGCTGCTTTTTTATTAAAGTCCACACTTTCAATTGTTGACAAATAGTACTTGGTCAGTTCAGTTTTGTAATCATTAGAAATCAGTAACTTTTGATTTGCATAAATGCGGTTGGCTGATTTCAAAGTGAAATTCTTACTCTCTGACTGCAAGATGTTCATATATTCTTGAAAAGCCATATGAATTTTGTCTTGGAAAGAAAATGCATTCAGAATATTTTCTAATTGTTTAGCAGTATTGCTTCTGGATCCAAGGTAGACCATTGACAAAACTGTGGCTATACTAAAAGGAGACAGGAATAAATTTTCACTGTTGTTTCTAGCCACTGTCTGATAAAGGTTAGAAGTAAAAAACTCCATTGAAGAGGCTAAATGTTCAATGTTCTTGCTGACTGCAGTCATGATTTTATTTGGTTTGAACAAACTGAAAAAAACAAAACAAAGTAGTCTTATTAGAAAATATTTTAAAGAATAGCATTTAATATGAATTCAGTTTCAAATTTGTTTTCCAAAAGAAATATATTTTACTTATCAGAATACAATGTAGATTTTAAAAAAATGAAAGACATTTTTCTTAAAAAATATACAGATTATTCTGAGTGTAGAAAAATCTACTTCGAAAATGACAAAATTGTTTCAATGTTTTCAATGAATTACATCAATAAGTCTTTAGTTTAATGATGAAAAAAGTAGTTATTTTGTACAAAAAATATTTCCTCTTCAACATAATCACATGTCTTATCAAAGTGACATTTTACAAAATTGAAAAGACCTTTTTTTAATAAAAATAGGTTAATCAGAGCTTCCAATTACTAAATACAAATCAAATGATATTATTGGCTAAATTAGTGTAAAACAGAATTATATATACTATGCACCAATTATTAGTAGCACAAACCTCAGCTTTATGCTCCCAGTTTTTGTAGCTTTCAGACAAGATCCTGATATTTCACCATTTTTTTGCTTTCTTTCAATTATGTTCTGTGGTCTGCTGCCATAGCTATATCCATAACTTGGCAGGTTCTCCTTTCTTTGTTTACACCTATCATACCAGGTCTTATTGCATGGACTGCAAAGCCCAAAAAATATTTTTGTTTTCTACATCACCCACTGTTGTTGCTGATACTCATTGTTAATAGAGTCAAACTGAAGTCATTTTCACAGTTACTAGTATATCTGTGTTCCTACCCTGTTATATCTATTTTTGTACTCCTTTTGAGCTAGCTCACTATATTCATTTATGTAGTTTACCATCTTTTTCTCTTCAAAAGTAGCATTTATCATTTTAGGGGTTTCATCTACTTTCATTTTGATTTAATTAGCCTTGATATATTTATTCTGAACTGAAATAATAAGGAATTTTCGTTTCTCTTTTTAAGTGTCCTCTGCATAACCAGGCCTATGATTGTTTGTCTCTTATCACTTTTATCTGCCTCTTATATTTTATCCATAAAGACGTTTCTTTTTTCATTTTTCTATCCTTGTTACATTCTAAAATGTCTCCATGTTTGTTTTTTTTATTTCTTGTTGCTCTGTTTTTAGCAGTTTCTATTATTTAAGAGATATCTATAATTGTCAATTCTTCCTTATGTTACTGATCTGTCTTTCTACTGGAGAAGGTAGCACTTAAAAATTTGACCTTTAGTAAATTTATAATGAATATATGATACAAGATTTACCTTCCTTTTTTTGTTTATTAAATAATATAATAATTTAAATAAAATATTTGTTGGGAGAATTTTTTCACAAAGCTAAGTTTAATATTTGTAATATTCTGAGAACATACAAGCAAGATGCAACAAATATCACCACATCATGAGAAAATAAAATAATCAGATTTACAATGAAATAATTCAGAATACTTAGAAAATATATCATCAGTTGATATTTAAGAAATTATGAGGAAATAAATGCTAAATTACTCCTGTTAATTAAAATTTCATTATTTCACTTGTTGCCAAAAAAATTACCCATAGAGTTTAATTTATTAAGAAGCCATTAATATAATAAATGTCCATAGTTTCTGTTAAGGTGGGAAAAACTTTACATTAGTTTATTCAGAAGCATTCCATGGACTTGGGTCAAATTAGAGAGTATGTTTTCGCATAACCAGTCTTTGTATGAAAGAAAAAATAGCTCTCAACTACATTAGTCTGATGACTTTCATTGAATAAAAATACTCTAATCATTTGTGCCCACAAGTACCTTAACCTGCATATTTGTTATCAAAATTTAACGAGCTTTAATCCTAGGCAGAGTGCACAGATACTGCATTGATATTAAGCAAGCAGCGAGTCAAAGGGTAATAATTCGCTCATAGGTAAGGTACACAGATACTACTGAATGCTTAGCAGAAGGCCAGAGATTGACACTTTGATCCTAGACAGCATGCACAGATATTACATGCATCCCAAGATGCCAGATAACAACACTTTGGTCTTAGGCAAAGTACACAGATACTGCATTGATTTTAAGCAGTGAGTCAGGGGGTAACAATTTGATCATAGGTAGAGTACACAGATACTACCAAATTCTTAGCAGAAGATTAAGGTGTGCCACTTTGATACTAGGAAGGATTGCAGATGCATACATACATAAATATATAAATTTTTATGGGTATGATGCTAGTATTGAATATACATTAAAATCACAGACACAAAGAAATTACAATAAAGAACATAAAAAAATTATTATTGAATACCTTTTGTGCATTTTGAAAGTTGAAAACGGTTCAGTTATAAAATGTTTATGGAAGCAAGCCATTACGTTGTTACTATTTATTAATGAGTATCTCCTTGGTGATCATGGGTGGGTGGGGTTCTTTCAAGAGTCTTTCTTCCTGTTATATGCTGAGTCTCTGTTTACAGAGTGACAATCATTAATCAGGTACGTTTTAACACTGATTAAATATTATGTCAGTTGCTACATTTATTGAATAGGAGAAAGAAGTTTTATGACACTGGAAAAAAATGACATATTGCATTTGGGATTAAAATAATAACATGCCAAATGACAATTTTACAAGAATAAATTTTCCTCTTTTTATTTCTAATACAATCATAGTAACTAAAAAATAATAGGATTATTTACATATGAACTGACACTTCAGCCCAGAATTAGTTTAGTATCTGTTCGCACTGCATACAATCAACGTGTCACACCCCTGAACTACTACAGTGATGCTTAGCAAAAACAGAAGCATCTGTTAACTCTGTAAAAAGTTTTATGAATACAAGAAATATACATATATGCATACACTGAATCTTACATTATTAGGCACATTGTTTTATTATAGATATATAAAGGAAAAACTCATTGGAATCTAAAGGTTTATCCACTGATTGATAACAACTAGTTATAATGAAAACCAGTTTGTAAGTAAAACCAAATTTCAAAGTATTAAATTAAATAACCATATAAAAAGTTTGAATCTTTAAGATACGGTCTAAGGCAGAGAAAGTGAAATGTTTAATAACTTCAGAGTTTGCAATATTGGAAATTGCAAAAATAATTAGCAGGTGCCATCGAATTGTAAAGCTCACTGAAGATCCTGAATGCTTGGGATGCAAGTCTGTTATGAGTTTTTCTATCAGTTACAAATAGTTTTTATTAATTTTCTAACTATATTTAACTCCAAGCTTTTGATAACAAATACATCATTTTACAATGCTTTTTAGAGATGGAATATGTATGCACCAGTAGTAACCAGTGGCTTACTCTGGAGTCTCTTCAATATTCCATCACTCACTTTCATATTCTCTTTTCAGTAATACTGTTGTCTAGATTGTCTTGATTTGTCTAGATTTTCAGTTTGTTTAGCCTTCTTGCTAAGCTCTTGGATTGTTCCAACAAAGATGGGCAAAATTGTCTCCTTTATGTTTTATTCCCATCTATTATGATGTCAATATATTTGTTCAGTTTTTAACTTTCTTTCATTTTTGTCTGCTGGCACAGCAAAATATTCTCTAACAAGATCTCTTCACTTTGTTTGTAATAACTAGATTTCGTCTTCTGGTCCTGGATTGGGTAGTCCATTTAAATCTTGTGAGGTAGAGAATTTTATTTATTCTCAAGAAAACCTAATTTGTGCATGTACTGCTAATTTCTATCTGTACAACTTCCAATGGATTTTCACCTTCGTTAACTAGTCATACTAATTGTTTATTTAAAACACTTTTACATCTCAGATTTTTAAACTACTTTTAAGACCATCTGGAAAGTTTAGCCACAAGTGTGGCTGACATTCATTTTTTATGACAGATTAAAAAACTGAATTTATTTTAACTACCACAAAGTAGCTTGAAAATCTCACATTAATATGTTGAAAGTGCTATAATAAGTTAATTATTATTACTTCTTTTCATGCTCATACTAGATGTCACATGATTATCAATGGACAGTGAATAACAGCAAGTATCCATTCAGAGCCCAGCATCAACATGCTTTAGGCAACCTCAACTCCTGTTTGAAATCCTAATTTATTTAATCTTGATTCTAGTCTTCTTAACACTGGTTCCAAGTGCACCAATTATTAGTAGCACAAACCTCAGCTTTATGCTCCCAGTTTTTGTAGCTTTCAGACAAGATCCTGATATTTCACCATTTTTTTGCTTTCTTTCAATTATGTTCTGTGGTCTGCTGCCATAGCTATATCCATAACTTGGCAGGTTCTCCTTTCTTTGTTTACACCTATCATACCAGGTCTTATTGCATGGACTGCAAAGCCCAAAAAATATTTTTGTTTTCTACATCACCCACTGTTGTTGCTGATACTCATTGTTAATAGAGTCAAACTGAAGTCATTTGCACAGTTACTAGTATATCAGTGTTCCTACCCTGTTATATCTATTTTTGTACTCCTTTTGAGCCAGCTCACTATATTCATTTATGTAGTTTACCATCTTTTTCTCTTCCAAAATAGCATTTATCGTTTCAGGGGTTTCATCTACTTTCATTTTGATGTAATTAGCATTGATATATTTATTCTGAACTGAAATAATAAGGAATTTTGTTTCTCTTTTTAAGTGTCCTCTGCATAACCAAGCCTATGATTGTTTGTCTCTTATCACTTTTATCTGCCTCTTATATTATCCATGAAGACGTTTCTTTTTTCATTTTTCTATCCTTGTTACATTCTAAAATGTCTCCATGTTTGTTGTTTTTTTTATTTCTTGTTGCACTGCTTTGAGCAAGTTCTATTATTTTGCATACATAGTTTTGTTTGTTTATTCAAACCCTTCTTGGTCAATTGCACACACTTCTCAGTTTCAATAAGACTTTTAACTCTTTCTATCATTTTAATGTGGTGGCTGGGATACAGAGCCATATGTATGATTACTAATTTCATTATCTGTTAATACATTTATCTGAGCTCCTCCTCTGTCCAGCCAATGCCTCCTCATGTCTCTTTCTACTTACACTGTTCACATGGTCATCCATTTAATCAAACTTTTGCTATTTTGGTTTCCAATGTACTTCTCATGTTTTCTTATTATTTCCTGCAACGTATCTTGTTATGTCAGATTCAAGCACTCTTAAACATTTATAGCATTCTTTTATGTCCTGACTGTTTGTTGCTAAGCAGTTTACTGACCTGCTCTTCTATATTATTAATAGTGTACATTTCTCTGCCTTGAATTCCATTCAAATGTCCTCATTGTAGTTCTAAACTGTTTTGATCAACAATCCCAATATAAGCATATAATTTCAAGTCATCCACCTACATCAGGCATCTACAAAAAATTGATATCAACCCCTGGGTCAGAAAACGCATAGTGAGTGAGGCAAAAGGGTATTGATAAATACATCATGATGACATGACTAAAACTCACCAATTTCCAACCAAATACAAATTTCTTTAACTTAATGTTATGGATCAGTTATAATAAATTTTGTAAGAAGTAAAGAAATTAAATATGGAAGAGGCTGCGATAGTCTAACGCTGCAACATGCTACAAAACCAAAATATTAACCTCAAAATTCAAGTCATATTTGTAAATAACTTTGTCAGGTTGACTCTAATATTGATATCATGCATGGTGTCCAGCTTATTCAAAAATGTCTCAACTATCAGCTATATGTTCCTTTTTTTCTCTGATCAGTAATTAAAATGGCTTCAAATGAATGAATCCTCCAAGTCTTAATTAAGACAATCCTTCATTAGATCTTATAAACTGGTACTGCAGAATTAGAAACAAAGAGCTTTACTAAATAACAAAAACAAGATCACTTGACGATTTCCAACAGCAACAATAACTAAAATGGGTGGTATATATACCTAGATGGGAAAATAATGATCTAATCAAAATGTTGACTTTCTACACTATGTTAAACAAAAAGTTCAAAGGTAACCCTCTCTATATTAGAAAGAGTGATAATAGTCAGTGGACTTGATAGATAGATATGTACACACACACACACACTCAATATCTTTTTATTTCTTTTCCACTTTCAATGTTGACAGGATTTTATTTTCACCTTTTAAAAAAACAAACACACTAAAAGTGGATAATTATTCAGAGGGTATCACGAGCTATTAGACCACCGTTAAGTAAAGAAAGGGGACTAGAAATTAGTGTTATTCTTTATGTCAGAACATTTTAGCAGTATTACCCAAATATAACTATCTACCATGCATCATTTTTGCTGTAATACAGTAATAAACATATCCACAAACAGAAACGGAATCATTATAATATAGGTTTATATATACTTTACAATATTATTATTATTATACTTTACTTATATTATTTTGCTTTGTGCAAGAAAACACCTGATTATTCAATTGTATTCTATTGTTGAGAGCTTAACAAAAGCATTCAAAAGTTCATTATGATAAGAAGTAAAAAAAATGAAATGCTTACAAAGAATTTCCATTTATGTTTTTATACTATACACCCAAACACATATTTATACTTTTGTATCATATATCCAAACACATTGAGAAAAGAAATTTAATTTAAAAAATTAAAATTTCAGTGTCCCCTCTCCTTTGTGTGCATATGTAGTTATACCAATGTAAACATCACTATAGTCCGATGAAATCCTAAAGGACAAAACACATCACACAAAAATGTTTTTTCCACTTTCTCATTGATTTTCATAACTTTTGTATAATTGACAAAGGCTATAAAGTGAATATATGTTTTGGTAAAAAAACATAAATAAAAAAGAATATATAATAAAAAATATATAATAAAACATTGTGTGAAAAAGAAATTTTACTCTTTATTTGACAGTTTTGAAATCTTATAAAGCAGTGAAGTTTATATTTTAAGACATCTATTTAATTAAATAACAATTAAAAAAAAATGAATATTTGAGGAAAATTTGTCCTGGCTTTCCCACATGAAAGGATTGAGGTTAAAAATTGCAACAAAGATAAAAACAACAAGCAACTATGGCTTGAAAAATTAGAGTGGACAAAACTCTCTCTTTTAGGTGGATGAATAAAGAAAGACTCAAAACTCCTGCTTGGTGTGCAAGAATAAAAGAAGATGTTTATTTATATGTACAAAAAAAGGGTAAAGGGATAAACACAATTATGAGAGAAAGAAAGGGAGAAGAAAAAGTCCTTTAACTTTAAAGGAAGAGAAAATGTTTATAACAGAAAAAATGCTTGCTCAAAAAATTTCTCTGAGTGCCTAAAAGTTCTTTAATTGAGTAGATTGTTTTTAAGGGTCAAAACACCCACAGTTTTCTTCAGAGTTCTTGTAAAGTAGGAGAATGTCAGTAGATATGAAACTTGCAGTTGAGTGAGTTCGTAGGTCAATGACAGAAGTCTTTTAGGAAAAAAAGAGGCATCTTTCAACTGGTATTTTAGTAGCGGACCAATGTTCTTTTTAAACAGTCCTTAGTAGGTAGTTCTTTCTAGCTGACAGCAAAGATTTCTGCTTTTCCATCGCTAACCTGTTTTTGTTTCTCAGACGATTGTCACTTGCTCACTGAAAAATAGGTGAAGATTCTCCAAATTTATAGAGATTTGGGAAGATCAAAAGTATCAGGGACTTTGCCCTCGAAAACTGTTATAAAAATTTCCTGGCCCCTTCATTGGTTAAAATATATATTCTTTTCTCTAATAAGAATCAAGGCTTGGGGAGCCGGGTTTTGAAAGCAAGAGTCTGACAAGCTGTGAACTTTCCCCCAGACTTTATGGCACCATGGAAAGGATAATGATGGTGGAATTCTTTTTTATATTTTCCAGCTTTCTCAGTAATCAGAAAATATATTTTTATCTCTGATAAGAATCAAGGCTTTGGGAGGCCGTTTTGAAAGCAAGGAAAAAAATTGGAGTGAGGATTGGAAAAATACGCTAGAATGTGAACTTGTAGACTATTTTATTTGTGACTCTCCAATTAAATCCCAATATATTTTCTATAATAATCATTCACTTCTATTTCACTCTTCAGCATATTGTGATATTTAAAAGTATATATTGACATCAGTATGACATTTCTCTGGATTATAAATGAGATCTTGATTTAACAAATTTCTTTTCTTTTATATAAATATTTTTCACTTCAAAATATGTTGATATTCATTAGGCAGAATGGGTTTTACAATTTCTTGACAGCTGGAAAGTAATCTGATTCATGTTAACGTCTTCAAAATGCTAACTCACACTTTTATATTCTGTTATAAACACATTCATTTTCTCATTCAAACATTAAATATTCTAATAAAAACATTCAAAATCTATTGCAAAATTCTTAACATAAAGGACATTTGTCAAATCAAGAAATTGAGTGTCTTTAGGGCTGATGACATTTCAAGATTATGGAATTTCATTTAGAGGAAATGAAAACATTGATTCTTATGATCAGTCATTCCTAAATTTTAACTTAGGTTTAATTTGCTAGTCATGTTTCTAGTACAGAGTAAATTTGCTAGTGTTGTTTCCACTAGTGTGCAAATAACATGCTAATCCTGTTTCCACTACTGAGTGAATAAGGCAAATAATGAACCCAGAAATTCAGGTAGAAAATTAAATAAGTTGTGTAAATTACACAACTTACACACTTGAAATTTGACAGGATCTTGTCTTGTTAGTTCTTATGAATGTAAGAATGCTTTTATGGCACAAAACTTATTTTAAAAAATACCCAAAATCTTAACTTAAAGTACAGCTCTCTACAAATTTGATGATCATGCCTCTCAGTATTAATAACTAATTATCTAAATACTATTCACTTTCCTTATATTTCCTTAGAGGATTTGAATGATATGTCTTATTCAAACCCATCTATGTATGAGAGACTAAACATTATATTCCTTTTCAGTAATACTGTCTTATATTTTAATCAATTTTCTTTATGGTATAATTAATAATGTACATAACAGAACAAAACTCACTACAAATGTTCTTTTCACTCATAGTAATGATATCCTTTTCTCAATTTTTTTTATCCTTGATTAACTGGTGATTATCAGCAAATTCATTTCCTGGATGATTTGGGCTGCCAATAATATTATATGGAACACTAAGTGATGTGGACTGTCTTATCAAATATTGGTAAATTGTAAATTAACATTTATCTTCAGTTAATTGTGGTGCTTTATCCAAATAAAGTTTTATATAAAATTAAAATCTAAAATTATGACCACATTGCAGTTTCCCTTGCATTTATGACAATGCAACAAATTTTATGGATAGCAAAACATTATTTTATTACAAAATTACTTAGACTTTCAATATTGGAAGTAACAATGTCCTTTTGACAAAAAAGCATTTAACCAATTGGTTAACAAGTGGTTGATGCAGCTAATTCTGTCAATTCCTAAAATCGTAGATTTAAAGAAAGAAAGGTTTAAAAGTTTAATATGAAGTTATTCAAAATTAATAATATTTTATAATAAAGTAAAACAATTAAAAGGTAAATATAAAATAATAAAAAAACTAAGATTGTTAATTGCTGTTTAGGGGATAATATAAAAAAATGTATAAAAAATAATGTAAATTAAATAAAGGATTAAATAAAAAGGTGAAAAGAGGAGAAAATATTGTAAATTTGTTTGCTTAATAGACACTTGATTTTAGTTTTAATAGAAGTGTTTAAAAAAATTAGTAAAAATTAAAAAATGACTAATAAATTTGATGTGTAATATTTGATTTTTAAACTTTTTAAAAAATGACTTGAAAAAACTGCTAAAATGAACTTGATAAAAAGGCGTAAGGTTTGTTGTTTGTAAGATTTCATTTGTTTGATTTACAAATTTCAAAAGAGATACACTTTTTTTACCAATCAAGAAAATTTATAAAATCTGCTTCTTACAGAAGAAAAAAAAGAAACTTGAAAATTAAAAAAAAAAATCTTGAAATTAAGAGTCAAAATGTTTTTTAAAAATTCATTTTCTAATCCATTTTCTCTAACAAAATGAAAATAATAAAATTAAAATAAAATAACATTTTTCTCATTTTTAAAATTTCATAAAGACAAAAATTAAACGTTTTACTTTTAGTTTTTTTACTTAAACTAGCTAGTAACACCCAAGAAGATAAAGCCATATGTCGAACGTGCGAAAAAAAAAAATGATATGTTATAAAAAAAAAATTAACATTTTTAAAAATACTTGTCAATTTTCATTTAAAAAAAAAAGTTAAATTCGGCTTTTATGTCAATTCTTAATGTTAAATTTTAAACAAACTATAAATTAAATCTGTACAACTTACCTGGACAAAGTCCGTTGTGTGCTGTGATAGTGGGATGGAATGAATTCCTTTTCTTCAGCAACTGACTGATCTTGCGTAAAAGAAAAAAAAAAGTTTATTTATTTAATGGGTGGTGCTAATGTAACGAGTATGGGCTTCTCTCCTGGACTGTTCGCCTACAAGTTTTAATTTATTGTCTATTATCTTTGAAAAAAACTAAATATTCTTATCGCTGAGTAATCCGTCTGTATCAATAAACTTCTAAAGATTAGGACTTTTGAGTTTTATTTGACCTAAAATAACTTCGTTTCTAGATAAAGCAAGTGTATGATGCTCAACAACTCAATAACACTGTAGGATCGCGCATTCTAGTTATACGGATGCTCAATAATGCAATAGTTTTCCATTTTCTTTTCATAAAAATACTCTACATAAGTAAAAAAAAAATGCTAAGATCAAAAATTTTATTAATTAAAGTCCCCGGATATTCGAAAAAATGAAAACGTATAAAATTTAAACACTAAGCTGTTAAAAATTATCATATATTAACAAAATTAGCTAGTAGCAATTTGGTGAACAACACCAAGAACAAAAAAACTCAGTACGATTAATTTGGCTGTAGTAGTGTAGTGATTGTGGAGATTTCCCAAAATTTGCAGCCGAAAGACTGTATTTTTAAAAAGTTTTATTATTTTTATCCGAAGAAAAGACATTATTCAGTCTATCAGGTTTTTTGTTGATTCGATCTAGCTTTGGGTTCCTCAACTAAAATAAAATAAAAAAATAAATAAAAAAAAAAGAATATCTTTTGACAGTCGGATTTCAAAGAATTTTCCAGACAGTTTTTATAGCTCATACCAACAACTGTTACCATTTAGTGACGAGTAATCTCACTCCGCCAATTGTCGGTACTCTTTTAACTAAAAAGTTGCCGATTTTGTCAAGTTAAGAAAATAAAATAAATAGTATTTTTAAGTTAATTCCTGTGATTAAAATTCCTTTTTAATTTTTTTTTTTTTTCAAAAAAGATACAAGAACGCTTAACAAGCCAACCTACGGGTGAAACTCTATCCTGAAAATCAGGTGAATTTTCATAGCAACCAAAAGACAAACTGATCATTTTTTTTCTGTTTCACTAATAATTTTTTCCTCACCAATGACGCTACTTTTCTCAACCACATTTCAACATTTTTGTTAGTAACACAGGTCATCTTCAAATAAAAGGTGATAATGATTTCAGTCAAAAAATAAGTAGTAGGTAGACTCACTGAGATACAATTCCTGCATCTCTCTAAACCAAGTACAATAATTTAAAAAATATCTGGAAAGTGTTTTAGCGGAAAGTGCGACACCAAAATCTAAAGGAAAGCGAAAGAAAGATGCATTCAAAAGCTAAACAAAGTATTTTATTTAATAAGCGGAAAATTTTCGTTAGAAACAAAGAGAAAAGGATACTTGACAGTTGCGTAATATCAATCTTCATGGCAGTCAATGCTGGACAATCTCCTCACACATGAAGAAGAGATTTGAATAAAGCAATAGAAATATGGTTTTCCAGAATGCTGAGAATACTCTGGGCCGAACATGTGATCAATGACGAAGTTTTAAAGAAAATAAAAACAAAAAGGGCAATTTGACTTAACATCAGAAAGAGAGAGTTGAAATTTCTAGGGCAAATGAGGAAAGAGGATGTGGAAAATTTGATACTCACAGGGCATAAGGCAGAGACGGAACAAGGTTTAGGAGAGATAACGAAAAGACAAAATTTATTAAAAGCTACAAAAAGAAAAGACAGGAAATTATAGAGAACCATGATCACCAGCGTGTCCTGAATTGACCCCGGCACATAGAGGAGGAGGAGGAGGAGGAGGAGGAGGAAGAATACGTGGGTATGAGATAGAAGGGCTAGTCAAGTCTAAAAATAAAGAAAGGTGAATTATGGGTGCCTATATTTATTTCTGACCTCAGTTCTTAGATCTATTTAAAATTCCACCCTATCACTATTCCTCTACCTTTAAAATACAATTTTGAGTCTAGGTAAAAATATTTTTGATTGGGGTAACAACATTAACAACGAGAATCATAAGTGTTTTTTTTTTTCGTTGTTTTTTTTTGTTTTTTTTTTTGTCTTTTTCCACTCTCAGCTGATAATATAGACTCACCAACGAAATGATGTCAAATTTGAGAAGTTTGAAGTCATAACGTGTTTTCTATAAATTCTTAAATCAATCAAACTAATAATGTTTCTAAAAAGAGTGAGTGGTAGTAAGTAATTATTAATTGTCCATGAAAATGTTCCTTAGGCACAACACCACAAAATAACGAGTGGGCGGCTAAAAATCTGATATAAACTTTCCATAAATGCTGCTTTTATTTTATTTTATTTTCCTGTTCTAATTACTATGAATTTTGTTAGTAATTTCCCCTTCATTCTTTTTTAGGGAAAATCAATATAATAATAATAATATTTTTTTTTTTTTGCTTTTCGGAGCTTCCATAGAAAACCGCATTTCGGCATTATTATGTTCGTTGAGTTTATTTTCATGAAATCTACTTGATGAAATTTTGTTCCCAAATTCGGTAATGAGTCAGAAAATAAAATAATAAAGACTTCATCCTTTTTTTTATTTTATCCCAATCCACTATATTACAATCCAATTGTAATCATTATTACCGTTAATAATTTTATTTTTTACGTGATGTCATTCGTTATTTTTATATCGATCACGAATCCAAATTATCGCAATGCACTCGTTGAAAAAATAAAAATAAGAACTGAGATTGAGAGTGTGTTTAATTCTATTTTTCCAATGGAAACTACTGGAAAAGTTACTTTTTTTTATTTAAAAAAAAAACAAAAAAAAACGCGGAAATCGAAAGATATAAAAAAATGAAAAAGAAAAAAAAGACTAATAATAATACATTTTTGTCCTATGTTTCTTGTTTGGGACACTGTCCGTGTATGTATTGTGAATAATAACTCCTTATGTCAGAAATTCAGTCAGACTAATCAATAAACAAACAGTAAACACAGAGTTGATGTAATATTGAGAATGTAAACAGGAAGTATCACAGTGACAACGTATTTTCATGAGTTTTTTAAAACGCTGACATGTATCTTCATGTGTCATGCATAATTTGACTTGAGCAGTGGCTTAATGAAGCAATTTCTTTTTTTAATGAGTTTTTTTCAACAAAATGTTGTTTTCTTTTTAATTGTTTATTAAAATAAGGTCATTTTAATGATGGAATCATAAACCAATGGTTTGAAGTAGCTAATGTTGGCCTTAAAAACACATTGGCTTCTAAAGTAATAAATTAGAATAATAAGACAATGGGTTGAAGTCGCTAATGTTGGCCTTAGGATATAACTTAAATACTCATTTCATATGGCCTCAATATTCCCCTGTAATTGGTTAAATTTCAGAATTTTCTTTGGAGCTTGTAATGCTAGTTTTATGGGTTTGTTAAAGGTTATCAGAATCTATTCATAGCCTACATTTTGGCAGTTAGATCCTCGAATCTATCGTTGCTGGTTGTGAAGGAGTGCCCATAACTGTCCCAGTTTCAAGGCTCCAAAAATGTTGGCTTGCAACAGGACTTCAGCAACAAAAATGAATTGACTTAAGAAGCTTCATTTTTTCTGTTTATTTCTTCCAATATATGTACATGATCATGTAAATTTTATATACTGATGAAATTATATGCAGATGACATACACACACAACCATTTAAACAAAGTCAGTAATTTTATTTCAGTAGTCAAGAAAACAAATAGCTTTTCACATTAATAAAATATCAAAACTTCCTAGAGAATATACAGATAGTAAACTCATCTAGTTAGAAGTACCAGATAGCAATAGTTTGATCTTAGGCCGAGAGCACAGATGATATGACTGATGTTAAGCAAATGACTAGTTTGTCACACTTAAAGCCAAAGCAGAAGGCCAAGTAGCAACACGTTCAGCCAAGGTAGGGTAAACAGATACTACACTGATGGTAAACAGAGGGCTAAAGGGTGACAATTTCATCCTAGGTACACTACACATATACTAAACTGACGCTAAGGAGATGGCTAAACAGTAACAATTTGATCCTAGTTACACTACAGAGATACTAAACTGATGAAAAGCAGAGGGCTAAAGAGTGACAATTTGATCATAGATACACTAATATTAAAATGATGCTAAGATGATGGCTAAGGGTTACAATTTGATTATAGGACCACAACACAGATACTACACTGATGCTAAGCAGAGGGGTAAAGTGTGTCAATTTGATCCTAAGCACACTACACAGATACTACACTGATGTTAAGCAGAGGGCTAAAGGGTGACAATTTGATCATAGATACACTACACAGACACTAAACTGATACTAAGATGAGGGCTAAGGGTTACAGTTTGATCATAGGTCCACAACAAAGATACTACAATGATGTCATGCAGAGGGCTAAAGGGTGACAATTTGATCCTAAGCAGACAACACAGATACTAAACTGATGTTAAGAAGAGGGCTAAAGGGTGAAAATTTCATCCTAGGTACACTAACCAGATACTAAACTGATGCTAAGCATAGGGCTAAAGGTTGACAATTTCATCCTAAGCACACTACACAGATACTACACTGATGCTAAGCAGAGGGCTAAAGGGTGTCAATTTAATCATAGGCCCACAACACAGATATTACACTGATGTTAAGCAGTGGGCTAAAGGGTGACAATTTGATCCTAAGACCACTAAACTGATACTAAACTGATGCTAAGATGAGAGCTAAGGGTTACAATTTGATCATCGGTCCCCAACACAGATACTAAACTGATGCTAAGCAGAGGGCTAAAGGTTGACAATTCATATCATAGGCACACTACATAGATACTACACTGATGCTAAGCAGAGGTCTAAAGGGTCTCAATTTAATCCTAAGCACACTACACAGATACTACACTGATGTTATGCAGAGGGCTAAAGGGTGACAATTTGATCCTTAGCACATTACACGCATACTACAGTACTGTTAAGCAGAGGACTAAAGTTTGATAATTTAATCCTAAGCACACTACACTGATGTGAAGCAGAGGGCTTAAGTGTGATAATTTGATCCTAAGCACCCTACATTGATACTACACTGATGTGAAGCAGAGGGCTAAAGGGTGATAATTTTATCCTAAGCACACCACACTGATGTTATGCAGATGGCTAAAGGTTGACAATTTGATCCTAGGCACACTACAATGATACTATACTGATGTTAAGCAGAGGGCTAAAGGTTGACAGTTTAATCCTAAGCACACTACAATGATACTATACTGATGTTAAGCAGAGGGCTAAAGTGTGATAATTTAATCCTAAGCACACTACACTGATACTTCACTGATGTTAAGCAGAGGACTAAAGGTTGATAATTTAATCCTAAGCAGACTACACTGATACTACACTGATGTTAAGCAGAGGGCTAAAGATTGACAATTTAATCCTAGGCACACTACACGGATACTACACTGCTGTTAAGCAGAGGGCTAATGGTTGATAATTTAATCCGAAGCAGACTACACGGATACTACACTGATGTTAAGCAGAGAGCTAAAGGGTGACAATTTAATCCTAGTCTTGCTACATAGATACTAACCTGATGCTAAACAGAGGCCTAACGTGTGACAATTTGATCCTAGGCACAGTACACAGATACTACACTGATAAAATGCAGAGGATTCAAAGTGCCACAGTTTGATTTAGGGCATGCTACACCGATACTAAAATGATGCTGAGCAAAAAGGCTAAAGGGTGACAATTTGATCATAGATACAGTACACAGACACTAAACTGATGCTAAGTATAAGGCTAAAGGTTGATAATTTGATCCTAGGTACACTACTCAGATACTAAACTGATGCTAAGCAGGTGGCCAAATGGTGACTATTTGATCCTAGTTACACTACACAGATACTAAACTGATGTTAAGCAGAGGGCTAAAGTTTGATCAACTGATCCTAGGTACACTACACAGATACTTCACTGATGCTATGCAGATTGCTAAGGGGTAGTAATTACTGGTTACACTACATTGATACCACATGGATGCTAGGCAGATGACTACAGGGTAACAATTTGATCCTAGGCACACTACACAGATACTACACTGAATCTAAGCAGAAGACTAAAGGTTAACATTTTGATCCTAGGCACACTACACTGATACTACACTGATGCTAATCAGAGAGCTCAAGTGTGACAATTTGTTCCTAGGCATGCTACACAGATACAACACTGATGCTAAGCAGAGGGCTAAATTTTGAAAAACTAGGTACATTGATTGATTAATTAGTTACTTTCATGAGGAGCAATAATTTTAAAACAAACTTGAGGTGCCGATCTATCAAAACCTGATGTATCTACCAGTGTTTGTTTTACAAGAACTGTAACAATGCCATTCATTGCTCTAAAACATGATGTGTGATGTGGTCGCTTGTGACGGCACTAAATTCCAATTTTGCATGTTATAAAAAACCATGTGGATGCAATTTTGTTGAAGACCTTGATTGATTTCTTCCTGGTTTATATTTCCACTTGTGCGAATTTTCAAGTGAGAGAGAGGAAGACGACTAATGGTGGTTCTAGCGGCAGGTCATAAATCTGCTCCCTACGGGGATGATATCTTAATTCCATCTGCAACCAGCTGACCCAGGGGTCAGTTTGTACATTTCACTTACAATCTTATCCCTCTCAGTTTAACTGCCTCTGCAAAACTCACCAGCAAACTCTGCCAACTCCAATTCATCCCAAAATTTTTCCTTTTATATTTCGCCTTTTGTGCGATGGAACACTTCCAGTTCTGGCCTGAGAGGCTTCTAGAATCACATAGGGTCTTCTAGAAAAGACCAGATTTCTCCCAAATCATCTCAAATCAGGAATCCTTTGTTATTTATTTATTTACTTAGCAGATCAGATTTCTGGCCTAATTATATCTAGCACTGGTTGATCACATTCACCTGTGAAAGGCTGGCATGCTCCTGAGCTGTGTTGACCTTTCTCACTGAGAGACCAACTTTAAAAGCTTTTCACAGAATATCTTCTGTTGTTTGGTGACTGAATGATCAGTTAGCCTACATGGTAGCAATTTCTAGTGTTGCTAAAAATTCTTTGTTATCTTATTTTCTTAAATTAAGTTTTATTTTTATTTTTAAAAGAACCTAATATAAATTTATGGTGAAATTTTTCACATACTACCCTTTACATAACAGAAACACAGACCCCAGTTATGTCATGGACATATATATATATATATAAATCAGTATCACCCCATGTAAGGCAGTAAAGCCACTAAGACACAAGGGGTTACAGGGTGTGGAGGAATTAGGAACAGAAACATTAATAATGAGTGGGAAGAGGAAATAGTAATCAGGATAACAGTAAATAGCAATTGACATTGCATTTAAATTTTTGCAGATTAAAGTTGGTTGGAAAGCATGGAGCCAGAAGGGAGTTTCACAAGCAAGAAATGTGAGAAAAGAAACTGTTAGACTAAAATGTATGGTTACATCTATCCAGCTCAACTGTAAATTGATGAGGTCTCAATGCTAGTTTAGTACTGGGCTTAAATTAATAAAGTCTAGGTGCCATAGTGAAGAGCTCATTCAGATAATTACCATAAATGTATTTATAAAAAAGACACAGAGAGGCAACCTCACAGTGGTAGGAAAGTGACTTATTTTGATAAGGAATCTAAAACATACAAGCTATGGTTTCATAAACCAGATTAAATCTTGTGTGACATTCAACTAAACTCCAAGTCATCACCAGCCAGAATGCTCCTGTATAGTTTAAAACTAACTGGGTGTATTGCTACTAGAGTCATTAATTTCTTGCATTTTTTTAAAAGCTGCTACTCAAGTAGGTATTACTAAACTATAATTTCTGATTGATATATAGGGCCATCTCTAATGTAACTTTTTAGATTTGCAAATGGACCTATTTAAATCCAATACCTGTATACCTATCTTCAGTCAACAGACAGAATATCTAATGGTGTGGTGAAGATTCGTTTGATATTAACATTCCAGGATTTTGCTTTTCCTATAAGTAAACACATTGAAAGACTTCTTTAAGTGTTTTTAGAGGCTCCTATATAATAACCATTTGAAATTGATTTGAATATTTTCATTGGCATAAAATGTTTTTGGAACCATTTTGTAATTGGATAGTTTAAATTTTTATATTTAACATGAGAACTGTAGTGTCTCTTTTTTGTCTATTGGTGCAGTATGTCAGCCAAACATGTTTTTATGACTTACTAGTTTAGTAGTTCTATGTTACTATATTACACATTTGTTTAGGTGACACTTAGATCCTACACAGAGTGCAAAGATAATACACTAATACTGAGCAGAAAGCCAGATAGTGACACATTGATTCTACACAAAGTGCACAGATACTACACCACTTCAAGCATGTTCTGGCAACCCATCATAAAACTAGTCAATGGTTATTTTTTTCATAGTATCCTAAGTCAAAATACCTGAAGAAGAATTGCTGTTACATTCATGAGATTAGGTTAGATTAAAAAATATGGTGCATTATATCATTTCATTTCTCAAAGATGATATGCTACACCTTTTTATAGAATTAAAATTAATAAAATAGACAGGTCTATTGTGTAGCAGAATGTTTCTCAAATTTTGGAACCAATCTGGAGACAGTTGCTGTCATTTCCTGTTGTACACTGATTTTTGTATGTTCATTGCTTTTTAGCAGGATTAACAAATAACATCTAAGGTTGCAAAATATCTGGTTATTTTTATATAATTTTGTCAATCTTTAACCTTCATGCCTGTAAAAACAAGTTTGTCAAAAGAAC
Organism: Acanthosepion lycidas; assembly: GCA_963932145.1. Classification (NCBI taxonomy): domain Eukaryota; kingdom Metazoa; phylum Mollusca; class Cephalopoda; order Sepiida; family Sepiidae; genus Acanthosepion; species Acanthosepion lycidas. The sequence continues at coordinate 58,903,254 of OZ010579.1, read as the reverse complement.
AGTTATTCCCTTGACACCGCTATTACTGTATACACTTTTGACTGCTTCAACAACATTTATCGTTTTAAAAAAGAGATGATTAGAATTTTAATAAAACCCAAACATGAAAGTGATTTTATACATTTTCTTTATTCTTAAGAATTGACTATTAATATATTAAACACTATTTATTTATTAGATTGAATAAAAAACTTGTTTTTTATAGTTAATTATAAAATGATAGATAATAAATATTGCATTGTAATAATTCTTTAATAAAAATATTGCTTTTTAAATTTGTTTCTTTATAAAATGGTAAATAATAAACATTGCCGACAGAGTTAAAAGTGTATACAGTAAAAGCAATGTCAAGGACATAACTGTCCTTTTGGTACACTGATGTTTTACAGGCACAAAGGTTAAACATTGTCACTATTTCTATGTTCTGAGATTTTTTTTAACAAACTTAATCCACCAAGTTCCATTTAAGGTTCAAAAGGTGAAGATCAACTCTACCTAGATTGAGTGTCACTTCCTGTCATTGTGACCAAAAACAGGAGCATTGCTGCCATATCTTTGCTTGAGCTTCTCAATAACACTTTCCCAGCATGAGTAATGTTCAAAATCTTTTATGTGGTTTTGTGGAGGAATAATTATTCTCCAATCTGCTGCTTTTTCCCCACAGATACAATGTTACAAGCCTGTCACTAGTCTTTTGCTAATTCCATGGCAAATATTTGAATGAGATTGTGGCAGACATGTTGTGGGATGTGTCAGTTAAAATCACATATTAAACTGAATATAAGAAGAAAGTTTCACATATGATTTTTTCCCAAGAATTGCCTCTTTGTGGAACAGGCACCCATAAACACTACAACATTAACATCTTCAGCTCAGTTGTTATCTATTCTCCTTATCCCACCATCTCCTGTCAGAACTCATTTACTCATTTAAATACTTATATTTTATTTCTTTCCATAATACCAGGAGCAGAAAATTATCATGATACACTGAGTAAAGATTAAATGATATATTTCAATTTATTGAATAAAATATGAATATATTGTTTAAAGTTACATTTGTGGATCCTTCACCCGACCAACAAAAAGAGGTATATTGAACCTCTTGTCAACAATGCAGAAAAAGAATGGGTGATTGACTTGGAACTTTGAATGTTTCACCTGAACTGATCTTTGTATTATAATTGCTGTTGCAGCTGCAGCTTCTGTGCCTTCTTCATTAACCTCAACAAATGCCCTGTGAATAATTTTACTCACGTGAAACTGCCTCGCATCACTGACTATTTTTGTCAAGTTGCATTTCTGTTCGTTAAATAAATCAGTTAACCCCATCTCATACAAAATATCATTCAACACAAATTTGTTTTCCAAGCGGAATTTGGGCAAAGACACTTCCACTTCACTTTTTCTGAATCCTTTCCTTTCTGCCAAACTATGGAAAAATCCTGGGTTTAGTTTCTGTTCCAGTGCACTAAGACCATCAATTTCATCTGGAAGGACAACAAACATACTCAAACTATTCCCCACATAAGGAAGTTCAAGAATCTTGCAACCAAAATCCTCGTCTTGTTTGAAGTAAAATTTTTCTTTGATATACATTGTGTTACGCTTGGCTGTCTGGAATGAATTCAAGAAAAAATCTCTTTTTTTTGTAAATCTTTTGGGAAACTCTTCAGCCCACCTTCCTTTAAAATAAATGGCATTAAGTAAAACAAGAACAGTATTAGCATTCAAGTCCTTCTGAGAAAGAAGATTCTGAATTTTTTCATTAGTATAATCAGCAACCCATTTATTAATGACATCTACTATTTGAGGTGCATTATTAGCAAAGTCTACACTTTCAATTGCCGATAAATAAAACTGAATTAGTCTGGATTTGTAATTATAAAAAATAGGAATATCTATATCTATATAAATGCGGTTGGCTGATTTCAAAGTGAAGTTCTTACTATCTGATTGCAAGAGGTTCAAATATTTGTTGTTGGCAAAATGGATCCTTTCTTTCATTAAAGATATGTTTAAAATATTTTCCAACTGTTTAGCAGTGTTACCCTTTGCTCCTAAATAAAGCATTGACAGGCAAGTGGCAATGCTGTAGGGGGACAAGAATAAATTATCATTGTTGTTTACACGTACTGCATTGTAGAGATTTGATGTAAAGACATCCAAAGAGATAGCCAAATCACCAGGATTTCCATTATTGAACAGACAATTGTTTGCAGCATCTATAATATAAGAAAAAAAGTAAATGCATGAAAACTATCATAAAATTAATTGAAAACGTCTCAAAATATATTTGATTAATATTTACGTTAACCAATTTTGATAGAATCTACAAAGACATATCTGAAATGAACTCTATAGTTATTAAAGCCGGTTCAACCCAAACATAATGTGTAACTACTGCTGGTTCCTCCAGAAAAAACAGCTCAATGTACAAATGTAAATGTCTTAAAAATTTCTGAATATATAAAATGCATTTGTTCTGTAATTTGCAATTGTCATGTAACATTTCTAAATTTCCTTTGGATATAAATTTACTATTTATTAATATACTATCTGCCCTGAATATATATGTATTTATATGTATGTGTTTATATGTATGTGTTTATAAAGCTTGCTTGAGATTTGAAATTGATAGTCAATATGTTGTGTTTATTCCTATGTTCAGAATGTCATTCTCTCTTCCCTCTCTCTCCATGTATATATATATATATATACATCTAAGGGGGTTTACTTTCTTTAAAAGGATAATTGAACCTTGATAGGCTATGAATATCTCTGTATTCAGATGTTGTAAATCATACTGGATCAGATGGGGATTTACACAGGTTTGAACTCTGTCTGAGTGTAAACTTTCTTTATTAAATATCTGAAATGTGCAGACCAGTAGATGTAATTCACACTGTTTAAGAAAAGAAAACAGGGCATCTGTTCAAACATGGGTATCCATAAGATAATAGTAGGAGTAGTTAGAAATAGTATTAGATAAAAATCCATTGATTCCTTAAACTATACAAATTAGAATCAAATACAGATAAAATGTGGATCAGAATCTAGCAGAATAATAAGATAAAGAACAAATAGGAAACGTTTATCAATTGAACATGTTTCACTTTTATTAAGGTTTCATTAAAGAATGAGATATGGACAAAAAAAAGAAAGAAATTCTTAAAATTCAAATCAAACAACACAAAAGGAAAAATACCAAAATTTCTTTCTTCTTTTTGTCTATATCTGATTTCCTTAGGAAACTTTAATTAAAGTGAAATATGTTAGATTGATAAGGTTCTCTGTTTGTTCTATATATATATATATATATAAAAACTATTGGATCAAACAAGTCTTCTGGAAATAAAACAATATTTTTATTTTCTATTATCTTTACAACCATTGTCTTCATTTTGCAGTTTGACAGCTATGTAGAATTAACTAGAAAGTGGCTTGTCATATACATCACTGTTACCACTACTGAAATGCCTTTCCACCACTTAGCTGTGCTCACATCCACTGTTTCGTCTCTGTAAATGTTCATCAACTGTCAATGAATATCAATATTTTTTCATAGATAAATTCAATGGCAACTTTATGCTTCATACTTTTATGTTAAATGCTATTTTGCAAGATCTGCAACAAAGAGAAAAAAAAAACACTAACTTCTCCCTCTGATGTCATGACATTACTTTCAGAGCAACCATCATATTGTACATCAGGCAATTTTGTAATCTTCAGTGGGGTTACAAAAAGTATGCACTAGAAACACGAGATTTCCAAGATAAACAGAACATCTCTGCATGTGAAGCATTGCAAATTGCATTACAATATAATGTTTCAATAAAAATTGCATTACAATATAATGCTTCATCACACAGTTAATAATGAAGTAGCAACTCAAGTTTAGAAATATGCAGTTATTTGTACAAACTCTACCAGTATTCATTTTATTTTAATAATCCATCATTTGCTCCCATAATTCTTCTTTGGGGTTGCTTTTACTTTGGAGCTGATCTCTGCTATTTTTGCTGCATTTTTAACCATTTCCATCCTAATGGGATATATGCATATATATATATATATATATATATATATATATATATATATATATATATATATATATATATATATCCTAAGGAAATATGTCTTAATAATCTTTTTTAAATGTCATATCATGATGTCAGTGATCATGTCTTTCTGCAGATATTTTTTCTTTATAATCTTTGAATTGCTATGACTTCTTGGCAAAGACATAAAGTGGTTTTCCTTTGCTTTTTTTTTTGGGGGGGGGGAATTCACTGTGATTCATCTCCTAGACTACTTGCCATTTACCTCATAGCTATAGGCAGAAAAGATGGATTCTTGCCTTTCCCAAGTACATTAGTGTGAAATGGACACAATAGATTCAGCTGAAAATTGTTCCTCAGTTCTAATTTCCTCATCAATAACCATTACACTACCTGCATATCTTTATAATCAGACTAGTTTTTAGAAATGAAGGAAAGGCGCATTAGAATAAATGAAAGATGCCTTCCATAAGCTAAGCAAAATATTAAGTAACAGGAAAATTTATTTAGAAAGTAAGGAAAGAGTACTGAACTTGTTATGTAATATCAGTCCTCCTAAATGGAAGTGAATATGGAGCAATCTTCTCACAGATAACTTGAAGCTACAAAAATATGGTTCTACAGAAAGATGTTGATGGTACCATGGATTGAACATGTGAGCAATGGCAAAGTTTTAGGGAAAATGGAAACCAAAAGGACAATTATACTTTGAATCAGAAAGAGTCGGTTGAAATTTCTTGGAAATGAGGAAAGAGAACTTGGAAAATTTGATACTCACAGGACATTGAAGGCAAGAGGGACAGAGGAAATCAGCAAATAACTTACCTAACAAGCTTGTATAAATGGTAGGTACTAAAGGCCTCATGAACTCATCATTATAAAATCATAAGAAAAATTATTTGTACTAAACTAAGATTAAAAGATGTAACCAGTCATGTTACATAGAATGTGGAGGTTACTGTGATTATCTCTTTTTTCCTTAAAAAATATATGCAAATGAAATACGTTTTTGTTCTCTCATGAAATAAAACACGTTTTATCCAATTGGATTAAATCAGTATTTTAACAAGATAAATGTGTTCTTTATATTTTCTCTAAATCATTTAATGTTAAGAAATAAAACATTTCAGCTGATAGTACAGATTGTATTAAGTCAAATAATTTCAATGATAAAGTCACTTATTTCTAATTCCCAACCAAATTGTTTCTATTTGTTTTCCAATTTGACATTAAAGACATGAACCTCACTTACCTGAGCTGAGGAAACTACAGACAACAGTTAGAAATGAAAACAAAATTTTCCACATGTTGCAATTATTGAATTCACAAGAAAGAAAATCAAATGACTATTTCTGATAACATTAGTGTTACTGGAACATTGTTTCAATTCATTTTTATTTAAAAACTGCAAGAAATTGAAAAGAAGAAAGAAAGAATATTCCACCAATCTTCTAACAATGACATAGTGACAGTATGAATATAATTATATGATTGAATTTTTATCTCAATACAAAAACCCCAGCTGTTTGACAAAGCAACTTCATTAGGGATTTGACAAATGCTTATTCTGACAACATTTGGGAAAGCTGTCATCTGACAAAAAAAAGTTGGCCTACTGAAAATTTATATATATCCAAATAGCAAAAGATTGATTTCTTTTGTTTTAAAAGAAAAAAAAAATGATTTTAATCTATGCACCTTATGAACCAATCCTGACAAAATACAAATAAAAGGGACAGAACGTTACAAAAAAGAAGCTGATTTCCATACAGATGTTTCATTTAGGGCTAAACAAATCTGATAAAAAAAGAAAAGAAACCAGACAAAATGATAACAGAGTTGCAAATTGTTATGTGCTAGCCATGTCCTTCAGGTCACTTTGAGCCATGAAGGAAACAATATTCAACAACTAAGTTAAAGAGAAAAATAAAAAGGTTCAAGTTCACAATACATTCTTATAACTGTTTCAATTGTGTTGCTAATGTAAAATCTGCCATATTTACAAAGTTATATGCACAAAACAATGCTAAAATGGATACATTGGAATACAACCACAAATGTTCTAACAGCTACACACTTCAGCATATAAAACACAATATTCACATATTTTCTTCTTCCAATCATGCTACACATGAGAAATTTTAACAATACCACTGATTCACTTTATACTGGACTAATTCTTGTTGACATGTTCACTTGTATCTCAACTTAACTATTCAAAATCTTCCTTCATTATGCTACAAAGAATGGCAACATTTTAAAACATTACTATATATTGACAAAATATATTCTAGTGTCAGATTACTCCACTTTGTCTCCCAGAAGACCTCTCTTAATGCTTGCTAGATAGCATTGTATCAAACATTATGAATGGAAGGACACAAACCCTCTTTCTCTCTCTATCTCTTTTCTCTCTTTACACATAGGTTACAATAGCTACAAGATTAGCCTTGTTTACTCCCCGAGGAACTTAATCCCCAGTTATACCCTGTGTTGCAGGGTGAACTACTAGATTTTCTTCCCTTTTCTGAGGTATTTGGTTCTGTATATAAATAAAAAAATACATATATATATATGAAAGGATAAAGAACAAATAAATATTTGTCAATCTAACATATTTGACATTTTATTAAAATAAAAGTGAAATATTTTAGATTGATAAACATTTCCTATTTGTTGTTTTTCCTATCATTCTGTTAGATTCTGATCCATATTATATATATATATATATATATATATATATATATATATATATATATCAAGTATGTGGTGCAGTTCAATTTACATTACATGAAAAATTAATACAAAAAAACATGTTTTTTGTATGAATGATTCATGTAATATATATATATATATATATATATATATATATATATATATATATATATATATATATATATATAGGTGTATATATGTATATATATATGTATATATAAATAGATGGATAGATAAATCGGTATACATTATGTTTGGTGAGCAATTTAAGTTTTATTGGGGACAAGATATACTTATATCTTGTGCCCAACGAGTTGGGTAATGAACAAAACTTAATTTGCACAACAAACATAGCTATATGCATATTAATTAATATATATGTCTTAGCACAGTCTAACCACATCAAGCACTATTATGTCTACACCTCTTGCTAATATCTAAAGATATGTAATAATGGCTGTCATCCAACAAGTTGTCCTTCCATCCCATCATGTTAATTCCATCATGTTAATTCCCATCATGTTAATTCCCATCATGTTAATTCAGTGATCTATAAATATGAATGTAGTTGTGGACTCATCTACATAGGGAGGACTTCCCAGTGTTTAGATTTTACAGCATTTACCTTCCAGAATTTTGAATCCGGCCTCTAGCAAAAAGTCAACTGTTTAATACATCCAGGTCATCTATCACTCAACATGTTATTAATAGCAGGAGCTGTGTTACAGACTTTAGTGTGGACCGTTTCTCTATTTTGTCTCAATCACATTCATTATATCATCTCTAGAGTTTCTATATATCAGATCCCACAAGCCTTCACACTGTAAACAGAGGGATTGTTTGCTGGGTCCATATATTATTGGTCTCTAGTTTTCCTTGAATATTTTTTTTTGTTTTTTTTCTCCCACATCAGTATCCTATAAATTAATTTACACATTTATCTTTTTAATTCCCACAATAAAACTTGATAAGCTGGGATGAAACTGTTTGTTTTTATGTGACACAAGATTTCATATGGCTGTACAGCCCCTTAAACATATCAATGAAATTGTGTGGGCATCCAAGCTTAGCAAGAACTTTCCAAAGACCATCACAATTGACAGTATCAAAAGTTAAATCTACGAATACGTGGTACAGAGGCATGTTCTGTTCCAAACATTTTTCTTGCAGTTGTCAGGCGGAGAATATCATGTCAATTGTTCCCCTTCCATGTCAAAAGCCACATTGTGGCTCAGGGGTAATATATGAGAACATATATGTGATAGCAGCCTGTTAAGAAGTCTGGCCAAGATATTTCCAACAGATTCAAGGAGTGTTATGCCACATTGATTGTCACAATTTGACTTGGATCCTTTTTACTTATACAGATAAACAAGTATACCATTAATTCAGTCAGTGGGAATTGGTGTTCCTTCCCAACACTCACAAAGCTATGCACAATTGCATTCACATTTTTCCTCTCCATACTGCAGTAGATCCACAGGTATGCCATCCATCCCTGGAGCTTTATCAGCATTAATCTGACTAATGGCCAGGTCAGTTTCTTCCTTAGATGGTTAAACATCTAAACCTGTGATGATGTCACACTGTGGAAAACTTTCTATAGCAGTTTCATCTACCTTTGAGGATTGAAAAATAGATCTGTAGAGTACTGATGCCATCACTTCATGATACCCGCAGAATCGTTTCTTAAGACTGATCTGTCTTTGGATTTGAGAGGATCCACAGAGGCTGAAGGTGAACCAAATACACATCAGAAAAGAGAAGTAGAGTCACTTCATGTTGTGTGTATTAGCTGCTTTTTGTATTTCACTTGATATGTTTGACCACCACTTGTTTTTCATTTCTCTCAAGGCACGTTGCCAGTTTGCTTTGTGCGTCTTAAGTGATTTTTCAACCTGTGGTCTGTTATTCAGATTATGACTAAGGATGGACTTGACCAATGAATGCTTTGTCTCAAGTAGCTGGCTGATTTTATCATTATCGTCAAACCAGTTTTTTGTGTTTCTTCTGGTTTAGTCCGAGTACGTCAATGCCGGTTGTACAGACGTGCTCCTTGAAATTATCCCAAGATCCATCAAAGTTGGTGTTGTTAAGGGCATCAGAAAGTTGCTGACTGACACCAGGCTGTTTCATTTTCTCCACATTCATGTGCTTTGGTATTTTAATTCCAGTCATAAGTACTTTCCTTCTGACCTGCAATTTAAATTTCCCCTGCTTATATGGTCCGTATCATACTAAGCACTGCGTAAAACATGGACACTGAATACATCTTTCAAATCACAGCTTCTGGTAATAATATGGTCGATCATGTGTCTAGGTTTTGATCTTGGGTAGGTCCATGTCACCTTGGGTTTCAGTTGACAGGGAATTGTCAAATGAAATAGCCAATGACAGTGGTGTTAAGCAGGGAGACATTCCCGCACCTACCTTGTTCTCTATTTACTTTGCTGTGACTCTCTCATATGCGTTTCATGATTGCAACATTTGAATTGGTCTTCGATTTCAAATGATCAGTAAAAAGGTTTAATTTCCAAAGGTTTAACGCCAAGTCCAAGACCTTCAATACCCTTGTGCATGAGCTATTGTATGCTGATCACACTGTCTTTGTTGCACATTCTGAGAGGGATGTATAGATGGACCATTTTTCACCTGTTGCATTTGGAATAATCATAAGCCTGAAGAAAACCAAAGTAATGTTCACTCCTCCTCCTGGTATGCATTATATATATGTCAATGGCACTTGTTTAGGTGTTGTGGATATATTTGTATACCTTGGCAGTACATTGTCTTGAGACGAATCTCTTAATGCTAGTACATACTCAAATCCAAAAGGCCTTAGTTGCATTTGCATAGTTAGAGAAACATTTGTAGTCAGACAGAGGCATCACCAGCAGTACTAAAGTAACAGTTTACCAAACTTGTGTACTGACCGCCTTGTTGTATTCTTCAGAAGTCTGGATGATTTATTCTCATCATCTGAAATGGCTTGAGCACTTTCATCAAAATTGTCTAAGGAGAATCCTTAACATAAAATGGCAGTCTATGATACCAGACACCACTGTTCTTCTCAGGGCCTGCTGTCCAAGCATAGAAAACTTATTGATTAAAAACCAGATGAGATGGTCCGGACATGTGATACACACATGGATGACAGTAAGTTGCCAAAGCAGCTATTTTATGGTGAGCTTGCAAATGGTAAGCGCCTTCAGCATAAGCCAAAAAAGAGATTTAGGGACTGTGTGAGGATTAACTTGAAAGAACATAGGGTGGGGGTGTATGACTAGGAAAACCTTGTTAGCGATTGCAATAAGTGGTGTAGGGTTGGGAAAACCTTGTTAGTGATTGCAATAAGTGGCGTAGGGCTGTTGTAGAAGGATGTAGAAGTCAGAAGAGGAAAAGAATTTAGAACATACAACACTGAAAAGGGATTTGAGGAAAGGTATTACCAAGAGCTTTGAAGACAGCACTGCAAGCTGGAAATGCAAGGCATGTGGTTGAATCCTAATGTCAAAAGGTGGGTATGTTAATCATCTGAAATTACATGAGACCCAGTGATACTGCATGTTTGATCTGCAGGGAAGTATGTGAATTGACATCTGGATTGAAGAGGGAGATGGTCATACACAAGGATGACCTACCACAGCAACATACACTTAATCCTGTGAAGACTGGAGCACATCTGTCATCTGTGCTATAGGCTTTGCAAATCAGCTGCTGATTTGAAGAGTCAATTTCGAAGTCATTTGAGAGGAAACAATGATCAAGGTTGAATGCAGGTCTTGATGGGCAAGACGGTAGTCATTTGTGAAGATGGGACAATCAACATAGATATATATATGTGTGTGGTGTGTGTGTGGATATATATATATATATATATATATATATATATATATTAGTGGGTGGACAAGTGGTTAGTGGCCTTGTTCAAATTGTTGATCATGCTAGAGAACACGCTCTCTCCCAGAAAATGTAAGTAAGGTCTACTCAACATAGTTACAGTATAAACCACAGGTGGGCTCTGTGGGTGTTTAACAAACACAAAACAAATGTGCCTGGGAAAGCATCTGCAATAGGGAATGGCTAGCTACCCTAGTATATGAGTAACCATGAATTTGAATTGCCTTCTATTATATATATATATATATATATATATATATATATATATATATATATATATGGGTGTGTGTGTGTGTGTATATATATATATATATATGTATGTATTTATATATGCATATATATATATATATATATGTATTTATATATGTATATATATATATATATATATATATATATATATATATATATATATGTATATATATATATATATATACGTGTGTGTGTGTATATATATATATATATTTATATATGCATATATATATATGTATATATATTTATATATGCATATATATATATATGTATATATATTTATATATGCATATATATATATATGTATATATATTTATATATGCATATATATATATATATATGTATATATATTTATATATGCATATATATATATATATGTATATATATTTATATATGCATATATATATATATATATATGTATATACATTTATATATGCATATATATATATATGTATATATATTTATATATATATATATATATATATATATATATATATATATTAGCAGCATGGCCCAACGTTGCCTGTGCTTGATTCAAAAATCGTATGACTCATACAGCAATCGCTATCACTTGACTTAAAATATTTTTGCCCTTCCTTGCCTTTAAAGAAGTGCCCTTTGCTGTGCTGATGTTGCTACATGCCTTACTTCTTGCCTATCTCACACTGCGAATTTTTTCTAAGCTCTATACTAACATTAAATCTGTTACGAAAAAAGAACTAAACAAAATGAACACAAAACGATCAGCTTTAGAAAAGGACTCGTAACTGGAAAAACCGAATGAAAAAAGAATGTTAACAACAAATACTTTTTCACACCCTACTTCTGCGGAATCAGAATCAACGTTGAGTTTAAGCAAGTGAATGAGCCAATTGGAGTAAAGTGCCATACAGATTTAAATTTTTCCCACTTGTACAAATGCAGCTATCAATTTTTTTTGCCTGCTAGCATGCTAGTTAACATTCGTGTCAGTCAGCTCTCATGCTGGCCAATAGAATCTTCCTGCCTATTCATGGCAGCCAGTTATAGGCTCTCACTCTGACCAGTAGAAAATGGCCGCAAACTACATGAAAACTGCCGTAGAAGCATGAAAAAATCGATTATTTCCACTATCGATGGGAGTTGGGAAATGCAACGTCAGTCTTGGCCTTGCTGCTAACTTGGAGCATGTGCATGTAAATTTTGGTGCAAATCCATCAAAAATTGCATCCGTGCATTCGTTACACATCCTGCCTTATATATATATATATATATATATATATATATATATATATATATATATATATCATCTTTTCCTTGTTACCTTTTCCTTGTTATAACAATAGTTTATCTACAAGCAGAATTTTCTGGTATTCCATGTCCTGAAGAAATTATAGTAACAATTATCTTCTAAATAAATAAACAGCAAATTCTGTCTGTCTATTTGTATGTCTGAAACCCATCTAACTTGGGCCACACTTGCTCTGCATAGACAAATGCTGAAATCAAGATGATCCCAGGATTGAAAACCTATTCTTCATCTGCTACTTGAACATTCAGCATTGGGATTTGTTTTCTAGATGATGAGGGATCAGTTAAAAATTAAAATTTTAAAATAACTGAAAAAAAATTGGTGATTTTAAGTTTATAATTTATGTTGAGTTTAAAGTAACACAAAAATTTTGTCAATTTAAAAATTTTTGTTTTAAATTCAGTTTAAAATATCTCAAAAACTTTGTTAATTGAGAAAATCAATTTTATTTTTCATGACATAAAATTTTTAATTTCCTGCAGATTTTGTGATTTGAAAAATTCAACTTAATTGAAATTTCACAGTTAATGATTTGAAAAACTCAATTTTCAGCCTGAATTTGAATTTTAGTCCAAATTGGTCTTTTGATGGGAAGTTCCATGGTGTGAATTGAAGAATTCAATGTTATTTCTTCAAAATTATCATTGCAGTTTTCTAAGCTGGACCTGAGATTCCTTTAGTTTTGGGACAGATACCCAATTAGCATTCCACAAAAGCTAGCTTAAAAGTCTAGTAAAATATAAAAGAATGAGTTGTCTGTACATTTTGAGCAGAATAAAAGCTCAGAATAAAATCAAACTATAACATCATCATCAAGTGATTAACTTCAAATATTAGATTGCCAGTTGTATATGCTTCTTATTATAGATTTAAAAACTTTGAATGACCAACTTTTATTCCAATGCTTTATCAACATAATAGTTTCTCCACAACTTACATTTTGTTCCATTGTGTATATTAGGTCTGTACTGATTGCAGAGATTTGAAAGTACACAAGCGTCAAATACCTATTTGCTTATTTTACAGTTGTGTACCTTCAAAACTCTGCAAACAGTACTGACCTACTTAAAATTGTGGATGTTGGAGAAGTAATGTGGTGGTCTGTTAGTGTTTAGATGTGGAAATTACCATAGTAGGGGTTTATTTGTTTACAGATGGTTATCTTTGGATAACATCCTTAATCCAAATATGCATCAATTTAGGGCATTTTAAACATGCATGCAAAAATAATTAATACAAAGATATATATTGCATGTACTGATAAAAATTTATATCTCTCAAAATAAAATATACAAAAATATTCAAAGAATTCATAAGTTCCTATCAGAAAGTCCTTAGCATATATATATATATATATATATATATATATATATATATATATATATATATATATCCAAGTATAGTATTGGTGTATACAGAATAAATTCCAATAACCCAAAAATATTATTCCTAAAATAGTGTTCAATTTGAAAATGACCAATCAACATACAAGTATATGAGAATTCAAAAAACTTTACAATGAACATTGGTTATAAATATTAATGCCTTAATGTTAGGGTTAGACTAAAATAGAAATCATTCTAATTAATATTAAATTTTATTATAAAACTGAAAATTACCCATTTTAAATCTTAAATTTAATCTGTATTAAGTTTAAAATATTATAAAATTATTTAAAAAAGAAACTGAGGAAAAATATATATTTTATTATTTATTTTGTTTTATTTGAAATGCCAAAATCTCAGTTAGAATTTTATACTTGTATTTTGATAGGTCATTGCAGCTTAGGTAACAGCATTTCCCCTATCTATGGGGTGTTTGGTTGATTTGAACCTTTTAAAACTCTTTATTTTATATTCAACACCATCACTTGATAAGACACCAGAAGTGTTGAAACAAAATGGCTATTTTGTAGTGATTTTATAACATATTTATGTTATAATTTTCGAATAAATTACATATCTCTCTCTCTCTCTCTCTATATATATATATATATATATATATATATGAGAGAGAGAAGAGTCTTTGTTAATGTGTATGTAGGTATGTAAGTATTTCTTGATAGCAGTAATTCTTTTGACTCTTTCTTTGGGATTTTTAGGTGTCCCAAACTTTAGAGTAAGGGATGGCAGATAAAATTCTTTATTCTGAATAGCAACGAGAATTGCTAGGCATAGTGCCTATGTTTGCCAGTTGTTCTCTATTTATACTTGTCTAATTTGCATATGATACTACAATAACCTTTTGACTACTTTTATTTATTTATTTTTTTTTTTCTTATCTTTTTGTTTTTATTTCTTTAGGGCAAACCAAAATATTTTGCCAACTTTTAGCTTTCTATTTTTTTTTTTTTAAATAGTGATCTTTATATTTTTTTATCACTACAAAGTAGACTCTTTGATATTATATAGTATAACATTAAATTTTAAATAGTTTATAACAAAAAGTGTATGATTCAGAATATTTTTCTGGAGTTGATTCAAACTCTAATACACAGATTCTTTATGCTTGTAAAAAAAATCATTTTCTGTAGTTGAGCATAATTATTCACACAAGGTTTTAAAGCAACAATTTTAATTTTTCAAAAACATAAAAATAAAAATTACGCTCAAGGGAAGTAACTCTAGTTTGAGTCATTTGGTTTACTTGGTAAAAGTAATGAAGTTGACTGAATTCTAGACAAACACAAGTACAAATTAACTAAGACCATAAACAACCTGTGATTAGGTACTTCCATGTGGTGTAATGGTTAGCAAGCTTGTCTCGCTAGGTCAATTACGACTGAATAGTGCTCCATACTTTCAGCCTTGTGCCAAATCTAAGCTACACTTAGAAAATCATCATAAACAAACTTTAACTATGCTTTTGTTATGGCGTGTTCATTAATGCATATATCTTTTGTATTATTAATGATTCAAGAAAACAACGAAACTCCAAATGTGAATCAACAAGTATATATTGAAATAACATACAAGAACAAAATATACAATAATTTGTATTCAGTGTATAGATTAAGGGAAAAGAAGTTGCTTCCCTTTTGCAATTGAATGTTTGAAAGAAAGTTCTCTTTAGAAAGAAATGTTCAGCAATCAATGTTAGAAAAAGTCTGCTGTTAGTAAACTTGGCTGAGCCACAGAGAGATATGTATATATGTATTACAAAATTCTGTGTCTGTGTGCATTTGAAATGCGCGTAAATCATAGGTTTGTGTCAACAGGCGAAATTTAGTGGACTCTACTGGCGGCTTGTGAAAAATTTGCCTCTTTTTAGTCTTTTTAAAGTCTAAAGCTACAGATAGGCTCCTAACAAAACTGCAGGAAAAGTTGATTTTGCACTAAAATATGTGATTGGTTAAAATTTGACCAATTGCTAAATTTGTACTAATGAAACAAGTAAGCAAGTTCAAAACCGAAAAATTCAAAGCAACGACTGCAATGACTAAATTGTCCTATAGAAAGGCAGTATTGATTTATTAGCCAATCGCAGACGAATAAAATGTGGGCATGGAAAAACATAGCAATTGCTACAGTCTACACTTTCATTTATTTTACACATTCTATATACAGTGATGAAATAATGAAAGTACCACTCGTGATTCCGACTTCATGAGAAAATTAATGAAATTATTGAATAATTATGTTGAAAATCATATCGCTTAGAATTATTCTGCTATATTTTGTGTAGAAGTCTAGAATTAGTTCTTACAGTGATTTTCTAAGAGTAGCTAAGACGACTGAAGGTATGGAACACCTAGTGAGAATCGAACTCACTACTCAGTTTTAAAATTGTTCTAGCAAGAAAAGCATACTAGCCATTACACCACGTCGAGGTGCCTCTAAGTTCTTATGGTCGTTGTAGAAATTGTTCAGATTAACATTCCTATCCTTATTGATTTTTAAATTAATCTGAATTTGACCTTCAAGGCTTTAAGTTAAATGCTATTCCCAAAAAGACAAAATATGTAAAATCTCTGTTACTTTTTGAAGGCTAAGTAGACAGGAGATGATTCATTTATTATTATTCACTAATTTGAAGGTGTATGTTTGTGATATTTTTTCAGAAAAGTTTCTGTTTTTAACGAAGGCTGAAAAGTGAAATACAACATGACCAGGTGAACTTGACCTCGTCATGTAAAACATTTTCACTGGAAATTGGTGTAAATGAGGCTCTAAGAAGAATTATCTAAAGCAGAAATATTTTTAACACATCCGATAATCTTGTAATTACCATTTCAACATTCAAGCTAGACCACTTGTGATTTTATAATTCTATTCGAAAATTTGCAGAGTTACTTCCCTTACTCTATTTTCAAGTAGAAAGTTTACATCGAATGCTTAAAGACGAATAACGTTATTTACATTTAAATTTTAAATGAAACAAGAACCTTTAGCTAAAAAATAAAAATAAATAAAAATGAAAAGAATATTTTCTAACTGTTAGACAATACACTTTCCATTTTTTAGCTAAGCTTTCCTATTTTTTCTTTACCGTTTTACAGAAAATAATAATTTGACTTAAATTTAAAGTATATAAATTCTAAATAACAATAATGCAATCCTAAAAGTGAAAAAGAAATGTTATTCTTAAGAAAATAATTATTCACTTCTTTATTGTTTGGTTACCCTCCGAAATAAAATAGTTACCTCCAAAAAAGTAGCTTCTTGTGGGCACCTTATACAAACCAGTTCGTTCCAGTTGTCTCCCTTACATTAATCATGGCCCCTTATCAACAATGAAACGGTTTTTGACGTTCACTTTGAAATGAAATAATTTCCCATTGCAACATTTAAAATTTTTATTCTTCATGTAAATCTGTAAAGTTATCGTTAACATCAATAACAGTTTGTTATTTTTAGGAGGAAAGAAGAGAGATGATGAACTTTTAGTCCAAGACAAAATAAAGTCTTTTTTTTTCTTTATTTTTCTATATAGAGTTTAAAAGCACTAAAACACACGCAGTTTCACACACACACACACACACGCTTCTCCCATAAAATCATTTTGCACACGATATGAACTTATATTTTAGCTCTTCATACCAGTTATTTGAAAATTTGCCATACACTAAAAGTAAGGCTGAACGCATCAGCTGAAACATTGTGGTAGCATCAACAAAAGCACTGATGGGGTTAATAATTGTTCTTCCTCTTTCCCATTATTTTTTTAATCATTTCACCCCAAGCAAGATGTGAATGCCACTAGTACACTGGGGGTTACATAGTGTGAAAGAAAATATTGAGAATAGGGAGGATTGAGGAAAGGAAAAAAGATGAACAGGATTCAAGAAGACAGAAGATGATGACAATTTAAATGTAATATCAATTGCCATCTTCTGTCTTCTTGAATCCTATTTATCTTTTTGTAACATCCTTGAGTAGGAGAGAAAACATTTCTATAAATTTGTTAGTATGTTCTCCTTCAAGAAAGTAAAAACGTAAAATATATTTCACTGATTTCTTTCTAGCTGCCTTTATTTTTTTTGTAATTATTATTAATGTTGGGTAATGATTGGCTTTTGACAGCCAGATACTACTGAGGCTGCCCCACATATATTAGGTTGGTGCAAAAATAATGTCGTTTTCTCACATAGTAACGTATCTGAGGAAACGTCATTATTTTTGCACCAACCTAATATAATGTAAGAGTGTAACAACATCAAGGAATTCAATTGTCCAAATGAAATCTAAAATCTTTTCAGGGTTATACATGACATATTTACATTCATATTATATTTACATGCAATACCCCTTTGGGTACTGTCGAGTCCAACATTAGAGAAAAGATGTGAAAATTATGTAAGCCTAGGCCAATTAGTTCCCAAAATTGTCCTATTTGTGTGTACCGTGGGTTGATGAGGTAAGTGTGATATTTATTCAGCAAATTTCAGTTGCTGTAAGAAGTTGTTATTTTTCTGCCAATCAACTTATTGATTTTAGTCTCCAACCAAAATTGACACTGATTCAGAAAGATCTTATGCCTACCCATCATATTAGTTCTATAATTTATCAATTTAGATGTCAGTACAATGCTGACAGGCTAAACAAAAGTTTGGAAGCACAGATCAACCAACATGTACCAGCCAATATTTGCAAGGGTCAGGTGAACAATTTACATAGGTGTGTTAATGTATCAGATTCAACGATATCTGAACATTTGATTAAAAACCAATAGTGTGTTCAGTCTTATAGCCGAGACATGTTCTTAGTACTGCTAATTCTGATTGATTTGGAAGTATTGGAATTGGTGTATATGAAGTCCTACCAGCCATCTATCTGTAAGCAGGTGTTGTTGGTAGACTTAAATTTAATTAGCTGTTAATGTTATATTTTCTTATATGAGAGGACTGATAAACTGGTTTAGCTGTTTTTAATCATTGTTATATTTTGGCATTGCCATTTTACAGTAATATATATTTGTGTTACAAATTATTTCTTTTTGTTATAAATGGCTTATATATTATTTTAATTAAAATCTCAGTTTTCAAATTCAAGGCCATTTTGATTGATATTTATTTACTGGTTCTTTGAAATATGGTCATTTCCTTTTGGTAAGAAGGAAAAAAAAGAGTAAATTTAATTTATAATGACAGAAAAAATGTTAGACAAGATTTATGGTTAATTTTGTTAATCATTGATTACCCATAAGTATATTTTAGCTTCATTCTGTATGATTTAAAATTCCCTAATAGGTAAGGTTTGTAGATGTAATGTTCAAATGCAGGAACTAAATGGGTTTGAGTTCTCTTTGGTATTTTCTGAAGCACTATGTGAAAACCTTTGTTGCATAGCATTTTTAAATGCATTGTTGAATATTTCCCAGCCCTCATTTATCCCATACACACACACAAGACAGGTATATATTACATACACAATTTGGGGGCACTATCATGATAAAGAGTGGAAAAAAAATAAGGAAATAAATACTTTGGAGAGCCCTAACTTAGAGTGTTCATGCAAAATATGTATTTAAAATAAGATTTATGTTTGAAATGATAAAATTTCATTGAAGTATTGTAAAAGTAAATTCTAATGACATCCTAAAACAGCCAAAGTGTGTGTGTGTGTGTGTGTGTGACTTTCCCCATCATATTTTGACATATGAGGGTCCAGCAGCTTAGTTCTGAACAGCTAGGCTACTTGCACATATGATTTGATTATAGTGGTGAAGGCTTGTGCAGAACCAATCACACTAAACTGAAATTCAAACTCATCTCTCCAATTCCTCAATTCAAGCCCCTATCCATTATGCCACCAATTATATAAATAAAAATGTTATATTTAGTGAGTACTCACTAAATATGTTTATAGTCATAAGAAATAACTTAATTAAAAAAAATCAATTAATTGCTTCCCAATAATCAATTAAATTGGATTTTGTTTCAGGAAATACCAGAGGGAACTTAGAACCATTTAGTTCTTTCATTTTATCATTAGAAAGTTTCAAACATTCTTTTAGTTCCATTTTTTTTATTGTTTCCCTTGCAAGCAACTTTTCACACCATGTCATCTCTCCTTGGTAGTTTTATTTTTCCATTTCATAATTGTTTTATTCCGACTGATAATACGATGGATATTTTGATTTCTAATTTAAACTGCTTCACATAAAATTATCTATTATTATTATACACCGATTTACTCAAGGTTCTCATTTTTACTGTTTTAGTCATTGTTCCATTCAGCTTTCTTCATGTCATAATTCTAGGATTTTCAAATTGAACTCTTTATTCAATTTACATTAATTGTAGATTGTTCTCATTTCACCAAAGAGTACAATGGCTAAAATATTATGACCATAATAACCAAGAATAGGTTGCTAGTCAGAGTAAATTGGTGTATAATAATTCCATATATCAAAGATTCTGATATTCTTTAATAGATCCTGAATTGAAAATCAGGGTAATATAGGCACAATATCTGGAAAATAGACAAGGTTTTCTTCAGGTTACAAAAAGTATTATGATTACTGCGATGATACATCAATGTTATATCACCTTGAATATATCTGATGCTGTTAAAGGAAATTCTGAGCGATCTATAAGAGAATGGCATTGAAAGTGTTAATTGCAACATCCTTCAGTCAGCATAAAGTCACTTGTTCATTTCATACATACTAAATATGAAATAAAAACATTTTAGGTATTGTTTATATAGTGCTTAATTTTATGAGATTGAAAATAAGTTATCGTTTTTTTGCAAGTTTATACATAATCTTGGCAATTGGTTCAAGTTATACTTCTTGAATTGCTTCCAATTTTAAGTGTGTTTCTATGAACTCTATTTTTTTTCACCTTTTACATCCTGTTACTCATATAGATAAGAACTGTGAAATAATGTCTAATGAACAACATTACCAAATTAATCTAAAGAGTATAAAGATATCCCAAGGCAAACTTTAAAAATATTTTCATCTCTGGTATGAGAGGCATCTGTTTATCTCACAAGATATAAAGGTAGCTCTGTTTGGTCAAAATTCAGGCCTTTGATGGTAAAACTGGAGTGACCTCTCCTGGACAATGGCATATGAAGGCCATGTGCTGCTCAGACTACATGCCCTCCCCCACTAAGATCCAAAAGAATACAGGGCATTACATTTGGGGATGGCTCAGCTGCAGGAGTTACCAGAAAGCTGTCACTGTTGACAGTCAATCAGCTTTGGGGCTCCAGTCTGGATTTTCTGTCTGGATTTACTTTTATAGGTTTTTCTATATTTCAATATAACTGCAAGGCAGCAGACGTTTAAAATTGGGATTTTCTTTCCCCTAGATAGACTTTGTTCCTGGGCTTTCGAGCTTCGTCTCAAATGCCATAAAAGTGTGAATAATAATTTCATCATTTAAAAAGTTTAGGTTTGTTTTTTTTGTTTGTTTAACATTGTTTAAAATTAAGTGTAAATTTAATGTAGAGAAAAATATATATAAAGGTATCATAAATAAATATCTTTAAAAATATGAAAATGACTTGTGAAAGAACATGCCCAACATAAGGCATGGTAAGCAAAAATATAAGATACTGCTAATTCCTCAACAATATTGAGGATTTTCAGAATACAAAGTTAAAGATGAGACCTGCATTATTACCAGAGATTATATTTCATAAACAAATGTTCTCTTATTACTTCTAAAGAAACAGAAACTAAAAGATTTCTTTTTAAATTCTTATAAACTAAAAATGATGGTTAATCAAGATTTTATGATTATCGGTCACTATGTTATGAATCACTTGAATCATTATACCTTTATTATTATTATTTTCTTTGTTCTGTTTTGTTTTTTTTTGTGAATAGGCATGTAGCAATTTGTATGAAAATTTTAAGATCAAAACTAAGCTGATAGTTTTAATAGATGAAAATAACAACTTTTTATTCTACTGTTTAAGCAATAATATTAAAAGCATTCTACAGAACTATAGTGCATATAAAACAAAAATGACAATTATAAAGTGAATATCATGTCTTCTATGTTCATGATTCCAACCTGTGATACATTAGCAGATCATTACTCTATTTCAGGGGCCACAAGACTTTGTGATGGACTTGCAATTTTAACTGAATCTAGTGAAGATCCATTACAAGATAATTCATATTTGAACTTAAAAAAAAAAAAAAAATTTTTTTTTCAAATAATGGCTTATCAAGTTAGACATTGTTTTCTTAATTCTCAAGAAATTCACAATATTCATTTTGTTCTACTTCTTTGCCATTCTTCTCTGCTTAACTATTACTCGATTTCTTTCCCCTTCCCTCTCTCTTATTCATGTTATTGTTAATGTTTAACTATCATTGGAAAAAACTAACTGATCTACATATTAGAATTCTATAGATAATTAGCTACAACTCTATATACATATATAATAGGGAAAAAACACAACAATTATAGATTTTGAATGACCATCAAATGACCTGAATTTCTGATAAAAAACATTAAAGTGACATTACAATTACAAGAAAGTAAAAGAAGACCAACTCAAAAGTACGTACTTTAGCTGTTTTTATTCATGTTAATGTTTACAAGGTTTAACTATCATGGAAAATGATTATCATTTCACTGTTCTCTGATGAAACAGCAAATCAAATGATATAATGTGTGCTGCAACAATGTTTTACTAATCGGGCGGCGAGCAGATGGGTAGGTAAGGTAGGTAGGTAGATAGATAGATAGATTAGGACAGAGCAGGGCAGCCACAGCTATATTTAGACAAATATACTTACAAGTAATATTCATAATAATTAAATATAAGAGTAGCAGTTTTTCTTGTTAATGTCTGTCTAGTGTAGCAATGATTAAGTTTCAAATAAATAAATAAAAAAATTAACACATGGAATTAAAAAAAAAAACAATTGTTAAAATCAAGGAGAGAAAAATAGAAAGTTATAAATCAAACAAAAAATAAGCTTTAGTTTTTCTTTGTTTAATTTTTTTTTTTTTTTTTTAAATAAAAGAAAAAAAAACAAAACAAAAAAAGAAACAAAAAACAAGTCACTCTAAATGAAAGAGTGAAATTGAAATGGTATACAAGTTGATAGTTGAATGATAATTCACAACAATATTGTCACAATATTTGAAAAGAAAAGTCTTACAGATCATGTTCCTTCATATATATTTATTTGTCTTTTAAAGAGTTGACCAAATGAGACAGTTACAGAATTGGCTGGCCACACAGAAAAGGGCAGAGTCGTAATAGGGAAGCAGATAGGCAACAATGGCAGTGGCTGCAGCATCTTTAATAATTACAAGAGAAGAAACTGGCACATCAAAAAAAAAAAAAAAAAAAAAAAAAAATGAGTGGCAGACACAATGAAAAGAATCCACAGGAAAATTTTAGATAAGAGAATAAGTTGGATCATCATATTAATTATTTTGTTTTTATGAAGAGATTTTCCCCCAAAAATTATTAATAGAAAAAAATAAATATCATTTCATTTTAACCAAATTTAGAATATCACTATGAAAAGCTTTTTTTATATACTTATTAAGGTGACATATTTTCCTCCCCAAAATCAATCATTTTAAAATAAAAATGACAGTGAAAAGAAAATAACTCTTTCTGCTAAAAGAATTTTACTTTTGAAAAAAAAGAAGGAAAAACTATCCTTTGTAATTGAGTGTATATGAATAAATCGTGGTCTGAAGATTTTGGTGGCTAAAATATCTTTGAACATGTATAAGAACAAATATAAGTAATTTGTACATCATTTAAATAATTGATTATTATATAGAAGAGAAAGCTTTCATTATCTAACTGGCAATAAAACCATTATAGCAACAGTTGAGCTTTGAAAAAGGGTCTGGTTTTGTAATGTCAAAAAAAGAAAATGTTTCAGAA
Organism: Acanthosepion lycidas; assembly: GCA_963932145.1. Classification (NCBI taxonomy): domain Eukaryota; kingdom Metazoa; phylum Mollusca; class Cephalopoda; order Sepiida; family Sepiidae; genus Acanthosepion; species Acanthosepion lycidas. Next base: position 58,879,718 of record OZ010579.1, on the reverse strand, counting down.
GTTTTGAGAGGAAACAATCTGAAGAATGGTAAAAACAAATTGGCAATGCTACTTTATCACTTTCAACCTAAACAAATCTAGACTTACTGGACATACACATCATTTTTAATGTTTTTTTTTTTTTTAAATGACTGTTTGAGTGTTAGACGTAAATAACTAGAAACATGGGGTTCTTGGGAAGCAAGAGGTACACAAGAAGTCAAGCCACAGAAAAATGATGAGCCATTAATTCAAATTAGAAAAAATTTTTTAAAAAAAACCTTTGAAAAATACCCACAATCCAAATATTCCCAAATTAATTGGTTTATAAACTGTGGTTGTTCTTTCTATCATGCTGAAACATTTTTTTTTTTCTTTTCTTTTTTTGGTTAATTCCAACAATCTATAAAATTTTCATCTTGCAAAAAAGCAGTGTCCAGAACATGGGTAGTTTTGAAAGCAACGATTTACAAAAATTTTCAATTTAAATAAATATATATTATTTCTGACAACAAAATCAAACCCTCCCAAACAAACAAACAAAACAAACAAGACTAAATATTAACTGAATTATCTTCCTTTATTCTTAAAACTGAATCTAGCATATATTTTTACCACACAAATCAAAATAAATATGAACAAAAAAAAAAAAATCTTTGTTGTGAGTTTTGCTATTGTTCTTAATGTCATAGCAAGAAATACTTTTCATTTGAAAAAAAAAACAAATAAATGTACAGAATCTTTATTTAAAATAAATCAAAATAAAGAGACGTAATGTTTTAATGGCATCAAATAATATAAGAAAGGGTTGTAGAGAAACTTCTGATTGTCAATTTAGGATTAAATTTTATCATTTTGGTGTCATTCACTGCAGACTGTGATTAACTTTTTCTTTTCTTTTTTTTTGTTGAAAGAGTTGGTTATCATCTTGAATGCTTCATCTCAAAACATTAAAATCATTTCACTGTAGAAAATGTGTACAACATAAAATTATGTATATGATAGTCCAACCTATTTCTTTCGTAAACCGACATTAGAATACCAAATATTATTTTCTGAAAAAATAAAAACGCTTGTTCTAATATTTAAATAGTTTTAGAGAAAGAAAAACCTGAGAGTCTCTTATGAATGGAAATTGACGATGATTGGCTTACCAGAAGCATGAAATCTGTAGAATAATAAGTTATCTTCAAATGGTCCCAGAAAGAATAGCATTTTCGGAATGAAGGAGTGTAAGCAGAAGAAAGACCAAAAGGGAGACAGAAAAAAACAAAATAAATTTTCCCAGAAACTTATGCATCCAGCCACAATAGAAAGTGGTAACCAGCACAACTTGTAGCAGAGTTTGGTGGCCATGAATGATGCCAAGTTCAGACTGGGATCCCAAAATAAAAATGATATTAAAAGAAAGAAAATACAAAAGAAAGCAAGATAATACAACAAAAACCTAATAACCATGGCAAGATTAGTATATATAATCTGTAAATCCTGAAAGAGTACTATTAGGATTATTGATTAATATCCTTAATCAAGGATAATCCTCTTATTATGTTAGAGATTCTAAATTACATTCAAATAATAGTCAATACTAAATCTTTCTTAAAGATAATACCATTTCTTTTTTTTAAATCCAGTCATTCCAGTAACAGCTTTGGGATTATCAGTCTAAAAATTGCACAAATTCAGTGATCACTTCAATAAAAAAAAAAAAAAATAAAAAAATAAACTCAACTGAATTTTTAAAATGGTTATTGCAAATTTCTAAAATTCTTACCATTTGATTTTCTCCTTAGTGAGAGCTCAACAAAATCCAAAACTTGAGACAAATTTCCCATCACAAACTATATATTGGACCACACATATATATATATATACATATATATATATATATATATATATATATATATATATATATATATATATACATATATATGTATGTATGTATGTATATCCCAGCCAAAATAATTTTATGTATTATACGTCTTAAAGAAAACTGAATTTTATATATATATATATATATATATATATATAAAGAAATGTCTTCATAGCAACATTATATTAATTTTGACAAGTAATTTTCTTTAAGAGTAAAGTTGTGATAAAAAGCAACTAAAAAAGTAAGAAGAAAACAAAATTAAGAGACAAAATTTATAAAATTAAATGCATTCATTTTTTAACTATACAAAGGTTATACAATAATATTTACTTCAAAATACATTGTAAATTGTAAGATGGTCATATTCCCTGGTAAAGAGAACAACATTAAATAAACTTATGTTTTAGGAAATTATTGTGCTAATGGAAATACCTTGGCAGTCCCTTCCACTCTCTCTCGCTTTCTCTCACACAGACATGCAACAATTAACTACCAGAAGAATCTAAATTCTTTCTTTAACATCATTTTTCAGAACCATTAATGCTGAATATTCACATGCAATTATTTCTTTTTTTTTTTTTAAATTAAAAAGTAAACTTAATTTTTGGGTTGAATTTATACATTAGTCAAATAAAAACATAAAGTGTTTTTTCATTCTTAAAAAACATTGAGACAATTTTCAGGAAACTGTTGTAAAAGCATCTAAAATATTGAAAGATAACCTTCAGTTGTTTTGTAAAAACTGTTTCAAGTCTTATTGCAAAATAATGTTTTGAACTCCAATCTCAGTTGCATGCATGCTCACAGAAGATCTGATGATAAAACCGATTTGGAGGGAGATAAATATGGTTCATCTATGAAGCAAATACCTTTGATTTTTTCAAGCAAGGAAGGAAACAGGTGATAAGAGAAGCAAAATGATGTCACTCACTTTTATAAAACAATAATCATTTCTTTTTTTTGACAATGTCAATGTTTTAAAAAAGATATTAAATTAAAAAAAAAAAACTGTTTTAAGTAATCCTGTCTAGAGAGTTCTTGAAGATTTAACAGATAAAACTGATGACACACCAGACAATCTTTCCTTTCCAAAAATGAAAGGCAGCTTTTAAAAATAAACACAATTGCAAGAAAAAAAAAAAAGAAAAAACTTTTTCCTGATCAATAATTTACGGTCACAGAAACTTATAGAGAGAAAGTGTTTGAATTATTTTGGCAATTAAAAAAAAAATCCGCAACAACTTTAGCTCTTGTTCAAATTTAGGAGAAAAAAAATAGGGCAAAAGTTTTAAAAATCTTTTTGAACTGATCTGAAACATTTATGAACCATAATTGAGAGAGAGAGAGAGGGGGGGGTGATAAGGAAATGGGATACTGACATATTCCACTTTGCAAATGAAACCTAGAGATTAAAAGGTTCATCAAAGGTGGTGGGTGTGTGTGTGTCAGTGATGCTTATATTCCTACCTCTACCAATATCCAACTGACAACACCAACATGAGAAAGAAAGAGAAAGACAGAGAAAAGGTGATAGTGAAAGAATTGATTTTTTTTTTCAACTGGTAGAAGAAACAAGACAGAAAATGCAATCTTAGTGAATGGTGACCACACACACACACATTCACAATAGAAAGCAACCTGTCAGTATGTTTTGCCAGGGTTGTAACAATCATAAGTGCCCTACCACAAATCCGAAGAACTAATAACAGATCAGAAGGATAATCACTGGCTATGAATATTTAATGCCTGGCTAAAACACATTCTGAAGAGATCAAAAGAGCATATATATATATATATATATATATATATATATATATATATATATAAGAATGTCAGCAATCATCTCAGCCTCTCTATCAAAGTAAATCTTTTAGGAGGTTTCTGAGATATCCTTTGTCTGAAATAGTAACTTCTTTATGGAATGGCCAACTGTATTTATAACCTGGTTTTTGTTTTTGTTTTTATTTTTGGCTACTAGTTGTTTGGCATACATTAAGATTTAGTGCCAGTAAATTTGATAGTCAAGGAATATTTGTAATCATTATTTCATTTATCAGTGTTTTTTTCTTTTTTTTTTTTTTTGAGTTTGATGTTAAAGAAATGTATTTCCATATAATTCTACAAGCTGAGAAAAACAACAGCCGAAGCATGGAGAAATGTCACTGGTTGATTGGAATATGTCATATGAGTGACCACTGTCACATGATCTTAAGAATAGAGAAAAGAAAGAAATTACAGACATGAACTACACGTCGAAATTAAATTAAATAATCAGTTGCAGAAGACAGAACTACTATTTGTCATCACTGGAAATATTATTCCTTTTTCTTTTGCCATGAAAAAAGCTTTACATATTTACATCTGCTGACATGGACAGACGAATTAAAAAAATTTAATTCATAATCAAACTACTCTTAGATTGGCGATTGTGAAGAGCACTATTTTTACAAGACATCTTAAAAAAAAAAAAAAAAAAAAAAAAAAAAAGGGGAAAAAGAAGTAGTGAGAATTCAAATAGTTAAATATATAGCTTCAGAAACATGCATTTTGTGAATCGCCTCAAGACCAGATTATTAAAAAAAATATTCAACAGTACTGTTAAAACTTGGTGTAAATTTGATTTGGGACTGTTAATCTTATACCAAATTGAGTCAACATATCAGCCTTGATAGCCAAGCTTTTTGCTCCTGAATATAAACCAGAAAGGCTAAGGAGTCTTTGATAATACACTGCAACAAAGCACTATACAACACAAAGATAAAGAGGAGGAGGAGGAGGAGGAGAGCAGTGATGCATCACTTCAAAAATCACTTACTCCAGTAGCAATTCCTTTATTATTCATTACTAAGTGTGTGGCCACTGAATGCTTAAGAGACTTTCATTGTAATAGAAGCCGTGCTGATTTGGAACTATAAGATACACTTTATTCAGATTGCTAAAATGACTGTTGCGATCCTTTTCTTCTTTTTTATATTTTCTTTTTTTTATCAGTAACAACAAATTCAAGAAATGGTTCATTTAAAAAGACTTGTTAAATTGTTCATCAATACTGTCCATGATTGTTGCAGAGAAAGCAATAGGTCAAAGGTTGTTATTCAATGATTGTTTTTGATTTCGAGTTATTCAGTTATTTTACAGTTTTCTTTGTAGACAATGAATAAGACGACCATTTTTGCTCCAAGACATTAGAGCAGTTGCTGTGTGTATGTGTGTGTGTGTGTGACCTTTTACTTTAAGAAAAAAATATAGTTATATATATATATAATTAAAAATTTTAAATTTTAACAAATCTTGAAAAAACAAATATTAATGGCACATTTTTAATAAAAAAATTATACTGAATAAGGCTCGATTAATGAAAAAAACATTTTGTTCTTGTAGAAAAGCAAATATTGGTTTTTAAAAGGAGACTTTATTTTAAATCAGATTTCATTTTTTTTAGTAAACAAATTTATTTTAGGTAAACTTAAAAGAAACATCATTAGTTATTTGTTAATGTATTTCAAAGATTGGAGGGTCCATTGGTGACCCCTGCTGCAGAAGAAAAGAAGGGCAAGAGAGCAGCTAAACCCCTGCCAAAAAGAGGGTGGGTCAGGAGGAATAAGAAGTATCAAATAAATCCTCTAAAATGTCAGGTATTTGGTCTTCTTCAATGTGCTTGGTAAGAACTCAGAGAGTCAATGTTTATGGATTCAAGAACTTGCAGGTAAAGATTAGGTCTTGAGAAAGTATTTTGTGCAAGGATAGTAAAAAGGTGTAGTCCAAAGAAAGGGAATTTATAATTGGGACAAGAGAAGAAGAAAAAAAGAGAGAAAACAGGGGGTACTCTCATTCTTTTTTATTTTTTTATTTTCTTTCTTTTTTTTTTTTTTACATATTTCCAGATTGTAATTCTGCAGATTTAAAATAAAACTTATCAAGAAGCAATCTGAAATTCAAGCTAAAATGATTAATACCAGAGAGATTTTAATTTACATTTAAAGAGCAAAGATATCTAATTGAGCACCTTAACACCTCAGAGATTGAGAAACTAAACATCTAAGTTCTTCTTTTCAGTTAAATGCCCCTTCACCTTACTCCCAAATATAAAAAATATAACTATGATTAGAAAGATAATTTCTTTAGTGAAAATTTGTATCTGGAGGTAAAGGGGATAGTTATTTAGCTTCAATGTATGACCAACAACAACAACAGGAGAGAGAGAGTAGAAATGCCAATGGTTGTGCAGTAAATAGTTGGGTCATAACTGTGGATATTTCCTTGCATCCTATTTATTCAAAGCAGTTTTAAATTAAGATTATCACTGCTGTTTTGTTGAAGGCAAGTACAAGGCATTGGACAATGACCATTAAATGAACAAAGGAAAAAAAAAAGAAGAAGAAATAAGGACAGACTTGTCAGTGTAAACAAACCAAGTTAAAAAACAAAAACAAAAAGAGACAGAATTACTACATTCTTGGAAAGAAGAAATTTCAAAAATATACAACAAATGGCAGGAATTTCAGAAAAAATAACATTTCATATATATATATATATATATATATATATATATATATATATAAATGTGTGACAAACAGAAGTCTTACAACCCATGTCCTTGACACTATTTCTAAATGTCTTTTTTAATCTCACAACGCCAAGTCCATGGCATAGACAGTTTCTGTTGAAGTCTTGCATTTATCACAGAGCAAAAATCATATTCCAAGAATAATTATTTACAACATAATTTTCTTTGCCAAATCAGTTTATTTCTTTAAAAGAATCTTTAAAATGGCTTTTCATATTAAAAATGTTAAAAGAAACTTCTATCTGAACAAAAAAAAAAATCATCTTAAATATCAGTTTTTAACATGCTTAAGAATGATATTTAAGAGCAACTTTATTTTTTGTTTCTCTTAGTTCTTTAAAGCTTTGATGTAAAAGTTAATCAAGATTTCATGAAAATCCTACATTATTACCAGATAAACTTGTAAATTCAGAATATATTTTCTCTTACCCACTTAGTATATTCTGCCCATCTCTTATCGGAATCATTTGCTTTAAAGTTTTTATCTTCATATTAATTAAGGATTAGAAGGGAAACTTAAAAAAAAAAAAAGAGAAGATAGAAACTGTCTTCTGGCCAAGTGACACAAGAAAGTAGTCAAGGTAAAGGAGATGTGCTCTGCTTGATTAATGACAAACCAAGAAGAGGAAGAGAATTATGATTCTCTGGAATGGAGTAAGAGCAGGGGTGCAGGCAAAGCAAAGAATTCCACTGCCAAAAAGAACACAGCTGGCCAGCAACTTAAACATATGTCATTTATATCTATCAAAGTACACTTTTACAGTTTAGTAAATTTTGGTGAAATTGAGCTATTTTTAAAGGGTCTCATTAATTATTTCCATATAACCATTTGATGCTTATCTTTAATTTTTTTCTCCCAAAAAAGAACAAGAATGTAAAAAAAAAAAAAAAAAAAAGAAAAAAATGGCTTTAATCTTAAAATAGACTAAGAACAATAAAGCTCAGTGAGCCTCTGAGAGCAGCATTGAAATATAAATTTGAAATGTTGTCATACTAATTTGACTTTGCAAAATTTAGAAATTGAATCTGTGAAGCGGGAGTAAATTGTTGGGGTTAGAGACCTAGGAGGAGAAGGATTCAGAAAACCTAAAGTTGCATCCATCACAGCAGATTTGAACTGTATAAGAAGTGCAGTAGCTTATGGAAATGGTAGGGAGACGGAAAGGAATAATAAAAAGACCTAAGGAAAGATGTAGATATTTAAATAAGTTGCTTGATAGAAGAGGAACAAAGCCAAAAATTCTAGACATCACAGTTAGCAGGTAATGAAGTGGACAGTAAGGGTTAAGGTTGGAGTGGGCAGGGGTTGAAATAGAGGAAAAAGTGATGGACAGATAGGAATAGGGAGGGATTTTAGGCTTATCAGTCTTGTTTAAGAACATTACAGAATACTGACATGGACTGTTAGACTGATGATTTACTAACAGGTTCACTCATTCATAGATAGGTAGGTAGGAAGGTGGTGGTGGATGACAGCGGCAGGATGGCTGGCTCTGCAGCAGCATGACAGACAGGTGAAGGGAAGGAAACAAAAAGAAATATGAAAGGAGAAATTTTGTTTTTAAATATACCTTAAGTAATAAAATAAAAGAATAAAGAAAATTATTGGTAAAATAAATGGTATGATTAGAAAAGAAAGAAAGAAAGAAAAAAAATGTCATCACAACAAGTTTGGTTTGGTTTGCCCACTTATTCTTTTCAAAAGAATGGAGCAAGAAATTCAGGTTTTATCAAAGAAGCAGGCAAATAAATAAACTGATAGATTAAAAACAGAGAAGAGAATGCCAAAGGTAAAACAGAAAGAGGAAGAGCACAAGCTCACTACCACCGACGGCATGTATGGGATATTTCATTATTATTATTATTATTATCTTTTATATTAGGTACAATATTTTCATTTACCAATTTTATTTTTCATTTTTTTTTTCAAAACATTTGTTTGCTTTCAATTCAATCATTATCTGATCTTTATTTTAAATCATTTCATAAATGACATTTTGAATTTAATTTTTGTTCTTAAAATGCAATATCTCCCCCAATGAGGCAGGCCACTTACATAATACTATCAAGGATTTTTTTTCTTCTTTTTAATTCAATTTGGGTTTGTTTTTGTTTTCATTTATCTTTTTTTTTTTTCTTGTTCAGCAAGAATATAAGCATTAACATGAACAGCCTGCATCAGGGTCTGAAGGATCAACGCTGGGTTCTGGAGGCTTGAGTTCAATATCTGGAGAGACGAAAAGTCAAGGAAAACAATAGAAACAATTTCATAGGCATCAATAAATAAAAATCATCAATATACCATTATTACAACAACGTAAATGAGATAGGAGAGGAAATGTACATTTTCCATTAAACAAATATAACAAAATAATGGAATTTAATTCATAGAAGACAGTTGAAGATTGATACATTCAACCAGGATGAATTACTAGAAGCAGCTGCATGAGAGAATTATACTAAGTTGGCTGCAGGAAATGAGTTAATAGAAAGAAATTTCAAAAATAAAAATGTGTGGGAGGGAGAAAAATTCAACTTCAAACCAAGTAATTTTTTATTGCAATTTTACAACAGCTTGTCACTACTTTCAGTTGGGGTAAAGTTTTTTTCTTGTAAAGAAGGTATAATTTTATTAATGCAAGAAATAAATCTGATATATTAGAGAACTTCATTATAATTTTCTAAGCATATAATATTTTTTACAAATAGTCAATATGTGCAAATACTGAACATATTCTAAAGAAATATTGATGACAAATATAATACCAAAAAGATATTTTAACAGAAAATTTAATATTATATAGTTATTGTTACAATAATTAAAAATTTTATAAAATTTAAATGAGCTGACCCTATTTTTAATTAAATTAAATAAGAACTAGTCAGTGTATTTCTGTCTGTGTTTTATATTTGATCTGTTAAGAATCATGGAGAAAACAAAATAAGTATGAAATAATTCTCATATTAGTAAATAAAAGAAAACAGACTTCAAATGTAAAAGTTTTCTTGATCAATCATTATGATAGTGATGTAAGAATGCATTTCAACTTTTCACAATGCAAAAGTGACTGGAAATATTTCTAAGATCATTACTTAAGCAGATATTTTTTTAAATTTTACCTTATGCTGCAAACAAGACATTTTAAAATTAATTTTCTAATAAAATGCCATAAAAATTGTACATGTAAATATCAAAAGAAAATGTATAAACAACAATAAAATTCTGTGCCAACATTTTAATAAAAATTTTGTTGATTTTTGTTTTATATTACATTCTATCCATTCTTACTGAACATTCATATATTGCTTTACCATATAAATTTACATTAAAATACATGTATTTTGGGTTAACACCAAATTTTCTTGTACCAAGTATCATTTTGTGAGTGTGCACACGTGTGCATTAAGGGGGTTATTAAACAAATAGAATTCTTGCAAAAAAAAACTTTTCTTGTCTTTTTTTTTTTTAAATGGAACAGACAAAAACCTTATCTTTCCGAAAGAAGTACAAAGGATATCTACCATATAATAACAATGTTAATAATTCACTAATTTTTAATTCATTTTATTAATTTTATTTTAGAAATAGTGGTTAAGAATATAGGACTAACAGTGATGTCAAAATGATAATGGATTAAAAAAAAGAAAAAAGAATAGTAAAATTGATTAAAAAAGATATAAAGAATTCATGTCATTTGCATAGAATACATTAAAAACAAGAAAAAAAAGAAATCAGGTAACAGGAGATAATTTTGTAATGGTACAATAAAAAAAAACAATATTTTCTGCAAAATATTTCATGAAATTAGTGCTTTAATATAACAAAAGTAAATAATAAAGTTTTCTCATAACTTTATAAAGCAGAAAGGAAGAAATAGTACTTACCACAAGAAAAAATGGAAAACAAAATATGATAATCAACTAAAAAAATAATTTGATTAGAAAAATGATAAAATGAAAGATTCACATAGAAAGATTCATTTAGGAAATATTGAAATCCTTTTCTTTTTTTGCAAAACCAAAGTTGCATTTGAAACTGAAAATGGAGGTTCAAAATACATGTAAAAAACAATTAAATAAAAATTTGGTTTTCCCTTAGTAGAATGAAAATGAAACTATTCCTCTATCTTGCTGAATAGTTAGTTGTTAAAGAATAAAAAAATATATATATTGTTAATTTTTTTAAACATTCAAACACTTTCAATCATAATAAATGAAAAATGCCAGTTTCAACATATACACTTCTTTATTTGGAAGGATCTCCTGTTCTGGATGGAAAATATTGACTTTATCAAAAAATAAAAAGACCCATTAAATTTCAATACATGATATTGTGTGGATGGAATTAAAATATATGAAAATAAATAAAAAGACAATTTACAAAACAAATTCCAGATCAGAAAAAATGTATATATTTATTTTATAAAAGACCTGTACACTTTTATTTTAATGATAAACAAAAAATAAAAATAAAGGAGTTTTATACAACACTCTAAACACTCCTGTTCTAAATCTGACATAGCTTCATCTATAATTAATAAAAATACAAATATTTAGTCTATACAAAAACTTCAAAAATGCTTAAGAAAGAGGTGAGTGATTCATATAGTAAAGCACTTGTTATAAATTTTGAAAATAAAAAGTCGTAATCTATTTTTAATGAGATAAAAATTACCTGCAATAAAATATATAATCTACAGGTTCATTAAAAATATATAAAAAAGCTCCTAGCAATAAACAACTATTTCTAACAAATTACATATAAGCTATGAAAAAAAAAATTAATTCTGATTTTACTTTGCACTTGCAAATATATCTGATAGAATTCATTAAAAAAACAAATACAGTATTAACCTTGAATGTTTTTCATTAGCAATGACTTCCAAATCAACAGTTGTTTTCTCAGTCGGCCAATAAACACTACTTTGTACACACACAAACATTATATATATATATATATATATATATATATATATATATATATATATAAAGAATTTTTGTAACAATAATTTAAAAGGCATTAAATGATTATTTTTGGAGAAGCCAAATGAACTCAATCTCTGCATATTTATTGCATTCAGGCTTTTTGAACAAAATTGTTTCAATTTAGGGTAAGCAATAGGCTGAAATGAAAATTCTAAGAAAGAAATAAAAAAATAAATCCAGAAGAATTGTGTTAAATACTACAGCTTAGTAATCACCTGGCAAAAATTGTTTAAAAAAGAATATTAATCAAATCTTAAAACGAGTATTTAAGTAAGATAAAAATAGGCATCAAACACAAGGAAAATGACATTTAATTGAAAATTCTTCTAACATTTTGAATCTTAAATATGTCAAAAGCTTTAAGACAAATCTGATTATTTTGTCCTTATTTTTACTTATCAAAACTGTGATTAATATTAGAAGCTGAAAACTAAAATCTAACAAGTAAATTAATGTAGAAGAAAAAAGTTGTTTCAAGTAAGAAACAAAAATTGACTTCCACTAAAATAATTTATCCAAAAGGTAATATAATTAATGTTTAAAAGATTGCAATTTTAGGCTGAAGTGTAACTATGTGTTTAGAAAAAAAAATTTTTGTTTATTTTTACTTAAAATTAGAACTAATGTTCGGCACACTTTTCTCACTCTGCTCAAATGTTTTAAAGACATTCTGAAATAAAAACTGATTTTTTTTAATCTTGCATTTATATATTTATCTCAGAATTTTAAAATTGTGAGAAAAACAGATAAAATGTTAGTGATTTAAAATTAAATTACATCTAATTATTTCTATGGAGAAAATATGTCATGCAAACAGAACAATATCCATAGTAGTTAAGCACTGATAGACAAGGGCTCAGTACAGTAAAATGTATAAAGGTCAAAAGATTTTGGATTTTCATTTCTTTTCATTCTTGTTGAATACATTCAATTCTGATAAGTGTACAGAAAAAATATTTTGTTCACCTGTAAAATTAACAACAATTAAATGCCATCACAATCCTCTTGGTGCTGCAGAGGTTATATTATTTGGAAAAATAATCCAGTCTTGATCTAAGACTTTAAAGGATCATATACTTCCACTGGCATCATAATAGCTATGGTCACTAACATTATATACTCAGTATTTTTTTATCATATGTTTGATGCAATTTCTAAAGAAGATTATGTTGGCATCAATATCTTTACAAAATAGACATTTGTACAAAATAATTCACTAAGCAGTGACCCTGAATTAAAACTACTATACTGGTGCTATTCAATTATGTTTTATCAAGTTAGTTATACATCATCTTATAATAGTAAAAACAATTTTTTAAACAGAAATGAGTATAATAGTAATAATAGTGTAAAATTTTTAGCAGCTTATTTCAAAATGTAATTAGCAAATGTATGTATGTATGTATGTCTGTCATACCACCAAGGGAAGAAAGAATTTACAAGTTGAAGATCAAAAGATATTTTTTTAATATTTTTTTTTCAGTCTCCTTGATTTGAGATTACTTGTTTGTTTCTTATTCATTTGAAGGTACCAACTTCTATCACATGTTAGGAATGAAGGGAACAATTTTTTATACTCTAATTCAAGGTCCAAGAGCCACTCAAAGTAGAGTGTTACTGTGTGGTTTTGTAGAAGCAGTTCATGAGGTTATGTAGTAAAGATAACAGCTAACCCTAGATTAGTCTATGGGAAAGGAGTTGTAGGGTGGATAATAATCACCCACAAAGCCACATAGATACTATTGAACTCTATCTAATATTTTACTAACTGTAGGGGGTCTTAAGTGTTGGGCTGTCAAATGGCTAACATTTTATGGCTGTTCATGAAATGAGAAGCAATTTAAGAGAAATAAGTCTCATGATATTAAAAGTGATAAATATATGAAATTGTTGTGGGTTTATAGTAGATAGAAACAATTACACATCTTTATTTCAAAAGATACTTAACCAAAAATTCAATAAATCGTGCTGCACAGTTCTCAACTGAATATCAGATGTCATTTCCCTGTTCTCTACTCAGTTTATGGAACAACACAGATTTATAGGAATTAAATAAAATTATTTCTATCATTGCAAAAGTTCATCACTTAAATTTGAAATGCATTTGCTAGAATTGTCTTTTTGATTTTAGGAGGCCATTTTCTTTCACTGAGGAGATACAATTATATTGTTATGTGTCAATTCCCTTCATGACATAGGAAGTTGTGGTGAGTCATGATTGCCTATCATTTCCTGCTTTAAACAATTATTGACTTTTTATCTTCCCCTTTTGTTCTTTTGGATAGATTCTCACTTCTCCAAGCTACAAAAAGAAACCATTTTATTGTAACAGCCCATTTTTAACTAAAATTCTTGTTAAATTAGAGCTTAATTACTTATTTTACTTGAACTTCTCTCATCAAGAAATTTAAAAAATGATATTTGAATTACCTATGCCTTGACATTTCTAATGATTACATTATTTGCTTCTACCTTGAAAGATTGTAATGCTCCAAGTTTAAAATACAAATCTGACTTTATATGCATAAATCAGTTTGGGGGCTTCATTTTATATGAGGGGCTTCATTTGATATTATTATAAGCACGATACTTAACATGTTTTCTGATTAGACATTATAAACATGATCAATATCTGATGACCATGTCTTGTGAGGCAGACAAGATGACGTTAAAGGAAATGTTTAATAATATACTATTACAATATTCGTTAAAAACAAATATACTCCATTTTTTTTTTTTAAGAAGCAATTTTTGAATCACATATTTTTGCTGAAATAATAAATAACAATGTAATAATTATTTGGTGTTAATTAAGAATAGAATAAAATCATCGAAAAAAAGGAAAGCAGAGAAAATTAGTAGAAATATAAAGCAATATTTTTATGGGAAATTCAAATATGAAGCATCATTTCCTTTCACACTGGCCCAAAGGACAACAGTTATAAAATGGATAGAAAAGCAGGCAAAAAATATAAATGCATATTTTTATAATCAAAATAAATAGAGAGACCAAACTTAAACTGATACATTAAAACAGTTTATTACTCAATTCTGATACAAATACATTTGTTACTGACCCACAACAACAGTAGGCTACCCACAATCAAGAGACTGATCAAGTAAAATCCCCACTGAGAGTAGATATTTACAAACTTACAAAACCCCAAAATAGAAAAAAAGGTCATGTCAAGCAACAGGGAAAATAAATCTTTAATATCCAAGTATAATTATTTTATGAATACATGATATTTTTCTTTTCAAATGTACAATACAGGTAATATGTAAATAAATGCCAAATAAGTTAGCTTCTAATGTAAAATAATCATACTTGGATACTTATTTATTGCTACTTGAAGGATAATTTATGAAAAGATAAAAAAAAAAAAAAGAAAGATATTTGTGCATGTGTGGGTAATTGTATATCTGTGCTTCCTTTCAAAGATGTTTGATTTTAGCCAAACTTTTTGCATGGATATGATCTTGGCTAACACTTTTTACATAACAAAAATTGGATGTTTTTTAAGAAGATATAACTGGTACCTGCAAGATTTTAATCATATATAACAACATTCAAATATTTATCTAATGTATAAAAATCATGAACATTTTGATTTTAACAGGTTTTACTAAAAACACCTTGTTGAAATCATGATTTTTTTCTTTTCTCCTAAAAGTAATTCAAATTTCCTGATATATAAAGTCTGGTCAAAATCTGTTTTAAACAACTCTCACACACATGCTATTCATTGTCATATTGTAGATTGTCAGTAATGCCATTGATATAACAGCATTTCAATCACTGAAGATAATTTTTTTTCTTTTATAAAATAGGCCTTATAGAAAAAAGGAATTAAGAATAAAAGAATTGTGGATGTAGAGAATTCAAGAATACAAACAAATATTCTTAATTAATCAAGAATTTCTATTTAAGATAAAATAAATTTTTAAAAATCCTAAAAAAAAATAATTTCATATAAATATCAACTTCCAATTAACATTGGTTATGTGCATTCAGTCTTTGTAGTATCAGATTTATTAATTTCCTATTTATGTAATTATTGAAACAATGCTTAGTAAAGATAGGATAATATCAAAAGAAAAGGGCTTCAGAAAAGTATTAATGTAATCAGTAGATACAATATTTGATATTAATAAGAAATGATTTCATAAAGTTCTGAGCTACAAACAAATTCACCAATCTAATCTCTCTACACTATTCACATTATTCAAACTATTGTCATCTTTGTTGCCATGTTTATCACAACATTTCGGCTGTTGTATGCTCCGGCCTTCTTCAGGTGGTTGGAATGTTGAACGGAACCCTTTATTTCACTCACTGGGGGTAGACTGTTCTAGTTCCACGTGCCATATCTAATGGATGTCAGTTATTTCCTGTTAATTCCCCTCTCAAAGTTCTCCATCTTTAGTATAATTCACCTTTATTGAGTCCTGTCACTGGATCTAACTAACGCCTTTATCCACTGTGCCATGTGTCCTTGAGGACATCTGTGAATTTCTGGGTATTATAAACCTAATGTCTTCAGCAATCATATTGCAATTTTTTGCTGTTATCAATCCATGTCTTTACCAGAGCTCATATTGCAACTTTTGTTGTTATTATCACTTTTCTCTGGCACTCTTTATTGCTGGTTCCCATATTGTATTCATTTCTATGCTTGGTCAGCTCAGGAGATTTTTGTGGCCTAGCATATGTGCTGATTCCTTAAGTTTACAAATTTTCCAATGATGTTCTTTGTCTATGATCTCAACCTGATCCCGCAGAGGGCAGTGATCTCCCTTTTCTCTCCATATGTGGTCAGCCATGTCTGATTTTTCCACTTCCCCTCGTGTTACAGCTTTCTGGTCTTCTTGAAGCCTTAACTTAAGTGGGTGGCCTGTCTCCCCTTTATATTTCTTTCCGCAGCTGCACAGGATAGAGTACACATAGTCTTTAGTCATGTTTTCCTCTATGGGGGTGGGGTCTTACTCAGGAGAGTTATCTGTGAAGTGTTGTCCCACTTTTGAAGGTTGTCCTGATGTTATATGGACTGCAGATCCTTTGTATTTTCTCTGATAACCCCTTCACATAAGGCAGGCAGACTGTTTTCTGAGTGTTGTTGTCCTCCTATTGTACCCGCCTGTCCCAGTTTTTTGGAGCTGCTGCCATGTATCCAGGGTAGTTGTTATGTTGTAGGGTATTACTTATACTGACCAATTCTTTATCTAATGTCTCTGGGCCACCACTTATGAAATAAAGGGTTCAGTTTGACATTTCAACCACCTGAAGAAGGCCAGAGCATACAACGACCGAAACGTTGTGATAAACATGGTGACAAAGATGAGGACAATAGTCCGAATAATGTAAATAGTGTACATAATACTTCATCTCAGAAATATAGACTAATCTCTCTAGTTTAAAATCTATATACTTAAGTCAAATGTGACCTCATGTTTGAGTCATACTGGAAAATAAAGGTAATATTTCTTGTGGTCTACAATAATGATTATATTTCCTTTATCATATCATTTTAATCAAAATGTTTTGGCAAGAAATAGAAAATGAAGATTTTATAAACTAAAGTAGCATATTCAGTATAAACAAGAAAAGCATAAAGAAGCCATAGCTATTATATATTTTAATAAAGTTGAAGTTCACATAAGTAAAAAATAAGACAAAAATTCTTACCCAGTATCTAGAGACCAATCTTAATAGTTTCCTAAAACTACTGATTTAAGTCTTAAGCATTTTAACAAATTATGTAAAATTCTTCAAAATTCTCAAATACGCATTACCTTCAAAAGAATCCGTTATTTTATTGTTGAATCACTTTCCTTATATAGATGACATTTCTTTTAGCTGCACTGATTAAATCATTTCCAGTTCATGAATAAATTTATATAATGTGTTCAACTTTTGTTTTCTATGAATATTCTTTTTAAAAAATTTTCTATGAATCTTCTTTTTAAAAATTTTTTAATATGATATTTTACAGCCTGTTTTCTTCAATTTCTGCTGAGCCAGGAAGTAAACAGGCAGAGAATAGCACTTTTGAAAAAACTGAACAACATTAATATGCAAAAATAAAATCAATAATTTGAATAAATTTCTACTTTTGATCTACTGGTTCTGTTGATTATATATAATTTTAATATACAAAACAGTAAATAAATGAAATAACTTTTACAAAGAGGTGGCCACAAGTTCTATGCCAGATCCATTCATAAAAATCAGTATTTCAAAGAGTAAGTATCAAAAACTTGAGGGACTGTGTGGTGAAATGCAGACTGAATGTGTGGCATAACATGTACATTTCATTGTTCTGGGTCACTGGATGGGCCAAGAACTTTTCAGCGTCCCTTATAGTTTTTGAAGTTGAACTTGCCACCTGCCTGTTCCCTCATAAATCATTCATGAAGAAGCAACTGAAGACCACCGAACAATTGTACATCTCTTAAACGTACCAGTTAAAACATACACTACAAAACTAAAAAAAAAAAAAACTGTTATAAACCTTTGGAAAAATTTATTTGCAAAAATTTTAAATCTTAAATATAGGGTGATTGAAAAGTAACTCCATTTTAAAATACTTATAATTTATTTATTAACTATAATTTTTACAAAAAGATGGATGAGAGGAAAGCCTTTAGCATGAGATTTTATTTAAAATTTGATATGGGCACCAGATTTTGCTACCATCTTCTCAAGCTGCCCAGGAATAGCATCAACTGATTTCACCAGAAACACTTGTGGTATGGAAGACATAACTTCTTGTATGTGCACTTCAAAGTTCCTTCAAAGTCTTGGTTTGGTATAGAAGACTTGCTCCTTTAACCAACCCCAAAGAAAAAAGTCACAGGGTGTTAAGTCAGGACTTGGCTGGCCACTCATACATGAAATATGGAATTACTTTTCAATCACACTGTAGATTTATATAAATTTCAAATAAATAATATTGATCGCCAGTTAAAATATATTAAAATGAAAAAGATACAAGAACCATTTTGAATAAAATATGGCATTAATAAGAATTGAGAATGGTGTAGCAGTTCCACAAATAACATCTATTATCTCATTAATCTAAAAAAACTGACAGTTTGAAACTGGAAGCAGCCATTATTATTATTTGCAAAAAAAAAAAAAAAAAAAAAAAATAGAATTATTATATTATATATTCAGGTTTAGCTACTCAATTAGGGCCAACAAAAAAATTACTTTAATATAGACATATAAGAAAAGAATTAACTTCATAATATAAAAACATTTTCTTACTATATCTGCATGTTTTATATATACTAAATATGCTGTCAAGGAACATTAGTGTGTGCGTGTGTGTGTTTGCACGCACATATGTGTTAAGAGAAGGCCGTATAGAAAGTTGGGTAAACAGAAAGAAACCAATTAACATTTGGTAGGAAAAAAAATGTAGCAAGTTAAAGGACTGACCTGCAATAGACGTCTGGAAGGAAGCTTATAGGAGGCTTGGCTTTTCCAAGGGTAATACTTAAGAATGTAATCATTAGAAGAGAATGTTCTCTCAGTATGGACTTTTAAGTAGATATCAAATGTGCTAGAACAGTCTCTTGAGTTACACATTTGTGTTGAATGCCAAAAATAGAGATAAAATGTACAGAAAAAAAAAATGATTGTTCATTTCACCTTATTTTCAAAACCTAAAAGGTTATCAATTTGTTTTTTTCTTTTAACGAACACAGAGTGCACAAATGAAGTCTAGTTATAACTTCTCTAATGAAGAAGCTTTAGAGACTGATTTTTCAGAGACAATAAGATCAATAAATTTAATTAACTACTATTAATTTATATTTAATTATTTTTTTTTGTTCTTCTATTTGAAAATTTTCTAAAACAGCCTTCTTTGGAGAAAGAAGAGAAATGAATTTTTCAGTCTTAAACAAGTGTAACATATGGTTTCAGTAATGTTCCACTTTTAAAACTATTTTTGATCAAATGGTAAAAATATGCTGTGTGTATGTGTGCATTAGTAAAGTTGAACTGACAGGAAATAGAACAGGAAAAATATAAGACAATTGGATAAAAATATTTACCTAGATATATCTTGCTGGTGGGGAATCCTAAGTCATAAGAAAAAGAATTGAAAGTGCCACGATCTATGAGTTCCTTACAATTAATATACAAAAGAATCATTCCTTTTTCTTAAGAGATTAGTATTGAAACAACATGAGAAACTTAAATAACAAAAAAGAAGAATTGAAATTATTTAAAATTTAATTTTTATAACAATACAGTCAAAATAAAATAAAAAAATAAAGCATTCAGATATTTAAAGTGAATCACATTTTGTCTTGCTAATGTAGATTTTGTCCCTTTGAAATAAAATTCTTTTTCTAATGATGCTAGATCACCAACAAAACATATCAAGGTAAACTTTTTCTCAAAATTGTCTTATATGAGAAAGATATTTTATCAAGACATTCAGTATCTATTATTTAATGGTTTGTTTTATTATTTATCAGTCTTAATTTGTAATTTTCTTCCTTTAAAATCACTTTTATATTTGTTGCTATAATAATACTTGAATGCTCATTCTTTTTTATATATTCAAGGGTAAAAGAAAATTCTACTTGCTGAACAAAAAGATCATAATGTTTTATATTTTGAATAAAATCAAACAATGATATGGTTTAATTGATAATCAGGAAGGTATAAATAAGCAGGAGATTAAAATAAAAAAAACAAACATTTGAACTGCAAGGAAACTGAAAAAACTGGTAAAATAACAGAATTCTATGAGACAAACTAAAACAACTGACCTTGAATTTTGGGGTACTGTTGATTGTCCTATCCTAAATAATTTCTACATATCAACTATTGAATTACTTCCCTTATATTTCTCTCAAATTTCCATACCTAGCCTCATATTCCAAGCTCCCATTTGGAATTTTTTAAAAAAATCATAGATATTTTGGGCAATGTCAGTGGGTATCCATTGGAGTTGAGTGGAGTGGAGAGAGATATGAGGAAGTGCTTTCCAATACCAGTTCTTAGTCAAACTGCTTATCCATTGGAGCTAATTATTTAGCAATACATTGAGAACTACAATTATAACTGATGGATGGGCTACAAATCAATGACTAAGCAACTTAAGTCATTTATGACCAGATTATTAATCACCAGTAACATTTCATGCATCCACATGATGGGAATAAAATCTGTGTAAAACACCACAAAAAGAACAAAAGTGGTAATAGTAAACATTTATTTCCATCCTATATGAAGGGAATGGATGCTCCCAGAAGTCAGGACAAAGTCATTTTACCTTTGTTTCTGTAAGATTATTGGCTTCCAATATTATCCAGGATAAATTTTGAAATATTTGTGATTTCATTTTTGTTTCATTGAGATCAGTTTTG
This sequence comes from Acanthosepion lycidas, assembly GCA_963932145.1. Taxonomy (NCBI): domain Eukaryota; kingdom Metazoa; phylum Mollusca; class Cephalopoda; order Sepiida; family Sepiidae; genus Acanthosepion; species Acanthosepion lycidas. The sequence goes on along the minus strand of OZ010579.1, from coordinate 58,858,920 downwards.
ATATATGAGAAAAAGAGTTGAAATAAATTATATTGCATTTCAAATACTATTTTTCATTATATTTCTGATGCATGATTTTTTTTTTAGATCTAAAGGAAAGCTCAGAATATGAGGCTATATAAAGAAATCTAAGGAAATGTGAAAGAGGGAATTCAATGTTTGGTATGCAGAAATTATTTATTATGTTCGACTCAATAATACCTTGATTTTCTATAACTGAAATGTTTAAATAATTTTATTACTTCTGCATTCCCATAACAAATTTATAAAAAATATTGTTTAATAATCCCATTTAAAAAGTTGTATTGTAAAAATGTCATATTTTATAATCTTTTAATAAGTTTGATATTCTAAAGCCAGGATACAAGTCTCTCATAATAGCTACACATTTTTTTTTAAATTTAGAATTTTATAATGTCTACTGTGACATTAATTCACATTTACAGCAGACTTAAAAATAAAGCAGGCAAATTTATAGCTAGCAAATTTATTTTCAAATTTTGTAACAATTTTGGCCTCTTTCAAGTGGTTCTTTGATAAAGTCTGTTCAAGTTGACAGAAGAAAAAACAGATTAACATTGAAAATATTTTGTTCCCAATATGGTGTCACATAAGAGCCAAAACATTTTTCCAGGTAATATACAGGAGCAATACCAAAAGATTTATTAATTTGTGAATTAAATATAGTTAAGTACCATCAGATAAATTTGCAAGTAAAGCAGAAGGTTGTATGAATTTTCATTAAAACATTTCGTAACCAATTAAATATAAACCAAAACAACAATATCTACCAAACTCAAAATTCTGGTTGTAGTCATTTTTAAAACAACAGTGAGAAGATAAAGCAATTTGTAAAAGTATTTGTAAATTTCATGTGAGGAAAATTGCGTTACAGGTTACAGCAATGAAAATGGATAAGAATGCAGTTGACTACAAAGTGCAGTCAATCAGTATAATTTAAGAAAAAAATATATAAAACAAATTTTATAAAATTTTGTTCTGTACAAATTAATTTTGATAAGATTTTACACACTCTAGTAATGGTCAGAATGCTTATATATTGATATTGTAGCAATGGTTCTAAAATAATTTCCCTCTAAACAGGATTCCTCCAGATTTTATCAATATTTATTTAGTCAGTATGAAACAAATTTTGCCCACAAAATTTATGCTGCATCTTGCCCCAAAGGGAAGTGGTCAGCAGCAAAGTTCTAAAATTGAACAGAATATGTCTGCTTTTTCCATTGTCAATAGCATTGTTACATCATAGTATTAGGAACTGAAACATGTGGTTATTAGTCCTATAGTACAAGCAATTACAACAATTGTGTAGTACAGGGATGAATCCCCACCAAATATTTTCATTTTGATTGGTATCCTTAAAAGAAACTTATTTTCAACCCATTTTAATTATAGAATATATAAGCAGACACCTTATTCTTTAAAAATGGAAAACTTAATCACAGTGAATAAGAAAGGCTGTAATTATTTAGATTGAGAATAGTCTTCTCAGTGGGAAGAAGAGGCAAGTTATCAAATAAGTTATAAATGTTTATGTATATCAGTCTTACCTGGGTAACAGAGCATGTCAACAAAACCAATCAGCATAGATGGATGGATCCTTTCAAACAGATGGGAATGAGATTCTCTCCATAATACAAGCAAACCAAAGGTTATTTTTAAAAAAACAAATTTAAAATAAAATTAGGACTAACCTGTAGAATAAACAGTAATTTTACATTTCTTGCTACAAATATTTCATCTAGGCACTTAAAGCAGATTTTCATTGAAGTTAAATAGAAAAAATAAAATTTGGAGCAACTGGAAGAGGTAAACAATTTCAGAGAAAAAAATATTGTCATCTGTCTATTCATAGATATTTATTGTACATTGTTAGATAGCAACTTAAAAAAAGAAAATAAACAATATTATAAATACTTACACAGCATAAAGACACCCCATTTTTAGAAAAAAAATTTAAGTCACACAAAAAAGCACATTGCTTGATAAAAAGCAGGAATCCTATTGTAAAAGTGAAGCATATATATATATATATATATATATATATATATATATATATATATATATATATATATATATATATATATATAAAATTAAAGTCATCCATTCATGTCATATCATACACACAAGGCCTGGTCATCACATTTCAGTTGTCTGAAAGGAGGCTACACAGGTAAAGTAAAATGGTGAAATGATATGGCTAACTGCAAGTTATTTATTTTTGTAATACATACACTTTTCAAAATTTATTATTGTTCTTTGTTAGTTGATTATGTAGCCAGACTCTGAAAGTATTTATTCAGTCAATAGAGGTGTGTGTGTGTGTGCGATTCAGAATTTAGACGGAGATGACTGACAGATGTTGGGGGAAGCAGGGACTTCAGCATCCACAGCCTCCATCTTGTGCTTGCGGTTCAGCTGGGGTCTCCTTCAACTTTACTTCTGTCACTGAGAGCAAATGTTAAGGAAACTAAACACACACAAAAAACAACAAAAAAAAAAACACAATACTACAGCATGAAAACAAGCAAATGTTAATATAAAAGCATGCACATGCAAAATAAAACACTGCAATAATAATAACAAAAAAAAGCATTCTAATGACAGGCAATATTCAGAAAGAGTCCACTTTATTTTGACAAATGTAAAGATGAAAATGATGGATGAAGAAACTATCATTGCAATCATATAAAAAAAAATGAATGCGTTGACAATTAAATTTGGAGATAGTTTTGAAATGGATGGTTACAAAATCTGCCATGTTATTCAAAAATACCCAATTCAAGTTTTAAAATGCAAATGTATATTTGCATCCTTATAAAAATCAAAATTGATTGTAAGACTATTCCAAATCTAATAATCTTTATAACATTCATGTATACATTTTATTAATTCAAATTAAAAACTAATGAATAATGTGAAAAATAAAAATTAAAAAACAACAAAAAGAGGTAAGTGTTTTTGTAGTAAGTATTGAACTAAAATCAATAAAGTTTATGGATTAATTCCAACAGCCAAGAGCTTTCATTATACAGGGTGGACTAAAAGTAGGCTTACATTCACATTTTAGATCACAGCTGAGAACAAGAGCTAACTTAACTTTCAACAAAATGGAACACCTCTCCATTATTATTTGGCAGTAAGGTAATACCTTAAGCAAACCTTTCCACAGCATTGGTTTGGAAGAAGAGGCAGAATTGAATGGCTACCACATTCACCTGACCTAACACCAATGGGTTTCTTTTTTTGTGGGGTGTAGTAAAGAACAAGATTTATGAGAGAAATCCCCATAAGGTGGACAAATTAAAAGACTACATCTGAGAAGTATTTATTGAAATTGATGCAGATCTGGATTTGTGTTGTGCTGTGTGTCATAGTGTTTTGGAGATGTTTGAGGAATGTTGCAATATTGAAAGAGGACATTTTGTGCACTTAAGAGATTAATAACTAAAATCTTAAACAAATGTACATAAACAGTTTTGAACAAACATGATTGTAACAAATAAATATAAATGTAATAAAATGTTTTTAAAAAATGGAAAGTGTAAGCCTACTTTTGGTCCACCCTATAGTTTTAGGGAAAACCAAATTTAAAAATAAGATGTCTGTGTCAAAGAAATTTACTTAAAAAAACTGTTACGTTAAGATCAAGCAAGGAATCTACCAAGTTGCCCAAGAATTTTACCAAATTTAAAAATATCAGTTAGTTCAATCTCCTCTGACTGTGATTCAAAATTATATTCATAGGGTTGATCAAGAGATTTAACTGCTGAGATATTTTTAGTTTGAGAATTTCTGATATCAAACATTTGGAACAAAAATAAAATTGATGTTAAACTAAGAAAAATATTATAATCTAGTACTAAAATATTCAACATTTCTAAATAAATATATTCTTAGTTGAAAATATAGTAAAAAGATATACAAACATACATCTGGGCCATGTTACATCATCCTATTTTTATCAGACACAAAGAGTGAAGAAGAATGCTTTAGATATATTTTGAATGGAAGTCACTTTTTATGACTAGCTTGCAAAGGCAAATCTTTTTACTTCTTAAAATACTAACCCAAAATTATTTCAGTAGAATAATTCTTAATAAATACCACTTCCAATTTCCATTTCTTTATTTTACTTATTTTGCTTTCTCTGAAATTTTAGTCATGTGAGCAAATAAAAATTAACAAGTAGACAGTGAATTTATTGACAAAAAGGTTTTCCTTACATATCATCTAACATTTCAAAGTTAATGATAATGTTATATATGTAATCTGAGTAGAATTAATAATTCCAGTATATTACATTGTATCATATCACATGACCAATAAGCAAAGTTCTATAAACATATCTTTTTTTTTTTTTCTTTTACCTTAGGACAAACAGTAGTTCCATCCCATAAATCCATAATCTTATCCTAAAGAAAATATTAAAATAATTTAATTTACACTTTTCCTTAATGCACAAAGTCTTTTTTGTTTTTAATATAGCAGGCCAGTATCATCTTCGTAGAAAATATATGCATGAATTGATAGCCCCATATTTTTTTTTTTTTTATTTTATTTTTTTTTTATTTTCTTAAACAGTGAAATTAATAATCAGTCCAAACTGAGAAGTCCTGTCTTTAAGTAGGACTTTTCAGCCTTGGCTGGTTATTATTAGCATTCTTCTTCATGTGCTGTGTCCCCTCAGAATGTAGGCAATCATAGCTCTCCACAATTTCCTGTCCTTTGTGGCGGTTGATAAATTTTATTTTTTGTTACTTCTCCTAAATCCTGTTCTGTCATGCATTTACTCAAGCTCATTAACATATATGTATATAAACTAATATAAATAATATTGTGTAAACTTAACACTTATGCAATGCAAAACTATGTAAAGACGATATAAATATTAGGGATAAATTTTATATTTGTATTAATTGTAATAAGACATGAAAAAAATAACATTATCAATATAAGTAATGTATTTATAAACTACCAATTTTAATTTCTATTAATTTTTCAAGCTTTTTTAAATAAAATTATTTTCCTTAATGATTTTTTCAATCATGTGCATTATGTTTAGAATAATAATAAAATAACCAGAAGTGAAATTTGTTGTTTGCAGACATTACAATAGTTTGTTTTTTTTAGAGAAATAAAAATTGGTTTTAAATAGAAAACATAAACAAATACATAAAATGCTTAGTTTTTGAAGATTTATCCATAATCCAAAATAGTAAGTAGGATAGATACAGAAATTGGAAAACAATAAAATGGTTTAAGATTTATAGGGTTGAACTAAGTCCAATTCTCCCAAATTGGCTTAAAGCACAAATGGGTGATAAAGGCACATAGCTCAGCTTCAACTGAACTAATAGGCTTGAGAATAGAGCTTATATTATTTACACAGATGACATAGTGAATAAAACTTTATTGTATGCTACACATCTTTGAGTAAATAAATATATATATATATATATAGCGAGAAAGAGAGAGAGAGCACGATCAGTTACATCTGGCTACAAGAATGGTATATTTATACTTTGTAACAAATCATTTTGATGAAACATATTTGCTCAATATAATTTTTTAATAGATGAACAAAAATAAAATATAAACACAATTTTTTCTGATTTACTTTCAAAAAATTTCCATCCAATAAGCAGTCAATATCTTTTCAGATAAGTTAAATTTAAAAAATTGTGTAACCAATACACAGTAGCAACAAAAAAGTGAATATAAACAAATGGTTATAAAACAGAGTGCATATAACATGCATACAGGCTATGCAATAGTGTTTCTGATACAGTATTATCAATAATTTTTCTTAAAAGTTTTGATTCATAGATTTTAAATGAATTCTTCTTTCTCTTATCCAATTAATTTGCAAAGAATTAAAGCAATTTTTTTTGTTGATTTACATAATTCTTAAGTGATATATAGTTGTTGAGTCTTCCGGATAAATAATTATGAGGGACAAGTGAACATTCTATGTGTATGCAAAACTAGGTGGGCAAATAATGGGAACTAAGAAGAATACATGCAGGTGGAAAGAAAAATGAAAGAGGTGTCGGTTTAATGTTAGATAATGACATGAAGAAATGTGTTCTGAGATATGGTCAATTCTCAGACAGAATTCTTTTAGAAGCCCTCTAACATAGCAATTACTGTTGTATATGCACCAACAGCACAGAGCAAGGATGAAGATATTGGTAACTTTGACAGCTCACTGAACAATGCCAAGGCTCACTGATTTACTGTTATCATGGGAAACCTGAACACCAAGGTTGGAAAAGAACAAGGAGGTGAAATAATTGGCAAGTTTAGACTAGGAATTCAAAAGCATTGTGGTGAAAGATGGGTCCAGTGATGCAGAGCAAAGGACCAAATAATTACCAACACCTGGTTTCAAGAGCACCCTAAACACCTATGGACAGAAAGAAGTCTGAGAGGAGACAGAAAAAACCAGGTTCATTACATAACAATCAACAAAAGGTTCAGAAACTTGATTCTACACTGCAAAACATAGCCAACAAGTGCCGACTGTGGAAGTAATCATATTCTAGTCATCAGAGTAAAACTATGAAAACTAAAGATGACCACAGCAATGACTAAACTGCAATACAACAAACCCCTAAATAATCCAAGTTACAAGAAAATATGAAGACAGAGTTAAAAACAAATATGACTTGAATGAGATTACGAATTCAAAGTGGAACATATTAAGAGAAACTCTGGTGATTTCAGCAAATGAGGTCATGACAAGAAAAGAAAAGAGTGGATAACAGATGAAATTGTAGAAATGATGGAAAAGTGACAACAAACAATGCCAAGGAATGGAAAAGAGTACAGAACACTAAACATAGAAATTAGAAAAAAATGTTAAAGAGGAATGACTCAATAAAAAGTGCATGGAAATAGAAAAGGTCAGCAACGCAGATAAAGCAAGTATGCACAACAGAATAAAAGAATTAAGAGAAAAAATCAGCTCATCAACAGACTGTATAAAATCAAAGGAAGGAACACTGACCATAGAGAAGGAAAAACTACTTCAAAGACAAAGTGACTACATCAGAACTCTTTTATAGGGTGAATGAGAAACCTACAATACATAAAAATATGAAGGGGGCCAGAAATATTCAAGTCTGAAATAAGAATGGCACTGAACAAAATTAACAAGAATAAAGTAGCAAGACCAAATGGGATAGTAACAGAGATGCCCACAGCCTTGGATCATTTTGGCATTGACAAGATCACGGAAATGATAAATGAAATATATGATAATGTCGCCATGCAAATCAGTAGATTCATCTTCAAAGCCTTACCTAAAAGAAAGGTGTAAATGAATGAGAGCTCCACTGTACTATCAGTTTAATGAACCACATAAGCTAATGATACAAATCTTGATGAATAGAGCCCAAAGCAAAATTAGACTGGACATAGGACAAGAAAAGTTCAGCTTTATTAAGGACACTGGAACAAAAAATGTGATATTCATGATTAGAATATTAGAGAAAACAATACAAATGCAGAAGGATGTACACTCATGTTTTATAGATTATGCAAAAGCATTTGACAAGGTACAGCACAAAGATCTATTTAAACTGCCAGAAAAACTAGATCTCTTCAGAAAGGATGTTAGGATAATCCAGAACTTATACTAGGAGCAAACCGCCTGCATAAGGATAGAAAATGAATTGAGTAGCTATACAACACATAGAAAGGGGCATAAGACAAGGATGTGTCTTCTCTCCAGATCTGTTCAACCTCTACAGCAAGGTTATCCTGAGGAAGCTGGAGACCCTACCAGGATTTATTATTGGTGGGTGAAATCTTAACAATATAAATATGCAGATTACACTGTTTATGGCTGAAAGAAAACTGCAGGACCTTCTAGACAAGGTAGTAAAGAGAAGTAATAAAAAAAGACTAGCCATCGACTGTAAGAAGACAGAAAGTATGATTGTCAGTAATAGAAAAAGCTCAAAATATTTTAACAGAGGATGAAACATGTGATACCTAAATTCAAATATGCATCAGATTAGCAAAAAAAATGCATTCTAAATGCTACACAAAGTAGTAAGAAACAGGAAATATTTTATTTAGAAACAAAGAAAAGTGCTGAATTTCTATGTAATGTCACTCCTTTTGTATGACAATGAATGTTGGACAATCTCACCACAGATGAAGAGGGAACTGGAGACAACAGAAATGTGATTTTATAGGATACTGAGAATTCTATGGACAGAGTGAGTAAGCACAAAGGAAGTCTTAAAGAAAACAGTAACAAAAACAACTCTTAGAATCAGGATGAGATAACAGAAATTCTTTGGACATATTATGAAGAAGGAGGGCTTTGGAAAACCTATTCTCTCTCATAGGATATATTTAGGGCAAGAGAGATATAGGGAAAAGCAGCAGGATACCTAATGAGCTTGTGTGAATATATGGCAGAATGTGGGACAGGAGGCTTGGAAAAAGAGTAAAATGCTGCTAAGGGCCATGAGGGATAGGAAGTTATGGAGGGCAATGATTTCTCATATCCTGAAGGGACACAGCACATAGAAGAAGCAACAGTAGTATAAATATGTTATGGTATTCGATACTGAATCTATATTTATGCAGCAGGGCTATATCAATTTATAGGTAATGATGCTTCCATAAAAGATTTACAAGGGGGTGATGAAAAGTTTTTAGCCTAACCCACTTCCCAGAATTAGACCAAATATCAGAAATTGATTTAGAATTCTTTATTGACCATGCTGAGAAGCTTTCAGTTGCTCTTTATACACATACACACACACATATATATATATATATATATATATATATATATATTATATAACCAAAATAATTAAAAGCAAATGCCAATCTAAAAACCTAAAACACATACTAACCTCATCCAAATTTAACCAACACAAAATACAGGAAGTCACAAAATGCAACAAAAAAAGATGGTGGGGTTTGTGACATCATTATAGAAGGAAACTCCTATACTTATGAAAACCTCAAAATGACATTCATAATAAATAAAAATTTAAACTGCAACTCCAAAAATGTGATTTATGCACTCAAATGCAAGAAATTATATATAGGTATCAGCCAAAAACTAAACAACAAGGTCTCCCAACACAAAAGCAATATCAAATTACCAGACAACAGAAAACTCTTTATATCACAACACATCTATAAATGTAACAAGGGTGAATTTAAAATTATGCCAATATACCAAACAGACAATTATTCTTACCTACATATACAAGAAAAAAAACTTCAACAACAAATTTAAACCAGCACTAAATAGATCATAACCCCACACACAAAAGTAAACACCATGCACACATGATGGCCAAATATATTTGGTCAAACCACTTGCATCCATGCACATACACTCACACACAGGTATATGTGGAGCACAAATATGTATACACATATTGGCAAAAACTAGAGACTGCTCACAGGCATGCACACAAACCCCTACACAACACAGGAAATGTGTGTGTGTGTGTGTATGTATGTATGTATGTGTATACTAATTCCTTATAATAAGACAGTATGTGTGTATAGAAAGGTAGTGCTCATGTACATGCGTGTACTGGTATGTGTGTATATATATATATATATATATATATATATATATATATACATATATATATATATTGAGAAAAACAAAACTGCACACGAACACTACACAACATAGGAAATGTGTATGTGTACATATGTGTATATTAATTCCTTATTATAAGGGAATATATGTATGTGTGCTGACAAAAACACAAAAAAATGGAAATAGATCTAAGAACACACAGGGGTCATTAAAAGATAAGAATACAGATATCTTTCTCACCCTTTCTTGGAACAGTCTTAATGGTTTTATTACCCTTCACATAGAATTCTTTCACTGCCAGTTTAAGAAAGACATTTGGGTCACTAACACACAAAAAAGAGAATGTCTAATATCGAGAATATTTAACATCAAAAAACATAAGAAAAATTAATTCCTTTTAATAATATGTGGAAATGTCCACTCTTTGCCTGATGAAAGTTGCGAGACTGGAAACACATGTAGCAAAATTATGGAAAATAAAGCATAATATATTTTTTTAAAAAATCCACAACATTACAATCAAAGATATTTGCAGTTTCTCTTCTTTATATATATATATATATATATATATATATATATATATATAATATATATATATATATATATATATATAGAGAGAGAGAGAGAGAGGGTAGGAAACCATAAGATCCCAAATTATCTCATATAGGGTATAGACCTATTTCAACCGACAAAAATTTTGTCAGTCTTATTCAACCCCAGTATATAAACTGAGTTCATGTCGGAATTAGAAAATTAATTGTGACAGCTGTCAAAAAATTAATACAGAATTTATCCATTTCAATGTTTCAGTCAGATGAAAGGCACGAGTCAGAGGTCAGGGCAAAGGGAAGAGGTTTTATCAAATTAAACCCAGAAATTAACCTTATGACATTAAATTGGGATTATATGAAGAATGAAATGTTAATTTGAAACAAAGAGATGAACAAAAAGGTTTTTTTTTTTTTTAAATAATATAGATAAGGTTAAGTTTAAAAATACAAGTTCCTACTTAAAAGATAAATTATACTTAAAAGTAAAATATATTTCATAAATTAAAAATAAGTTATATTTAGATAACTTATATTAAAATGAAATAAGATTATATTTTTTTAAAAATTATAATTAATAAAAAAATATCTTTGCAGAAGTGGGGTTGAACCATTTTCTTTTTCTATGTCTACATTTCACTTTACATATTTCAGTGTTACTTATGAGGGTTAGATAAGATAATTTATTTTTAAAACAACTTTTATGAAAAGCATTTTCATACAATTCTTTATTTTTATTAAAGATGCTTATGTTGGATGATAATCAACTAATCCTAGTGCTGACAGTAGTGGGTATCTGTCTCACAATAGCATTGGGGTGGTTGGAGTAAACTTTAATATAAGTGTCATTATGGTATGGTTTAAATGATTTATTATTGAGGTTAAGGATGATGTCTAGATAATCAACTATTTTAAGGTTAGAAGAAATCTCAATCCCAAACCCTAGTAATTTAAAGGCCCTAATGATTTTCTACACTGTTAGTGGACCATTACTATTGGGGATGAAAATGAGTCCATTTCTATATAGGCCTATTTGATTAGGATCTACAATTTTACTAAGTGTATCTAAAATATAAAAACATACTAAATCAGCAACCTGGGCTGAATCATATGCCCCCATAGGGACATCAAAATCGTCATTAAAGCACTTAGTCCAGGTGGAATTTTTAAGAGCTAATTGATTTCCTAGGTGTTAAGATATTAGTCTCCACATAGTTTTTTTGCAAAGTTAATACAATTAACCAAGAGATCTGTGGAAATGGAGGAATAGAAATTATATATATATATATATATAAAATTTTAAGATATGCTATATTTATGGATTAAAGTGCTCAATATCAGAGATAGACCATATGTAAATATAAAAGTGGACATGGAGGTCAACACCCAGCAGTGAGAGTCTGTTTCATGCTTAAACGCAATATACAGATTCTGAAGATTGTGTTTAGGCATAAAACAAACTGTTGCTACTGAGTGTTAATATATATATATATATATACACACACACAAAAAAAAAAAAAAAAAAAAAAAAAAAAAAAAAAAAAAAAAATCACTGTAAGAAATAAACACTACATTTGTAATAAAATCCATTAAATAACAAATTAACATATCTTAAAATTTCTTATGATTTTAATATCAAATTAATATCTGTAACAATAGAATTTCAATCAAATTCAGCAGTGCTTTTTAAGTTTTGTGTTTTCACTTTTAAAAATACATGGTATCTGATTAGAGAGAATTTAGAAAGTTCAGAAAAAAATAACTTTAGATATTAAAAATGACATTCACTATTCAATAAGTTTTGTTGAACTTTCCAGTACCCCAATTGCAAACTGACATTTGATGAATAACAAGTTTCTGTTGAGATTTTTGTCTTTGTCTATTCAACAAAGTATTGAATATTTTTTTTGTGTCAGTTCTTAAGTAAATTTAGTAAGTTCATTTTCTTAAATAATCAAAATTGTATTTCACTTGAAACAACTTGTCTCTATTTGAGAGAGTAAGATTTGCTTGGTTAAGAAGGGCATTAGTCAAGGTTGATATAAAGCCAAGTCAGGGTTAAACTTGATTATAACAAATAGAGACATTGTAATAAAACAAACAACAAACTAGATCCATGCATATGAAACGTAGACAAAGAAAATTTTAAATGACCCAAAATCATGAATACTTTATTCATCCTACAAACATTTACCTATTTTTATTGTTTCCACTTTTATAAAGTATGAATGTTTTTATCTTAAATAGCACTTGAAAGCAAAATATTAAATACAAGTTAACATAAAAATTCAATACACGGAAGTGATAATACTCATCTTTACTAATCATCTCCTCAATTTTAATTATTGAAATCCATACACAGACAGTAAAGTATGTAGCTGATACTACAGGACTCAATAGGTGTTAAAGCAACAGAAAGTAGGCCATATATCTAAGAATTTGTGCTACAAGAAAAGAAAAATTATATGTATTTTGTACCAATCTGATAAAGAAACATGCAAATATCAAAGTTCACATTTATATGAATACTTAAACACAGCCAGGTAAAAAAAATACAAAACTAGACCAACATTGAGAAGATCTCAGAGGTCTGTGATGATAGCAAAATGATTATAAAAAAATCTGATTAAACTGAAATTAACTAAACTGATTAATTTGCATATAATCTTTCGACAAAAGTGTTTTCCAAAATTGATAACATACCCAACTTCTAAATTTGAAGATTCTATATAAAAACTTGTGCCTTTTTTGCATCCAGAATATCAATGCCCTTTTATAGATAATGATATTCTTATACTCATTTTATTTAAAAAGGGATATATATATATATATATATATATATATATATATATATATATATTATGTATGCACACATCAAATGAAATGTAGCTATGAAATACTTTTTTAAGTTTTTAAAATAAAGTTATTTCAATCAGCAAATCATCAAAGGGATTTTCACAATTTTCCTTCAAGGGTTTAGACAGACATATTTTCATTACTATTGTCATTCTAAGGAGATAATTTTGACAAAAAAACAAGTAGCAATAAGTAATTCTGCTTATAACTCAAAGTTAGACAAAAAGAAAGTTACTTCCAATTGACAACAATATTTCAAGTGAATAGGCTTAGTTAATATACATATACATATATATATATATATATATATATATATATATATATATATATATACACACACACACACATACATATATATATATACACACACACACACATACATACATATATATATATACACACACACACACACACACACACATATATATATATACACGTGTGTGTGTGTGTGTGTGTGTGTATGTATGTATGTATATTTACACAGGTGCTTTACCAAACTCCTTCATAAATTAACACATGGAGTTTATTTGGTACATTTTCTAAGAAAAGCACAAAAACTGGACAGATGTATTTTGAGTGCAAACTCTTCTTAGAAATTAACAAATTGATATAGTTTTTTTTTTTTAATTTTTGCCAAATAAATGAAAAGAAAAACAGGAAATTAATTTCATTACAACTTGATTTTTTAAATGTTTACAGTTCTTTACATGCATCAAATCAAATAAAGACTAATTTCAATCTTCCAACTTCCATATCATATATCAATTGTGTACAATTTCAAATATTTTGCAGGAGAAACTGAATCAATTTAAGCTTTATATTTTTAAGGTCTTAGAATCTTTTTAATAAAATCCCAAACTATATAAAAATGTACTAAGTTAGTACATTTTTATATAGTTTGGGATGTCTGCTGTTAGGAAAGAATTTGGATATAAATATATTTCTTTATTTCTTCCTCCTCATCAATTTTTAAAAATACTTACAAAAATTAATTCATTGCAGCTATAACTTCTGAATAAGTTAAAATAGATCAATTTTATTCTTTTTATTATTAAACGAAGAAAAAAAAGAAAAAAAAACTGAAAAATGAAATTAAGCACAGACTTCTACAAGCATTACATACTGCTAATAATAAAAGAAAATTGATTAGAAAGAGTGCTTGAACCTAAATGGAGGATTATAAAACTGACATCAGCAGGTACATTACTTGAATCCAGAATGGATTCATCTGGTACACGATAAATGTATTTGATGATTATATTTAAAGTAATAACCCCTTATTCCAAGTTTTTCACAAGAAATATTAACATTAATGCAATTTTTTTTAAAATAGGAAAAATATGTGCTAAAAATATTATCTTGTAGACATTTTACAAAGAGGAAGAAGCAAATCTGTACCAAATAAATACAATGATATATATATATATATATAAAAAGAAAGGGATGGATTTTTTAAAACTTTTATTTATTAATCCAACAGATATTATTACTTAAAAATTATTATTTTACTTTGCAAAGAAGGTATGGGTTACTCTCCACATCACTTGAAATTTGCCATATCAAGAAAAGCAAGTGTCTTGCTATAAATGTTGGGCATTCAAAACAGCGTGGATGAACAAAATGTGAAGACATTTAAGAAGGTAACTTACATTGGGTTCATCTTTTTGCACTGAGAGAATAATTTTCCTAATAAAGACAGTATATAATATACTTACACCAATCAATCACAAATTGTGAAGGTTGCTAAGATTTAATCACTGCAATGCATGTAGCATGTGATGACCAATTTCAAACTCAACTTATTGTCAGTATGCTCTGAAAAGCTATACCTGCAGATACAACATGTGCTGGAGGTCCTTGCTAAGACCAAAAAGAAAAAGGTACTGTGAAATTACAAATATAATCTTATCAACATAAATATAAAAGAGGGAAACATTTCAAAAAATACTTTTGTAAAAAAAAGGTAGAAATCATTGTTTGAAGGTTGTAAGGACAAAGAGTATTACAACAGAGTTGGAACATTATCTTGCCTTTCCAGTTAAAATCATGTTAACTGCTCAGCAATGTGATCTGGTCTGTTAATTTTTTTTAAGTTGGTATAATTAAATTAACATTTCCTTTTAAGTAAAATATCAGCTATAAAAGTACAAAGATCTGCAAAAGCAATGCATAAGAAATAACTGGACAATCAATATATATTTCCAATCAAAGTTGGATGCCAAGGTTTTATTGCCAACTCAACTTCAGCAGATCTGAATAAATTTGGATCGTCACCAACAAAAATGAGGAAACATATTAAAGAGCTACTAAATCAAGCAGAGGTTGCAGCTTCATGGATTTGACCTCTCCACATTTTTTTTTATGAAAAACCAACATAATCTGGTGGTATTGTGAGGTACTGATGGGATTTCCTGGATTAATGACAATGAGACTTCAGATTGAAAACTATGCTTGACTCCAGTCATCATCTGATGAAAATCATTTTAGAAGCAGTGTCATTGTTTTCACTGTAGTATTTGGATGAATATATACAAAGTCTCAGAACAAACACACACGTATACACATCTACTGACTCAAGAAAATAACTACAAGAAATTCTATTTCAGTTAGTGACCTTAAGAGTTTAGCTAAGAATTTCTTCAAAGATATAAACATATGTACAACATAAAGTGAATAAACAATGTTTTAGAAACCTATCTCTGAACAAGGAAACACAATGTTGACATTTTAACAAGTACATGAAAAATAGCTGATGTGTATTTTTTGGCAATTACCATTCTAAGAATATTTGTTTTTTGGGTTTTTTTCCTGAATGATAATAGAATCAGGTAAACATCTTGATAGAAATAGAAGGTTTATAGACTGAATTTTACTACACTGGCAAATTAGAATGAAGAATTGAGCTAAAATCATGAAGTGACTGAAATTAAATTTTTTAAGGAATCAGTACATATGTTAGGCTACAAAAAATCTCCTAAGCCAGCCAAGCATAGAAATGAATACAATATGGTAACCAGTAATAGAGAGAACTAGAGAAAAGCAACAATAACAAAAATTGTTATATGAGCTCTGGTAAAAAAGGGGGACTGAGACATAAGGTTTATAAGTCCCAAAAATGCATTCAATAAGCCCAGAGGATAAAAGCATTGGTTGATTGATCCAAAATTGACTTGACCCAAAGGGTTGTGAGTTCAATCCCTGGCCACAGCAGAGAGAACAAAAACTTGGAGAGTTGTTATCAAGAGGAATTAACTGAAACTGAGATATCCAAAGGCATGGCATGTAGAATTAGAACAATCTACCCATCTGGATTAAATAAAGGGTTCAGTTCAAAATTCTAACTAATATCACCTGAAGACTGAAGTGTACAACAGTCAGAATGTTGTGAATATTGCAATAAAGATGAGGACAACAGTCTGAAAGATGTAAATAATTACAATACCTCATCTCAGAAATATAGATAGGTATCAAAATAACATGATCAAAAGGTTCTTGCAATGTGAGGACTAATTAAACCTAGTTTTAGTTAATCAAATTAAGTTTTTGTTTTAAATACTAAAAAAGTTTATTTCATTACAAGCACTTACTATGATGTCAATTTAAGATTTGCATAGTTTAAATAAAGAGAGTTTACAATTCAAAAGGTGTACCTGTTGTTAGTTGCTTACAATATCTTCTCAAATTATTTTTCTCTTGATAAAATAAACAAGGAAAAGGTTTAGCATATATATATATATATATATATATATATATATATATAAAGAGGAGAAGGGAAAAAGACTTTTTTGTAAATATATGCAAGTGTATGTAAAACAAACTAATATAAAAAGGAGAATTTATTAAATGATGACAAGTCTATCATGCCCATGCAAGACATTGAAGCAACAATCATAGTATGATCAAACTAAAATCAATATGCCAAGACAACCAATCAGCTTACAAGGCAGGAAATTAGCATGTGTATGCATTTGTTATTGCATCATATTTTCTAAGGAGGAGCTGCATCAGCCAGATATTGTGTAAGAAGCACATACACATCATTCACAAACACATCAAGAAATAGACTTTAACCTTGAAAAAATCAAATTATCAAAATCAGGATAACAAGTGACCTTTAACAACAAGGATAAGAAAGTGGATAGCAAAATGCAGACATTTAACCTAATTAATTACCTTAAAGAAAAGGATAAAGTTACTCAAAATTTCATATAATGAAGCCTTGTTTAAACTTATTAAATCGATCAAAAGGACAATTTATAGCCATGGATATTTCACAAAGGATAAAAGGAACATGAGAGTATTTGGACATAATTTATGTTCCATAGAATTGATGAACTGGTGTCAGGAAAATCATAAGTAAAAAGCAGAAAGCAATAAAAGATGACTTCACTTATTGAGAAGTAAATGGAAACAAATAAAACTAAATTGATTTTGGTTTGTTTAATACAGCAAATATATTTTTAATAACTTCAACAGTTCTTCCGAGGTAACAAAAAATGAATATTAAAAAAACAAGTGTATAAAATTGGAAAATAACTTTAATGGTGGTTACAATGCCTATAGTTTAACAGGAAATATTCTCAAAGAAAAGACTCTCAGATTTCAAGATATACCAAAATCTATACTAAAAAAAAAAAAAAAAAAAAAAAAAAAGCAAAAAATACTATTTATTAGTTTTTCTTCCTTTCTTGTTTATTTCATCTAACATGAAAAAAACTTATTTAAATAACATTTGTTGGATTAATAATATACAGTTAAGGTCACTAACTAAAATAGAATTTCTTGTAGTTATCTGTAGACAAAAAATATTCTTTTTAGTAAAAATATAAAAAAAAATACGTAATTAAATAATAATAATTGCATAGAAAGACAAGATTATCTCTTCTGGTAATATTCTTTCTTCATCAAATCTTATATATTTTTTACTAGATTCAAAGAAAAATGATCAAAAAAGATCAATGATAAATAGAGCAACAAATTTCAGAAACTAGTGGAGTGTAATTTTGTTTGATTTTTAATATATTGACTAAAAATGTATTGTCAAAAATAATATCACAACTTATCAATTAAGTCATTAAAAAAATGTTACTCAGTCAATAGGCATAAGACCTGATACTTTAAAAATTAATCTAAAGAAACTACAAAACCATAGGCAATCATATGCATAAATTAATCCCATAATAAAAATGAGAAGCTAGAATATGAGAATAATACTGAAAGTAAAATCAGAAAGTTATTCTTTTCTAAATAGTAAGTGTATATCAGATATTTTATGTTTAATGTTTACAAAAATCTGTAGAGTGAACAAATAAGCAGAGAAATCAGTCCTTCATGTCTGAGAATCTAATAAAAAAAAAAAAAAAAAAAAAAAAAAAATCAAATTTTAATGAATAGATAATATTACTAACTCAAAGCATACATATAATTAAAAGCATTATAGCAATAAAAAAAAAAAAACTATATCTATTGGACATTACCAGAAAAAAAAATAAACAAACACATGCATACCCATCCACAGACAAAACAACAACAGGTAGATTTAGGAGGACTTACCAATGAAGGATTCATGAAATCCAGGGTTAAAATGCTGTGAAAATAAAATATTAGACTAATTCTTGTCCAGTTATTAACTAAATGGTCATAGGTCCAATTTTTTGATGATCAAAGTGTATGATTGGGAAAGAAGAAAAAATCTTAACAATCAGATGTTTGAAAATATTTTTTTTAAAAAACATTCCTTTATTAAAAAAACATTTAAAAAAGAAATTACAATACTAAAATATATGATACTGATAGCAAATATCTTAATTTTATATATATCTCCGAATGTGTGTATATATTAAATAAAAACAGACCACTTTAAGGTTCCATGTATTTCACCACAGCCCATTTAAAGGACTGCGGACCATCAGACTTTACTTCCAAACAAAAAAATGAAAAGAAAATTTACACATTTGCTCTGTATTTACATTGAGCTCTCTGGATTTTATCCTCCTGAGGTTTACCCATATGGATAACCTAGTTTTTCATAAACTATATAACTTATTGTAATGTAATTGTCATCTTTGATGATGGTTTATGTAACCCAAAAGCTTAGATAGGATTAAAAAAACATGTATCAATATGGTTATTTTCTTTTGTCTTTCAATGATAATGTTATTAAGCTTATCGGACGATATGAAAGGAATTTGCTTAAAATAAATAGACACAACTTGTCTATATTATTTAATGAAACATTCATCAACGAAAAAATGCTGTCTAAATACACACACAAATATTTTTCATTCATTGTTTATAATGAATTATCATTTTCTTTTCTTGTTTAAATATTTCATGTCTGTTCAACAATGTTCTTAAATCTATTTCTTCAACTGCTGTCAAGATTTTTCTTTTCAAAATATATTATGTAGAATTCTCAATAATAAATAAGCATAACTGGCAAAGAGTTTATCATTAAATACAAAAATTGCAGAAAATTGTTGAAACAGTGAACTTTTATACAATTTAAACAAATTAATTTCAAGATCTGAGTCTTAACATTTAACTCCTTTTCTATAGGAATGAAGACAGGTTTATATTTTACACTGACAATTTTATATAAATGTGGTGTTTAAAAAATAATTTTCAACAGGTAATATTCAAATCCTTCTTACTTTAAAACAGTGATAAAGGAATAACCTTGTTTTTCTTTTTTTTTATATAGTTTTACTTTTTCAAAATCAGTTGAAATTCCTACCTATAAATGGAAAAGAATTTTAATCTCTACTGTGATTGTTGCACCCCTAGAACATTAAGTTCAATTAACTGATAAGCAAATTGATTCAACAAAGGCATATATTCATTCAGAAGAAGGCATTGTTAAGATTATTAGAAATCTTCTAAACATCATTTGGATCACAAAATTTGACCAGGATATAACACGCTGTCACTTAAGCAGGTTCAATTTTTTTAACTATTAATTTATGCAGTTTGAAATAATGCCAGTGACACATCCAATATAAGAATTAATATGCAACAATGCTGTTCAGTGAACAACTCCCCACTCCCCCCGTAGACTGAATATCTTAATATACTGAAACAAGAATATAATGATAATGTTGAATGGCAACATTTTTCAGATATGATAGGCTATTTAAAAAAATCTAAGAAAAGAAAAAGAATAAATCATAAAGAAAGGCAACTTTTTTATTCTTAGACTTTTATATGTTTTTTAATTATCAGATATGATTCAGATACATGTCTAGAATTTTTACTTTTGAATACTGATTAAGACATAAAATTGGAGATGAAAAATCAAAGTTCAATTCCTGGTTCTATATTAGAAAGATAAATATACTAACAAAAGAAAAAATATCAGATATCAGGTTGGTGCAAAAATAATGTTTTTCTTTTGAAGTTGAACGTCAAAAAACGACATTATTTTTGCACCAACCTAATAGATCCTTTTAGCAAGGAAAAGTGTCTAGTCACTTGCAGATAATGGAAAAAAGCCATGACAAAATGCTTAGGCAAAAGGTGTACAGCAAGATAAAGTGACTTAAAACACCTCATGAATAATAGACAGCAAAAGTGAAGAGATTTGATCTGACCAAACACAAAAGATAAATTAAATCAATTTCAATGTGTGCTACCAAAGCACAGATTTAACAATTTTGATTATAAGTTTGGCTATTGAAATCTAACTTAATTCAAGCTTAACTAGCTCCTTTATATCACAAGTAAATATATATTTTAGTGTTTAAAGCTATTTTATACAAACTTAGGTATTTTCATAGAATCAATTAAGTAATGATAATATGTAGCAGAATATAAGTGTACAGTGAATAAACTCAGGTATTAACATTTAAGCCTATATTCAAGGAATAACTTTACATCTCATGTTCAGAGAGTCTACATGGACTAATTATGACCTACTAGGGGAATACTGGATCACACCCATGCCATTATTAATGACAGAGACAGAATACAATATTACAAGTTTCATTTGTCTTCTTATAGAGCCAAGAACTGAGTTATTGGCAGTACTGCCTGACTGTGGTAATATAAAATTTGTAGCTACTGAGTTTGATTTTCATTACTTGACTATTACACTGCATTAGACAGTTAATATATATATATATATATATATGTGTGTGTGTGTAGAAAATAAGTTACATTTACTAGTTAAACCTGGAATTGTTATACAAGTTAGGTTCAGTAAGTTTTGATAGAAATATTGAGGTGAGGAATAATATGTATTTTTATTAATATGTACTTAATAGCTCTGTTATATCACTTTGAGCATGATTTTATTAACACCAGTACTTTATGATATATATCTGCTACAACCTTATTTTCATCATTACAATGTATCATGAATTTTATATTTGGTGTATTGATGGATCTCTAGTTTCATTTCGTATAAAATCAGTGACATACTCTATGTCAGATTTTATTATGTAAGTCAATCTTTTGACAATAAAAATGGTATTATTCAACTAATATTGTATAATTTTCCAAGATACAAACAATATAGAACATGAGTTTAATGTTATATCTTTACTTATTAAAAAAATTGATGACAATTTGTTTTGGTTGGATGTCAAGTTTTATTATGCAGACATAAATGCAACAAAAGGTTTTATGAATAAATCCTAAAACATCCATTAAACATGACATGTGGAACTAGAACAGTCTACCCCAGTGAGCGAAATAAAGGGTTCAGTTCGACATTCCAACCACCTGAAGAAGGTCGGAGTGTACAATGGCCGAAATGTTGCAATAAATATGGTGACAAAGACGAGAACAATAGTCCAAATAATGTAAATAAAGTTACTATAAATATTTCTCATAAAAATAGATACTCTAAGCTGAAATTAACAAAGTATACTTAATATATAAATATATATACTGAAAATTTTCCTATTGTGAAAACATTGACATATATAATAAAATACAATATGATGTAATGTATGGGTTACTGAACAAGTTTTTTTTTTTTTTCAATAATCTATGAACAGGATAAAAAATTCTCCAACATCCCAAAATATTTATTAAACTGAAGGAATGACAAGTAACTATTTCATCAGTCAAAAGAATTAATATTATTGAAATTAAAAGAAATAGGTCCCAGAGTATTTTTAATGGATTTATCTTTCCTAAAAAAATCATATCTTTGCAAAATATGAATTCTCTTAAAAGTGAATATTTACTTCCGATCACAGTATCTACAAACATGCACATTTTCTTACCAAGATATCAGCTGATTTAATTTTTTTAATTAAAGGCTGTTTTCTTTTGATGCCTTTTAAATATTTAATTTTACTTCTCTTCTTAGTTTATTTGGCTATTCACATTGTATAAGAAAATGTAAAATATCCCATTCAGATTTCAGAATTTTCAAACTATAGAAATTTATCTCTAAAGTTTTCAATAAAAACAAATAAACATTGCTTTTAATACAATGAACAGATCATGAATAGCTATTACAAATGATCACTTATAACCTCATCAAGGTTATTTACAATCAAACACTTATCAAGGAAAATTTTCAGAAATGGCTCTGAATGTAGGTTTTATATTAAGTAAAATTGATTATATGAACCTACAATTCTAATTCTATATTCATTCACAAAAATCAACACTGAAAAATCATAAAAATATATACAAAAATATAGTCATTAAAAGATAAAAAAACATCATTTTTTTATCCATATTGAGTCAAAATATTCTTGAACAGCTATAACAATCCAGACCAACTCTAGAAATGCTGTGAAAGTCAAAAAATGTATAAAGTCATGAAGAAAAGGATAAATAAAAACTGCTACTTACTTTCACACATTTTTTTTCACAGATACAGACACACAAAATTATAATCAGCCATTCATAATCTTCAAACGATATAATGTCATCACTTTATCTAAATATGCTTCACAAATGGCAAGTTAATTAAAAATTGGAAGCATTTTAAAGCAGAATGTGAGCTGGATAATTTCTTTAATAACAGTTTGATAAGATGAAGATTTATGTGGCTTACTTTATATTACCCTTTGTATTCATCTGATGAATATTAAGGATTTCATGGAGCATATCTCTCCTTATTAATTTCCAGCAATGTTAATGCTCAATAGCTAACTGCTACAATAGATTAATTTAAAGTGTTAGGATAATACTAATAAACCTTGGCAAAATGTCATTAAATTCATGTCAAAGATGGGTCAACTTACAGCACTGAATTAGTCTTATCTTCCTTATTGCTACTTGCTAATTCTTCTCCTCTTGAAAAATAAAAAAATTAGACATTTGGTGAGATATATTGAATGTGGGTTGATTCCAGCAATATTCTATTTTAAAGCTCAAGTGCTAAAAGACAAAAGTTAATTTGGAGATGACATGCTATCAACAGGCCTATCCAGAAAAAAAGATGAACAAATTGTACAATTATAAACAAGATTGGTGCTCACAGAAATGAAAAAGGTTTCAAGAAAAGACAAAGATTTGAACATCATAACAAGTAACAGGATTAATAATGGATATGGCAGAAGTACTTCTTATAACAATATTTAGATATCATTAAATTCCTGATTACAATTCTTTGATTTTTGGTAACAAAAGGTTTTTAAGTTTAATTCTTTTGAAATTGTCTTTAAAATGATTTTTAAAGATTCCATTTTATTCAAATTATCAAAATATAACTAACGTTTAATAATGAAAAAGAAGTCTAACAACTGTTAGAATGTAAGGTTGTACATATATGTATTTTTGCTTAATACAGTTGTGTATGTGATGATATTATGCATGAGGATGTTCTGTAGCTGACAGCAATGATATGAGAAAGGTAATGGTTCTCACAGATTGGAGGAGTTCTCAAATCCTTTTCCACATTTTCTAGTATTTTTCTGATGATTGGTCAGTCTGAACAAGGATCTGAATTCAAAAGCTGACCAGCTTTGTAATGCAAATGCCATTCAAAAACTGGGGCTCAGGCTAAAGAATGTTCACCAAAAACTTGACATAGAATTTCCAGAGACTTAGTAGCAAATTTGCTAACCTTCATGCAAAATCTGATGCATGCATAATGCTTGAATTTGTCAGCTACCACAAAGATTGCAGATTATCATGTTATAACTGAACCAGTAGAGAGCACGTACCAATCAACAGACTGTGTGTGTGTGTGTGTGTGTGTATATATATATATATATATATATATATATATAAATAAATAGAGAGAGAGAGAGATTATAACAAATTCTGCATAACTTATGAACATTTCATGCTTTATAATCTAGATTGTTTTGATAAAAAAAAAATAGTAACATTCACAGAAAAAGAGACCAAAATTCTGAAACTCATTTTTGCTTGATTTCAGTTGCAAAATATCCCCTAATAGTTACAGTCCAACAGAAATCTATGATAAGAGTAAAAAATAATGACGAGCTTTACAAGAAAAGACATTTCTATACACACATTGATTTGTATATAAAAATCAAACATTCTAAATTTTCATGCTCAACAGAGTTTTTCAGTAACATATAGAAGTCATGAGTTATGATATAAGGAACCAGATTTGCTTTTGAAAAAAATACATGTACATCAAACAGACAACTTTGAAAAATTTGACCTAATCTGTACTTTTTGATTTGATTATTTTACAGCCACCAAATATGATGAGCATAAGCTGACAAAACCTATGAAACAAACTATGTCCAAACATAAAATGAATATAAGATTAGAAGAATGAAGAGAAAAATTTCATACAGAACGCTCTAAGCAGAAGCTTTCTCCATTATAGTTTTCTACATATAAAATCTATAAGAAAAAAGTAATATACCTTTTTTATTTCTAAAATTAATAATAAAGTAACTGCATTAAATTATAATAATCTTTTTTTATATGAGAATCTGAAAGAGATGATGTTTATCATGTCAAGTGTAAATCAAAAGGAATTTAGAAAAGTTGAAGATAAAAGTCAAACATATTAATGTTTGTCTTAAAATACTATTGATAATACAAAAGAAAAATTAGACTTAATGCATGATATTTATTAATGAATTGTGAAAAGCTGAACTTCCCACATTATAAAATTAATATAATTCTTCCCAATTTACTTCATAAATTTCCTTCAAGTTTTATTAGGTATGTGCAAAAGTTTACAGTAATCCTTTTTGAAAACTAGAAACTAAATACACAGTTGAAAATTGATTTTTTACTGGGAACTTTTGCACTCACCAAATAATTTTTATAGATTTTGCCAACAAATGACTGACAAAAACTTAAATTCCTGAAATATTAATGCATTGGCATGTAAGCAAACAAAAACATTTCATAATCATTTTTAATAGCTCAAGTCAAGGCTGTTATGAAAGTAACAAGTTTTTGTTGTTAGTAGCAACAAAGACAAGGTAGTTATGAAAGAGTGATTTGCTCAAGTGCTCACTAAACCAATCTTTTTTCAATCAATCAATCATAAAGACATGCTAGTGACTATTTTGCTAAGATATATTGGTGATAAGACTGAGTACAGGAAGAAATGGCCTCATGCCTTTCCCAAAGGCATCAGTGCAAAGTGAGCATAAACTGACTGTTCACCAGTTCAAATTCAGCAGCAGTAACTAATAGCAATCTCAACATTGGATAAAAGATGTTTCAATGGAAAGCATTTTAAAGTACATATAAGAATTGAACAGAGCAATATGGCAATGTGCTCAAGATAGTTGTTCAAGGAAAGGTCACTGACTGTATTTTTTTTTATAAGTGGTTCTGATAGCAGTATTCTAAGCAGCAAGAAACACCTTGTGAAATGAAGTAGTATCTTGTATTGCATTTGACTTGAACTTTTCCACAAGTTGCTGCAATGTTCGGCCTGGCTGGTGAAGTACTTCACTATCACAATTTCCTTAAGGAAGATTCCATCTTTGTAAGTTTTTAATTTTGTTAACATTTTAGCCTCTACTTTCCTTTTCAACAGCCAAATTATTTATTAGCAAAAATATATGATATTCTTTGATTTCCACAGAAGCTGAAACAAGGAATCCTGGTTAAGTGATACAACAGAAGATATCAACCAATTCAGGTACCACAACATCTAGTGAGCAATTATCAAATATCTAAACAATCTCTTATTGCTGAACTGTTCTTTCATAGAAACACCAAATTGGAAGATGAGCAAACTGCTAGTTTATTTTTTAAATGACAGATAAATTTTGAGTTATTAAATTTTACTAAATTATCTCATAATAGCAAGAAAGTTTAACACAAAACATTTGTTAAGTCTGATTACTTCAAAAATCTCTGTAAAATAAGAATGTTATGCACTTTTCATAATCAGATTACAGTTGCTGAATGATATTTAAAATTAGTTATTAGGATAGAAGATGAAAACACTTTGACAAAGATTTGACTGTACAGGCTTCAATGATAAATATTTTATTTTTTTTAACATTGAGAATTTTCAGTTTAACAGGATGATCGTCTGGATACTTAATATTTAAAATTATAAAATAATTTAAATATATTCTTCACAGTCTTATGTAAAAAATTTGCATTTTAGCAATGTTCTCATTTTTCTAATCAAAATGTTCACTTTGATTTAACAAGTTAAATAGTGAGAAACTAACTTTTAACTATTAATTAAGGTTCGCTAAAAATGATTTACAGATATAAAATAAAGAAATAATAAGTGGAAATGTGAAAAGTAAATATTAAGTTCTGACAATGTATAAACACTGGAATATTAACTTAAATTTATTTGTTAACTGGATATTATTAAGCTAAAGCATTTTTTTCAGGGTATTTTTTAATGTGCAATTATTCAAATTTATGTATCAACAATTTAAATATTCTTTCTAAAATAAAACCATTGTTATCTACTTACTGAAAAATTATCAGTAAACACAGTTTTTATTTTAGAATAGAGTACTAACAACAATGAAACATTTCTTGCATACACCTATTCCCTTAAGAAATAGTATGTTTTTCAATGGAATCTCTTATTGGTTATGTGTTATGCATTGTTATTTTAATATGTTTATTTTGCAATATGATTAAGATCTTTATGTTGAAAAATCTTCAACATCCTGAAAGTTTAATTATATGTAATTGTTTTATATACAAACTAAAATTATTTAGTACATGAATAGCACAGATCACTTGTTTTTGTAGTTACAATAATGAAAATCAAAACATCCTGAAAAAAACAGCAGGAATGTGTATAATGTTTTGAAAAAAATATTAAACTAGATATTATATACATCAATAGAATAGAAATAAATTTCAAAATGAGAGAGTGAGAGAACTTTGAAGAAATGAAGTTTTGGTAAGTAAATTATATAAAAGTAAGAAAAAGTGAAACATGGCTAGACATTAACAACGAGAAATTTCTGAAATGAAGCAGATTGAGAAAATGGGCAAATATTATTGCATTATCTGACAAATGTAAAACAAAGCAGATTATTTTAATTGTTTTTGTAAATAGAAAGAAAAAATTATGCTGTAAAAACAGAGAAAAGACAAAAAGATTTTAAATAGAAAATTAAGAAATATTTAGATGTGAAAAAGGAAATGAACAATGCTGAAGCAAACATTAAGAGAGTTGACAAAAAAAAGTTTATGGTAAAAAGAAGGCTAACACATGACAGAGGAAACATTAATATCACAAGTACATAATTGATTTTTCAATATCTTTCATTTCAGATCCTTTCTGAATTTTACATTTCCAGATCAAGCAACTATGACAGCTGTGTTGTTTATTATAACAAACTAATATTTTGATCTATTACTTATATTCAGGGATGACTACATGCTCCATTAAATGCGTCACAGTATTATCTATTAGAAGTTGGTAAAATGAGTGGTAAATAATTAAAAAATTAGAGAAAAGAAGTCAAAACTAGCAACTGCAAACATAAATGACATGCTACATACAATGATGCAATGCGGCTGCTCGGGAAAATCATTTGTCAGTTGTTTAAAAAAAATCAATTTGGTTTGTACTAAGCAGCGTTAGACCATCAATTAAAATTTTGTAAAAAAAAAACAAAAAAAAAAAAACAAGCATGTGCCTGTATTTTTATTTTCAAGTTCAGCATTATAAATAGCTGAAAATGAAATTAAAAAAAAGGGAAGGAAAACAGGGGGAAATAGGAAGCCGGGAGAAGTGCATAACCTGACAAGAAAGAAAAGAAAATAAGAGGCAAAATACTACAAATGTCTATGTGAATTTTAATTGAAAAACATCCATTTTTGAAGACAAAAACTACAGAAAGTAAAAATGGATAAAAATTTGTTACAACATTCTCAACTTGGCTATCTAAAATCTATTAAAAGGCAATTTTTGTGAATTTTTCCCCCAGTGTATACATATGTTTAGAAAAAAAAATGTCAACTCTATCTGTAACTTTTTAAAAATTCTTAAAGTTTAAAATTTATGCTAAGCTTTAATAATACTAAAAAAAACTGAAGTTAAATTATTTTTGGCAATATTTCTGTCATGATAGTAAAAAAAACCTTAACTTTAATATCAGTCCAGATTATTGTCAGTTTTGTACAGATTCATTTTTAAGTCATATTAGTAGTAGTCACTGATTTATTTATAGCTCATACAAACTTTGTTAATCCATCATGCTGCTATCATCTTAGACAATTGCAAACAATGGATAATATTTCTCAATTTCACATAAAATAGATAAGACAACAAAATAGAGATAAAATGTGTAGAAGCCAGCCTGTACTTGTACAATAAACATTATTCTCTTGCTAAGGATTTCTATGCTTTAAAATCATCTCATAGCAAACACAATAACAAGTATATTTGATAATTTCTTTATGAATACTGTTCATTTTCATTTCATTATGTTGCATTATTTTATTTCTTTAGTTCAAATAAAACAATTTTTAAACTTGTAATGGAACAATTGCAACAGAGTCTATGAAAGCTTTGGATCTCAGTGTCAGTTGAAAAAGACTTTATTTTCATGTCAGCTAAAAGACTAAATAAGGGGAGTTAAATGATAGTTTTTTAAAAAGAAGTTAATAGGCTTTGATTAAACAGACGTTACTGGCCACAACAAGTATAACTGTTCACTTGTAAGGTAAAAGTAAATTTTCAACTTCTACCATCAAATTAACATTAAGTAAAAAAAAAATTCCATACATGTTGGATATTCTAGATAAATGGCATGATGTCTAAAGTAAAAACTTCTAACAGGGGGACAATCTGTCAAATAAAAAGGAACAGAAAAAATTTCATAAATAGCTAAGTAAAAGAGAAGTTATGTAATGTGAAAAATCTAAAAAATAACTTAAATATATAATGACTTTTAAATTGAAAATGAAATCAAGTAAACTTGTGTGAATTTGTATGAAGATTTAATCAAAAGGCAAAACAATTGGAAAGGAAAACAGGGCATGATGGTAAGGAGGAAGCACATTAATGATGCGGTAAGCACTGCAAGAAGCAAGCAAGATGACAATTACATTGCTATTATAGGAGTTACAAAAATAAAAGGGATTCAAAAAGAATAAAATGATAGCATTCAAAGTGGAAAGTTTCCCCTACTTCTACTAACCACATAAATAAATTTTCTGTATAAAGAACTTAGTTCTGAAGGTCTATCAATGAACTTGAAAACTGTTATAAAGGATACAGGCAAAAGGAACCAATATCATAAAGTATTAATTCGATCCTATCAAAAACTATAAAATATGCTGCTAAAACAAAAAAAAAACAAACAAAAAAAAACAACTGAGAAACCATCAAAGTCAAGCATGTTTCAGGGTCAAATGATCATTATGAACACAGGGCAGCCCAGTAGTACCTGACAATACAAACAGGACATATTAATTTTCTGTCAGTATGAGAATACCAGATGAACATTCTCTACATATCTTTCCTACTGTAGTCACAATTTTACAGTCAATAGTCATCACCTCAGTTATCACACACACATTTTATATTATATATATATATATATATATATATATATATGTGTGTGTGTGTGTGTGTGCATAAATAAACAAGTTTCATTGAATAACAGTGACAATGCCAATTTTATAGTTTTTCCAAATTCCAGCTGTGATGTTTTAAACTGTCTAAAGTTCATTTTTATACATTCAAGTACTTACAACTGTCAAAATTATTATCAAGAATTGTGAGTTAGCAGTCCGTTTATCAAAATGCATTTGGCAAATTCAGGCATTTTTAGTTTGGTGGAATTAAAATTTATGTCACAAAGGTAACATCATCTGCACCAATCAAATTGAAATTATACATACTTTTTATTATTATTATTATTTCACACACTTCAATATATTGGCTACACATGAACCACACTTGTAGGTTGACTAGTCAAAATTTAGTGCAATTTGCACACATAGATCAACATATAACAATCAAAATAATATTAACACAAGACAAATTTTAATAACACCAAAATGTTATATGGGATTCATTGTAAAGAAAGACTCAAAATTCTAGAAACCATTATAAAGTAATAGAAACAACAAACATGAAATAAAATACCTTTCTCCATAGGAGATTATACATACATACATATATATATATATATATATATATATGTATATATATATATATATATATATATGCATGCATACTCACAGAGTTGTCCTATTCTAATTTAATTTTAAAAGTAGTAGGTAGAATTACAAATAAACTACAAAGTGTTGTGAAACCAAGAAGAATGTTTCCTATTTTCCTTTCAAATTTGCTGCCACTGTAGACACATGTTGAAAACAAAAAGCATTAATGGCAGTCCTAAAAGAAAGGAGAAACTGACCTCAATAACAGACCCCCACAAAGATAAACCAGCTGTTGCAGTGAATATGGTTAAGGCCAAACAGAATCACTATTGCAAAACTCTGTGAAAGCCTTCAGGTGAACGCTGGTAGTGCCTTCAGTTTAGTGCAGTCTCTTGGCCAAATAAAGATCTGTGCCAAGTGAGCTCTCAGAGTGCTAATACACAGTGGTTATTGCTCAAGAATTTTTAGTTCTGACTTAGCAGCTTCAGACTTTTATCTATTTAGGTTCATAAAAGAGGCACTCAAAAGACAAAAGTTTTTAAATGATAATGAGGTGAAAGATGTTGCACATGGAAACGAAAACAGCCAAGAAGTTTGTAAAAGGTGAACATATACATGCCCTTATTCACAGGTGGAATATGGCAATTGTGAAAGAAGGAGACTATATCGAGAACTGAATCAGTATTTGCAATCAGTCAGGAAGTAATAAAAAATATTAAAAAGAAAACAGTTACTGAATATAGTATTCTAAAAAGATATATCATCAAAGAAATTTGATTTATATCAAATAGAAATAAATTTATCATCTAAGAATGGTACAGATATTAGAAAATATTTTCATGTCTTTAATCATTATATCACAGAATATTTTAATGTAGCAGAATCATTTAAGGAAATCATTATCATTAGAGATCTGAAACTTTCACAATGGGCTGGTTTTTGAGTGGTAAATTGATGAAAATGATGTTTTCTTAAATTAAAATTAGAAACTGCAATACACAAAGATGGTTTTTACTCTTCAACAGTTTTCAGAAATGAACCCAAATACATATATGATAGAATAGATAAAGAAATAGTGTAGTTGTGGTAGCCATAGGACAAAAACAGAATTTAGTAATGTCCGATTCTGGAATGATTGTTACGGTCAGAAAGATGAGGCACTTCATCTTCACTGTAGCAACTGCTCTAGATAGTTTTCCTCAGGCAACAGTATCAACAGTTGCTTTGACAACAGTAATGTTCAGTAAACTAGTTTAGCCATCTATTACTATTGAGTAGTGAGTTTGATCCTCACTGGTGGCTTCATACCTGTGTGTCAAAACTAAGATACACTTAGTATTTAATGATGTAATGGTCTGCAAGCTGGACCATTAGTCATGAGTTCAATCTTTACTGGGTGCTCTATACTTGTGACATCATACCAAAACAAAGTTATGCTTAGTAAATAGAAAAGTCAGATGAAGGATGTGTGAATTCTGAATAAACATCAGCAACATGTTAGAACAGCAATCATCCACAGTTGATCAAAAAAAATAAAAGTACTGAAAATATGAATGATGAGGAGACATTGCATGAAATAACACTACAATTCAATGCACTGTCCAACATACTCAGTTTTTTTTAGTCTGTGACTAACAACAGTAGCATTATTAATACCATGAAATCAATTACTGTGCATCACCTGGGCCATTTTACAATGGAAGATTGGCAGCAAATTCTGTAGAAGAGAACACATGAAGCTCTGGATCCATTCTGTCAACAGGGTGTTAGTGATGACTCTGTAACAGTAGGATGTGTGTTAAAACTGGAGTCTTTAATAAGTGTGACATCTACAGGTCTTACTGCAGGACATTTGCATCTCTTTATACTCACTATGTTTTTCCAGTAGAGATGACATTTTATATGTGGATGAATTGAAACTTTTCAGGAGAATTTGGCTGACTTCTAGGTACTCCAGTGGTCCTTATGCTGAAACTCCTGTGAGCATGTATGAGACCTGCACTAAATTATCTGTAGCCACACCCAACACAACTCAGTTATAAATAACCATGGAATGATCCAGGATCAATATACCCATGAAACAACTACAGTACATCATAGATTCCAGGCAATATTATACAGCCATCATTATTCAAACAAAGGAAGATGCTATGCATGATTAGGGGGATATCTATAATTTGGTAGGGCACTTCAAATTACGCTTAGAAAATTGATGCCCTAACCAAAATTTCACTATATATAGATTATATACAATTGAAACAAAAAAAGCAGTTGTTTCTAATAAAAAAAATATCCTTTGATCCAAAAAGTAATTTATGAAGATGCTTGAAATCTTTCCATATAATTTCATCTGAATAACATTAAACATAATTATTTTTTCAACATGTTCTATTAATTTTGTTGTAGAAAAATTAGCTTATTTTCCTTTCATCTACAAATAAGAATAATTTTATTGCCTAGTCTAAGCATTTATACTTCAATCTTTTAATGCCCTTAATTTTCCAATGAAATAAAATTCAACATATGATGGGGAAATTTTCAAAAAATCTTTTAAATATAAAATACATCTAGTTCTGATCTTTAGACATGTTTTAAAATAACTGAAAATCTGCCTTTTAAAATATTACAATTGTTGGAAATATAAAAATACTAGTTTTTAATGAGTACAAAATTTTTAAATGAAAAACATAATGCAATTGGAGAAAGATGGATGCATATTAAAGCCCAATAGAAAAATAAGAACATTTAGCACATCCGTTTTTTTTTTATTATTGTTTTTGTTATTAATACAATGTTTATGACCAATCTAGTCTATGACCCTAATCAAATATCTAATTTGTATGGGAAAAAAAAGGTAATTTTTCTTATCAATGAAAACCAGAAAATGGTCGTATATAGAAAAAGAAATAGGGGCAAATATAGTGATGAGATTAATCCATTCACATTGCTGTATCTAACATTGGTGATTTCAATCCTTGTTCTTTGCAATATCCTTTATAAAAGTGGTCTCATGAAAGAAATGGATGACAAATAATTGCACGCCTACTATTCACTGCTAGTATGGAAATTAAGATAAGTGAGAGAAACCAGCTTAAGGAACATTCAGTAATAAAGTAGAAAAATCTGGAATAGCAAACAATATCTGAAAGAAAAGATTATATGACTCATTTGTGGATAAGATCCAAGTAACACATAAGACATATCAATGGAGAGTGATGAAATTCAAAGTACACTGGCCTTAGAGACAAAGGCATAGTTCAGGCCACTGTAAATTTATTTGTTTAGTAAAGAAAAAAATTTGGAGAGCATCTCCACATAAAAAATATGGAACCTTCTGTGTTACATAAATTACAGTAAATGGGTTGATCAAATCAATATCTAATAATCTATGTTGAATGCATTTCTATGAATGGGTTGAACCCAATCAGTATATCTGTCAAGAGATTTAATAAGCTAGATCAAAATAACAAATCTTTTTCCATTCTACTTAAATTTAACAAAGAATTTCACAATAAAGAAACTTTAAAGTAATTATAAGATCCATTGCTTGAGAAAAGAAGTTACCTGCCTATAGAAAATATTTTTGTAGTCATTAACACTATTAATGTCATTTATTAATTAAAATTTAAATGAAGATATGCAAAACAATCTTTCAAAACCTGAGATATCTATTAGTTTCTGTCTGAATTTGTAGGATGAGAAGTTATCATGATTTACCATTGTCCTCATCTTTGTCATCACAATGCTTTGGCTGTTGTACCCTCTAGACTTCATAAGATGCATATCAGCAAGCACCTGATGGAGGCTATAGAGGGCACAGTGGTTGAAATGTTAAATGTGATAACAACAAAGATGAAGACAATAGTATGAGACTTTAGTTTCAAATATCATACAAAGGATTTCTTGGTGCAACACAATATTAAAGATATTTTTTTTATCTGTACTGAGTGTATTCAGACATAATCACTAAAGTTCAAGGGATCCGTTTTTTTGCATGTACAACCACAAAAATAGCATAGATTATGTGAAGTTGACTCCAGATGTTACTAGTGATCATCAATGAGAATGGCATGTCCATGAGTTTGCTATGAAAAATTAAAATGTTTCTGACATCACAAATAGTAAGATGAATAAAGTCAAACTAACCTCTAAGGATACATGAAGTAGATTTAAATTGTGGCCTTTATGGCAGTCAATTACTTTCTAGGAGGTAATTTGGTACATGTATGTA
The DNA here is from genome assembly GCA_963932145.1 of Acanthosepion lycidas. Lineage (NCBI taxonomy): Eukaryota > Metazoa > Mollusca > Cephalopoda > Sepiida > Sepiidae > Acanthosepion > Acanthosepion lycidas. Next base: position 58,824,161 of record OZ010579.1, on the reverse strand, counting down.
ATTTGGGTAGAAAAAGATGACAGGTTAAATCCAAATAACCTTCAAGGTCAACAGAGGTCAATTTTGTATTAAATTGGATTTTTCTACCAAATAAAAGAACTCAAGCTTATCCTTTTCTGTTTTGTTTTTAAAGTATTATGGAGCATGAAAAACATTAAGACAAAAATTTTAAAATTTAAAGTATGAAACTTAATTTTTTTCAGTTGTCTTAAATATACAAAATTACCAGTCGCCCTGTTAGCAAGGCATTCTTGCTGCAAAGAATGAATGCAATCAAAGATTAATAAATCCAAAGCTGTTACAACTAATTTCTAAAGAGGTTCAGCTCTACAAGTCAACTGATAAAGTTCTAAGCATTTCTGAGGCAGTTCAGAATCCAAATGAATTCCTCAACTCTTTTGAACTGAATGGTGTTCATACCACCACAAGCTACAACTAAAACTTAGTTTACTCATCATGTTTCTCAGAAACCTTGAACTTCCAAAATTGTGTAATTGAACTCACTTTGCTGCCAAGCAGCTTTAGGTAATTATTCTAATTGTAGCAAGCAAAAGAAATTCTCATAATTCTAACATAGTTGCCTTTTTGTCTTTCATTGCCAGTTACACTCAGCTTTGCTCCGACCATGGACAAGACAACCTTTCAAGATCATCAGTCGCAACCTGACTTCTTCATATTTTTCCCATGGCTAGCTCAATATTGGTTGTTCTAGAGTTGGATTTCAAAAACAACTGTTTGAAGGATATGATTATTTACATGAACTAAACTCAACTGTTATAAAAATCTTTATAAATTCAAAGAACCTATCTTCAAAAGGCCACAGAGATTAATATAAAAAGATAGTGATAAAATGCTGATCCATATTATTTATAATTTTAGTATGCAAGAATAAAATATATTCTGATATAACTGATTTCTCCCATAAAAATGAACAGATTAAACCAATAGATGTGATATCTTTTTAACTAAAATCATTAAGAATAATTATGAAAAATATGTATAGTAAAGTTTATTCATAAAAATAAGTGTATGTCTGCCAAAATAATTGTATTTCACTGTCCTTATATATACATTATGTAAATTTTACTTCCCTAAATTCAAACTCTCTCATTAAAAGAAAATGAAAACATTTTTTAAACAAAATAATGGGTATAAAAAATAAGCCATGCAAAGATTAAAAACACACACACACAAAAAGAATAACAAAAAGTAACATGCAAAGAATATGTCCTAACTGAACACTAGCAATGGTTAAATACATTTTTAAAAAGTTAATTTTCATTAGATTCATTTACACACAGCAATATTTGTAACCAAATACAGATGACTAGATGAATGTCCAATCAAACATTTAGAGAATAGCAAATATGAAAGAGGAATTATCCATTTAGGCATTCAGAAATTGTTGTTGATCTTTTTTTTTTGTCATAAACATTATCTTCAGTCTGTTTTCATTCCATTGCATGTTAAAACACAAATAGAATTAGATTGCTGCTGATAAATCAAAGTTCATGAAAAATACTTTAGAGAAACTTCAAAAGTAAGAAAGGAATTCAGATTTCTGTATCAAAATCCACTTTCTAGAAGTTAATTCTTTAAATAATAATTTATTCTTCAAAGTGTTCCATTGATACAATGAAATACAGAGAGAAGAGAACGTGATAACAGGAAGCAACACTATAGCTGAAGTTAATAGAAAAATAGAATTAGTAATAGTGAGAATCAGACAAAAAAAAAAAAAAAGAACAGTAACAGTAGTTCATTGTAACAGTTTGAGAAATACTGGCATTAATACCAAAACGGTTACAGAATAATTCGATAAAAGGATACTTTCTCCTGGTTTTTTAGTTTCTTGTTCCATTCCAGGTAATGCTGCAGCCACTCGACGGAACAGCTGCAAGGCAAAAGAAAAAAAAAAAAAATCAATACATAGTACATCACAAAACAAGAAATAATCCATATAATAAAGACAGCACAAGATCTGTGTATGTGTGTATATGGTGATAAATATAAGTTTTAAGAATGATTACAAAATAAATTATTATTGCAAATTGATGTCTTAACACTACAAGTCAATATTAGCCTATTTCTCCTTAAAGAAGACTTATCTATATCTGCCTTTTGTAATGTGAAAGTTTATTTCTTGTCTTTGATATTTAGCAGCAAAAGGAGAAGCTCTTAAATTATTTAAATGCCCAACAGGATAACAATTCCTTTAAAAGAATAGCTGAATGTTTAAAATAAAAATTTTACAAAAATAAACAACTTAAACTACATGTCTACTCAAATATTTTTAAAGATATCTTTTAGATAATAACAAAATCATCAGAATTGATGGTATAATTTTGATTAGATGAATATATACAATTATGCTTTTGACATAAATCATATTTATTTCTATTTTATATTAATATCATCAGTTTGCTTTAGAATCTATATTCCTTTTGGAATATTAAAAACGCTAATAGTAACAGGCTGAATTACTAAGATTAGTAGTTATATGTGAGACATTTTACCTAGCTATGCTATATTTTATCTTAGATAGATTGAAGTTGTATCAAAATACTAAGCTGGACAATATAATGAACATTATTTTCTTTCTCAGTGCAGCTTTTTTGTCTAGTATAACTTATAGTATCATTTCATTTTAAATAATGAATATATAGCAAACAAGATCATTCTTTTGTCTCTGTATGAACTATTAGGTATGCCTGGCTTTATAGGGAAAGTTAATATTGACTAACCTCCTATGACATTTAAGTAACTTAATGAAAGAAGGAAAAGCAATGAATTTATTGCCAAGAGAATTGTCCCTTGGTTACTTTTTCTTAAATGTGTTCATTCAGTAGGAAAATATTTTTCTTCTGAAATCACCACAGATTGATTTTGCTTAAATGCTTGTACACACAATCAAGATTCTACACATAACACTTTTTCAGTTGTAACTGTTCCTCACAAGCCTTTCAGATCAATGAAATAATTTTTTTCATAAAAATGAATTGATAAAACACAATGACAAAATCATGTGAACTTGCATAATGCCATTACAGTTTTATGTTTGATAAAATTCAGTAAAGTCAATGTTAGATCTCAAAACAATATAGTTCTCAATAAAAATCTGAGTGAAGAGCATTACTGAAGTGAATAATCTTGTATAAGAAGCCCATGCAAAACATGCACAGGTAAAGCAGGATTCCCAATTCAATAGCTCTTAGAGAAAATTAATTCCTGAGGAATAGAACTTTTACTTATCTGTTTATTTTTACTGAAACAGCAGCCAGTCAATGTCTGCTTTTGTCATTTGAGTGCGATAACAGCATTTAGTATTCTGATTGGCACAATAGAATTGGTTGCAAGACAGATTTAAAAATGGATGACAGCTCAAGTATTAAATCAATGAATGACAACAGTTTAGAAATAGCAAGCTGTATGAAAAGACAGTAAAACATAAAAGCAAGTGTGCAAGTCAATAGAGTAATAGGAAGGAGTCTCCTCATTTTGTTGCTGGAATCTTCATTTTGCATTAGCAATCTGTTGCCTTTCAGTAACTATTATAGAGACAATTCTCAGCAAGAGAGAATCTTATAACTTTTGTCTTAAAAAAAAAAAAAAAAAATGTTATGTACACAACAAGAGAAACTCAAACACTAAAATCACATGGGAGGAGACCACATGAAAACAACCATTAAATTTTTTTTTTACCTAACACCGCCCTTAAAAACACTACTATAACAAGTTACCTTACAACTCGTGATTCATTATTGATTTGTACCTACCCGTGTGGCTCGAGTAAGCATAAATGCTTTTAGTATCTCCACAGAATATAATAAAGTATACAGGTTTCAGTACATTTACTTAAGCTTCAATAGATGAAATGCTGTTCATAACTGATTTTTGAACAACAATACATCAGAAGCTTCAGCTGTTGTAGAGTAGTTCTGAGCAAGAACCTGTTGACTAATTTTAATCAACTTTCATTTTTTTTTTTTTTTTTTTTTTTTTAATCCATTTTCATCTTGTTTTATTGCCTCAGTGCATCCACTTGGGGATTTTAAGGATGGATGATATGGAACTGCAAATATATGCCAAATTCCATTGAAGTTCATAAAAAATTGGAACTTTTCACACTTGAAACATGAGACAGTATGACTTTTACATGTGAAGTTAATAAATTCTTCATCTGAATTGTGGATTTTGTTAGTGAAGATTTCTTCACAATTATGACTGGGACAACAGATGACTTCATGATACAAACTTCAGTTTACTTTGAGTATGCATCAACAACAATCAAGAACATATATATTCCCTAAATGGACCAGCAAAAACCTACATATACTCTTTCCCAGCCATGAACTGGAGTGATTTTAGGGATGCTCTGGTCCTAAACGTGAATACTTCACTAGCCTTGCATGTCATTTCAATATCACCCAGGTTTAGCCAACACACATAGCATCAATGAAAAGCTTTCATGTGGAGTATTCCTCCATTGATCTGAAGACACACTTATGACACCTTCAACCTGAGAAGGATGACCACCCAACTTTCCAACAGTATCATACCATTTCTACAAATCAATTCTTCTCATTTATTAAAGTACAACTTCAATTCAGTAATTACAATATGATTTCCCAAGCCATTCATAGTCAATTCATATACATTAGTTTTAACAGAATCCTTTATATTTTCCAAATGTTCTTCAGCTATTGTTACAGGATAATTAACCAAATTCATCATATAAACTCTATTTTCTGAAACTTAACAATCCTCCACCAAGATTTTTATCAAAAGAAGATGAATATAATCAGCATTACTGCCACAGGTCCCAGAATGAAATACAGATACTGACAATATTTTATGACTGTAAATGCAAGTGCTTGTCAGTCCTTTTCAATGTGGATATGTAATAAAATGGATTTTCACTCTCATTACCTATTTTCTAAACTATTACTGCTTTTATTCCTTTGGAAGAAGACTACATACAACAGAGTTGGTTCTGAAGAAATGGAATGTGTCAACAAAGGCACAGAATACTATATTGGTATCTCGAAAAACCTTTTTCTGTTTTCTCTTATTTTAACAAACAATTCAGTGACTCAATAACAATTGACAAATGATGATTATAATAACTGAAAGCCCCAAGAAAATCTTTAACTTTCATTGGAATAGTGGCCTTTAGCAATTTTTCTCTAAAAGTAGAGTTATGTCTTTTGTACTAATCCTAAATCTTCACCTTTGAAAGAAGAATGACATTTGGTCTTTTTCAGTTTAAGTCTTGAATTGTTCAATGCAAACAATACTTTCTGAAGATTTGTAACTCATATCATGAATCCTTGAAACCAAAATATCATCAACCTGCACTTTAATGAAAGAAATGACCTTCAATCACTTATCCATTCCATGTTAAAAAAAATGCCTGTGGCACTATACACACCAAATTGCAAAGCAAGTGAGTTGATACTGACAACAATAAGTATTAATAGTGAGCAGTTCTTGTATTTCTTGATCCAACTAGAGTAGCTGACATGCAGGACTCAAATCAAGCTTACTGAATGTCACTTCTCCTTTTATGATCCATCTATACCATGGGTAGGAACTCGCAATTCTGGGCTAATTGCCCCTTAATAGTAAAACATGATCATTGAAATTGCCATGGCCATGGACTCAGTACCTATATTAAGGACAGATTCCCATGCAGCAGAGAAACCAAAAACAAGGGCCCTGATTTTCTGATGTGCTTCCAAGTGGCACTTGTCCACATTACCACTTTCATCTTCACTATCATCCTCAAGACAATACAACTGTAATGTAGAACCAAATAGCTAAGATGATCAATAATATTCTCTCTGATTATCCCTCAGCTAGCTTTCATATTTATAGTGAATTCAATATTCACCACAAAGAGTGGTTAGTCAATGTGAACAAAACTGATGAAAAAGGCAAATACTGCCAAGACTTTTATGTTGTCTACAAACAGATCACTGAAGAGCCCACCCATGTTCTTGATAAAACAGGACATAAGGTGAACATCCTTGATTTCTTCCTCACATCCTTCCTTGAAGTATTACATCCCACAGGATAATTCAGTCAGTGTCAAAGTTGATGCCAAACCAAAGGCATTCCCTGATGTGCCATTCTAGAAAAAGATATTTTTGGTACAAAAAATCCAACTGAGGTAGCTTCAGATTTTACATGACAGAAGCTCTTCTCTGGAATGGAATTTTATACTTCAGAAAAAATTCCAGCAAAAACCAAACAGCCAGCCCTGGCTCACCCCCAAATGTGCTACAATCATAGCTCACCATAACCACTACTACAATATCTATCACAGGGGATGATGTAATAGGACTTTTGCTGTACCCTACACCTAAACCCCTTTTCCCACTGATGAAACATTGCAAGCCTCTTGCTGTTCTATTGCTATTTCCATTGAAAGTATTCAGGTGAAATACATTCTTTACTTTCATCAATTCTAACTTTTGCAGTTAAGACCTGCCATGCCATACCATTGTAGTAAGCCACCTTCATTCCCTTTATAAGCTCTATAAATTAAGTTTTGTTAGTTTATCATTTAGTAACTGCATCTTAAAATCCTTTAAATAGCCTAGCTTATTGTGAAACATCAATTCAAACTTGGCCAGTAATTACTTCAATTCCAACAAAGCTTCCTCTTCATTCAAAAGAAGCATGGTTCTTCAGTCTAACTTCAATTTCTACAACCAATTTCTGTTGATGGAAACATCACCCCCCACAACCAACAGCAGTAAATGACTTACTCCTTTCATACAATATCCCAATGTCAGCTTAACTCTCCTACATACATTTTGAACCAAACTGGCATCACTTACAAGTCTTTCAAATTATCCAATTCCTTAAATTTTCATAAATTCTTTACTGAAGATGAAGCACCTGTGTCTATATCCATCATCAACTTCTATTAATTCACAAACAAATCAACATGATATACCAATTATACAAATCATCTCTAGGTTTTGAAACAAACAACCATCAATGTTATTCAATGCTGTCTTTCTGACAGTATTTCTCCTTTTTACTTCCATCATGTCTACACTTTTGACAAGTAAACTCAATATGCTTGCATTTGAAACACTCCTTAATTCTAAAAGACCACTTATCAACATGATGGTTGATGCTTCCACCATGATAGCCTTCATGCTTTTCTAGGAATAGATTCTCAACTTTCATTCCTTGGCAGGCCTTGTGCATTTTGTATGTTTTGAGAAAATTTTATAACTGACTTCATTGCTACAGATATGTCAAGGGCATCATTTAACACCAGTGTTCTTTCACTGAAGGATTGTTGCTGTATTTTTTCTTTTATTCCTCATCCTCAACACTAGCAAAACTGTTAGATATTTCTTAAATTGCTCCCTAAAACTTCACTTCTTTCTCAAAATTTTTTCTAAGCATAGTGACATACTGGATATAGTTTCAGTGTCTCTTCTAACCTGAGAATAGCACAAAAAATACTAATAATTTCCATTGAAAGTAAACTGAATGTTGCTAGTCACTAAGTTTATAAAGCTTTTTAAATGTTTTCTCACTCTGAGAGATCATAAAGAATTGCATAATTTTTAACACCAACTACAGACAATTATATTTTGGTCAGTGTTTATGGTTATCTTTCACATCAATAACAAGATACCTTTAATGACACTACATAATCTCTTCATTCCCTGTTACAGTTCCAAATAATGATTTCATTGTTGGCAACTCTGAAATCACAAATCCATCGGTTATGTTTCTCAATGCCAATTTTATATACTAAATAACACCTGATAAACGGCTTTCTTGGTAGAAAGTACCTCTTTCTGGAAACATGGAATATTTATATTTTCATGATGAGCAGAGCCCCAGTGCAGATAACAAGTCATTTCATAACATCTCGTCTATTACTGTGAAAGAGTAAAAAAACAATATTCACAAGCAGAAGTTAAAATAGTTTTCATTCATTTAAATGAAAACTGTTTCACATCCAGTAAAAAAAAAAGAAATGAAAATTCTATAGATAAATAAAATCTAGTAAAATGCTTCAAAATGTTGCAGAAAGGAAGGTGATAAAACAACAGCTTCTGACTTTCTATATTATGGATTCAACTTTAAACAAACTTTTCACAATTCAGAAAATCACGAAAATAATCCAACTATAGAAAAAGTTGTTGCATTCATTAGCATTATTTAATTAATCCTGCCAGAATTTCTTAATCAAAAAATACTAAATTAAGAAAATAAATTGCTAAAATTGTATATACATATGTTAGCAAAAAGTTCTTCATTCAATAGAAACTTTATCACAAGAAAATTTTTTTTAAGAAAAACTTACCTGTTTAACATTGTATCCTGCTTTTGCACTAGTTTCAATAAACATCACACTTAATTCTTTAGCTTTTCGTTCACCTTCTTCTGTTGTTACTTGTCTGTAAATAAAAAAAAAGTCACTAAAATATTTCCATCATTTTTTTTGGCTGAGTGAGGGTATGCTAATATAGCATTTACTAAATATAAAGATGTACAACTTATAATCCTTCTTATTCAACTTGGTATAAAGAATTTTGAAAATAATGTAAAACAATATTCGTATAACAAAAAAAAAAAAAAAAAAATTATATATATATATATATATATTATGAAATGGACAAAGTCCGACAATTATTTTAAGACATTTTTATGTTTATACATTCTTTTTATAGATACAAATATTTAAGTAAATGCTCTGTTTATAATAAGCAATATTAAACAATATTTACCGGCCTGAATGTCCGAGAAATTTTCATAGAAAATTTTTGTCCTTCGACAGGAACCGAACCTGTATCCTATACGGAACCGTCATATAACCTGACGGGCCTTTAACTGTTTCAGCCACAGATGAGCGTTCAGCTAGCAAGGTCAATTTTTACCGTCTTTAAACTTTAATCTTGCATGAATCTCTCACGTATATTCATATCTGCTCATGTCGTATCAAATGTAAACAAACGACATCACACATTATGAAATGGACAAATTCCGACAATTATTTTAAGATATATAGGATACACCACTAACCTCCTCAAGACACAGCCAAACTTATTAAAATCAGCAATACAGAAATCAGTTCCATCAAACTCTACAAAATTTATCCCAGCTACCTATATAGAATGTCTATATGGGAAGGTAAAAATCACAGTGCTAGCTAACATTTACATCACATAATTCCTCAAGTTGCTACTTCCATATATCACTTTAAATCAATTGATCATAACATACTTAACCAAATATGTATAGTGTTAATTCCACTAATGAAGGTCTTCAAATACTGCACTCAAATAAACCTAAAAATGGCACCCGTGTTTAGTTTGATGTTGAAAGTTTCTTTACTAATGTCCATGTCAAAGAAACTATAGACAACAGTAAATACAAATACAAAAGCATTCTTCACTTTCACCTCTTAATATTTAATCCTATTGTTATCCTTATGTAAACTTCTATCCTGCACAACAAAAGTATCTTTTTATGATCATTACGATTAATTTATTTATGATCAGTTTTCTGAACAAAAATAAAAACATCATTGTCTTATTCTATTGTGAGCAAATGAACCCTAACTATATACAACATAAAAAACAACAAAAATTTATTTATAAAAAATTTAAAAACATCAAAAATTAGGACACCAAAAATCCCACCCCCACATGTAAAAACAGTGTTTATGAATTGTGCTTTTTGGCACATTGAACCTTTTACATCAAAAATCAAAAAGCAATACTGCCACCTTATCTAATTGTGTAATTTGATAAGATCATGTGGGTGTATGTAGTGTGCCTTTGAAGGAATAACCTTGGCAAAGACCATCCCACTCCAGGTATGATTCTTGAATTCCTCTCTCTAGGTAACATGTGATCACTGTAGGTCATCTTGACCCATTCTGCCCTGGCCAATGGAAATCATATGCCCAGCAATGCTGTGTTAACATTGTCATGAAGCAAGTATTACTAGGTTATACATTACCAGTAACCTCTGAGCAGACACTAGCATTTTGATTTTTGAATATTAAAAACTGCTACTTCCTTACAACAGAAAAGAAAACATCTGAATATTTTCTTAACATCCAAATCACTTTGTAATGTATTTTTTAGCCCTTGGTCTGGTTGAAAACATTTATTACCTCTTTTCACACACATACACACTAATATATATATATATATATATATATATATATATATATATATATATATATATATATATACACACACACACACACAGAGTCAAAATCCACTACTCAAGAATTTCATGTAATAACAATCATCAGGCAGATAAAATATATAAGATTACATCCACCTGATGATTGGTATTACATGAAACTCTGAGTAGTGGGATTTGCTATTACTGTATAAATATTATCATATATTGTTCTGTTACCAAAGTACAGCACCTCTATTGTTTTATTTTCTCCTTGTTTATTCCCCTTTTACTTTAGGTACATTTTAGATTAGTCACCATTTTTTACCACATCTTGTTTAGCCCCTAGTAATCACCAGAACCAACAGAATAAAACACAGGGTGGTTCCTACTTTCTTATCCTCCTAAATCTACCGCCACCCAACAATAGCATCACCAGTACATATATTCTTAAATTTTTCTCTCTGCATTGGTCTGCTTTAATATCACATTATTATTTGATTATTTGTTCAAGTTAGCCACCTTGTATACATTTATTTTTGCTGCTGTACTTTGTCATGTAGAACCCCTTTCACCACGTGTTGACTGTTTACACACTGTGTCCTCATGTAACTTTCTTCATTCCAGTAGACTTATCATTATAAACTTTATAATATATTCCTGTAAGCAAACTATTTGCTATCTCCTTTACACGTTTAGACCAACAGGTGCCACTGCTATGTTTCAACCTTTGGCTGCCTTTCTCATGTTCTTCTTTCATTTCTTTTTTATATTTTTTATTCATTTTCCTATTCAGACTAAACTACTGTCAAGTTCGTATTTATTTCTTTCTTCTAGTCTCATGCTTTTGGCTTTCAATAAACCTGATGATGAACAGGACTTTGTCCTGAGAGTTTTGATTGCTATAAGGCATTTATCTGACTGAGGTACACATATGTGTGAGATGGATACATACCAGGAGGCAGAACGTGTGTGTGTATGCAAACAACTTTCACTGATCTTGGAAAAGCATTCAACCTTGTGAGCAAAAATAACTTGTTCTCACAAGACTCCTCAGAACATCCTTATTGTTTCAGGTAAATATTTCTGGAGGCATTCAACATTCAGAGCTGTGTAAAGTAGGATTGTATTCTTCCACTCAGTTTGGCACATTCTTTACAGTCATGCTGAACATCAACTGATGGCATATACCTACCTCCACAACATATCAGATGGAAGGCTGTTCAGCCTGTCACTATTGAGGGCAACATTAAGTGTTCAACAGGTGCTCATCAGAGATGTCTGCAGACAATCCAGCTTTAGCAACAGACTCTAGGGAGAAACTACAGCAAGTTCTCAAGAGTCTACCAACTGAACAGAACCAACATTCTGAACATCAAGTGGACCAGGAAATCAACAGTGAAGTTCTAGCCCACATCAAAATACCAGGTTTCCTCACCTTGCACTAGCTACATCATTTTTGTTGGCTGAGTCACACACATTGTATGTCTGATAGGAGGGTTCAAAGAAAAAACTCCTACTGTACCATGAAATGGCCACAAGGATGATCCCATATTCATTTGAAAGACATCTGTTCAAGAGACATGGAGTCACTGGTCCTGGACATAAAGAGTTAGGAGAAGGACATCACTAATGATCACTCCAGCTGGAGGTCGGAAGGAACTATATGTAGGGGTGGAGTGAGAAGAAGAAGGACTGAGGATTTCAACTGAGGAAAAGTGTGCTCTTTGAAATATAGCAACAAAGCAACTTAGGTGGAGAGCGTCTTCAAGTGCAGTCACTCCAGCTAAGTCTGTCACTCAAGTGTGGACCAACACAGCTACAACAGAGACTACTACCACCAGCTGAATCAAAACTCCCCAGGTGAAGATTAAGGGTCTCTGAAAACTGATGGAGGCCACTCAAAAATATATGTGTGTGCGTGCGCATACACTAAAAATTTCTCTAACCATGAAAAGATTCAAAAAATAGAAAAATTCTGTTTGATCCTTTGGTCAGAGTTTGAGAAGTCAACAACTTTTCAGACAAAAAAAAAAAAAAATCATGAATCAATACTTAGTTATATTGGTTATAAACAATGTTTTTTCTTCTGAACATTATTTCATTAATTAATGGAAGTAATTGTCACTACCTACAAATAAGAAATTCCATGAATTAGAACAGTATACATGAAACAAATGGAGTTTTGGTGCAACCCTTTTTGAGTAGTCCCTTTTGTAAACATAGTTCCCAAATTCCCTTTTCACTGATGTTAGGCCAACTATTATTTATGGTAATATTTTTCATTCTTTTGGCTAATATCTCATACATGAATACAGAGAATGAGATGAACAGAATTATAAGTAATAAATAAAGCAAAGCTTAATACAATAACTGGTCAGTAATGAAATAGGAAAGGAATTGCATGGGCAAATATTTGATTCCAGGGATTTAGAATTTTTAATAAAATATTTTTCTGCCTTTAAGCCAGATCAGCTGACTAAACTGTCAAAAATTAACTTGAAATTTGAATAAAAAAAAAAATATTAAAAAGAAAGATGGGAAGAAAAAAAAGGTAGTATTAATATGCTGTTAAAGATTTTAATAAAATTAAAATTAATACTGACAATGAAGCAGGCAATGGTTTTGAGTCACAATATTTATAACAGTAATAATATTATATGATGATAATGATTTCATAATGCTTTTATTAGTAATGACTTTAGAATAAAGTGAATTCTTTTAAGCAATTACTGAGTATTGAGTTATGGTTACTCCTCTTTTGAGAGAAGATCCTAAAAGCTTTCAGTGTCCTCTTAGTTTAAATTACATATATAAATGCAAATGGTGACCAGAAACACTTATTAGGTACATTTATATTGCAAATGTTGTATAAATAAGGAAATCGCATATAAGAGTAAAAATATTGAAAAATGGCTGGTCTGTTTATTTTAAACTGTAGATGATACAATGACAGCCTTACCAATGCAATACTTTTTATATTCAGAATACTTGATTACATGCGTGATATTATGGTTTAATGAATTCAGTATAGAGTATTTAGTGCTACATTGTGCTAATCCTTTGAGTATCAGAGTAAATTATTCTGGATACTTTTATTAAAAAAATATTTTACTGATTTCTAAAGTTTCTATCTTTTCCGGCTTATATATACTATACAAAAGTGAACTCCAACTCTATAAACATTATCATCCCACTTAAAGCTAACCCCATTTATTTATTTATTTTTATTTAGGTTGAACAATTTTGCATATCAAAAAAAAAATTCCCTATAAGCTATTTTATGAAGAGCAATAACTGTTTTCAAAAGAGTCAATTAATGCCATGAGCCCCATAATATAAAGTCTTTCACTTATTTTGACATCAAATATGATTTCAAGAGTTAGCTTCATCCTGTCAACTGTCTAGTATATATTCATTTAGCATTTAGAATACAATACATGAATGAACATGATATTTCCATTTTAACTTGAGGTTAGTGAAATCATGTATTAAATACAAATTAATTTAAAAACTTTTAATATTAATATATTAATTTTAAATATTGCTCATTCCTAATGAGCAAGTCTTAAATATTACATATTTAAGGATTCTATGTAACAGGCAAAGCATTTGTATTGGCTGATAACAGAAATTTATTCCCTTTTAACTAAGTGGTTGATACTAAAAGACTTAAAACAAATGTGTTACATATTTCAGTTTGAAAGATTGAAAACTTGTCTCACCTCTTTTCTGAAAGGTCTGTTTTGTTTCCTACAAGCATAATTATCACATCACTACCTCTTTCTGTTCGTACATCATCAATCCATTTGGAAGTTTGTTGAAAAGAATTAGCATCTAGAAAAAAAAAGATAATAAAGATTTACCTACAAAGTAAGAATCATTTAGCAAATAGTAAAATAATAATCAATAAAAAATAGTTTTATACAAAATATGCTTAAACATAGGTACTCTATTATGTGAAATGTATACAAAAATGGTTTTATTAAATTTCAAAATTTTTTCAAAATAAAAATATCTACTTCAGAAATGTAAAAAATGCTTTTGAAGAACTTAAGTAACAAAATAATTTTTCCAACTACAGTTTAAAAATAGATATTTTTTTAAATTATAAATTTTAATCCAGTATGTTAGATTTTTTTTGGTTTGTCTTGAGCACATTTTATGAAAACTTATGGTGAATGTAAACATAGAATTAGATGATCAATAAAGAATAAAAAAAAAAAAAAGAAGAGATCACTTACTTGTGATATCATATACAACCACAGCAACTGATGAGTCTCTAATATAGCTGGGAATTAAACTTCTGAATCGTTCTTGACCAGCTGTGTCCCATAACTGCAGTCTTATCTGTAAAAGATAAAGCAAATAAGCCTTCACTTTTCAGCTTGAAAAGATAATTTTTTTTAAGTCTGAAAAACCTTTGTTTTGATTTAAACAAAAAATATTATCTGAAGTAATTTTCTATATAATATGATAAATAGTTGTTTATGACTATTAATACATGTAAAATACAAGGCTAATTAAAATTCCTGAAAGTGAATAGAGTAGAGAGAGAAGGGAATTTTATTATTGATTATTAAAAAGCAAAAAATTTAAACAAATGCAAAATCAAATTTATTTGATATAAACTTATTTGCCTTCTAATAAATTTATACTTTACCTGTAATTAAACATAAATCAATGTTCATTTGCATTGTCCTTAAGAAAGACAACCATTATAAATGCTTTTATCAATCTAACGGTTAAAATTTCTATACATATATGAAAAAGACAGACATAACAAATAAAAGTAAATGTTCACTTATCTGCCTTTATTGAGCTGTTTTTGTTTTGTGAAATACAATCTTTGTTATATATATATATATATATATATATATATAAAATATTTTACAATCAAGCTAACTGAAGTGAGCAATTCAGCAAGTAAAAACAAGGTAAATGAACGTTTGATTACATATGCTTATATATATATATATATATATATATATATACACACACACACATATATATATATATATATATATATATATATATATATATAGACACATACAGAGGGAGAGAGAGTCAATAATTATGTAATGGTTCTGAAAGGCTACTGTCAAGATGGATATTTATAGAAGCAAAATTTCCTTATTAATAAGTATAAAGTTAAGAAAATAGCAGTTCACATTATTCAAATTGCATACTTGACAAGGCGATTTAAGTAAAAAAAAAAAAAAAATCTATCCCTAAATCATGTAATCATGAAAATCATTTTCTGTGTAACAGAGCAACCTATGTAGATTTTACAACTGAATCTATATCTGGTGGCCAGTTGTAAAGAGTTAATGTGAAAAGCCTAGATAATTTAGATTTCACTGGTCTATCAAAAGTATCTTAGGGCCTGTTTATCTACATAAAGTGATAATTGATATTTGAACAGAAACTTGTGTTGACAAGAAACAAATTAACTCTGGATGCTTACCCAAAGCAGAAAACTTAGAGGAAAATATCTGCCTAAAGAAAACATAACTGGCTCAAAAAAAAAAAAAAAAAAAAAAAAAAAAAAAACTGATGATGACATATCTTAAATGGCCACATACTGTTATTACAGTTGGAACATTAAACTGCCCCTCGTAAGATGACCCATACACATAGCCCAAAAGAACTTCTTGATAATGCTGTGAGATATTGAAAGTTTTACAAAGTGAAAATGAATAAAAAAACTGAACAGAAATTTTTTTGTGGACAAATGATTGATTGCTGTTTGCTGATCATTAATTTTTTTTCATCCATAGGATAGGAAGATAATTTATGAAAATATAGAAAATATACGTTGAGGTTTGAAACTGTATGGCTAGATAGATTATAATCAGATCAGATAATGTTAATTAGCTAAAGGGATCTGATTGATGATGTGGAGCCACCTTAAGAGTGGCAGTGAGAGGTTTTTCAAATTAGAAGCCTAAGAACCTGCAAAGAGGATTTAAACAGGACAAATTTGGAAAAGTTTAAAAAATGATAGATTTGGGAGTTATGGCAATCAAAATTTAATCCAACCACATTGGATTACCTCAACATAAGAAGGCTGATTTTGGCCTTTTCACCATGGAAGGCACTGCAAGTTGCCATCACCATCATCCTTGCAAGATAGCCACTGAGAAGAATTATTCAAATGAAAAAGATTTTCCTCAACTTAAGAGATTATTTGTTTGCAGACTGGTGACCTAAAGAAAGTGTTGGAGATATGTTTTGGAAACTAACTTTGTAGATCTGAAATCAAAATTCCTTGATTGACTGTTGAACAGACAGTTGTTCATCAATATTTTTTTTGCTGTTTTTCCATTATGTCATGAATGCCTAAGAACTCACCAATCAGTTGTAGTTTATTATACCACAGCAACTGGGAAGGGTTAAATTGGAAATTGTAACACTCATCAAATAAACACATTTTTATTGTTTCTTCAAAGTTGGTTGTTCATCCTGAAGTCAATTTTTTTTCATTTTACTTATAACTTGACTGATATGTCCCAGAAGACATTTCAACCAACTTTTTCTAAAACTTTTTTCTGATCAAAACATAAACACAACATTAGTGGGGGAAGATCAACTAGCAGTAGGTAATATGAGAATTAAGGTTATATCTGTGTATGTTAAAAATTAATAAGCCTTACTAGCAAAGACACTTATACTTGAAATCAGAAAAAGACACTTGAAATTTCTAGAGCACATAATGAGGAAAGAGGATTTAGAAAATTTAACACTCACAAGACATACTGAAGGTAATAAGAACAGAGGAAATCAGTGAATAACCTACCTAACAAGCTTATGTAAATGGTTGGCAGAACAAGAATTAGGAGAGGTAGCAAAAATACAAACATTGCTAAGGACTACAAAGAACCATGATCGGTGACATTATGAAGAGACATGACACATAGAAGAAGACCAGCCAAGAAACCTAAACTTTGTAACCCATAATCAAGTGCAATATTTACATAAACTTCAATATCATAGAGCTGGATAGCAGTTAGTTTTGTAGTTATTTACTAGCACTCATTTTTTAGCATTTGTGAATACAATGAAATCAAGTCACAAAATTTCAAACAAATGAATAGAAAGAAACAGAATATTTGAGCATTGTGTCTATTACAATTTTAAGTCACAAAAAAATCTGCATACAAAAATATAGGAGTGAAAAAAAATTCTAAAGGAAACATATTCTAATAATATTCAACAATTACAAATAATAATAAAAAAAAATTTCCTTTTTTAAAAGTTGAGCTCAATATATATAGTTACAGCCATCAATCATTTCCTGACTGAAACTGATAATAAAATTTGAAGCAAAAGAACTCAGAAAGCTGAGTTTTATATTTGATCTTCACTTTCCATTGTTTCATAAATATCTTGCTAGAGACAAAATTGTCTACTAAAGATTGGGACATAAATAGCTTTGAACCTTTCCATATATACATGACTTGGGCTTAAACTGAGATTCCAGTTCAGATAAATGGAGCTGACAAGAATTTTATGTATATGGGAAAAGTGATAAATATTTTAGTGACATAATAAAATGTCTCCCCTCAGAGAATTTATGCATACCTTTATCTAAAACATTTTTTATCATTCTTTCAATATAACTTTGTTTTTCTTTGATCATTTAGCAAAAATTCAATCAACTCATTTTTCTAGTAGTGATCTGGTATAATCAGATTCAGTTGTAAGCCTATTTTCATTTTGAGAAAAAAAAACCCAAAAAAAACCTGATATTTAAAAGTATGTTATAGATATTTTCCCCTAATTCACTAAATTAGATAAATATTCACAAGTAATTAAAAACACTAATGGAATTTAACACTTTTTAATTATCATCTTAGAGGTTTATCCATCATACTTATTTGGGAATATACTTTTGCTATTGTGGGTAATATCAAGTTTTGGTCATCTATATTTCAGCTCTCCCATAAGACATTTGTAAATTCAAGTAGATTTCATCAAATATGGATAAAGGAAGTGGACTCAATATCCACTTGACCTTTGAACTGAATCAACAAGTAACAGACACCCACTGCAAACAAACATATTTTTTATTATATTTTAAGTAAAAATATTTTGTCAAAATTCAGTTAAATGATCTTTTTAACTAATGTTCATTGAATCATATATTTCAATATAACAACTAATTTATTTTTGGAAGAGTTTTTTTTTTATTACAAAGTTTAAATTTTTCTATTGGCAGACATCACACATGGTAATTTTGGATGACAAGTGACATTAAAAACAATTTAAATCATGATTTAAGTAGGTAAAAGTAATTTTAATTTGTTTTATCGTTAACTTCATACAATTTTTACATAAATCAAAATTAAAACTTTAAAAGAAATTCAAATCACTGCAATATGTTTTAAACATTTTTCTAAAAAAAGTTTGATCATTGCTACAATTTGTAATATTTTTGGTACCTACTTCAGATAAGCAATATATCAATTATACTATTTCATGTATAGATACTTCAGGGTTCTGTATACAAAATATTCTTAGATATGCACAAAAAAAAAAAAAAGCATAGTTTTGTACATTACAAAACAACAGACACTAGCTGATACACACGTGTTTTTGCAACAGATCGAAAATGAATTTTTTCCGGATATTTTTAAAACTTGTTAGAAAAAGTGACTTTTTTATTATACACTTTACAATTTGGACTAGCATGTTCATCTTCATTGTTATAATCATAATAATGAATAAGTGAGTATAACAACGAAGATCTATTGTAAATCATCAGTCTACATATAGCACTTTTTCTACTTCAGTCATCAAGGTATTCAACAAAAAGTCATTTCCTCTACATTTTATCTACTCTGGTATTGATTATCATTTTATCTATTCTGGTATTGATTATCTTACTATTGGTGGAAATATTATTCTGTCACCAGTATAGGACATCTGTATGCTTTTGCTGAGCAAGGGATGAATTATAAGCAATACATATAGCATCTTATACATTTAAAGTTTTTAAATTACTGCTTAAGAATAAGCTTTCTAGTAATAGATAAAAAGTGAACCTCATGAAGTAGCAAAGCTAACCAGATCACGTCATATATTGTATTCTTTTCAGCTAATGACATGTATATTCAGTGATGAATTAAACAAAAAGTTATCAATGGTATAATCCAAGTCTATAACTACATAAGGTTTATCCAGAAACTATCATGGCATTTTAAATATCTTGAAAACCAGTTGCACACCTTGATGTAACTTGGAAACCAATCAGAAGAGAGCCTTGCTGAACAGACACTCACTCATGGGGTTACTTGCAGCAGAGAGAGAGAAAGAGAGATCATTAAATGATCATTGCATTTACAATGATTTTGTAATAGATTAGTGAATATACATGAAGTTAAAGTATCTTATAAAAGTTTCACTTTTTTTTAGTTATCAAATCAATGGACTTGTGGATATGTTTTCTTTGGTAGAAAGTTAAAGCATTTTCAAAACTGATTAATAGGATTTGAGCTCATTATGCAAAATATGTTTTTCCCAAATATTTATTTACAATTCATGTAAAATTCTTTAAATATACTATAGCAAAAAGCAAATAACAGGTTTCAAAATATGATTATAGTTATATAAGTTATATAAATATAAAAACATGTAAAGAAGACCATGTTTTATGTAATTCATGAACTTTTAAAAAGCTACAATTCACCAAATAACTTCAGTCCAACTTTATAAGCAATTCAGGTATCCTGTACACAAGATGATACACCAAACTTGAAGAAGGCATCTAAAACAATACAAGTGCTGTTGTTCAGGCATGAATAAGCTCAAATAAACACAGTCAGTAGAAACAAAATATGCAATTTATACAGTATCACTTTAAATGTTAAATTTAGTGAATACTCATATTTGAGTAGGTGTTCTGTTTCTTTATTAAACCACATATTTATTTATTTTCACCTACCTGCCTGAATATTTGATAAATCTTATTAAAAAAAAATTTGCACTCTTTAGCAGGAATCGAACCTGTGAAATAATGTTTAAAGTGATACAAATCTGGCAGATTAATAAAAATCCATTCTGAATTTTTTTTTGTTCATGCTTGGAGATTATATATATATATATGTATGTATATATATATAGTCTGATTATAATGCATTCATTATTTAATGTAACAACAGTGAATAAAATATAGATTTTATGTCAAATAAAAAAGTACTTGTGTCAATAAAAGACATCCATCTGAAATGCCCAATAATATCAATAAATCAAAAAGAAGTTTATAACCTACAAATTCAATATAAATATATTTATGAAGTAACTATGGATCAAGGTGTTCTGCAAAAGATAACTGAGAAAGTAATGATAATGCATTTAAAATGGTTTCGATAATATGCTCATATGAATACCAAAGGAAATGAAGCAAAACAGCATTGTAAATCATCAGTAGAAAAGAGGTCAGCTTGACATCTGACAATGTAGTCAGACATCCTAAGATATCTAAGCACAAACAAGATGATAATATTGGAGCCTTCAGCATCAAGACAAAGTGTCTAGAAGAAAGAAATACAGCCACAGATCTCATTTAATCAAGCAGAAAAAATGTTATTATTCAGATTATATCAAATAGAATATTTAGAAATATTTTTGTGTTTTTTGTGTCTGTTCCACGCTGTCTGTATTTATACCTTTGATGTGTTTTTAATATACTTAAGAAATCTAAAACAGCATGTATTCAAATGATTTAATGGTTTATCTTCCTAAAGGCAAAAAAGAAATGGATAATCATGCAACACTATTCAATAAAATCTAACACAAAATTGATAACAAATTTCTCTTTCTGAGTTACATAAAAAACAATTAATATTTGACTTGAAAGAAGAAGTCTCATAATTGTTGTTATTTTTATATTTCCGCTCAACTTCTTCAAAAGTTTATCTATTCTGAGGCAGATTAAGCCTTAAAGATATCAAGTGTTACTCAATTTATTTGTTTTAGGTAATCAGTCTTCAATTTATTTTAGGCCAGCCAAACTTATATTAAGAAAACATTAATGGTAGACAAAGATGCTGAGACAGGTGTCTGTATTTATAACATCATCAGACGGGTTGGTAATACTGATGAAATATTTTCTCCACATAATGTCAGAAAGATAATCTGTAAACATCTTTGTGGCTCTTAAATGCCCAAGGGCAAGTAAATTAATTCAAGCCTAATATTCTGTATGCCTTGATGAAATAATTTATTTTATGATAACATGAAGTTTTTGATTGATTATGGTTTTATTTTTACCTCTAAAAAATTAAAATGTTTGTAACTGAAACTTTATATACACTTTCTTACTTTTTACTTATTGTCTAAAAATCAGTACAATTGCATTGATTTGTAAAATTATAATTTTAATCAAATCTACTGATAGTAATCTCAGACTATTGTAATATATAATAACTAAATGAAATCATCTTTGCTCTTGTCTTCAAATAAACCATTACTCTTAAAAGATACTACTGTATTTTTTAAAATATATCTAAATATTTAAGACGTTCAATTCATAATAGAAAAATGATCCAAATACTTTTCCAAACAAAACTTAAGTTTTAATTAAAACAGAAAATGAGATATTTTAATAATACGAAGAAATAAATTATCCACAATTTGACATTTACTTGATCTTACTTTTATTGTTTTAATTACAATGTTATTTATATTTCAATTAACCAATATAACTCTTTTAGCATTTGTCTTCCAATTATGCATTAATATATTAGCATCAAATATACTATGTAATATATGATAAAAGGATGGATGCATGTCTGTTTATTTGATGGTTTCATCTGTATTGATTTAAAGTTTACTTCACAGTGAAAGCACTTCCAAAAATATACAGATTTAAATGTGCAACTAAAAAAAATTTAAAGGGTAATTTTACTACTAATATAGATAATCTTTAATAAAGTTCAAATTGACTTAGGAAGAGGGGAAAAAATAGAACTTAAGTCAGCGATATTTTTTTTCTAAACCATACATATTTGAAAATATAAACATTTACAGTGTTTAGCAAAATCCCAAGAAAACTCATGACTTTTAACAATCAAATTATGAAAGATAATGGTGTGAAGCAGGGTTAAGTCCATTTGAATTAACTTCTCGCCTGGTAAGGAAGGAAATGGGCGACAGGTATCACCTGACCATCACCAGTGACTGTTAGCAAAAAACAACAGTGTAAAGGGAGTCAAACTCCTTGGAAGTAATCACTCACCTGGCCAAAGAAGACATGAATGACAGGTGTCACTGGACTATTATCCAGCGACTGTTTGCATCAAACGAAAAATAATTCTCAGGACATGGAATGTCAAAACAATAAATCAATGTTTTCAGTTATAAAATATAAAACAGGAAATGAATTGTTAATATTTTAGGTGTATGCAAAATGAGTTGGGCTAACAATGGAGATTTCATCAGTGACAAACACAGGGGCATATATACAGGTGGAGAAAAATGAGAGGAGAGTAGGACTGATATTAGACCAAGATATGAAGAAATGAATTCTGGGATATTGTCAACTATCTGAAAGAATTCTTGTTACTACACCAAAAGGAAAGCCTTTCAACTTTCATGGTTTTGTATGCACTGACAGCAAAAAGTACAAAAGAAAAAATTGAAAAGTTTTACTGTATGCTAGGCAATGCCAAGGTTCAATGCAAATTGAAAGAAATTAAAATCATCATGGGAGACCTGAATGCCAAATTAGGCAAAGACAGAGATGGTGAAATACTTGTCGAATTTGGACTAGGGACTCATAATGAATGTAAAGGAAAGTGGGTCCAATGGTGTATGGTGAATGATCAGGTAGTAGCCAATATCTGGATTCAAAGAAACCCAAAATATATATGGATATGGAGAAGTCAAGGGGGAGAAACAAAAAACAAATCAACTATATAACTATTAATAAGAGATTAAATAATGTAGTTTTATAAGGTAAAGCATACCCAAGTGCAAACTGCAGAAGTGACCACCTCAGCAATGCAAACTCAGAGTGAAACTACAAAAATTGAAAACTCAAAAGGCAACAATTGCAATACGATAGACTCCTGAATAACCCAGATGTGAAGGAGAAACATATGGGCAGTGTTAAAAGCAGATATAATGAACAAAATGAGAATAGAAACTTGGTTTAGTGACATCAGCAATCAGGATCATCCCAAAGAGAACTAAATAAACAAAAAAGGAATGGGTGATAGATAACTCAACATGATTAAAAAGAAATAAAAAACAATGCCAAGGTATGACACAGAATATAGGACACTACACAAAGAAATTAAGACCAAATGCATGCAGACTAAAGAGGAATAACTCAATGAAAAATGTGCTGAAATAGAAAGAATGTGTATCACAGATAAAGCAAATGTGAATAAAAAAAATAAGAGAACAGGACAAAAGACATGCTCATCAACAGGACGTTATAAAATCCAAGGACAAGACACTGATATTAAAGAAAGGAAAAATACTTCAGAGATGGAACGAATACATTTACGAAATCTTCTATGACAAAAGAGGACAACTGAGAGGCAAGAAACATTAAAATTTAAAGTGGAATCAGTTTTGGTTAAATTGAATAGAAACAAAGCAGCTGGACCGGATGAAACTGTAATAGAGATGCTAGCAGCCTTTGATGATTTTGGCATTTCCAATATTATATATTACATAATAAATGAAATATACAAAAGTGGTGATATACTGGAAGACCCAAGTAGATCCATTTTCATAGCACTGCCTAAGAAGCCAGGTGCAATCAACCTAATGAACCATATAACAAAACTTATAATCTAAATTCTAATGAATAGAGCATGCAGCAGAATTAGACTGGAAATAGGAAAAGATCAGTGTGGGTTCATTAAAGATACTGAAACAAGGAATGTGATATTTATGTTCAGAATAATATCAGAAAGAGCAATACAAATGCAAAAGGATGTGTACCTATGTTTTATAGATTATGCAAAAGCATTTGATAAAGTATGTCACAAAGAACTGTTGGAACTGATAGGTAACCTTGATATATTTCAGAAGGATATTAGACTAATTCAGAACTTATACTGGCAGCAAACCACCTGTATACAGATAGAAAAAGAATTTGGTAAATGTACAAAAATAGAAAGGGGCATAAAACAAGGATGTGTCTTCTCACCAGACTTATTTAACATATACAGCAAGGTCATTCTGAGTGAATCTTAACAAAAAATGTGCAAAAGATGCCTTCCAAAAGCTAAGCAAAGTACTAAGAAATTGGAAACAAAAAAAAAGTATACTAAGCTGTTATGTAATAATGGCAGTGTATGCTAGACAATCTCCTCACAGATGAAGAGACAAAAAAAAGAACACTTACACTTAACATCAAAAAGAAATAGTTGAAATATCTAGGGTACATAATGAGGAAAGAAGGAGTGGAAAATTTGATACTCACAAGACAGAATGTAGGCAAGAGAGACAGGAAAACAATGCATAACCTATCTAGTGAGCTTGAGTAAATGGATGGTAGAACAGAGTTTAGGAGAGATAACAAAAACCTAAATTTATTAAGAGCAACAAAGGACAGGAAATTGTGAAGAGCTATGATCGCCAACTTCCTGAAGGGATATGGCACATAGAAGAATATTGAGCTAAGTATTAACAGAGAATTTGGGTTTCTTGACCAAAAAAAAAAAGCTGGTTAATAATGAACTGTCAAATGGTACATGCGTGCAAAATCTTTAAGAATCGTTGCATTTGCCTTGATAAAGTCCCTCAGAGGGTCAGGTCAGCTAAGATAAGTTTTCCTTTTGTCTTTAATCATATATATATATATATATATATATATATATATATATATATATATATATATATATATATATATAAAATATAATATAAAATAAAAGGCTCAAACACTAATATTCCATGGTCATAATTTATTACATTGGAATCATAATCACAATATATATATATATATATATATATATATATATAAAATAGCTGACCACTTGTATTCGAGGATACCAATCTACTAGGGCAGCTAGCCAATCCCTACTGCAGATGCCCACTCAGATGCATTTGTGTTTGTTTAACACTCTCAATGCCCACCTGTGGTTTATACTGCAACTATGCTGAGCAGACCATAGTTACATAAAGAGTTACCATGGAGAGTATGCTATCTAGTTGACCACACTGAACAAGGCCAGCACACTCAAACCCTCGGTCACAATGACTTGTGACTTTGTGCTAGCACAGCCATCAGTGGCCACCACAGGTTCCATATACCCAATTTCACTCACAAGACCTAGTTCAACCAGTAGTATAGTTTTCAGGCACTTTCCAAAGGTGCTGCATGCTGGTTTTGCCCCCTCCAGACTTCCCCATGGTCAGAAAGCAAACATTCTACTCACTCGGCCATGTACCTCATATATATATATATATATATATATATATATATATATATATATATAGTGTAACCTGGATATAAGAGAGATTTTCTCTGGTCCCAAATTAGAGCCATACTTACCTAAACAAAATAGACCAAACCCGGATATAAGAGACTTCTTCTCTGGTCCCGACAACTGTCTTATATCCGGGTTACACTGTGTATATATATATATATATATATAAAAAGGATAAGTTGATTTTTGAAACAGTCTTAAACAAGTCTAGATATTTGTGGGGTGGTGATATAAAACCACAAACAAATTATCAAAGTTTTATTTTAGAAAAAAAGCATAGTTTAATTTTAACTAGATTGTTTAATAAAAGAAATTTGGGATTAACTGTGATTGTTTGCATTGGCAAATTCACAGTAGTTTATTTTGAAGACTGTTTATAAATATAATGAAATAAACAAAGCTAATTGTGATTTTTTTAATAAAAACTTAACACAGATGTGCATTAAAATTAGGTAACTCCACGAGATCGCTAAAAAAAGTGTATAGCATGATGAAAAAGACGCCAAACTTGACGAAAACAAAATTTTATCGTCTAAATGTTTGTTAATATTAAGAGGAAAGATCAAAGTATTTTGGGGGTATTTTTTTTCCATTTTTTAATCGTTCCTAGCATGTCCGAAATTTTCGTTAAAAATCTAGTTTTTTTTGAGTCAGCAAAATTGACCATTTTTTTCCATTTTAAAAAAAACTGGAAATCTCACTTTGAAATTCTTTTCAATATCAATTATCATTTTTCAAAACTTATTTTAAGAAAATCATAAATTATAATGTTTATTTAAAATATTTTGAACCAAACTTAACTTAGCTTTTGTGCCAATAAGATGTAATTTGAAAATAAAACAAAGCAGGTCATAAACTTTTGCATCTCTTGACAGGTGATGAATGACATATTTACGAATTCCATGAGGCTAATTTGTTCTATGGAAGGAGAAAAGTGAAATAATTTACATTTAAGTGAACAAATTATTTACCTCGTTATTTTTAACGATTTTTAAAATTTAATATTTTAAACTTTCTAATTTTTTTTTTTTTTGTAAAATTTCACCTTTATGTTTATGATGCTTTATGGAAAATATATTATAAAGAAATTAAAATAAGACTGTTAAGAGTGACATTAAATTTCATATTTCCTAAGAAATGTATCTAATTAATTTATAGGTACCTTTCTTATGAAATTTTATCAGAACTGTACATAAAATACTATAATTTTATGTACATTTATTACATTTTACTGTTATTTGTATTTGCATTCATTTTATTATTAATTTTGATATTTCATTTATGGAAAAATGTCATAACTGAGATTAATATAAAAATAAGATCATATAAATTTCATGAGATGATACTGATACTTGTAGGTACCCTTTTCAGTTGAAATTGAAAAATCAAATTAACTTCTCCACACGTGTTTCACAAAAGTAAAGGCCTTAACAGCGGAGAACAATGCTTAACTCAAATAACGCAACTTAATTATATTCTGGTTGGTCTTCCGTACTTTATAATTACAGCCCAGTTATAAGCACAAAATTACATTTCTTAATTACTGTGGATCTTCTGATTAGTCAAAATGATACAATTTACAACGCGCTAAAAAAAGATACATCTCATAAGGACACTTAGGAAAGCCGATGGGGCTTTTAACTAATTTTATAATATTTTAACAACTTAAATGTAAAATCTATTATAATTAAAGAAATAACAAATTGTATTAAAAATTCATTTTTCATCGAAAAAAGTTTTTGCTTTCAGAAAATATTGTCCATATTCATAAAAACAACTAAAAGCAAATAAAAGCATTTGAAATTAAATAATATCTTTGTTTTATTGAGTTTTGTATGTTACAATTCAGAGCTGATTTTCAGGTACGTTGGCTCCAATTAAAAACAAAAAAAACATGATTTGCATTCCTCAAAGCCATGTGCTTTTAATTATTGTAATCACTAAACCCGATGCGATCAAATTTCTAGCGTTTTCATAAAATTAGTTATGGGGGAGGTTATAAATATTTTAAAAAAATATTTCTACCATGACTTTAATAAAAAAAAAAAACATATTTATAATAATTTCGATCATCTGTGAATAGTTCCTGAAAGTTTCATTAACATCCGACAATCGTTTCTATTTTTGCACGATTTTTCAAATTAAAGTGTGTCATACCAAAAAAACGTGCTAAAAATTGTCTATGTTATTTACTAGTTCCACTGATACAAATAGAAACAAGGTTTTTTTAATCAAAATTTAGAATGTTCTAAAAAGAAGGAAAAAATTTTTAAAATAATTAAAAAAAACTTTGGTCTTTCCTCTTAATAATAACATAAGCATTTAGACAATAAAATTTTGTTTTCGGCAAGTTTGGCGTCTTTTTCATCAAGCTATGCTCTCTTTTTTTAGTGATTTCATGGAGGTACCTAATTAAAATAGACTTAATTTACCAGAATCTCCTACAGTCATATTTCTCTAAAAATACTGAATGATTAGAAAACAATCTAATCTTTATGCAAAGTAATCATGCCAAAAACATCTACAGCTAGCCTTCTCCTTTAAATGACACAGAGCTCCCAACTCTCTGGTTTGGTTTATTTTATGGCATATCAACCTCACTGGGTTATTTAATGCCCACAAAATTTTTATTGCTGGTAATATTTTTTTTTTTTGAAAATGTATTGCTTGTAATATTTTTTTCCTGCAAAAATCTATTTCTGGTAATAATTTTTCTTCAAAATGTATTGCTGGTGATATTTTTTTCCTTCAAAAAATGTATTGCTGGTAATATTTTTTTTACAAAGTAGTTCTGGTATTAAAATCTATTTTTAAACTTTTATAGTGTTTTGACCTAAGTTTGAGGGTTAACTATTTACCGATAGTTGGGACCCTAACAGGTGCAACCACAACAGGTCACATCAGCAATTAAGAAGTGGTTCCACGCTCCTCAAAGCCTCATGAACAGAGGCCTTGCTGTTGGATCTAGTTTATCGTCATATCCAGAATGCCCAAATCTGGTAAATTATTCAATATATAGGGTGTTTCAAAAAGAATACGCCAAAATCATTGTGCTATTTTTTCAGGTCTATAGCATTGTAGTGGACTCAATCAGTGGTTATTTGATAGAGTAGTTATCAAAGTTTGATTGGGTGTCAGTTTCACCACTGTCGTTAGTATAACTTCTGGTTCAGCTGAATTGTGGGATGATCAATCAAAATTGCAACTCCTCAGCAGAAGGCATTTGTTTTTGCGACAATGGCATTTGTTTTCGCGAACTCAAGCACGCAAAAACAGTGCTTGAGTTCGTGAAAACAAATGCCATTGTCACAATGCAGGCAGATTCGAATGACTTCATTTTTCAGCAACATGGAGCACCACCCCATTGGCATCTCGGGGTTAGAGCTCATCTGAATGAAAACATGCCTCAGCGATGGATTGGGAGGAGAGGTGCTAAAGACCTTGCTCTCTGTGCTTGGCCTGCCAGATCCCGGACCTCGCTGTGTATGACTTTTTCTTGTGGGGGTATGTTAAAGACCAAGTTTATGTTCCAGCAAGTATCGATGACTTGAAAGATCGAATAACAGCTGCAATCAACACGGTGGACCGTGACATGCTGAGGCGCGTTTGGGAGGAATTCTCATATCGGCTTCATGTTGTCTGCACTGCTGGTAGTGGCCACTTATAAAACATGAAATGAAACTTGAATGTATATACAACACATGTGTTCATGCTAGAGATTTGTAATTTTTTTTCGTTATTGACACATCACGTGAT
Organism: Acanthosepion lycidas; assembly: GCA_963932145.1. Classification (NCBI taxonomy): domain Eukaryota; kingdom Metazoa; phylum Mollusca; class Cephalopoda; order Sepiida; family Sepiidae; genus Acanthosepion; species Acanthosepion lycidas. The sequence continues at coordinate 58,794,783 of OZ010579.1, read as the reverse complement.
GATTTTGGCGTATTCTTTTTGAAACACCCTGTATAGTTAACCATACAAACTCATAGGTATTACTACTCTACTATTTTCAGATATTTATTTTGAATGTTTTATAAATTAAACATACTTTCAGTTGTAGTGGAAAAAAGGGTATACTTGAAAGATCAATGGACCAAAGAGCACCTTATAGCTTGGACCTGTAGATGAAGTTGCTGTTTTGAAATTCCAGAGTGTAGTTAAGAGAGAAAACAGACAGATTGAAGCAGCAGCAAATATATTCAGTAACATCAATATCTCAAGTGCAAGTTAGTTTTTTTTCACAATCATCTGGTAGTGAAGAAACTGGAAATTAATATTTTGAGCCAAGAGAACATCTTATGAGACATTACAGATTTAAAAAAATTCACAGATATGCAACTGAATGAATCAAGATGTTTTATACAACTGTGTGGCATCTCTTGTTAATACCTTTCTTTTAGTCCAATTTTTCCAGGAAGTAAATTTAGAGTTAAATTCACCTCTATGGGCCTTAATAAATCTGACACTGATTTATCAATTAGTATACTTTTAAAATGAAGACACAGAAAAATACTGAAAATCTTATTTGTGTTAAGGTGAGATGGGAAGACTGAGAAAGACTGAAGTGTGCACCAAGCTGTTATAGGGGAAAATGGTGAAATTGAACTGAAGAATAGGAAGGGATAAGACAAAACTACAGTTACTCAGTTACATCAAAATGAGATCTCATTCACAGCTGTTTTCAAATATAATGATGGTACAATTAAACACAAAACTGCTTTTACAGATCCACTAAGGAAACTGTGTGAAATAGCTATCAAGATTTATTCCAAATATAATTTGTCAAAGTCAGTGGCCCTATAGATGACATTAATCATATTGTGAGAACAATGAATGATATAAGCAGCAAATAGAGGCCCCTTTAAGAGTATGTCCTCAGGATTTCCAAAGGTGAAATTAATTTTATATTTGCTGCCTGGAAAACTGGACCACTTAATAAGGGATGGGATTCCAGCCAAGAAGAGATTGAGTAAAATCAGTTATCAACTATAAAGCTACACTGGCCAAAATTAATACATTAATCACAAAGGGGCATTTTTCAACATGCAACTATGGAAATATCTTCACATAAAACAAGTTTTTTTTTTCTTTTCAATGCATTTTAGATGGCAATTTTTGATTATGCTTCCTCAAATGTGGGTAAAAGTTATGATTCAAAATTTGGTGGCAGTTCTTATTTCATTAAACCTTAACTATCATGCTATGTCCAAAGTTGATTTGAAAAAAAAAAAGTGTAAAATCAATCTATCCTAATATAAGATTCTTACAAATTAAAGAGAAATAACTTTGTCAAATTCCCTTCTGTCCAGGAATAATATTAGCAATCATCATCTTATTTCAGATTTGAGAAAAAAGTAAAATAATAAATATGCATCTCAAAAGTTAGAAATCGTGTTAAATTTTATAATAATTTCATACATAAAACTGGATGTAACAATATTTTATTTCTTTCAAGTTATGAAAAATTAATTAACATATAGAAAATGAAAGCTATACTTACAGTTCTATCCTCCAAGTACATTGTTTTGGAAAGGAAATCTATTCCAATTGTTGCCTATAAATAAATAGGAAAATCAAATTAGTTTAGTCGATATACATTGCAAATATTATGTAGACATGAAAAAGAAACAATTTTCAAATATCACCTCTCCCAACAAAAATAAAAAAAATTATTTTTTTTTATTATTTTAAAAATTTTCTATATCTGTCTATATTTCTGAGATGAGATATTATGTACACTATTTACATTATTCGGACTATTGTCCTCATCTTTGTTGCCATATTTATCACAACGTTTCAGCTGTTGTACACTTCGGCCTTCTTCAAGTGGTGGTTCAACATTTCAATCACCAGAAGAAGGCCAGAGTGTACAACAGCCGAAACGTTGTGATAAATATGGCAACAAAGATGAGGACAACAGTCCAAATAATGTAAATAGTTTAAAAATTTTCTATAAACCATTTACCTTAATATAATATTTTTCAGTCAATGGTCATACACTGTAAATGTTTAAAAGTTATAAATTACATATGATAATGGCCTTGGAACCTTTTCAATGACTTTAGCTAAAACAAATGGTTTGAATTCTAATAAAAATGACAAAATAATAACATGAGGTTTAATTAAAAATTAAGCTAACACATATACAATATATTTAAGCATATATTATTAAATATAACAGACAATGATGTCTATTATATCTGATCATGAGCCATTCTAAAGTTTGTATGTTTCCTTTAATTTCTGGTGAAAATAATGACAAAAATTGTCCAATATTTGGATATTTTTTATATTAAGTTGGTCCTAAGCTTTCAGTTCACATGAGCCATCTTCAGAGTGGTTATATGGACATTAGAACAAAGATATCCACCATCAAAGATATTTTGTTATGTTGACATAGAAGATTGCTATGCAACTATAATGGTCATGGAATAGCAGATGCAGGTCATAAGTACAAGATGTGGTTCTATGATGCCATACCGCATGAGAGACTGAAATATTAACAACAGAACTGTATATCTAGATGCAATGTAATGTGTTGTCACTAGTTTGAAATGTAATTTTGTTGAGTGTGGGTTGCTTCGTTTTAATGTAGATGGCCTCCAATATCTGAAGGTTCTTTTTACTGTGTATATGTGTGAGTATTATTGTGTTATCAACTAATATTTGTCTGATATGTACATGGCTATGTTTTTCTAAGAAATGTAGTTTAATAGAATTAAGATCAGAAAGGTGACAGGTAAATCTACAGAAAGGTGTGGTTGTAGTAAAACCAATATATGTAGTGGGTTTATTATTAGTATCAGAGATACAATCTCTGAACAGGCATGTAAATTGATATACTACATTGTTTTTTTGTAGAGGATTTAGTTGTGTGGTTTTAGGGTTATCAGAGACTATGAGGTCAATTGTTTTAAATTCTTTATAATATATGATGAGCTTAACTTGTTTATTATTACAAATGGATTTAACGTTTCTACCTATTATTTAAATAATAAACCTGCTACATATATTAATTGAATTTTTAATTTATTTTGCCATCGTATTTCAGAATATTACTCTCTATTTTGTTTCTTCCTTCACATTTTTAATTTTTTCTTAATACTTGATTTGGCACATATATACATGTATGTATGATTGTGTGTTTTTATATATATATATGTGTGTGTGTGTGTGTGTGTGTGTGTGTGCACACTTATGGGACTTATTAATTCAGCTCTCTCCCAACCTGTTTAATTTAGAATATGCTTACTGTTATCAATGCTGAAAAATTAAGTGTTAGCATCCCAATTTTTTAGTTGGTAGTAGATATCAGAACTTATACCAAGTCATTATTTAATATGAATTTTTTCCCTTTTTTTTCTTCTCTTTTACATGTTAAATGGAGTAGATAGGCTCACCTATCATCCAGTCTGCACTCCTTCCATGTCTATGTCTCCAGGGGCTCAATGATTTAACTCTTTGGTAGTCAGACTAATCAGTGGCTGTGACTTTCCATTATGAGGGTACTGGGTTGGCAGTTTGCTGGCTGCTGCTTCCGACTGCTCATTAGGAGCTCAAAGTCTTTGTTAGAGCTTACAGAGACTGCTCCGATCAACTGTCACATAATATTGGGATACCTGTAGTGCCATGTTGTGTATGGGTAGGTGTCCCTGTATGTATTTCCAGTGGACAACCCTGAATCCACATTATGCTCTGTTCTCAGATACATGCTGTCTGGTTTGTATTGCCATTGACAACAGATAGTGACAATTATGCTGATCTTTTTCTCTCTCCTCAAAACATATCTCATGGAAATCACAACAAAAAGAAATAAAACTAAACCAGCTAACAAAAAACCATCTATTCCACCACTCAATCTTTATTTCTCCAATATTTGTGGTATCCATTCCAATTTATGAAGCATGGCAATCCTTTCTCTTGGAAGAGTTGTCAGATATCTTTGCCCTTTGTGAAACCAACTTGAATTCTTCCATTGCAATCAATGAATTCTTGGTTCTAGGATATCTTCCCCTTTGCTGAAAAATCTGCCGATGGCCAGAGAATTGTTTCTCAAGATCACTGACAACTCTTTCATGTGCTTCAGTCTTTTGCTACTAAACTCTGTCAGCTATTGCTTTTTCCTTAATCGCTTCTTCTCTTTCTAAGACTGTAATATATTAGACACAATAACTGATAGTATAGAAAAGGTACTTTCTCTCCATCCATCTGCAAACATCTTTCTCTACAGTGACTTTAATGCTCACCACGGTACATAACTGAAACATTCTAAAGGTACTGATGTTGCCAGTATACAGACATTAATTGCCCAATTCCTCACCTAAAATTGTAGACTTCCTCACTCATTTCCATAGCCAAACCAAGCAACATGCTTATCTATTGAATCTATTTCTTACCTCCTCTCCCTGCTCTTGTCAAGCTTCACAATACTGCCCTCTTGGTAACTTGGACCACTCTGTGGTAGCTATTGATATCTCCTTCCAAACATCCATTAAACAGCAACCCCCTATATCCATAAGATCTCTTTCCAGTACCAGCATGTTGAGTGGGACTCACTCTGGGATATTCTTTGTGACATCCCTTGGACTGATATTGTCAACCTCCCAATTGAAAATTGTGCCACTGAGGTTTCTTCTTGTGTCAAAGCCGGCATGGATGCTTTCATCCCCTCTCGGAAATACCAGGTGAAACCACAATCCTCTCCATGGTTCATGCCAGCATGCTCAGCCGCCATAGTACACAGGAACCACTATTTCCAGCTATACTAGTGGGAGAGCTCTTATTATAACAGGTGCCTATTTGTAACTGCTTGTAACAAATGTTAGAGTCCTCAAAGAAGCTAAGTCCCTGTTTGTTGAGAGAATGAGGCACCACATGGCCCCTAAAAACTTTGGCTCTCGTGACTACTGGTGTCCCTGTAATAGGGTACTAAATAAGTGCAAGGTCTTTATTCCCTACCTCTTCAACTGATTTGAGGTGTTATCATCCTCTGCTGATAAAGCTGAATGCTTTGCTCATAAATTCTCCTCAAACTCTACTTGACTCATCTGAAGTATACTTGCTTCCCACTTAGAACTGATTCTCTGTTGAGTGATATGCATATAACCCTTTCCATGGTTTCTGCTATCATCTCTAATCTTGATCCCAACAAAGCATGTGGACCAATGACATCCCTGTAATAGTCATTAAGAAGTGTGCTCCCGAACTAGCTCCTGTTGTCTCTAAACTGCATAATGAATGCCTCCTGCTTTCTGGAAATAATTGTCTGTTGTTCCAGTTTTTAAGAACTCTGGTAACCCATCCAACTATCAGCCTATTAGCCTTCTGCCTCTCTTTGGGAAACTCCTCGAGGCCTTAATCAATTCTGAATTGGTTGATCATCTCTCATCACAGAGCCTTTTCTCAGACAAGCAATACGGTTTCAATTCTCCAGGTCAAATACTGATATACTAACAATAATTGCCAAACATTAGATAAAAAAGGTAAAGCCCAGGCTGTAGCATTGAACATCTCAAAAGCTTTTGACAGGGTCTGGCATTCAGGTCTTATTCATAAGCTGAAAAGCTGATGCTATCCTCCAAGAAAGTGACTCATTGTGCCTTCTCAGGCTAACGTTCTCAACTGGCATGAAGTGGAAAAACTATATTGAATGCATCACTAGATCAGCTGCTAAAAAAGTCAGTTCACTGTGTTGAGTGAGACAATTTTTCTCTCCAAAATTTACCTTGCATATCTATAAGTCTACCATTCATCTATGCTTAGAATATTGCTGTCATATATGGTCTAGTGTCTCTGCTATTTTCCTGGAGCTCCTCCATAAGACCCAAAGAAGAATCAGCAATATTGTTGGTCCTGATCTTGCAGCCCGACTTTAGTCATTTGCCCACTGCCATAAGGTTTTTCTCTGTGCCTTATTTATAAATACTTTCATGGCAATTATTCAGATAAGCTCTGTTATGGTACCTAGACTGTATGAATTTAAGTGCGATACTAGATTGGCAGCAAGATCTCATCAATTTACAGTTGAGCTAGTTAGATGTAGCCATATATATATTGTTTCTTATCCTGCACTTCTTACTTGTGGGGCTCCCTCCTGGCACCATACTTTCCAACCAACTTTAATCTGCAAAAGTTTATATTCAATGTCAACCACTTTCTACTGTCCTCCTGATTGCTCTTTTCTTTCTCCTCGTTACTAATGTTTCTGTTACTAATTCATCCACAACCTGTAACCCCTTGCATGCTAGTGGCTATACTACCTTGCTTTGAGTGATACTGATTAAAAATATGTATGCATGTTTGTATATCTTGGTAGCACCCTTAACTGCCACTGTTCTCTTGATGATGAGATAGTGTTATGGATTAAGAAGGCCTCCGATGCATTTGCAGCACTCAAGGTCCATCTTTGGAGTCAGAAGGATATAAAAAAAAACAGACAAAAATTAAAATGTATAATGCCTGCGTTATGTCATTTTTGTTTGTTTTTATCAATGCTACCTTCAGTCTGTACTTGAAATCCACTGGATGTCTCACACCACTTATATTGTTCTACAAAGGGCCAATTCACTCTCTGCGGAAGCACTTATACAAAAACACAGATTGCGATGGACAGGCCATGTTATCCATATAGCAGATGACAGAATTCCAAAACAAATAATGTATGGAGAATTGGAAATGGGAAATAGACTGCAGCACAAGCCCAAACTTTGTTACAAATATTGCCTTAAAGAGTCAAGCACAATATTGATCTGGATAACTGGGATACTTGAGCTGAAGACCGGGTTTCTTGGAGATCTGGTATTGCTGACAGCAGTAAGATTTTCCATAAGTCATCACAAAAATATTCAGAAATGAAGAGCGGGGTTCAGAATGAATCCCTGAATTGCTATGAGGTGCCAACCTGGCCATGCACCCAATGCAATCGGATATGTCTGTCCAGGACAAATCTACTCAGTCACCAGCAGTCATACCAACAGTCTATTGTATATGACAATTTCATAATTACATGTTTTGAATACCTGACCTGCAGTAGGTTGTGTAAGTCTAGGTCAGGCCTGACAAGGCATATGTAAGGACACATTGGAAGTGATGATGATCAGTCTCCTTCCACAACCTGGAGAAGATTTAACATATGTGATAAGAAATGCAGATTTATAGCTGGCTTTATGAGTCAACGTCGTTCACACAACCGATGAATGCAGTGTTGTGGCAGCTGGGGGTGGTTGTCTTTAAGTGAAGTGCTGGACATGTCAGTCATGCCCATCCATATATATATATATATATATATATATATAGAGAGAGAGAGAGAGAGTTATATCATGGTCCAATTACTTTTAAAGCTCATCATTTTTTCTACTAATTAGATAATTTTAAATTTGGATTAAAGTTTCTTTAATTTGCACAAATGAATACAGAAGTATAGGCATAAACATTCTTCTGTAACAGCCAAAGAACCTAAGAATTGTTTTCACAAGGAAGGTGAACACCCTGTGTGAAAGACCCAAATAACTCACACCATGACATTACTGAGTAGAGCTCGTGATTGGAGGGTGTTAGTTGATCTTATTCACCTCTGCAATTTCCAGTACACATCAGTCAGACACACACCCTGACATCATAGTGTGGCCTGATTCAAAGAAGTGTGTCCTAGTAGAATTAACAGTACCATGGGAGAAGGCACATGAGCAAAAGAAAAACTGCTACAAATCGTCGCAATCTGTCTGTGTGGAAAAGGGATGGACATGTCATGCCTTCATCTACCTACTGAGGCTGGATTCCTCAGGTCGTCAATCATTTCCTTCCTTTTGAAGTGGGTATAAATGGCTGGAACCTAAAGTTTGCTTCACATCATTTCCAGACAACAGCTCAACAGGCATCAAGTTGAATCTGCTCAAGATCCCAAATAAATAAAGTTAAATAAAACCATGGTCGAAACACAATGTACTTTCCATTCTACATCATTAATAACAGTTGCTATGAGCATGTTGTGTATTTTAACACATTTTTGAAAATTTAGTTGTCATTGTAAAAAGAAATCGCATGAGGCTGACACATATACAAAAACAATAACCTGTCTGGTGGCAAAAGCTGCTGGTGGCACCAAGGGCGGCAGTACCACCTTAGCCACTGAAACTGTGTTACCTCCCCTGGTTGGTGGCTGACGAGGGCAGGGGAATCACACATGGTTTCACATGTTGTATGTATAGAAATAGTATGGAAATTTTTAATTCTAAGGCATTTTTGGTACCTAAGAACATTTAAATAATATATAATTTGAAAAATGCATATTTAATCAGCTGCAATGAATCCAAGATAAACAATAATAAATTATAGAAAAAGAAGCTCTAACATTTTGTTCTATACTCTAATAATGTAAACTAATCTGTGGTATTAAACATGAGCATAAACTTCAATAGTCATAAGTTTCAGGTTTTTAAGAACTTTTGATATAAGGATTGGAGTAACAGTAAAATGACATTCATTTTAGTACAAGTAAATGGGACAATTGTAGGGATATTCAAATGTGCCAAACTTAATATTAAAATCTAGAAAGAGAAATTTGACAATATTTTCATTTAAGTAATCTTTAAGCTAATTTAAATAAACCATCTGATCTTAGGAGAATATAATCCAAAAATATATTTTGAGAAATTTAATAATTTAAAAGTTCATTTTAAACTTTCAAGGTACAAATCTTAACTTTAAAAACACTGTAATAAGAAATAAAAAAGAAAAAAGTATTTCACCCAACAAAGTATTGCTTTCAAATCAATGTAATGTCAATATAAAAATGTCTGCAAACTAAATATGTATAGAGTAAACATGTATGAACGTCAGTTTACTACTGAATTAAAGTTAAATATGAGTGAATTTCAAATATATTCATAATGATGAAAACAATTAGATCCAAGGAGGGATGGGGGTGCTAAACATCATATCACCCAGGTTGATCAGCTCCTACTACATTTCAAATTTGTCTCCCTATGACTTCTGGATTTTCCTAAACTAAAATTTCTCTTGAAATATTTAGCAATGAAACTGGAACAACACTCAGCAAGAAACTCTTGTTTAGCACACATCACAACATACCACTCTGACCTGCACTGAGTGCAAACACTTACTGCCATCCCAACAAACACTCATTTCCTTTACACATTTTTCCAAAGCCAGATAATTAGCATTTTGTGCATACTGCCAGTAACGCATGAGCTATATCATTCCAGTGCTGATACCTGTATAGTTTGCCTCGCTCACAATTTGCTCATCTAATGTACAAATTTAAGCTACACCACCCTGGCCCTCTTGGACCTCCGAGGTAATTCTCAAGAACACTCCCCGCTGATCACAAAAGTGGCAGGCTGGTGGCAATCACCTTCGCTGGGTGCTTTTTTGCAAAAGTGGGGAGGGGGTGAACTGTTTGACAGTATCTCCATTGTCATGCAGCAGACTCTCTGACTGACTCTCTAAAATTGTTGTGCTGTTGAAGTTTTCCTCCGACATGGTGATACTGAGGCACAGGTACAGATCCTTCACATGATGGGGCATTCCATCCACTGCACAGGACTGTGTGCTGACTATTTTAGTCACCTGACCATTGCCGAAGTTTGTGGTACACCAACTCTGTGGCACCTTGACCCACACATGATCTCTAACCTGGCAGTACCCAAGACATGAGGACGTTGTCAAGGTGTCAATACCTTTCACCCAAACTTCATATTGGTAGATCGCATTGGCCAGTGTGGTCAGATGTGAGTAGTCATCCTTCAGCCTCCTGAACAGAACAGCATTCATTACGCTGTGCAGTGACATCGCTCTTCTATGCCATTCCTGGCCAGGGCTTACATATAGTGGAATCAGAGATTTATTGCCCAATCCTGTGCAAAAGCTCTGAAATCCCTGCTGCAAAAAGCGGTGTCATTTTCCACAAGGAGCTTGTGCAGTAGGTCATGCTCACAGAAAACCACCTCCAGCTGTTGAATCATGCTTGCCGAGTTTTATCTCACCAAATGCTTCCAAATGGAAAAATGCAACAGGCCACAGTCTGTGAGCGTTAAGAAAATGGCAGGCACCATGATGTGTGATGTCCATTCCTAACCTCTACCATTTCCTATACACCTCCAGCTTTTCCTTCTCCCAGTGGATTAATGCTGGGTCTATAGATTGGCATTCTACACATACTTGTATGGCTGACTTAAGAGCTGCCCTTGTTACTGAACAAACTCTCCTGGCAAAGTAGGTGGTGTGTTGTACTCCCAGATGCCTAATGCTTCTGTGGATAGACGTGTCCAGTTCATCCACATGGACAGCACCGATCAGTGGCCTGGATTCATATTTTTTCTTCATTGCATTAAACTACTGCCTCAGCACCCTCATCAGTCAGTCAGCCATGTTTTGAGTTGATGTAACTAACGTCACATCCACAGTCAGCTTGTAGTCCTTCACCAGCTCCTTAAGTGTACTCAACCACTTCCTGATGATCATCTGACTTGCCGCTTTGGCACACACTTGTGCCTTCCTGGTTAGGATATTTGATACTCAATGGTACACACACACACAGACCTTCATGTGCAGCACTGCCCAATCTTGCCCTGCAACTGGAGAGCCAAGTTGATGCTTTTCAACATGGTGTCCAATTCAGCTGAATTTATATGTTCAGTATAGTTTCAGGTCACAGCCAACAAGCATCCTCCAGTACAGTCCCATGCCTCTCCAATGCTACTCCAATTGCTAGAGAATGGACATCGACCCACACATTCAATTCCTGGCTATCCACTCACCAATCTCCACGAGCCATATCATCCTGCTTCACTGCATCTGCGGTCTCAAACAACATACGCTAGTGGAGGGTGTCCCTCATGTCATCATCCCAGCCTTTCATGTCCAAACTGGCTCTCCTCTTAAATATTCCACAAGACACACAAAGCTATTCACATACTAGAAGGTGCCCTACAAGCCTCCCACACAAGAACATGGTCCGTTGTATAACACTGTTGGGAAATTCTGGGATCATGCTTCCACTGCATCCCATTTCAACAATCAATCTCAGAACCCATGCGTTGATCTTCAACCATTCTGGATCCTTGCATTCCAACCCAAACTGAGTCAAGTGTTCTTTGACATGGGTTGCAGGCACAACATCTTCATTGACACAGATGTTGTAAATGTAAGCTGATTCTGTGTGGTCAGTGACTTCTTCCTCTGACATCACTGGTGCTGACAATGACCCTCATGATAAGGGGAGCTAGGGCCAAACTCCAAACGTATCAGGCAGTACTATTTTCTGTCAATCTTCATGGCCCCCTGAGGTCCAACAGAGATACATTCGAATCTTTCTACTGCCATTTGCGTGGCTGCAGTAGTGAAAGTGTCAATGTGATAGATGAGTTCTTGGTAGTCCATCACTGGATGTACCTTTGCTTTATTCTGCTGCAGTATGGCCATCAGAGGAATTAACTCTTTAGGAGGCCCCAACCTTTCTTCTGGGTATGGCATAAGCCAACCATTGTTTATCCATGTGTAGAGCTCCCACTCATAGTCCTTTTGAATCTCTGCAGCTACTGGATATTCTGACACCCCATTTTGCATTCCTTCTACTGCATGGTCCTCTGACCACAGTTCATGCTTGGCTCTAATATTCAAAGGTAGCAGTGAAATCAGGGATAGAGATGGCTGCATACATAATGACTTCCCTGTGGCTGCTCTGCACTGATCCCATTGGCCTAACAAAGATGCCTCTCAATGCACTGATCCCCAACAGCAAATAAAACCCCAGGGGTTTGCCACACACCACCAGAACATTAGAAGAGGTGGATTCATATCTTTCCCAGAGTTATTTGCATGTAAGTGAATAACAAACCCAACAGGAATTGAAACTTGGCTCTCCAATTAACAATTCTGAGCTGTTATCCATTACTCCATCCACACATCCAAGCTTACAGTGGTCATCCATCTTGGTACTGACCAGGATCAGTGTTGCTTAACTTTGGCAATCGTATGGAAATCAATATTTCAACGTGATACAGTTGTAAGCTGCAGAGCTAGTACTAACATAAAGTAAACACCAAAGCATGAGAAGACAAAGTGTGAGCAATATATTATCTAATTATTATGACACAAAAATTATTAAAACCAGACATAAAAATATGATAAATAAATAAAATGACCATCATTTATAGTGAATTTTAGTTAGATTATCACATCTTTCAACAGGTGTCTTTTAATGATTTCCTCATATTTTATCCAAGTAATTTCACAATGATTTGGAACAAAATGGCAGTAAAGGTTTAGCAATAAGTTATTTACTCTTTCATCAGTCATTTGCAGAGTACTTCATTGTGTTCATTCTTAATTCTAATAGCAGAAACCACAGTTGTTCAGTAGAGATGAAAAAAAAATCCTACTTATTGCCAAGAAACGATTAAATCATTTGTAAGCATATAAACTGACTCCATATAAAGAGTGAATAATACATTAAACAATATCCTCACCATTAAGGGGTACTAAAAAGTTCCTGACCAAAAAACCTTTCAAAAAAAATAAAATGATAAAAAGAAAATCAGATGCTTGATCATTTGGTCAGATTTTGGGAAATAGGTGGGTTGAAAACTTTCAACAGCCTTTAAAAGTTTTTACATTTGGTGCAGAAACAATTCCCAAACTAATATATATTTTTGATATTGCCTTTATCTTGACAGCTTCTTATGCCAATGAATAAGATCATGACTATCCCAGTAGACATAACTTCCTCGATATTCATATTTTTACTTACCTATGTAATGTATTTCAAGGCAGTTAAAATATTATCTATATATAAAGTTAGAGCCTATGTCTCTCTGTTATCAAAACCATAACCATATGTTCTGAAATTACACTACCCAGGGTATTTGGGTAAGTATATTTCAATTTGATTAAAAGGGGTCCCCAAGGGGCACAAACCCCACCACTAAAAATTGATTTCCCTTTGATTTAAATTAAATTTAAATTTGAACAGGAGAATGACTCCTATCCAAAATACAGAAGTAGAAAGCCAGAAGGTGGAGGTCACATCAGCAAGATCAAAATAAGACAATATGGATGTCAAGTTGAGCAAGAAATTAACAATCAGTGGATAGTGCCTTACAATATATATTTGTTGTGACAATTCAACTGTCATATCAATGTTGAAATCTGCTCATCAACTCACTCAATCAAGTATTGCATCAAATACATATCAAAGGGGTCAGATCAAGTTGTTTTTGCACCCTCCCACACTGAAAATCTTTTTCCATTTGATTTAAATTTGAACAAGGAAATGACTCCTACCCAAAATATAGAAGGAGAAAGACAAAAGTGGAGGTCATATCAGCAAGATCATTGAGTAATATCGAAATACATCATTTTTCTACACAAATTATATTAGGTTGGTGCAAAAATAATGTCGTTTTCTCACATAGTAACATATGTGAGAAAACGACATTATTTTTGTACCAACCAAATAATAATGATTTAAAATCAATCATCATTTTCTTACAAAAAAATCTGTGACACACATCAAGGCACAGGTAATTCGGCTGGTATGTAATAAAATTAAAGATTTCTTGACAGATAAGAAAAAGAAGGTTTTCACCAATAAATTACATCATAGTATTAATCTATATTTCCAATTAAAAACTATCATGAATTTAATTTTAAAATGTATTACAATTTTCATTATATATTTAAAGTACAAGTTATCTTTGATATTAGGAATGCTTATTATTATTTACATGCAGACTATTGTCCTCATCTTTGTTGTTGTTATCCCAATGTTTTGGTCATTCTGCTCTCCATCCTTCATCAGGTTTTTCCTTTTAATTTAAATTAAATCTAAATTTGAATAAGGGAATGACTCCTAGTATTGATTATTATGTGTAGAGCTCAGTTGAGTGAGAGACCAACATGTTTCCTCCAGTGGTTGTGGAGAACCCTTTCTTTTTGTGAGGACCTGTCTTGCTCTTTCCATTACCTTTTGTGACCTCCTGGAACTGACTGATGTCTTGATTGATAAGCCCGGTGAAACTAGCTTTAAATCTCTACATTTGCATAGGAATGTCAGGAGGTCTGACATCTGTGCCAATTTTTGAAGTTTTTCCAATGCATATTATTCAAAAATTTACTTTTGTGCTTTAAATGTAGATCAGGATTTCTTGATGAGAGTAATCCTCTTAGGAAATCTTTCCAAAGATCAAAATTATGAAAAATATGTTTAAGCATATCTGCAGCATAACAGAAATGATGAGTACAAAACCATTGAGTAGACAGAAACAGTTATAGAGTTATAGATTCTTTAGTTGCTCAGCAAATAAACATGTCATACAGGGACACTATATGCATCAACAGAAACTTTTAATAAACAATGACAGGGCCACCAGATCAAGTGAGGTTGCCTGTGCTGACAGCAGTGTATATATTTAAAAACAAAAAACTTTAAAATGTGGTATTTCATTCAATCAATCAATATCTATATAATTGGCTGACAGTAAGTTAGAGGAAAGAAAAACAGATACAATATTCAATAAATAGCATTCAGAGACAGACTGCTATTCTTTCTGTTAACCATAACAAAATAACATAATAATCCTTGAGCTTAACGGATCTAAAATCAACTTTTAAGTTGATTACTTGCAAAACAATACTCATTTTCTAACCCTGCCTACTTTGAAAAAGACCAATAATTTTTTTAATGAAAATAATGTTTGTCCTGAGGAAAAACAAGGAAATCCATAGTACACAATGCCAACTCTGTAGTAGTCAGAATGGATACTGGCTATAACACATCATGCATAAACCATTTTATTATCCCCATCAGATAAGGCAAAGCAATCTTTGCCTCTAACTTATCACCAGATAACAAAGGCCATCCCCTTCCTGCCTTTCCTTTGTCTCACTGAGCAAAATCTCAGTAATACTTTAGGCAAAACCTGGGAAGTCTCAAGACTTTTCAAAAATCTTAATCCTAAGAAAGCTAATGCTCCAGATAAAATCCCTGTGGTTGCCCTGAGTTATCCCCAATCTTAACAAAATTATTTAACCACTGCTTGAAGGAGAAGTTCTTCACAAGTGTGAGGGAAGTGTCCAGAGTATGCCTTGTTTTCAAGAATGCAAATGAGCACTCATCCCCAATCTCAGTATAGACCCCTCATCTTCTAGTGTAATTAGCAAATTTTTTGAAGCTATAATCAATAAGGCTGTTGAACACCTCTTGAGCAACAAGCAGTACAGATTTCAAAGGGCCTTTGGCAAGATGTATAGTGGGTTATTGCACAAGCTTTCTAGCTATGGAATCATTGGAAGAATCTTCTTAATTATCAAGCTTGTTAACAGCCAGTTCTCCAAGGCCCAAACGATCAATGCAGGCATCCCCCAAGGCTTGCTTCTCAGACAACTCTCTTTCTACTTTACATAAATGACCTACCTAAGAGTGTACTCCAATCATTTGTGAATATTTATTTCATCATCACCAAGCAGATCCTGAACTTTCACTGATTGTGATTAAACAGGTGTTTACTAAAGGGGGAACTGTGCCATGAGCACCTATTGGGACAAACTCAATCCAAACTTCAAATGGAACTTGTACATATGATCCATTGCTAAAGATACTGGAAAAATGGTCGGTTCCCTATATCACTCTAATAAGTATTGACTCCTCCTGCTATTCTCTACCTTTACAAGAGCCAAATTAGGTCAAAAATAGACTACTGCTGCCATATATTGGCAGGAGCTGTCCAGTCTTCACTTTCCAGTCTCGATAGAGTTCAAAAGCATCTCCCCGTCCTTGTGGGTGATGAACTTTCCACCGTACAATGTTTTTCCCACAGGTGAAACATTGCTAGCCTCTTGTGGTTCTATCATTATTACTATGGTAAGTATTCAGACAAGCTACATTCCTTAGTTCCACCGTTTCCAAACTTCACTACTAAAATCTACCATACCATGCACATTGTAGTGAACTATGCTCATTCCCTTCATATTCCGATGGTGAGATGTAAGTTCCACTTGAGCAGCTTCTTTCCATGAGCTGCTGCTTTGTGGAATTGGCTCCCAAGGAGATGCTTCCCTGATCACTACAATCTTAACCATTTTAAGCCTTTTACAGAGTGAACATTGTAAAAAAACTTCTGAGAAACAGAAATTCTCACCATATACAACAGTGTTTTTATTTCTACTTTGGAGAAGGAATTTGTTGGGTCTAGTGCTAGTTGTACCATAGTAATAGAACTTTAGAGCAAAATAGTACTATTCAAGAAATCCTTTTTACTTTGCTAAAATTAACAATAATTTATCATTTTGAATATAAAAATCATTGACTTGCTAAAGTATAAGAGTTTCTCTAAAGTTTAATTATATTGTAAAGCCTTACAATTATTACTTCATCAAATCTGACAATAATATGAGCTTTTATCAAACTATTTGAACTATAAAGAGAAAAACCTGTGCAACATCAATCATATATTATCTTCCTATTCTCCTTCTAATAAATTATAAGATAGATAAAAGTTTCATGTGCTTGTATACAAAGCAGAACAACCATTGATTTTTGCAGACTATTTGAATTGAAATTTTAAGTGCATGCCTTTCATAAATTATAAATTAGCTCTATTTAAACTCCTGAGGCAAAATAATCATGTTGGAATGATTCATTATAAAACAACAGAGACAAATTCTACCAGAGAACTTGGTGTCAGCTTTTCACCAGGATTTATTCACTATCTTTAATAATAATAATACCCATTTTATCTAGATTTATTCAGTTTTCTCCTAATATGAAGTTCAAATGCCAAAAAGTTATTATAGATCTTAAAATTACTTCAGTCAGTTACAAACTCTTCTTACTTTTGTTTTTTTTTTAATGTTACATTATTTTACTAATTATTTAAAATTAGCAGCAAATAATTAAGTCAATTCATAATGACAAAAGCAAGTTTTTTTTTTACAATTAGTTTCTTACACTTACAAGATTCTGCTCAGTATAGTTTATAATTTTAAGGTACCTCCCTGCATATTATGGATAATACTAACTTACATCTAGTACCTTGGTAGACCTTACAAAAAAAATAAAAATATTAGTCAAATATTAGTTATTTACAGTCAGAAAAAATTAAATTTTTTAGAGAATATATAATTTGAAGCACTGAATTAAAAAATATTCTTTTATCAGACTGAATGACTGTCTTAGTAATATATTATTAAACTTCAATTTTCTAGAAATCAAATGATCATAAAATTTTCCAACAGAATTGTTTACCAAAAAATTATCACAAACAATTCAAATAGAAGAAATAAATCTTTAACATGTTTGTGAATCATCTCAAATTGCAAATATTTATTCAGGTTAGATGATGTTTTAAATCTTAATATCTGAGGCATATGTACATACAAAGATTGCCAATGTAGAATGTTCTGTATTGATTAATGGAAATGCTAACACATCATGGATTCCCATTCTGGTAACAGATTCTTCACAATATTACCATAGCAACTGCTATTTTTGGCCTGTCATAATGCCAGGCCATATAATCAACAATATATTTTACAAAAATAAATTAAAAATAGAATGCTTATTATTACTATTACATGTTAAAAACTGAGAGAAAAAAAATAATATATTACATTTAATAACCTCTCAATATAAAAATCAATTTTTTCAAATAGTGACTTCCACAGAGATAAGTTTTAGAATTTGTATCTTAGTACAAGTAACAAGAAAATATTCCTCTTTTCTAAAATGATATTAAAAAAAAAAAACAGGGATTAACAGAACAGTGCAATTTTACAAAAGAGAAAATTTATCACAGCTGTCTATTGTTCAAAATTTTCAAAACTACTGTTTTACTTTAATGTTTTGTACTGCAATGAAAGTACAGGATGTGCCCACATACTGATAAGATATTAGTTAGATGAAGACATCATTGCCACTAATGTTTTATCATCATCTGGGAAGTATTTTTGCCATACCCTGTATTAATAATCACTATGAGACATTACCAATAACATACCTTTTCAAATATATTCCTTAAATTCAAGTTGAAATTTAAACCATGTTTCAAAATTAGAAAACTTTGAAATATGTAATATTAAATTGAAAAGTATCAGCTTACTATATATCTTTAATATGGTTAATACACTCAACAAATTTTAATTTAGAGATAAATACAATTTAACTATTTAATTAAGTACAATAAAAATTGTTGAACAATTTTATCTCATAGACCATGAATAATCTTTATTAACATTGAACTCAGTTAACCATTAACTACTAGTATTATACATCCTCCTATATGGCAGCAAATTCTGGATGACGAGGAGACTTGTGGCAAAAGAAATCTGATTCTACAGAAGGATACTGAAAATACTATGAATGAAACATCTTAGCCACAAGTAAGTTTTAAGGAAAATGAAAACAAAAAGGCTGATTATATTGAGAATCATTTAAACACAGTTGAAATTTCTAGGAATGTATAATGAAGAAACAGTGCTTAGGGAATCTGATACTGACAGGGCATTTGGGAGGCAAGACTGATGGAGGGAAACAGTGAGTAACCTATCAACCGGGTGTAAATGGATGGCAAAATAGAGAGTAGGATGGATGGTAAAAAAGAAAAATTTTACCGAGATCTACAATGGATAGGAAGTTGTAGAAAGTCATGATCATCCACAGTATGTGTTTGCTTTACTAGTTATTAAACCAAAAATTAACTGAGGATAAAGAACAGAAAAGTAAATTCAATTAAAATCAGTGTGTATTAAGCATCTATATTTCTAATTCAAATGATATCTATATGTAAGAATAAGGAGATACAGAACAAAATAATGCTTTAAAGGTGAAAAATCTACAGATTTATTTGCAGACTCACAACCCCAGGTTTTCTCAAAAAATCAATATTTAGAGTAAAGATAACTTTCTTTCACAATACATTGATATCCTGATAATTACATTTATCTCTATCACTTAATATGAGTAAAATAAATTTCTATCAAATAGCTCAAATAGATCAGTTATTATCATATTTAACAAATATGTGCATAGTTCAATATTAATTGGTCTGTTCACCAAATAGGGGAAAAAGTCACTGAGGGACATTTGATTACATTTATTTTAACATTAAATATCTATGCACAATTTCAGGGAGATTTATTTTTTAAAAAATCTTATGTAAATGGAAATATTTACTATTCATTTATTTCTATAATAGCAAAGAGGGGATATTTTTACAATCTGGCAAGTTAACAGATTGTCAGTAACATTTACAAAAATAATGGACAATATATGAGCAAGAGTTCTCTCCAGCACCCAAATTAGTTGGCACAAATAGTATAGAACTTACCAAAGTCACATGCAGAAGGTATATGATCCTAACAAAAAACTTGATTTTTTTTTTGTACAAGCTTCTTTCAATTCTTTCATAATTCAAGAGCTAACACCAACAGAAAATTATAACTAAATTTGTGAATTTCAAAAGAGTTTATCCAGAAAAAATAAATTTGAGAATCAACATTTATCATTTCCTGTTTTAAAAATAAATACTAGTGAATTATAAAAAATAATACTCTACTGGATATTACCCAGGTAATAAATTGTAAATACAGAGTGTCTCCCAAAAAGAGACATCATTTTGTAGTCTAATAACATAGCCAAATTCTTGCTCATTTTAACAGCATGTGTAAAAACTTAGTTGACTGTGCAGACATATTTCAATGAGAATCTATCAAGAAGATGTCTTGGGCATGCCAGTGATAATGACAATGTGCTGTTGAAATAGCCACAACGTTCACCTGATTTGACACCTTGTGACCTTTTTCTATGGATCTATGTAAAAGAACTGGTCTATATGCCCCACTCTTCCTACAAGCCAAGAGGGACTTAAGCAGTGAATCACTGAGGTGCTAGAAAATGTTACACAAGAGATGCTAGAGTGTTTGGCAGGAGCTGGACTACTGACTTGACCATGTGTCATCTCAAAGGTAGTGTGCATATTGAAGCCTTGTGAAATCGGTTATAAAATCTACATTCCTTCGATTATCTTGTTTGAATTTTGATAAATAAATCTTTTATTGTTTAACATGAAACCTATTTAATTTTGTTTGCCTGGGACAGTCACATTTTAAATTATGTCAATTTTTTTTTTGGGGGGGGGAGGGGGGTATCCTGTATTATATTTTCTGCAAATGACATATTTGTTAATGGCATGAAATAGTTTTTGTTTTATTATTACTATTGTAAAAAAAAAAAAAAAAATCTGTAACTGAAGTTCAGAGAGAAAATAGAACAAATGTTTTGACTTATGCTTAAAAAAACAAAAAAAAAAAAAAAAACTTGCCTATTAATACTGGTTTGTTAAATTGTTTCAAATGAACAGATTATCACTGTTTCCTCCTTCCAAGTTTTAATTAAGCTTATTTGCTTCCAATACATTTAAATGCATGTGCCCCATTTGGAAACCAGAAAATTAGACATTTGTGCAGGGCTTAAAAAAGCAGGACTTCAAATTGATACATTATTGATCCTATAAGTTATGTTGTGGATAAATGTCATTGGAAGGAGAAGAGCTGAATGTATTGCTTTCTTTACTACACTTGTTTATGAAAAGCAAAAAATGTTTAAAAATCTAGCTTTACTTACCTGATATGTGTTATCAAAGCTATCATACATGAACCTAGTTATGAGTGAGGTTTTTCCAACTGAAAGAGAAAAATATAAAATACAAAATAACAATTCACTCTACAGTAGTAGACAAAATATATACTTAATTTTCACATGAAATAAAAATATAAATAGTTTCTTTCAATATAGTCAATAATCTTGAAAATCAATTTCTTGAAATGGAAAGACAATTGATTTGAAATCAAATATATAGATAACTTAAAAATATCAAAATGTAACAAGATTAGTCTTGTGCATGATATATCTAAAATAACAGTTGATATAAATAGCTTATAAAGATTATTTTTAAATATTATCCATAAATTTCAAAATTAAATAAACAAAAATATTTTTAATATTAACAGAAAATGTTAAAATCTAATACAAGTAATAAAAAAGTAAAAAGCTTAGAAATTAGAACACAATAGCTAATGTTACAATACATAGAAAGAAAGATAAATACATACACAATGTCAGACTATATTATGCAAGTTCTCACAATAAAAATTGTAATGTCATTGGATGAGATCCAAAGTAAATGAGTTGAAATAGAAGTTTATTGCCTAAAATTTTACAAAAATGATTTTTTCAAACATTATGATTTATAATTTAAAACTATAAACTTGAATTACACCACCTTTGTATGGAACCAGTAAATTAATGCTGATTTTAAAAAAGAAAGGGCTTGTTAATACATAAAAAATAAGAATATTACACTAACAATGATAGTCTTTAGGAAGACAAAACGTGATAATTTTGATTATATATTATATGCTACAAGGAGAACAAAGGAAAAATAAATGCTTGACCAAAAAGCTGAATAAACATTTTTTCTAATTTTCTGGAAATAATCAAGAGTAACCGTTTTAAATATTAAATGATAATTTTATTTAAAATTTGTTTTAGAAAAAAGTATACAGATTCAAATAGTCTTTTACAAAATGATCAGTCAGTATTAATTAAATGTAATCCTTTAAATGCTCAAGTCAAAAAGATAGTTCATATACTTAGCCATCTCTCTCCCTCTCTCTCTCTCATTACAAGCCAGTGGGTTACAAGAAAATAAATCCTGACCAAGATTACTATTGATTAAACAAAGTAGGTCTCTATGTCTCCACAGGTATGTTATCCACACATTTGATGTTGATGAGAAAATAGCCTACCAAGGGCAATGATCACTTAGCCCCTTCAAAATGCACCTATTGGGATCACACATAATTATCTCAGCATCCGTTCTACTTTTCAAAGCCTACCTAACCACATTCTCTTTAATCTTCTTTTCAATAGTGTTTTTAACTTTAGTAAAGTCAGAAGTTACAGGTATGAAACCTAGATAGTAGTAGTAGATAGTGCACAAGACATGAAGAATAGGTAGGCATACTGCTAGAATGAAGCTACTAATCACTACTGACCCAAAGCCATAGCTATGTCTTTTTTATTGCATCCTTTAACCTTTTCATTTATTGTGTGGCCTATTCATAGTGGACAACAGCTGCATGATAGGGAAAAAATGATTTCAAACAAATCCTGTACAACTTGAGCATGAAATTCCTTCCATTTTCATAACAGGAGCTGCAGAAAAAAATTTGCCATCACACATTTCATGTAAAGATCCTCTATAAAATAATCCATGGAATCGCCAGATCTTCTAATTCTCACACTGTCAATCATTGATTTCCTTCGTTGATTGCTGCCCATGTGTGTTTAATATTTTACCCCAAGTAAGGCAGTAAAGCCACTAGAACACAAGGTGTTACTGGGTGTGGAAGAATTTGAAAACAGAAATTTTACTAAAGAACAAGAACAAAAGAAGAGTAATCAGGAGGACAGTAGAAAGCGATTGAGATTGCATTTAAATTTTTGAAGATTAAAATTGGATGGAAAGCATGAAGAGTTCTACAAGTGAGAAGTATGAGAAAAAACTGTTAATATAGAACTTATGGTTACATCTAGCCAATTCAACTGTATATTGATGAGACCTCATTGCCAGACTAGTACTGCACTTAAATTCATAGAGTTTAGGTACCCTGGAGAAGAGGTTATCAAACAGTTGTCATTAAAGTATATGTAGAAAAGGTACAGGGAGGCAACTTTAAGGCAGTGGGGAAAGTGACTGATGACAAAATGCCAGATCAAGACCAACAATATTGTTAATTCAGTGATATATAGATATTAGGTTGGTGCAAAAATAATATCGTTTTTTGACGTATTTTTTAACATCAAAAAACGATATTATTTTTGCACCAACCTAATATATAAAATAGATTCAAGAGAGAAAAAAATGTCTAGCACAAAGCAGTGAGACAACTTTTTTAGCAGGTGACATAGCAATGGATTGGATATAGTCTTTCCACTTTGTGTCAGCTGAGAACATTAGCCCAAGAATGTGTAACAAGTTACTCTCCTGGAAGTTAGTATCAGCTATGCTGGTGGAAAGCAGAAAGGGGTCTCTCAGATGATTAATAGAGAGCAGTTCAGTCTTGGAGGCATTAAAATTAACAAGCCATCCATTGCTCCACAACAGACTAAAGGTCATTTTTTACATCAGCTGCCAATTTGACTTTATCAGATCAGACTTAGCATCAAGATAGGAGTAAATAATCATGCCATCAGCATAGATACCAAGTTGAGAGCTAATGCCATCAGGAAGATCATTAGTGACAATTAAAAATAACGTGGGGACCAAGGATCACCTGCATTAGTGTAAAAAAGATCTTGAAGAGTGGCTGTTGAGGATAACTTTCATTTCACGATTTGATAAGACTGGATCAGTTAGAAAATTTGTCCAGAGACACCATAACTTTTCAATTTGTGAAGAAGACCTGCATGTTGAAAGCTTTCAAGATGTCCAAAGCAACAGCCTGAGGCTCATCATTCTTATCTAGAGCTTGATAGACTTTCTGCAATTTATTTTAAAGTATTTCTAAGTTTTGTTTGCTACTATATTTTGCTTTACGCTACAATAAAAAAAGACCATTTCTTTATATATATAGAGAGTACACTTGAAGAACTTCAGAGAAAAGAGTGACAAAATGTTGAGTGAACAAAATAAATAAATACAAATAAAAAAATTCAATTGTCCCAAACTCTGAATGTAAAACAAAGTTCATTAAAACTAATATGCACAATAAAATATTCTTAAATATTCTTCTTAAAGTCACTTATTCTTTCTAAAAAAATGTCTATATGCTATTCTAAATCATTAGGCTTCAATTTCCTTATTACAGCAATAAAATATAAATTCAAAATGACAATAACAATTTACTTTTAATATTACCAATATTTTTTTCAGTTGTATCCAGAATCATTAAAAATCATTTAAACCAATCCACTTCTCATATTTCTTATATGAACAAAGTTAACATCATTTTCTGAAGAAGCTAAAACTATATAACTACTAGGTATTAATAGAATAATAAGTCAAGGAGAATTTCCATTGCTTTAGAACTGCTTTTTCTAGTGAGATGAAAAGTTAAATTAGCTATGAGAGATTTCAAGAAATCACAACTTGAAATCTTTTATTTAATATCTGCCTATATTTTTGAGATGAGGTAATGTAACTATTTACATTCCTCAGACTGTTGTGCTCATCTTTATTGCCATATTCACAACGTTTTGACCATTATACACTTCGACCTTCTTCAGGTGATACAATTTGGAATTTTATTTAGTGTTAGTGTAAATTTTGAACAGATTTTAAATAAAAAATTACTTTATTGAAAATAAGAGAAATATAGTTTATTTAAAAATCAAATTTGTTCTTAGTTTCACATGTATAATTTTAGTCTTTTCAAGTTTAGAGTCAACTGATATCTATATGCATTTCTGACTTCCTCCTTCACCCTCACTTACAATAACTTCACTCAGTAGACCTTGAGTGGCCCTTGAGAATTGTATTGGAGAAAAAAAAGGATATTAACAATTAGAAATGCAAGGATTTTATTTTTATAATATTTTTAATTATAAGTGAAACTATTGCTTTTTTCTACTTGCTGTTAATGAACTGACTTTTACATATACATGCTGCAAACCATTTTATTTCAGACTAGAAATACATCACAAAAGCAATTCAAAATAGACCACACAGATATATATATATATATATATATATATATATGTACACACACACACAGGCTATCCCATGTAACAAGGCGTATTCAGCAATGTTTATTTACATTATTTTAACAATATGGAATTTATTCATTGTTTAGTGAAACAGTGAATAAATTGAAGCAATTGTAGGCTTTAAGGGATTGAGATGAGGTGCTAGCTTGTCACCCAACCCTCTTTTTCTCAATTGGGCTTGGAACCAGTTATGGCAACTGTCAAGCTTCAATTTTTCCTGTATTAGTAACCTATTTTAAACTAGACAGACTTATATATCTGCATTTTACCTATAGATATAGGGGAAAACAGATTCATGCCTTTCACAGACATTAGTCTCAAGTGTAAGCATAGTCAGCCAAAATTCAAATTATTTACCAATTTTATTTTCTATGTCAGTAACTTTCATACAATATACAATTAAAGGAATAAATTTAAGTATTTTTGCCAAAACATACTATGAAAACAATATTTTTATTAATTTGCAATATCCAATAAAGGTTATAAGTATAGATTTATTCAAACAAATAAGGTTTTTTTTAAATCTCTAATGCAAAATGGAATTATATTTACAGAATGAAAACACAGAGGTTAATTTAATATGATGAAATAATTAACCTTTAATTACAATACTATGATGAAAGCACTTCTGACTTATACTTAGAATTATTTAGCATTTGCTTATACATCTGATGCATAGAACTGATAATACTGTTGAAGAGGTTATCTTCATTATATTCCAATGTTACTTATTTTCCTGTCCTTACCAACATTTTAAAGTAGATACAATCAAATCTAATGTGTGTGTGTGTGTGTGTGTGTAACACACACACACTCAAGAATACATATCAACTTACTTCAAACAGCAACTTCTATTACAAAATTCACTTATAACAACAGCTAGCTTTCCTTTGATTATAAGTGGTTTCACTATCTTTGATTTTAATTTTCTTTTGTCATTAATAGTCTTAGTGGTAATACCCCAAAATAAGCAAGAACTGCAATTCAATTTGGATTTCAAAGCAAAAATAATCTTTCTGAAGAATCTCATTAAATCAGTTGTATAATGGCATATTTCAGTGATCTGATAGTGTTTGCAATTAATTATAAACCGTATTTCAAAACTGGCAATGTATTTTCTTCAATCACTATCAAAACAAATATTCCATTTGGCCAGATTGTGTTAACAACTTGCCACTTTTTACTGCCTAATAAATAGCAACTTTGACATAAGAGAGTTAATCATCCCGGTTTTGAAATTAGATTCACTTTCCCTACTTGAGGCGAGGTTAATAAACCTAATCTAACTTGTAGCAATATTTTTTGATTACATTTTTATTATTAATGAACACCATACATAAAACAAATTTATTAATACAAAAAAAAAAAAAAAAAAATAGAGAGAGTGAGAGGTGTAAGTTTTTTTCAATAAATAAAGGAAACCTTAATTATCTTTTATGTGGCATGTCCCTTTGGGATCATGACTCTTCACAACTTTCATGTCTTTTATTACTCAAAGTTACTTTCAACTATATACCATCCTTATTTGCACCTGTTCTGCCATCCATTCCACAAATTTGTTAAGTAGACTACTCACTGCTTACACCTGCTTTAGTTAACTTTAATATGTTCTGTGAGCACTACATTCTCTAAGCCATTTTTCCTTATGTCAAAATTTTCAACTCTTTCTGATTATAATTGTATATTTCTTTATAGGTTTTATTTTCCTTAAAACTTCATTGCTTGCATGTTCTGTCCATGGTATTCTTAGCATTCACCAATAAAATGATGCCTGTCATTTTGAAGTTCTTCATGTGTAAAAAGATTGTCCAGCATCTATTGCCATATACATGAGACATAACATAGCAGTTTTCTTTCCTATCTCTTAAAATTTTGTCACTTTTGCTATTCTGATATGCTTTCATTTTTCTGTGTCATATTTTCCATTGTATTATTACATTAACCAAATAGTTAAATTTATGTATCTGCTTGATTTTGACATCCTCAGTATGTAGCTCACAGCTTATCTGTCTCTTTTGTTGACAGTCATGTATTTTGACTTACTGTTAATAGTTAATCCTTTCTTCACCCTTTCCTTTACCACCTTATTTAATAGTTCTTTTAGTTTTCTTAATCTGCTATTAACACACTGTCTTCCACATATGTTATTTTGTAATGATTATGTCCACCAATAATAAATCCTGGGAAAACATACTTCCAGATATTCATCTCGCTTCAAATTATTACTTTAGAATAGAATAAAAGAAAGTACTAAAGTTGCAAGGACATTTAAATTTAAATTTCCACTTTTATATTGCATACGTTCTGAGCACTTTAACCCATAAGTATAACATACCTTAAAACTATGTGTGTGTGTGTGCCATACGTACTAAATAGTCATTACTTTCAATTTAAATCTCAGCTTGAAATGGTGAAATATAGTCTTGTAATGAGTAATAGGCTAGGTTGAGAAATTCAGTTCAAACAAAATATAATGTTAGCAAATCTGTGAATAAACATATTCATGATCTGCTTCAAATATAATTCAAAGAGGCAATTTATTTAGATATAGTGAAATGAATAATTATTAACTGTTAAAATAACCTTTTAACAATGTCCTGATCAACATCATTTTAAGTGTATTTGTTATTTTAAATTCTTTTGTGGTCAATATACTACTTTTGAAAGACAAAATAGAAAAGTCCTATGTACTGCATTTCATCCTTCAAAAGCACATCTTCAGACTTGTTTGTCATCAACTGTTTTATTTGCTCCTTTTATGAACATATCAAGCAATGTTTCTGTAAACTAATCTTTATACAATGATTTTATTTTGCAATGTTGCAATGGTATGAATAGAATGAATTTTGTCCTTTTGAAGGTCACTCAGTCAAGTGCCACACATGATACATGCTTGGGCAATCATGTAAGGACAAAATACATTACATAGGATTTTTTTCCCATTTTACCATTCAGTTACCTCCCTTTAGTCTGAGAATTTATATATCGTATTTTCTCACTACCTTTTGAGCAAAACAAATAATTCAGATATATATGAAAATTCAACAGTTTATAATCAATCCATGATAAATCATAATCTCCAAAGTATTGTCAGAAGAGCTGTTTTATTAGTATCCTTTGAATTTATATATGGATAGAAATGCATAAAATGTAACAAAAGAATAATTCAGTTCTTTAAAAAAATTATTTTATTTGTTAAAAGCAAAATGTTTTAAAAGAGATAATGCTTAACACTATGGCTAATATAAGAGGATTGCTCTTAAAGTAATAACTTCTATTATGTTAGCAATAGAACAGTAAAGTTTATCCTTTCCAGCTAATAATGCAAAATTATGTTTGGCTTGTTACACAGCATCTGAGCAACAGTCTAGCAAAATGGTGTCTAATATAAATTTTATATATATATATATATATATATATATAAAGAAGTTTCATTCATGCAGAAAATAATTGCAGCTAATGACATTCATCAATGCTTGCTGAACATTGACAGAGACCAAACAGTCACTGGGAGCACAGTTAGGTAGTGGCCACAACATTCAGATCAAGGAAAGATGACATGCATTTTATTGAAAATCCCACCTCCTAAATAAAAATAAATAAAAAATAGTGTTTTGTTGCAATAAACTTTCTACCCAACAGTACTATTATGTTGTTTATATCTGTTGTAGTTTCTATGGAAATAAGAGGCATTCCTTCGTAATTACTAATGTTATAATTATCCTATTATTGACTTGGCTTTTTCTCTTTTTTAAAATAATAATAATAAAAAAGTACCAAAATCAAATGTTCAAACAATAACATATTCTGATCTGCCAATGGAGTAGCATTTCTGATTACATAAAAGCATTTGTAAAGACAAGACTAAAAAAAAATATACATAAACTTTTGAAAAAAAATCTCTATCATACTGTGAGAAATTACTAAACTTACAAAACAAAATCCAAGAATTATATAATTTTAATTTTTATCAAATATCTTTATATTTCTGAAGTCATTATCAATAAATGATGGTTTATAAAACATTACAACTGTTTTTCATTCCTAAGTGAAATTATTTTGTAACATTAATAATTTAAATGTACTTGCAGCTAACAATGATAGAAATAAAAATCATTTTAATGCTAATAATAATATCTAAAAGGAACAGATTAGCAACTAAGAACAATGTCAGCTGTCAAATAATGTTATTTAATATTCTCAAGCAATTGAGATGTATGCTAAAATAAAGATTATTTACAGAAACCTTGATAAACTCATAAAAGAGCAGATAAAGAGATCAATAATGAAAACAAATTTATTGATTAGGTATAATTTTTCAATACTATTTTCAATTAAAACAAAATGAAAATGAAATCAATGATTATTCATTATTATATACAAAATAAATAAAATTCTTAAGTAATTATTTATCTTACCAAATACTGCTTAAACAAAGAATTAAAAGGTGTGTGTGTGTGTGTGTGTGTTTGACCATTTGACTAGATTTTGGAAAATGAGTTGGTTAAAGAACTATTTCAGAACCCACTTGTAGATATCATTTTTTTTTTATTTTTATAAAAAAATATTAAAAAATAAATAAAAAAAATTAAGAAAAACTATTTTGATAAATTTGTATTTTTATTACATTAGTTAACATTCACAGAATTAAAAGGCAAATAAAATAAGTATTAGTACATTTCTAGCCTAAATAACCAACATTCTAATGTTTCTCATGATTTATCTGATGAAAATTCTAACCTCACAAGTGGTTATACAGTGATATTAGTTTACATTATGTTTACACTAAAAAAAAAAATGAAGTGCTGTATGTTGGTTAATTTATGGAGCCTTGGACCATGTAAGCATAGGTTGATATCCAGACATGGATATCAACCTATAGTGGAGAGAGAGAGAGAGAGAGTGATTTTTTCAAAACCATATTATTTCAATCAACAGAAAGGAAATAAAATTTATACCAGATATTTATGATAATTTGCCATGAGAAATTTTTGGAGAAAGTTATAATTATCAACAAATTTAATGGATCAATAATTTAATTCTTTTATTTTTCTCAAGTGAGTGGCATATCTTATGCTTATGATTAAATCAGTGAACAGTAACTTTTCTGATATTACCAAATAGAGTAAGATATTTTATTGTAATTGTTTGCTTTGTTTTCATAATTCTTTTAGAAATTCGACAATTTACTTGATCTGTTATGTTAAAAAAATGATAAAACCAAAATAGAAAAGATTAAATGCAAACAATATAAGAGAGAAAATACAAATGAAAGAATCTTTATCAATAAATAATGTCTAAAACAGTAAAAACATAAGCCAAACAAGAAAAAGTCAAACTTTAGCAGAATTTCTATAAAATGTTCAAAATGGGAATTGAGCATACAGAAAAAATACAAAGGGAATGGATAAAGCCCTTTTATATTAGGTTGGTGCAAAAATAATGATGTAATAATGTTGTTTTTTGACGTTAAAAATACGTCAAATAACGACATTATTACGTCATTATTTTTGCACCAACCTAATATTTCATGAAAAATACTAATTCAAGATTTTTATGTTCTTTATAATCATCTTCAAATTTAAAAATTATTATTTACATCAAATGTTTGTTGTCCTACAGAGTAGGAAAACTGGCAGAATAAATTGCTGATTGACTAACACAGTGTTAAATTTCATCAAGCATTGATGACAACACAAATCAAGATGTGAAGCCATCCACTAAGATTAGTATATTCAGAATTGTACCAATTATTCCTAGCTTGTTACCCACCTGTCAAAATTGTTAGCATTTCAATTCCAATAAACTTGAAAATCTTTGGAGATTGATCCCTGCCTTTATTCAAATACAAACTTCATTTTTGTGATTATTTTTAATATTTATCCACAAGGTATTTTTTTTAAATAAAAAATAATAGTACATGTAGGATCTTAAAAGTAAAATTATAGTAGTGTTGACTGTAAAAATGTTGCTTCCAGCATAAGGTCATCTGCTAAAATAATTTAAAAAAGAAATTTTTTTTTTATCCTTCTTTAATAATCATTCCAAGTAATGTGATAAAATTTTATTTAGTAAACCCAATTCTTTCCCAACTTGTTACATGAATACACATTCAATAAGCAATTGTATCAAAGAGATTCAAAATACTATAAAAAATGACAGCTTACCTTATTTAGAAAGATAATATTGCCATCAGTTTGGTTATAGAAACTTTTACTCAATTTTTTTCAACTTAAGTTGTTGCTAGTAAATGTTATATATAGCCAAGAGATTTTTCAGCAAGTTTAATTATGCATAAATTTTACTATTCTTCTAGTAATTTGTAATACATTTTGAACAAGTGATATTAGAAAGTATGAAAATAGAGCACCTCTGCAATTTTAGCTAATAAATTTGGGACCTAAACTTCACTAAAACAAAAGTCATTTATAGTATTCATTACTAAATCATGTAAATTTACTTTTTGTCACTCAATCATGATGGGAATGAAACAATAAATTTTTTTCTCATTATTTAAAATTAATGAAATGTACAGATTTTATCTGCTTTTGTGATATAAATAAATTATGTAGTAATCAAAAATTTCCAGTAAAAAAGATATTAACTTTTATTTAAAGCATTCAAGATTCTTAATTTTGTAACAATCTAGAATGGATTCAGTAATTTAATAATTATGATCTGGTTTAAAAAAAAATTAAATGAATATTTTGTTTTGAAATGAAAAACTTTCAAGAAGCAGGAAAAATTAAATCAGATTTTCAAGGAACTCAACTGAATTTTTCTTTAAACCAATTTATAATCTAAATGTAAAACAATTAAATATTTGATATCAACTCTTGATCAGGAGGAAATATTTAATTTCTGAGTAGAAAGAGAAAAGCATAAATTGAAATTTGTCATAATCTTTGCTTGATTTTCACAATGTTTGTAAAATAAAATTTAAAAATTCAAATATTAAATATTTAGCAAAAAGGATAAGTTGAATTTCAAGATAGAATCAATAGGATAAATTTTAAATTTACAATACCATGAGAAGGAGTAGCTGGGTAAATGTCAATTTTAAAAGTTTCAAGTTTAAATAGAACAAAAGTTATAACTATTAAAAAAAAAATTATTAAAGTGATGTGTAACTTGAAAAGAACTCGAAAATGAAATGTCAAAATAATTCAGCCCTAGCAGAATAATTTTTCTTAAAAAAATAGTGGAATACTAAAAATGTCAACATTTTCTTTCCATGACATCTTATTTCAATCTAAAAGAAAAATAATTCTCATTGAGTATTAACAATATGATCATGCAAATGATTTTCAATATTTGATTTGAATATTTTCAGCTCTGTAACGTTATATAATGCTGATTAGTCTTGTCCTAAAAGTACAGAAATCTCTAGTTGGATAAATTTTATAAAATGTTCAAAGTCGTTTTGAAGTTAAAATGCACATATTCTTTTGTTTTTAACAAGTGAAATACTATTAAATTTCATTAGTATGTTGATTTTAAACTTTTTTGAAGCATGTATTAACTGATATCACCAAAAGTGAAATATTTTCCTTTGTAGGAGACATCAAGGCATGTTGTTATAAAAGTGTTCAAATTTTATCAAAAATATTTTACATTTATTTATCTTTATAATTTCCCATGGTTTATAGACAATTATGTTAACTAAAATTTATGATCCTTTAACTTAACTAATTTTATTGGTTTACATATTTTTTTGGATAATACCAAAAAGAAAAACCACCCGTCATAAAATGATTGGTAACAAATCTTTCTGAGACCTTGATAATCAGTCAAGATTTTTTTGTATTCGCATGCTTGTATTTGAATAGCAAAAAGCAGTTCATTCAGTTTATTAAGTAAAAATTTTTAAAAAATTCTTAACTCTTCTTCACTAACTTTATTGAATAAAATATTTACAATTTTATTCCCCTATTTCCTGCCATCTTTCAAGCAATTTCATACTTCTATCCTTCCAGAATTTTTTATCTTTTACAGCAAAGAAGTATGCCAGCTGTCACTTCTTTTTCATTTCCAGAATTTAATAGTAAAGATGGGAATAAATGTTAATCAAAAGGTGCAATATCTTGCTGAATTTAGATGATGAGTGAAAATTTCTCAGTCAAGCTGTAGTAATATTTAATTAAAAAAAGGGAATGAAAAGTCTAGCATCATCCTCACATTCTCTTGATTAATTTCAAATATTTTTTAATCAAGGGTTGCCTTCAGTTGGTTTAATTTGGAACACTGCTTGTTCAAATAAAATCTTTTAGTCTCCTGGAAAGAGCTCAGAATTGAGAACTCTTCCAACCTCATAAAATACATCATAGTCTTTGGTATTTTTAGTGGTAGTTTATTTCATTTGCCTCATAATCTATTACATTCTAGTTGGTTGTAAAAAAAGTATCAACTTTTTTCCCCACCACAATTTATTAACAAAAACATTTTTAAAATCAGATGAATTAGAGTCCAGCATTCTTTTTCGCAATTAACTTATTAAGCCACACATGCAAGTGTTTCATATAATCAAAGGATGCATATGATTTTCAGTAATCTAGATATGTTGTTCAATGTTGATTATTCTCACTTAATTATTATCAATTTCAACTGGTCTGCCTGACTATGGAATATCATTCATTAACTTCCACTAGGATGGTTCAAAGAGCTCTTAGAATGATTATAGCACATCAAGATAACAGAAAACACACACGCATAGCATAATTTTTCCCAACTTTGAATCACGGTTTTAGAAAAATCCTTTTTATATTTTTGGGAAACCACATTTAAATAATTTTTTTTTTTTTTTTAAGCGCTTCACCCGAAGCAAGGCAGGAAGCCACTAGGACACAAGGGGTTACACAAGATTTGGAGCAAGATCAGATAGGAGTGATAGAGGAAAGGATGAGGAGAAGGATAGTGGATAGATCAAGGCAACTGGAGATGTTGATTGACATTACATTTGAATAGTTGGAGATTATAGCTCTCAGGGAAACTGGAATAGAGAAAGGAGTTCCACAGGCGAGTGGTGCAAGACATGAAGCTATTGGAGTAGAAGAGACGGCTACATTTAATAGTTTTGACAGTGAAAGGGTGAGAGCGGGATGCCAGCCTCGTAGGGCGCTTGAACTCATGAAGTCTGGGAACCAGCGAATGCAGCTCCTTGGAGCAATTGCCATGAAAGTATTTGTAAAAAAGACAGAGAGAAGCAATGGCACGTGGAAGCTTATTACCCATCATTACAATGGTAGCATTAAGATAACATCAGACACCAATAAAATATCTGTCTATATCTCTGAGATGAGGTATTATGATTATTTACATTATTCAGACTGTTATCCTCATCTTTATTGCCATATTCACAACATTGTACACTCAAGCCTACTTTGGGTGAATGGAATTTTGAACCGAACCCTTTATTTCATCCACTAGGGTAGATTGTTCTAGTTCCACGTGCCATGCCACTTATGGATGCCTCAGTTAACTGAACTCTCCAAGTGGTGAACCAAAAAACTTGGACAGTTAAGTTAAAGGGAAATATCTGAGACATCTGGAAGAGGCATGGCACGTGGAACTAGAACAATCTACCCCAGTGGACGAAATTCCAATTACCTGAAGAAGGCTAGAGCATACAATGGCCAAAACATTGTGAATATGGCAATGAAGATGAGGATAACAGTCCATGTAAATAACCAATAAAATATTTATAATAGATATCACTAATCTAATTACATCAGTAAAAGTTTATATATCGGTAGTGCAAAAACAGACATCATTTATTAAGGCTCTAAGGGTTAGAGAAGTTATTATTTTATTTGAGGTTAACTTCTAATCTTGTTAAATACTGAAGATTAAAGCATTATATATAACAACTGTAGATATTGGGATGAAGGATTTTAAATGATTTATCAACTTTTTGATATTAATTTATGAATTCATGAGTGAAAATAACTACTCAAGAGTCTTTGATTTTTTTCTTATCAAAGGCTCTTGAGCAATTATTTTCACTCATGAATTCATAAATTACAATCTAAAAGTTGATAAATCATTTAAAATCATTTTAAAGAGAGGGGTACTGAAAAGTTCACAACCTGACTAAGGCATCCTTCCAAAAATTTGATGTCATTTCAATTATTTGGTCTAATTTTGGCAACCAGATTGGGCTAAGAACTTTTCAGCACCCTCTCATAATTGAAAATTAAGGGCTTCCATGATAAACACCAGTAAAAATTACATCACGGTATGTAAACATTTTTTATTTCAATGATAAAGAAAATGTAACTCAGAAATTTAAGTAATTTTGCATATTTTTTGCATTTTATTGTAGCATCATTTCATACAATTTCTATTAGATATGCAAACGAGTAACAAACCAAAAGTTTAGCCTTGGTCTCTCTAAATTTATTGGCATGATATAGAGAGAATAAAAAAATATTTTCAGTACCATGTAAATCACAAGTTAGTGTTTAATATGCTAAAGAAACTAAAGTAATGAATAATTCTGTTGAGAATAGCAAATGACAAAAACAAGTTTGCAATTATCAAGAAAAAAAAATCAACTCATCAAATATTGGAGTGGGCAGAAAAGTAAAACAAGAGCAAACAAATATTTCAGATTCTGAACAGTTCTGAAATTTTTATTATGGTTTTAAACTTTAAAACTCAAGCTGCAAATGGCAATTACCATAACTGATTTCAAATGTTTTTTCTACTCCTGTCAGGGTTTGGCATTATCATTATTAATCATGTGTTAAATCAAAAGTTAAAAAGCAATTACACATTTTCCACAAAGCTGATTTTATAAGTGATCAATTAGTAAATTTTTCAAAACCAAATATCATGGAACTTTCATTTTGGTACAAAATTGTTAAACTGTAACATCATTCAGCAGCAGGAGTAATCAAAGAATAAAAAACAAAAAACAAAAAAAAACATTGAAATCATTTGGCTTTAAAATATAGATTTTTAGAAACTGAATTTTATAACAAGAAAAAAAGATGATTTAAGATTTATTTTAAGGATTATAAAAATGCCATAATTCAAAGTGATAGCATGAAATCAGTCATGGCAAATCACATATTAAGAGAGGGGAAAAAATTACACATGATTTTATTACAAAATAAAATAAGCAGACCAAGTATTATATGAATCAATGAAAAGTAATTTTGAAGATTTGCTACATATGCAGAGATAATGGATCACTTCCCTCACTCTGACCACAAAGATAATTATACAAGAATTAGTTATTTATGCTAGTAGTTCCACTGTATCATCAGGACTTTTAAAAGAATTTAAAAGTATAACATGCATCTTTCTTGTTTAGATTAACAAGTTCTTTATAATTTGGAGAAAGTTAGTCAAGAATGCATAAACCAGATAAAGGATTTTGTTCAAAGCACTTGAAGATAAAACATAAAAGAACTTGTGAGCACATTGGACAAAAAGATATCAAATCAACAGGATGAGGACAATAAGGAAAATACTTAATGGAATAACAATACTTGACTGCAGAATTTCTACAAGCTGCAAGAAAATAATGAAAGAAAAAACAAAATATTGCTATAGACTGACTTTTTTGTTACATAATTCAGTCACAAAAATAGCAATAGGAACAACTGCATATGTAATTAAAATCTTAATCTCATTCCAGTAAATTTCATATGAAAACATTTCAACTTTACTGTTGTAAATCCTATTGTCTGCTTCAACTAATTAATCAGAATTTTAAATAACTTTATGTTATTTAAGTTAAGAAAAATATAATTTCATTCCCAAACAAATTATTTTAATTAAAGTAATAAAATAAAAAAAAAATAGTGAGGCTGTCATGGAGAAAGAAGAGACAGAGATAATTCTAAGACTAAAATATTTAAAAGAAACTCCCAAATTAAAGCTAAGAGTCAACTTCAGTCTAATAGACATATAAGAAAATGCTAATCATTATTACTTCTAGAAAGCATTTTAATTTCCTTTTACTATATGTAAAAAAGAAGATGAGAGATAGCAGCAGCATAGCAAAAGAGGAAAGGAGGAAAGAAAAAAAAAAAAAAAAAAAAAAAAAAAAAAAAAAAAAATCGATATAATCAAATTACACATCAATTAGCTATTCAGGTTCAATTACTTTTATTTTCCTACTTTTTCTACTTTCCACTCATCAGCATCAGTCTATATTTATCGTCATCATTGTTATTTCAATTGCATTTGCTCTACATTTACACACGAGGTTATCGATAATCCTTCATCAGTATTGCTAGTGTATTACAATTGTTCAACTTTATATCACTTTTTATATGATAGAAACATTGGCAGTATTATGAATCAACCTGTTTAAGAAAATAAGCAGAACAAATACAACTGAAAGACAGAATAAGAAAAGAGTAATATTTGTTCACTCAAACAAAATAAACACTTTGGTCAAATACTCGACAGACATTTTTGACCGTAACTGTCTTTTTGGAAAAAAAAAACAAATTAATTTGATCCCATTTCTAATTTTTCTTATATTGAAATAAACAAAAAAGTAATTTTTGCGATAGTAATATTTTGTAACTATTTACATTATTCAGACTGTTGTCCTCATCTTTATTAGTATATTCACAATGTTTCAGCCATTGTATGCTTCAGCCTTTTTCAGGTAATATATGTTGAAATTTCAAACCAAACCTATTATTTAATCCACGGGGATAGATTGTTCTAGTTCCATGTGTCATGCCTTTTCTGGATATCTCAGTTCCAGTTAATTCCCTTTAGTAATTCAACTCTCCAAATTTTTGTTCACCTCTGCTGTAGCCAGGTATTGAACTGACAACTCTTTGGGTCAACTAACACTTTTATCCACTGGGCCATGTATCCTTGGAGACAGATGTAATATTTTGTGTTATCATAAAATTTAATCAATGAAAAATTTCATTATGTCATAATTGAAATACATCTAATAAAATTATTATCTTTTAGAATTCAGTTACATATTGAAGTTATGGTAATTAGCAAAAACCATTTGTATAAAAAAATTGCAATTAAAATTATAATAACTTCTAAATATGTGCTATTTGTTTCTATTTTCTTTAAAATGTTCTTGTTTTTTTTAATACTCTGGCCACACATTCTCAGCATTTGTCAGTAGAACTACATCTGTTGCCTTAAGTCTGTTCTTCATCAGTATTCACTGCTGCATAGGAGAATTGACATACCATAACCATTTAGCACTCATTTGTTTTTAATAAAATTTTCCTTTTTT
Organism: Acanthosepion lycidas; assembly: GCA_963932145.1. Taxonomy (NCBI): domain Eukaryota; kingdom Metazoa; phylum Mollusca; class Cephalopoda; order Sepiida; family Sepiidae; genus Acanthosepion; species Acanthosepion lycidas. The sequence goes on along the minus strand of OZ010579.1, from coordinate 58,756,702 downwards.
CTTTATTACTTTGTTTACCTTTTGAAAGGCATCTTTTGCTATGCCTTCAGATTTTAGTATCACAGTTTCAGACATCTGTTATACTACTTCCAATAATAATTCCTGGTAGGACTTTGTTATCTTAGAATTGCTTAATTTTATAGGTTAAATAAATCCATTGAGAAGATGCATCCGTGACTTACACCCTTTCTATTTTTATGTATTTACTCAATTCATTTTCTACCTGTATGCAGGTTGTTTGTCCCCAATATATATTTTGGATTCTTTTTATATCTTACCCAAATCAATCAAGTTTTCCTTTTGTGTAGTCTATGAAACATAGGTATATACATCCTTCTGCATTTTTATTGCTCAATTGTAAATGTTTTCTTTTCATGTGATCAAATAAAATAAAATAAAATAAACACAATATTTCTGCTGTAACCTTTGGAAAACATATAAATTTCATAATATATTACAGAAAATGGAAGACCACAAATCTCATTGTCACCAACCGAAATAACTAAACCAAATCTAAATTAGCAGTGACCAATATAGTGTAGCAAATCCAATGCCCAGTACAAAACAGTATTACTTATCAAAAATCAATGACCTATATCAGACACACCACTACCTCCTTAAGTAGACATTTTATATGCCACTTTTCAAAGCAGTGTGCAATTAATAAATATTTATTAACTCATAACTTACAAGAACCTTTAAGAAAAATTTTATTCTATAATACAAAGATTCTTTTCAGGTCACATAGTCATTACAAAGATTATCATTAGGAAGACATTGCTCATTAAATACTGTTCTCCTGCTATGAATCTTACATTATTTAGCTGTGGAGATGACATGTTAAAAGTGTTATAAAAATAAAAGTGATACCCAGGTCAACCAGCCACACATAGCACATGATCACCAAAATCTTACATTATTTAGCTGTGGAGATGACATGTTAAAAGTGTTATAAAAATAAAAGTGATACCCAGGTCAACCAGCCACACATAGCACATGATCACCAAAAAGCTACATCCATACAGCAAACTGCACCATCCTTGATAATGGCTATAGAACTAGCCAAAAGAAATCTGAACAATTATAACTATAGACAGTTCTTATATTCTTTAACCCCTGTAAAATTCGAAAATGCTGGAAAACTCAATAAAAGATTAATTAAATCTTCCTTGTTGGCCATTTTCAATGAAGATGATTTATATATATAATATATATATATATATATATATATTATATATATATATATAGAGAGAATCTCAAGAAAAAAGTTCTGTATCAATTTATTTTAAATGCTTCAGCAAATACATACTCATTCAAAAAATGCTTTTATAGTAAAACAGTATTATCCTTATAATTGTTTAAGATAGAGCAAAGCACCATGTTATCAATACAGGTGTTGGGTTCCCAACAATAATAATTACAACAGCTGTGTTTTTTTTTTATTATGTTAAAAAAATATTTTATTCCCAAACTATGAACCAATAATTTTCAAAGTCAAAATTTGCTCATAAAGGATAATCAAGCAAAATGAATAGCCAGAAGATTCAGCTAGGATAATGCTAATAAATTCTGTTCTTGTTAGCCAATGATAGTTAAGCTATGCATAACAGATGTTGTCTCAACTCTAGAAATGAATGAATGCTTTCATATCAAAACGTCTATGAAATAAACAAGCAAATTTAGTATAGTATATGCATTTCCATTTATTTACCAAATAATAGTAAATGACAATGATACAAATCTAACATTTTTTTAAAATCATAAACTCTGAAGGCCTCAAATAAAGCAACAAACATTTAATTACTATTTTGGCAAATTAAAATAGCTAAGAACTGTAGGCATAAAAATAAGGAATCAACCACACACCCTCATTAAAAGAATATCAGTTATAGAATCATAAGCATGCATCTGACAAATTTCACAAACAGATAATTTGAATGAATCCATATGCAATCCAATAAACACTTATGAAATCTCTTTCTTCATTTATAAGGAAACATTTTTGGACTAATAAAAACCCAAAACAAGCTGCAAAATTTATTTCAGATGTAAGAAAAGTAGAGAAACCTGTTATTACAGTCAATAAATTTGTTCTTTACAGAAATAATATAAAATCAAGAACAGTTCAATTACACTTATTTTAAACTTAAACTAACTGAAAGATAATAATAACTTGCTCTCAAGTTAAATTTATTTATATTTGTGGCACTTCTTTTAGGATACTAGATTCTTCATGTCTAATTTTATGATCCCAAAATGAAAAGGTTTCACCTTCAGCAGAGAATGAATATTTCAATTAAACAGAGTTAAATATAAACTAAATTATTTAATCATTTTGAGAAACATTTATCACACTATTACTAAGTATTGTCATTTTAGTCTCATTTAAGACATTTGCTTAAATAAAAAAAGTTTATCATTAACCTGCCTTTGAGTGATGTTTCTCTTTTCTGACTACACTGTGAGTATGCTTTCCTAAACCACATTTACATTGAGAGATATAGGGCAAATTGCAACACTGACCTTTTGTTACTATTTACAATATAAAACATATATATTTTCTCACATTTCTTTATCTAAATTAATTTTGGGATGTTACTCTAACCAGTTTTAAGCCACTGCTTCAAAACAGTTTTCTTTCTTCTCTTTTAAAATGCTTTAACAAATATATCTTTAAAAAGAAAATGCAGCCAAAAAGGGTTTATGATTGATTTGGTTTATTCTTTTTATTTCTTTTTTCAAGCTAAAAATCTGTAAAGAATGAAAGCATCATTCATATTATTTTAAAAATAAATCTTCAACATTTTGCATCAAGCACTTTAAGAGTCAACTTTTCTGTTCATCCTTTTCTAATTCTTGTTTTCTTCTCTTCATCTGCATTTGTCTGTCTTGTGCATAAGTTACTTTTGCTGTTTGGGTCTATTTCCTGTTTGACAACTATCAATTGTATGAGCAAGTAGCTGTAGCTATCACTGCACTTTGCTGACACCACTTGCTTTGAAGATAGTTCCGGGTTTGATCTTCTGCAGGGAAAAATTGATCTCCCAATTGTAATCTGATAAAGGTTTCAGTCTCTACACAGAAATATTATTTCCACAGAGAGCAACAAAAGTAAAGGGAAAAGACAAGATATGAACACAGTATTTATTGACTGAAATTCAGTTCTCTCTAATCAATCATTTTATGTCTTTGTTTAATCTTTCATTTTTAATACTTCTTTTCCTAAATCATGGATCCTGAGTTGTTGGGTATTTTTTTTTTTTTTTTTTTTAATCAATGATACTGATAAATGTTTACAAACAATAATTAGACTGAAATGAAGCTGTTCATCCTGTTTTGAGAGGCTTTTTATTTCAGTACATAACAACAAATGGAATTTTTTGTTATACATTTTTATATGATTAACAAAATAATAGATACAATGAAGTAAAAAAAATCTTTCCAAGGAAGTTTCTCAAATTAATTTTAAAATCTTTTTTCAATAAAATTTATAATATAAATGTAGATTTTATGAAATAAAAAATTGGGAAACTATGTTTTAAGCCCTTTAACAATGCACACATTTACTTTAGGTTCCAATCAATTTGAAATCAAGCAATAAATGAAAAGGAAAGACCGTATGCTCAAATATATATTTTTTTTACTTTCAAAAACAAAAATTAAGAAATATATTTACACTCTAAATAACATAACAGTATAAAATGAGCTGAGATAAGATTCAATCTCACATCTCTATCTGGAGTCTACAAATTCTTTATAGAGATTTATCAGAATAATAATAGCTTATGAGAGCCAGACTCTAATCATTCACTATACATTTTGTTTTATTCTGATATATTTTGTTTCATTCACAAGTAAAATTTATTAATAAATAAAATCACTATCATCCACTGTGAAATTGGGTAACTCAGTTCATTACTTTGTTATCAATATACACTACTATATTTAAATGCCAAATTCATTAAAATTTTGAACTAACCTCAAAAAGTATATACATACTTTTGTATATGTAGTTTGTGCAAAATCTTAAATATATCATTTTTGTGGAGTTTTCTTAGGGTTTGATTTTTTATGCAAAAATAATTCATAAAAATTTACAACTACCACCATATAAATAACTGTTTTTATATAGAATACTCTTTCAAAATGAATGGTAAAAACGTTTATTATTGATAAACCAAAAATGTATATATAATCTTGGAAATTATAATTCTATTTTAAGCTATTTAACACGGGATAAACAATACATGATAACTCTTAATTATTACTTCTAAAACCTTATCTGAAATTATAAACAAAATATCTTAAAAATGAATGGATTAATTTTGTATATGAGAACTATTTTCTATAAAATAAAATGAAAGCAAATTAACTCAGTAAATTGTAATACAAATAATGGTGTTAATAGTATATCTACTATAAATTAGAGATATGAATCAGTACAACATAGAATATATGCATGGTGATCATTTTTCAAACTGGCAATATATAAAACAAGTTACAGTTAGCATTTCCTCTGGAGAACTCACAGAAATATTAAAAACATTTTTCAAATTCCAGTAACTCAAAGAATAAACTTTATGTTCACAGAACTCCATTTCCTGCAACATTCTTAAATATTTCTTCAATGAGGAAGGGAGGGTTATGTTCAACACGGTAGATATCTATTTATAAAATTATAAAGAATGAAATACCCCCTCAAAGAGTATATTATTAAAAGACCCCAGTACATGCAGAAATGAAACGTAAAGACAGTAAACCCAAAGAGATAGATAGACTTAGTGGCGACAAAGATTAACCAGAATGTACCCTTTCCTTCTCTTTTGGTCAAATGTTGACAGCATGATTTACACAGATAGATTTCAAATGGGAGAAGTTGAAACACTTTAAACTAAACTTTCTCTGACCCTGCAGATGAGAGAGAGGGTAAATGACCTCATTCCACCCATAATGGGAAAAAGTTTGTATTTGAAAATTGACCACATGACAATAGAAAAACAGAAATGAATAGTGAAATGGAAAAGTTAATTTTGTCTAGGCCTGCGAGCCAAGAAGACATGCTCACAAAACTTGTCAAGGCATATGGGCCTAAAAGACATGTTCGCAAAATTTGTCCTGGTGTGAAAGTTGTCTCGGCATATGGGGTGAAAAGATGTGTTCGCGAGGTTGCGAGGAGAATTCATCTCTGAGTGGAATAGATGGACCCATTTGATGACGTATGCGGATTGCCACAACATCGGGGTGAATGAGAGACAGAAGACAGTTTATAGAAAAAGAAAAGAAGAAAGTGAGGAAAGACCTCAAAAGGAGATACTTATGGGAAAAGGAAAGAGCGGAAGAAAATATCTCGAAGGATGTCACACCGAGATGAAGGAGAAGGAGAAAGAAAGCAGTTTCAACTGTCACCAAGCCCTTAAACAAAGGACGAAAAGGGAAAGAAAGAAAGAAAGAACAGACTACCTCAAGCAAGAAAGCTGCTATACAAGACGAAAGATAGAGGGAACGCATTTTCTGCTTAATCGCCAACCAAGTCCCTAGATGACGAAAAGAGAAAGAGAGAAAGAAAGAAAAGACCCCCAAAAGGAGATGCTTATAAAAAGAAATAGAAAAGAAAAAAAAGAAAAAAAGTAGAAGATATAAGAGACATTAGTGGAAAAGAACTTTTATTATGAGATAAGTTTGTTGTTTTCCTTGTGCTTCGTTTTTGTTTAAATGTACTTCTTTTCCATGTTTGTACTTTCATGCAAGTCCAGCATGAGATCCTTTTATTACATGTTTCTTTCTACTTGTCTTAAAATTTTGATGTTTTGTAAATTCGTGCAAATATGGCACATGTTCTGTAAATTCGTGAACATATGGCACAAGGCCATATGTTGATTTGTATTTTACCATTTCTTAGAGGATGTTCTCCTCTCATTATTTTGTCCACAATGTTTAAATGTTTATTCTTGACAGATTGTCATTTTTGTTTTAGCTGTTTTTTTATTTTTATTTTACCTTCCCACATTTTTATGTTTGTTAATAAATTTATATTTCCTGTCTCTATCATTGTTTGTCGCTTATCGTGTTTGTTCCTTAATCGATTCCGCTTGGCCGTGTCTGATCAATCGGAAAGAGACCCCCTTGTGAAAGAAATATATTTTGTGAAAATTGAGAAAAATGTAAAATGTTAAAAATGAACAAAAAAAATAACACAGATTATGATCCTCCTCTACCTCCGCTATCGATAGGGTTGGAGGAAGGGGGATGGTCGTAAGAACTGTAATAAGTATTAATGCATCTTTCAAAATTTGCTCAAAACCAAAAATGGCAGATTGTTTAGGAATTTGCTGTGTGTAATAATGCTCTTTGAAAAGATCTACCTGATCTTTTATCATATGACATCACAAATATAACTAAATCTAGAAGAAAATTTATTAAAATGAAGACAAATCTCTGGTAGCCTCCTACTGCCTATCTCAAAAAGAAAGAATTAAAAAGAAGTATAAATTTTTTATTTATTCTGAATTAGACATCATTTAAGCACTGGAACTGACTTCTCAAATAAGAAAATCAGGAATCAGAATACATTTAATACATCTAGACTTTTTTATTTCTACATTAAATGAAAAATATATGCATTGAATAGTATGTTGTAATTGAACATTCAGCAAAAGCAGTCATTTACAGCCAATCAAAAAAACAAACAAATGTAAAAGATGAATTTTGAAAAATATATGAAAATCATAAAATTTTGTAAGGAAATAAAAAAAGATTTAAATCATCTGCAAATTGATCAATTTCAACAAGGAAGCTTGCAAAATCATATAATATTTGGTAGGCATTCATTCATATTTAATATAATAAAAACATTTTTATAAAAATTTAAGGATATCAAGCAGACAAGAACACACACATTATATATATATATATATATATATATATATATATATATATATATATATACACACACACAGCATCAAAAGAGACTGGTCCATGATTTTGCAGTATTAAAAATTTTACCTGAATTTAAGACTATTTTATATAGAATAGATAATTTAATTTTAGGTAAATATGGGTTTGTATATTTTTTAATTTAGTAGAATATAAAAAATCTTTATAAAAGATACATTTCTATATGCTCAAGATATATAGTTATTTTAAAGTTTCTTTTGATGGGGCCAGGTTTTGCAAACGGTTGCTTTCCTGGAAGCTCCACACGTTATCTCACTCACTTATTAATTAAAACACACACAAAGGATTATATTCTGATCACTTATATATATATATATATATATATATATATATATATTAGTATAACAATCATTATCTCTCAAACCATGTTTTATGAAGATACCAATAAAGAAAAAACAAGTATAAAATTAAACAAAGACAATAATAATACTTACAAAAAAAAAAAAAATCTTTTTATTTCATTGAAAAATTTCCATGCTATTTAGTTTTATTATTGTATTAATATTGACAAAGCCATTATATTTATGATATGCATAAAAAATGATTTTTATTTTAAGATGAAACATGAAAATAGACTTCAAACAAGACATGTTGCACATTTACTTATTCTAAAGAGACAACAGATAACAAATAGTAGATTTCTAAGATAACTTCAGTAATTTTTTTCTTCTACTATGTGAGTTCTATTCTTTGTTTATAGGTATATGAGACTTAAGAATTACTATTTTTTTTAAAGCATAAAAATCAACTAATGATTTTTTTAAACAAGAAGAATGGAGTAATCTAATTCAAAAGGGGTTACTAATACAGATGTTCAACTGAATTTATTACAATAGATTGTCTTTCCATTAAGAGAACACAGAGATATTTTCTTAAAACAAACTGTTGTTGTTGTTATTATTATTATTATTTCTAAATCAAGAGTTCAAGATAATTGAAGACTATTAAAATCTAACCAAAATGTTATAATGGAAATATAACAATACTGGTAAGATCTTGGGTATAAATAAGCTTAGAGAAGAAAACTGCAGATATATATTAATTTACCTTTTTAAAAAATTGCACATTAGGAAATAAAAAAAAGTTTAAAATGATTCACTATTATAAGCCTGAACAAAAGAATAATCAAGACTAAACCAAAGTTATTAGAGCGCAAACAATGAAAAAGTAACATTATTTGCCTATTTAAACATTTTTTTTAAAAAGCTTTTCAAAAGTTGCCTTTACATTTAAAGAATAAATACAACCAAAGTTGTATGAGTCTAATTTTGGAGTATATAAATAATAGCAAATGAACAATTTTGTTTTAATTTTATATCCAGGGGTTGAAAAACATAAAATAAAAAAATAAAACTTGCTTAAGACAAAATAAAAAATGTGTATCAATAATCTAACAGCAATCTGATGAACTTTTATTTAGAATCAACCATAAGATTGGAAGATACAAATTAAAATTAGAAATAGTGTAAATATATTGTTTTAGAAAATAATTATTATCTTTATTTGATATTTGGGTTCAAGAAAGCAAAACAATACAAAAACAATAGCACAATTAAACACCTAAAAATAACAGAAGATCAAATAATACATTGAAAGTTTTCAAACTTAAACAATGAATCAAAAACTGTCTAAGCAAACTTGACATTTATAAAATAATTATTAGTGAGGTGAGTTACCTGCTCTAATTCTTAAGTATAAATTATAGTAAATCAGTTATAAGTCAGAATAAAAATCAAGGTAAATATTCCATTCATTGTTCTGTCTTTAAATTGTGGTTAAAAAAAAAAACCTCTTCAGCTTCCTTTCTATTTAATGTTTTGGACTTGAAGTAAGCATTTAATTTGTTTCTAATTATGAATTTCTGGATTTTGGTGAATTCATAAAAACAGTGTCAACTTCATGTTTAATTTTCATGACAGTTTTTATTTTTCATAGGATTTGATATTTTTAATCTTTTAATAAAGGATTTAGGAACTTAATTTTTTTTTGTTCATGAATATTATAAGATTACCTTTATTTTTGCCTACCTTTATTGTTTCTAATTAAAAACATTTTTTTAATTACAAGCAGTATAAACATCAAATAATAAAATATAGTTTTGATAATTAACAAGAGTATTTATAAAAAATACAATATTGATAATTTTCTTTTTTGTAAGCTTACATTTGATAGATGTAAAATATAGTTTATAGGATATTTATTGCAACATATATTTGCAAAGGATGCTTGCAATGTTTTCTCCTAATATTTGAAATATTAGCACTCTTTTGCTTATTTAGATGGAAATATAATAAGATATTATTTTAAAATATTTCTAGAAACGAAGAAAATGATTGGTATTTGCGTATGAAAATAGTGTTTGGGTACAATGAATAAATTAAACTTGCTATTGAAATAAATTTGAGTTACATTTTAATAGCTCAATTTTGGGTAGGGGGAAAACTAATAAAAATATTAAAACATATTAAGCAGTAGAGTAATAGCACACTTTAAATGTTTTATCCTAATAAACAATAATTTTAATATTATTTAAAAAATAAAACACTAGTTGCTTTGAAAAGTAAAACTATTCAGAATTATTTCACCATTTATATTTGTATTAAACATTTTATTACTTCCAAAATTATTAATAATAAAAACATCAACTTAATCCTGAGTGATTTAGTAAACAAAACCGGAGAAAAAGAACATTCTATAAGAAATATGATAAAAATGAATATTAAATAAGTGGGGCAAGAATTTAGCAGAAAATGTTCTAATAATAAAATGTGAACTTAAATGAAAGATAACTCTCAAAACAAAAGCCATTCTCAAGGAACTCATGAATATATATATATATATATAAAATGTGCGTGTATGATAAACACGATTTGTAGTAAAAACACCAGAAAACAAAATGTTATTGATTAAAATACTTTTGGAAACAATTGCTGAGTGAATAAACATTAATATAAAAAAAAAGAAAGTATTGACATATTAATATCACTAAAAGAGAATTTAGATATGAATACCTAGGATGACTGAAAATAGAGAAAGAGACTTTAAATTCAAAAACAGTTTCCTTAATTTCTAAAATTTTCTAAAAGCTAAATTTCATTCACATTTTTCTTTAGCATTTAATTTTTTTCTATTTCTTTTTAAAGAAAAAATAAATAATTGTTAAATAATTTAGCTAAAAGTGATGGTAAGAAAACAACTGATAATACAAGCCAATATCATTTAAATAATCAATTCTTTTTATTATATTAGCATATACTATATTAACAAATGATAATATATGAGTGTCATACATGCAGGGGGGGGAGGTGAGAAAACTGTCAAAAAATTTAAAAAAATATGAAATAACTATGAATTAAATTTACAAATACTTTAAAACATATTTTCAAAAATTTTAGTTCATTGAATATACAAAAGGACCAGTTTCATAAGTCTATTTTCCTTTTTATTAACCAGTTATCTCAAATTTGTGAAGCTACTACCTCTTAACTTGATAGCTCTTTGTCTTTATAAAGTATCAAATTTTCCAAGTAGGATCATGTTCAAAATGGCAGTAATCTTCAAGACCATTTTCTCCTGCTAATATAAACTTCACAAAGACTAGTTTATTGCAACATTAAATTTTCAATTTCTTTCTAATTTATTTTCCAAATATGAGATTATAAAAGTGAACAAACAAAATAAAAAATATATTTTTTTCTGTCATTTTAGCTTTAGATTTTCAGCATTCTCACTCGTTCATTACAGGAGATTTATATTTGAAAGTTTTAATCTAATTTAAGTAGTACCTATGCCTAATAATACTCAACAGGATGGCCTGTACTGTCCAATTTGGAATAAGGATTAAAATTAATCTTAAATGACAAATAATAAAACATCACTAAAGACAAGTACAATTTAGAAATATAGAAATAGATCTTACAGGATAAAATATTTAAAACAAATATTTGGACAAACTTTAAAACTGGTTATGAAACTAAAAAAAATATTACCTAAAAGTTTTAATTCCATTACACTTATTCAATGTTTTGTCTCAATATAAGCTTTTTATGCATACAGATGATTGAAAACAGAGCATTAGTCCAGATTTCCAATTTCCAAATTAAAACACAATCGGCAAAAAACCTTGAACAGGTTAAAATCTCTGACAGATTAACTTGTTAAATATACACATTGATCAGTACTTATTCTGGTGATTTAATACAATAAATATTGACAACAAAGAACAACAGGAAAACTAGTAGAAAGATTGATTTCAAGTTAAGAATTCAGAAAATCTAAAAAGAAAAAGAAATAGCTTTATTAATAACAGCAGAAATAAAAAAAAAGTTACTTTTATCTTAGAAAGTTGGATGCAATTAAGAAAAATTATCAGAAGTAATGATCGTTGCAATGATAGATTTACAACAAAATAATATCATAAATGCCTTTCATGAAATTAAAAACAAAAAACATCAATGCTCATTAGGATATCATAATTTATTTACATTATCATCATTGTCTAAATGAATGCCTAAGTATACTTATACACAGACTATTTTTCTGCTTGAAATGAATAGTTTACATGAATTTTTTAAAAATATTTTCAGTAACTATAATTTTTCATTTATTTCTCCAATAAGTTCCATATAAAATATCCTTTGGCTTCATTTCATCCTCCATTACTGACTATTCAAATGTAAGCATTTCCTTATTAATGGATTATTCTACCTCGTACATCAAAAAAGAACTATTCTAGTACATTTATCATTACATACATAAACTCAAAGTAGCCTTCATGAAAAAAACTACCCTTTTCTAATAAGAAATTGCAAAGATGCAGAATCATCTCTTTTATATCTGACTTCTGTTTAAATTTCATTTTATATATATATATATATATATATATATATATATAGAGAGAGAGAGAGAGGGGGGGAGAGAATGTAGTGTACTTTCATTAAAACACAAAAAATTCATTAGGAACTCAAGACTACAATTATCTGTACATACTTTAATTTAACTCAAATATACTATTGGTAAAATACCATGTGAATTATTCTCCATCTTAGAGTGTATTCTTGTTTCTATGATTAAAGTAATTGTATGCCCCAGGCAGTGTTGAAATTATATTGATCAATCATCCTAGTAAAGTCCTGCTGTGTATCATTTTGAATCATTTGAAATCCAAGGCTGAAGAACCACTATCAGAGGAACAAGCAGGTTTTAGAACCGAACAAAGTACAATAGAACAGGTCTTCATTTGTAGGATCCTTGCAGAAAACACCTACAATATCAGAAGGATATGTTCCATAACTTTGTTGATTTCAAGAAACCATTTGATTGTATATGGCATGACGGTTTTTGGCAAATCCTTAAGGAATTCAATGTAGATAGCAGAATTATCCAAGTCATCCAGGCCCTATATAAAGATGCTACCAGTACAGTTCTTCTGGGAAAACAAATGGAAGGATTCTTCCAGACAACTTTCAGTGTGAGACAGAAATACGTAATTTCACCCACATTGTCTAACCTATTTCTAGAGTGGATCATGCAAGAAACCCTGAATGACCATGATCCTTCAGTCTCTATCAGTGGTAGACAGATGACATTGACCTCATAGCAAGTATTAGGTTGGTGCAAAAATAATGACGTAATAATGTTGTTTTTTGACATTAAAAAATACGTCAAAAAACGACATTATTACGTCATTATTTTTGCACCAACCTAATAGCAATGGTGAACACCAGGATTTGACCAACAAACTTTTTAAAAGATCAGGAGCATGTGGAATGGAGGACAGCTCTGAGAAATCCAAAGAAATGGTGAATAGCACAAAATTACCATGAACAAGAATTCACTGGAGGAAGTGCCCAGTTTTAAATACTTAGGAGCAATCTTGTCTAAAGATGGGAACTTCAACTTGGAAATCTGCACACAGATTGCTGCAGTCATGGCAGCAATGGCCAAATTGGCAAGAATATGGATGAACAAAATCAGCTTTCAAATGAAGTACAGACTGTACAAATCGCTGGTACTCACCATTCTCCAACATGCATATGAAACATGGACATTGTTGGCAGAAACAGAGAGAAGGATCCAAGCATTTGAGGATAAATGCATGAGAAAACTCCTTGGCATCTTCTAGTGGGAACATAAAACAAATGAGTTTGTGCAGAAAAGGGTTAAAAATTTTGTGGGCTACCAGGAACCTCTTCTTACCACTGTCACATGGAAAAAAATGGTGTGGTTCGGACATGTTACAAGGTACAGCGGCCAATGTAAGATACCATCGCAGGTGAATGTAGGAGAGGACGCCAATGCAAAAACTGGTTGGATAATGTCAAACAATGGACGTATAACTATACTAGAATTGCTGATGGCTACTATTGATAGACCGTTGAGGAGGAGATTCAGTGTGGTTTCTGCATTTGGATCCCCTCTACGATTACAAAAGTCATGCTGATGATGATGCACCATTCAACTTGGCATGAGATAATTTTTTTTTTTTTTTTAAATTGCTAATAGTATAATTTCTGTTAAACAAATATTTAGAAAAAAAAAATCATATCAAAATTTATCATTACACATATTTTGGTAAGTTTTCTTTCATCCATTTCTGCTGTTTTTTGTACCAACCTTTTCAGTTAATCTATTATTCAATTGTTAAACTGAGGAAAATCAGTTAAAGAGTCCAAATTATAAAAGTATCACGCATCTCACAGTTTTCTATATATAGCAAACTTTAACCAATTGACTACCAAATTTGAGTCTTATCCAAAATTCCATCTTAATCTAAATTTTGACAATTTAGTTTAATAGACAAAGAGTGTATTGGCCAAGCAAAACAAGTAGTCAGAATATTTAATCTTAAAACAACTTAAAACCATTGCCAAAGTTTTTAAAGATCTACAATCACATACTCCAACTTGAAATGAATCAAGCCTGCATGTTATTTATTTCTAAGTTATCTACAATACAAATCAAATTTTAAATATCATTACAAAAAAGGAAAATTTTTTGAATATTATAAACGAATCAAAATTCCATAAAATACATGTGTATTAATGTATTAGTAGGATAATGTTTAAATGAAACATTTGAATTTTAACAATTGTAACTTACTTTAGAATGTGAGAAAATGTAATTGAAAACTAAATTATGTAAATCAAAATAATAAAGGAAATAAAAGGTAACAAACCAGCTACCCTCTTACAGACTCAGTAGTTAGAAGCCAATTGTTTCAAACTGGTTGTAAAATTCTTAAAATTATTAAGCTAAGCATTTGAATAGAGTTTATTTTATGGTTATTACAGTTGCATATTTTACATGGGTGCAACTAACTGATGTTCAAACCCAGGTAAAAATCAAGATTGCAAATGCTGATTTTCAAAAACAAATGAAGATTAATGTAACACAATCATTGACTTCATATGTTCTCTAATTTAATTCAATGTTGATCTAATATTAATAAATATCAATAAGTAATTTGATATTGGTTTAAATATTTGGGATATTATGAATAAATAATAAAAAAAATAATAAGCTTCTAACAATAATGAAAGAGAAAGCAAATAAAAATCATACTTCCATTTAAGCCTGCTGCAAGACTACTTATGTGTAAATAAGAAAATTAGTAACCACTCATTTATAGAAGAAAGAAAAACAAATAATTTCACACATCAATTCTTAAACCTTTTAAAAATAGCTTAGAAAATAATAGTATTAAAATTGAGTGTTTTTTGAATATTTTTGATTATCTTCTATTTACAAATGTATCATGAAATCGCTTTTCTCAACATTTTTTTTCAATAATCTATACAAATATATTAAAAATTTACAAGGAATTAAAGACCAACATATATGTCAATGATTTCATAATATGCAAATATTTCAAAGCTGGAAACAGAACAAAATTAGCAGGAAGTATGACACTAATCTTCAAGTAAATATACAAATCAAGAACATAATTATAAATGGTTCAGAACACTATATGATTGCAGGTATTCTATTTTCCTGCTGAAATAATGATTATGGATTTACCACCTGGGGCTGCATTAATGTTTCTGATCAAGACATCAATCATGAAAACAAAAAAATAATTCAGTATTGGAAAGATCAGACAAGATTACTTCAATGGCCTGTTAAGACAAGTTCAATGGCTAAAATGCAATGTTGATTAGTCACCATCAAATAATACAAGAACATTCTGACATGATGTTTTTTCTTCTTTCCTAAATAGTATTTCACTATTCCTTATATAGCTGAAACTACCACTAAAATTTGTTATTAACACTCTCATTACTATGGACATACTTGTACATCTTTATGAAACTTATATATTGCCAGCAGGTGACATACATACACACACATACATACATATATATATATATATATATATATATATATATTTCCAAGAGGATAAAATCCAGTTAGAGCTCAATGTAGAGTACAGAGCAAGAATATAATATAAAAGGCTCAAACAATAATATTCCATGGTTATAATTTATTACATTGGATCGTGATTACTAAAGGTCTGATGAATTGGATTGTGATTACAATTCCAATGTAATAAATTATAACTATGGAATATTACTGTTTGAGCCTTATAGTTTTCAAGACACCATGAACTATTGTGTGTCAGGTGTTGTTTACCTTACTCAGTACTGTTGCATATCTGACTAAAACAAAAATGGCAGGAACCATGAAAAATTACCATCAGCATCTTTATTTCCAGTAAATGGCAATTTCCTATTTTTCCCCAAAACAGTCAACAATGTTATAACTATCCAACAGTGAAAGTGTTATTTACACTATTTACATGCAGACTATTGTCCACATCTTTAACAGTCTGCATGTAAATAGTGTAAATAATGATAACTCCTCATGACATAAATTCAGACAGAAAGTGAAAGTGTTAATATAGATTCAATTGTGGGTATGGGTGTGTGTGTGTTCATACACACCGCTTATCTTTCCTTTATTCAACAACAAAGTAGCTAAACCCATTCTGAATGCATGGTTATCAACTAAATCGATATAATTACCTGTTGTATAAAAAATGTATGAATTTATGTAGTTTTCTATCCATGCATAAGTTAACACATATGTAAAAAAAAAAAAAAAAAAAAAAAATTATATATATATATATATCTACCCATTAACTAGAGTCAATAAATTTTAAACCAGGTCATAATATTTTAAACTTCAGCATTAACCTTAGGTCTGTGCTAGAGTTAATATTAATAGGATAAATAATTTGAATTAAAATGGACAACATTAATGCTTTTGGTAACATTTTAAGGTCAAGAGGCATAGGTAGGAAGTAAAATGGTTATCTAGCATCCTGTTTCAGATTAGAGTAGGTGCAAACAAAAGCCATATTTAGAATAGTGAAAAGACAAGGTTATTTCATTCATTTCATTTACAAATTGGTTGCAATCATAAATGACAGATTAACTAAATAAGAACAAATTGCAGTCTAATGTTCAATAGAATCAGGTAAGTGGATTAATGTCTTCTTTTCTTGTAGGTTGGCAGTTATACGAGTGCATGTAAGCAGAACAGAGCCAAAGGAGGAGGAGACAGCTATACTGAAGCAGCCATTACATAGTTACATATAAAAAGACACAGCTACTCCTGCACAAGCATCTAACCTAAGGCTTTTAATAATAATAATACATATTGATTCTATTCTCAAAGCTGTCTGATAACTGCTGTGGTTATTTAAAGGCAGTCTATTGCACTCAGGTTACATGTGGCTCATGTACTTCTAATAAAACACTAAGAGAAAAATCAGACAAGAATGTGTTATTTCAATTTGAAATTTTTGTAAAAGTGTAATTTCTGATAAAAATTATATTTAATTACAGGTGGAATTAAATGCTTCTTGAGTTTCTCTTTTCCCAAATATATATTTGGTATAACAAAGTGTAGGATTTCCAATACAATTTCATTCTAACTTCAACAGGAGACTCCGTTGTTATCAACCACATTACAATGGATGACAAATTTGCTTAAAGGTTTGATGCTGCCTTACCAACAAATAAATAAGAAATCTATCATTTTGCATGCATGAATTTAATGGCAATATTTTTTATACTTAACTAGCTTGAAGATATAAGAATCATTATCATAAATTTTGATAAAGCCATAATAATCTCTAAATTTTGATAATGATACTTATCTATTGAAGATCCACATGTGATTGTGACACAGTATGTATGGTATCAGAAGTCTCAGAGTAGGGACAAAATTATACAATTGTGTAAAATGAGACAATTCCAGTAATTATGAATAAACTTTGCAAAAAGAATGTAGATTTTATCAAGCAACACTTAAATAATAAGATTGCAGAATGTATAACAAAGTGCCTGAAAATTAGAGACAACTATGTAATAACACAGAGCTTCTTGTTTTACCTGACTAATGACAGCTATGTGATGTGACATGGAGCCAACAAGGTGTTGGAGTCACTGTTTGGATATATCTATCCAAGGACTTGCACAATACCCTCTGACTGGCTGCATGCATAGACATGCGATCTCCTCCACACAGAAACCCAACCATCTGCCTAAGAGCTGGAAATGAGATACGCCTGACCAAGAACCATCACATCAGTCTTTCATTGTCAATGGCAATGTCTCTGATCCAGGTGAAGTACACTAACCAACAGTGTGGTGTTAATAATGGTATTCTTGTATGGTTGATGACTACAAAACCTCATAAAATGCAATGTCCATTGTAGAGAGCAGTGACTAATGGCTTGGGCAGCACTAATAGGAAAATGGAATGTAATTTGATGCAATGGTCCCTTTTATTAGGTGATTAAAGTCCTTGTCAGTAGCTTATGTTTTTACATTACCTGTGGGTGCTTGATAGTTCTCAGGTGATACTGATATTCATATATTCCTGGTACACCTTTACTACAGTAGACCAAGAAAAACCTAGAGCAATGCCCCATCTTTCTGTTCTCAACATGCATTCTGCAATCAAAGGGTGTTAAATCCTGTTCACATCCCATAGCTGCCACAGCTAAGCTACTTCTTTACCTATTACATCACACATCAAGCTGAATTCAGTTCTAAAAGTGAGAGATGGAAGAATCAACCAGGATACTTTTTTTAGCATATCAGATCATATGAAAATAGTAACGTTTAGTAATTTGTAAATTTTATTTTTAAATCAATTTAGCTACTGTGTAAGATTAACGTAGCAGTTGTTGACCGTGAAAGTGAAATGAGGAAACCAATTTCAACTTCTAGCTTCATTTTTTACATTCTCTTCACACTAATGGCCCTAACGAAACGGATGAATCCATTTCTTGCACCTACTAGTTATAGGATAAATAGCAGAGTAAACTGGACTCTCAAGCTTGATGGCATCTAATCTAAGAGAGTCACAACTGTGATTTCAAAATCATAGGGAAGCCAACAAGAAACCTCCTCCACTGTCTCTCTCAAGTAGGTAGGCAACTCACAAATAATAAAGAAAAGGAATCTGTGTAGAACCCTAATCACTTATACTATAAAGGGACAGTGCATTTTTTAAAATAAGAGAGACTTAGAACAAAACTGATCAGACAGATCTACACAAGGCAAATAAAAGTTATTTAGGAACTGAAAATTATATTAGGTAGGATATTATTTATTACATTTAAGCTGTAAATAAAGTTTTGCATAAATGTTATTATTATTATTAATAATAATAATAACAATAATATATATATATATATATATATATATATATATATATATACTAAAAGATAACAATGATAGTCAACTTTAAGCAAGCCAAACAAAAATGTTCTGTTCACATCTGTCATATATTTATTATCATATGATTGCTATCATCAGAATATGAATGATAAACTATGAAAATATTAGTACAACAAAAGCAATTCAATCTGTTTTTATTGCACAGACAGTGAATGAAAGAAAAAAAAAAAAAAAAAAAAAAAAAAAGACAGTTATATTCTGATCCAAGTGATTGCATTTCCAGAATATATTCATAGAAGCATAAAAAAGCTCTTGATAGTATTATCATTTCACTTTTTTCTTTTAAATCTGAGAGTACTGAACTCTAGGGAAAATATCAGCAGAGAACATGCAAGATCAAAAAGAAAAAAATGATTTTAAAAACAAGCCTCAACAAAAAGATTTTTTTGTTTATTGATAGAATTAAAAGATTAATAATTTGCATAGATGAATTTCATTTTTCAAGCTCAAAACAATATGAAGATTTAATTCTTTTGTCTCTCAGAAATAGAAAAAAAAAATCAGTTATGTCACTTCATTTTGGTGATGCTAAAATGTCAAGATCATTTGATAATAATAATTGAAATCCTTTAAAACTAAATTGTTAAACTGAAATTAATGAACAGGACAAAATAAAATAACCTAAATTATAAAGTAAATAAACTATTTTTTTTTATTTTCACATTTAGCAGGCCATATGTAGAAAGTATGATAAAAAAATGATATACATTCAGCTCAGTGGTGAACCAATATGTTAGGCTTATAATTTTAAAAAAAAGATCTTATCCTAGATAAAAATAAAGATGTATACAGTACATATATAACACTAAAATATTTTCAGAAGAGAGATATCTTTTCCTCTAGTCAGTAAAATGTCTATGTATGCATAGGTAAATGAAGCATTCTATATAAAAGACAAGTATGAGTATTTAAAATATCTAGGCATATATCATCAAGTGTATGAAAGTCGATAGGCATGTAGAGAAATCAATAAAACTACAGGCAGCCTGACAATGAAAGAAAGACTTTATTTTACATAACATACTTATTTTTCAATAATCAACTTCCTTGTCAATGCACTTAATGCTGTGGTGAATATTAATCCCATAGATTAAAAATATACAGCATACAGACTTACTGATCCACTCCCACTGGCTACAATACTTAAAGAACTCAATTTTCTGTTTTTCATTATGAAGTTCATGGACACTGAATTATACATTTTTACATTAGTATCTGTCTATATTTCTGAGATGAGGTATTACACTATTTAGATTATTCAGACTATTGTCCTCATCATTGTTGCCATATTTATTACAACATTTAAGCCATTGTACACTCCGGCCTTCTGCAGGTGGTTGGAATGTCGAACTGAACATAGTTCCATATGCTATGTCTAATGGATGTCAGTTATCAGTTATCTCTTGCTTAATTCTCTTAACCAGGTATTGAACTCACAGTCTTTGGGTCCTGTCACTGGATCTAACTAATGTCTTTATCCACTGTGCTATGTGTCCTTGAGGACATCTGTGTATGAATTACTGGGTATTATAAACCTAATGTCTTCAGTAACAGTTTTTACCAGAGCTCATATTGCAATTTTTGCTGTTACTGTTGCTTTTCTCTGGCACTCATTATTACCAGTTTCCATATTGTGTTCATTTCTATGCTTGGTTGGCTCAGGAGATTTTTGTGGCCTAGCATATGTGCTGATTCCTTAAGTTTATGAATTTTCCAGTGATGTTCTGTGATCTCAACCTGGTCCCACAGAGGGTGGTGACCTCCCTTTTATCTCCACATGTGGTCAGCCACGCCTGATTTTTCTACTTCCCCTTGTGTTACAGCTTGGAAAATTGGAAAATTCATATACTTAAAGAATCAGCACATATGTTAGGCCACAAAAATCTCCTCAGCCGACCAAACATAGAAATGAATACAATATGGGAACCAGTAATAAGGAGTGCCAGAGAAAAGTGATAACAACAACAAAAATTGCAATATGAGCTCTGGTAAAAACATGATGATAACGGCAAAAATTGCAATATGAGCACTGGTAAAAAATGTTACTGAAGATATAAGGTTTATAATACCCAGAAATTCATACACAGATGTCCTTGAGGACATCTGTGTATGAATTTCCTTGAGGACACATGGCACAGTGGATAAAGGTGTTAGCTAGATCCAGTGACAGGACCCAAAGAGTGTGAGTTCAATACCTGGTTAAGGTGGTGGAGAACTTGGAGAGGGAATTAAGCAGGAGATAACTGATAACTGGCACGTGGAACTAGAACAGTCTATCCCAGTGAGCGAAATAAAGGGTTCAGTTCGACATTCCAAAAGAAGGCCGGAATGTACAATGGCTGAAACGTAATAAATATGGCGACAAAAATGAGGACAGTAATCCAAATAATGTAAATAGTGTACATTTTTACATGTTCTTCAATATTATAATTGAAAAATATTAATCATTATTACAATGAAACCATTACCAAGGTATATATTTTTCTCTATGGAAATTTCATATTTTTTTTTATGTAAACCTTGGATTGTCAATAAATAAAGCTAAAGAAAACCTTGCATTTGCTATTTGCATTTTGAATAACAATTTGTATCAGCTTTTTTATTCTTAAATCCTATTTCCAATAATTCTAAATATAACTGACATATAATACATTTTAAAAACCTACATCTTGAAATCTTATTTTTAATTAAGTGTACACCATAATCCTACTATTTCAGAGATAATCTAAGAGCACGCCCTTATTTTAACAACAACAAATAAGATCAATATTTTCTTTTATCAACAAAATTTCAAAAACCATAAAAATACTAAATTCTGCTATCCTGTGTACTTTTCATACTTTATTGCCTTAAATGGGAATTAAAATTTCTGAATATATTTGAGATAGAACACTTAATTTAGGACTTTGTTTTCAGTGTTAACCTAATAAAATATAGTCTATAGAAAAAAAAGAAATAAAAAGTAAAAATCTTAAGTCAATAAATTCAGAATAACTGAAAGTAATTTATTTACTTATTGGATAATCAATGACTATACACATATGAAATAGACATAAATGCTATTGAAAAATGCAATGAAAATTTTAATTGCAAATTATTGAGAAATACAAAACAGACTACATATTATTTTTAATGCTCTTTTAATTTTACAGAGAAATTTAATTTTCAGTGGTCACTTTTTAATTTATTTTACTTAATATAATCATTATCATACAACTACAGCATAACCATAATACAGAGTCAATTATTCATTTAAGCCAGTTTTGATAAAAGACAATTTTCAAAACTAATTTTAGATTAAACATTTGTGTTATTTTATAGATTTATTTATTAATATGAAAAAAGATCATTTATTTTAATATGTTAATTTGAATGTAATTTAGAAAGATATTTCTTTGTTATACATCTCATTTTTCATTTTGTGGGTCAAATTCCTATTTTATTTCATGAAGCAAACTTACTCTCCATAAATTTTTTTAATGAATCATTTGACGCTCATTGTAATCAGTAATGAATTGTTACCTTGTACAGAAAGATACTGCAGCTAATAAATAAATGAGTAGAAAAAAATTAAATATCTAGAAAGTGTTTTAACATAGAATAAAAAATGTGACATCAAAATCTGAAGGTGCATTGGGATAGCAAAAGATGCCTTTCAAAAGCTAAACAAAGTATTAAGAAGCAGGACAATTTTATTTTGAAACAAAGAAAAAATGTACTGGACTTATGTAATATATGTAATATCAGTCCTCCTATATGGTAGTGAATGCTGAACAATCTACTCAGATACTTGAAGCAACAAAAGTGTGGTTCTACAGAAGGATACTGAGAATACCAGGAACAAAACATGTGAACAATGAAAAAGTTTTAGAGAAAATGAAAACAAAGTGACACTTATACTTAACATCAGGAAATTATCGAGAACCATGATAAACCATATTCTGAAAGGACATGGCACATAGAAAATGATTTATCTTTCATACAGTTCCCCAAATGTTAATTCCAACGATCTCTTGTAGAATCACTATAATTTTAATTTTATACTTGCTGTCATACAAGTGTATGGATGCAAATCTGTTTAAATGGTCATTTTGGTTTTGAGCAGTCTCTTGAGAAAAAGAAGTCTCCATTCATATCCTAGATTTCATATACACAAGTTAAAGAAAAGATTTTAAAATTTGTTTTTTTGATATGCCTCTATATGAACAGCCAAATCCACACTCTTTCTCTCTCGCTGTTTAAACTCTCCCTACACACACACACACACAAACAAACACAGTCATAGACAAGGGAGGGTAATGAGATATAATCTGAAAGATAATTCCACTTCTTAATAGTCAAAAACAAAACTTTTTGAGGAAATGGAAAAATTCTCTCAATACAGGTTTGTGAATGCTGGTTTAATTTTTTTTTTTCTCTGCTCTTTTGCTTCCTTATTTATTTGTTTAATATAAATTTTTTATGTAGGTGTGTGTGCGCGTGTGTGTGTTGGGGGGGTGTATGTGTGTGCATATATATATATATATATATATATATATATATATATATATATATTATATAGATAGAGAGAGAGATTTCTCTCTCCCGTGTTTAAAAATAAAATAAATTGCCTGAATGTTAGTTTAGTTTTTTTTTTTTTTATCTTTAAGAGACAACACAACTCAATATATGCTAAAATATAAATAAGTAGTTAAAATTCCTTAAGGAATGCCAGTTACAGACCTAACTGTCCTTACCTGAATACAAGGACTTGAATCGCACATACTCTTCTCTGCTTAACCTACAAAATCTTATTTACTAAATTTTTTTTTTCCCAACAGGATAGTAGATAGATTTACACAGCTGTTTGGGGTTTCCTATAGCCCCACTGAACTTAAACAAAGTCAATTCAAGTTTGATATGTTAAAAATTTTCTATCCCAAGTAAAAATCATCACAAAAATGGCTAAAGCCATTTTGTCACAGCTTATTTTCTGAAAAAATGGATTTTCATACTTTTATAGGAGTAAAATATTGAAAAATGACTAAACAGTCATTTTTCAATATTATCATCATCTAAACAAACAAAAAGGAAACTTTTGATCTGAACCCCATGAAACTAGGTATTTTCCGAAAGCAAAGGGTATATTCTTTCATTTAAAAGTAAAATGTAAATGACTCAAAATTTTTTTTCAGGGGTAAAATGTGAAAAAAAATAGTGAAAATTTTACATTTCTTCTAGTTCTAAACAAAAATTTTCCCCATTAATGAGAAATTAATCATGTTTTTTTTTTAAATCAGAAAACCTAAATCATAATCAAACTATTTCAGGCATAAAATTGAGAGTTTTGAAGGAAATCAACAATCAAAATGGGTCAAAATGCAACAAAGTCCTTTGGTAATTTTCATTTATATGACTGCCAGGTGTTAAAATAATTGACACCAGGCTACGAAAATCTTTAGTAAAAGGCGAAAGATTTATCTGCAATTCCTGACCACCAGAAACCAAAAGTTTTTGTTTTTTGTTTTTTTCAAAAAAATAGCAGCAATAAGGAAAATTAAACCAAACTGACTTTGACATCTCTAGGTCAAAGGCCGGCCAGCCAGCCAGCCAGCCAGCAATTTTGTCGTCAGCTTGTAATATTAGGTTGGTGCAAAAATAATGACGTAATAATGTCGTTTTTTGACGTAACGTCAAAAAACGACATTATTACGTCATTATTTTTGCACCAACCTACCTAATTAAACCCACCACTCCCAGATAAGAGCAAAGAGTGAAAAAAAAAAAAAAAAAGGGTCAACATTGGTAGGGATTGATATAAGCTTTGTTTTTTTTTTTTGTTTTGTTTTTTTTTTATTACAAACCTATGTTTGAACAATGCCTTGATGTGTTTTGTTTTGTTTTTAACACCCGTGCCCCGGTGATGACAACAAAACTTAGCAGACAACATTGTTTTTTTTTTCAATGTATGTCTTTCATATTTCTCATCACTGGGCCCTTTAGTTAGCCCTTCCTTTTATTCAATGATGTTCACACCAAATTAAGGAGAAATGGATGAAGTTTGAATGATACTGTTTTGAAATGAAAATAAATATTTTTTCATAAAAAAAAGGTGATTTTTCTCAGAAAATTGGGCATAATTTCTTAATGCTAACCGCTGAGTGACATTTTCCACAGCCAAATAGAAGATTAATTACAAGTGAATAATTCCATGTGCAAACAATAGCCGTCTGGATCCTATAACATTGCTCGAAAAGGTCCAGAAGTCTACTGATTTATTGAAAACTTGTTGCACATAATTGTGTTTTTCATGGTCAGTTTCCATTATTTCATCTTGATGTTGTCATTTTCAGACAGCCAAGTCATCATGGATTCAGAAAAACAGTTTGGCACAGGTTTGCTTTAAGAACTTTACATTCTATGAGGTGTTTAAAATGTTACTTATTAATGGGATTTTTCACCGAAAAGAAATGGCTTGTAAATTTGAATGCTCCCAAAACAAAACTGCTATCCTTTAATCATTATAAAGAACCATTTTTGCCTTCTATTTGCATGGCTGATGCTAGCCCCTAAGAGAGCAACTTATTGCGCTTTATTGGTCTCACAGTGGAGGAGTCATACTGAATCAATTGTTCGGTCTACTGCTAGGAAAAACAGTTCACTGTGGTCAGGCCAGATAATTTCTTGTCAGAATCCATCATGCATATTTGTAAATCTACCATTCATCTATGCACTGTATATTGCTCTGGTGCTCTGGCTATATATCTCAAGATTCTCAACAAAATCCAAAGAATAGTCTGTAATGTTATCAGTCCTGACCTTGTATCTAGACTTCAGTCACTTTCCCACTGCCATGACATGGCTTCCTTGTGCCTTTTCTATAAATATTCTAATGTGCTCTCCCCCTTGGTACATCAACTATATGAATTTAAGTGTACTACAAAATTGGTAACTAGGTCACATTGTTTTACTGCTGAAATAGCTCAATGTAACCATAAGTTCTATTCTGGTAGTTTCTTTTCTCACACTTCTCACCTCTCGAACTTTTCCGATTTCTTGCTTTCCCATAACCTACAATTGTCAAAAATTTAAATGTAACATCAACTTCAATCCTATGTCTTTCTGAACCCTGTTCTTTTATTGTCCTTTCTCTTCACTCAAGATTTCTTATTTTCTTCCCTTGCATCTTAGTAGCATTATCATCTGACATAAAATGATTAATAATAATAAAAAATATTAAATACAAGTGGAATCTTACATTATAATGATTAAGTTGATAATTCTTTTTAGTATGTGCACACACAAAGTTGGAAATTCATTTTAATTAACTAAAATGAAAAATAAACGTAAAGTTAAAAGAAATGTCCAACTCTAATTGCAAATTTCACTAAAAGTAGTTCTGATTTAGACGTAAATAAATTAAAACCTACTAGATCTCAGATCCATTCATGGCAGCAAGAACGACACCAAGAGAATGAGTCATCTGAGTAGGAACACAGAAATCACTCATATGCATATAGCAACAGGCTTTAGCACCAAGAAGTGATATTCTTTTATTGATTCATTATACTAAATAACTATCCAGTATGACTGTAGAAAGAAATGTTCATTTCCACAACTATACACATACAAAAACCTGTTTCTATATTTATACATGTATTTTCTTTATCAAAATTTATTGTTTTTAAGCTCAGTGTGGATGTGTGATTATTATAAACTTAAAATGTATGTAAAATGATAGTTTTAAAATAATCATTACAGAATATAAAGCAATTTTATCTATTTCCTAAACAATTTATATGGATTATTACTATTCATAAGAAGCAAATTAAATTAATGCATGTAACAAAACTGTAGATATTTTGATACTAAAAACTAGTAATTTTATATATATATATATATATATATATATATATATATATATATATAAAAATAATGGATTCATCCAAGGTATAGTAATATTAAGTATGTGTTCGACATGCATGAATATCATGGTGTAGACTGATCATTTTATGATAGTGGCAAGGTTGGCAACCTAAAATTTCATCATGGAGTGGTTTTTCTACCCAAGTAAAATTCATTACCCACTTATTACTGGACTGCTCCAGCAGTATTCTGCATTCATTATTCATAATACTGTGGTAAGTGAATGGTGACTAAAGACTACATCTAGTCATTTAAAAAAATATCACATCAAGACTGATTTGATGAAAATAACCAAGAAATAAAAAAAAATGTTATTTAAAAAAAGAAAAAACAATCAGTGATTCAGAATTGACTAAAGAACAGAAATGTGTCAGAATTAGAAGAGAATAAAACAAAACTCTTCACTCAAAAGAAATAGATTTGAACTATCTACTGACCATCAGATTATGGGTGATAATTTGAGTAGAAGAATGATATCTAAAGACTGGTAAGATGCCATGATTATACCATTTTAAAAAAGTAAGCACAGTAAGTGAGGAATGTGATAACTACACAGGAATCAATTGAGTACAAATGGAAAAACCCTAAACTTACCATCTAAATGAATATATTTCTAATACTGTCCTTCCTGAGTCACAGTGCAAGTTTAGACTAAGCCAAGATACAGTGGACATGAACTTTACAGCCAGGAAACTACAAGAAAAGTATGTTAAACAAAAATCAAGACTCTTACTAAGTCTTGATCTTATACTAAAGCATTTGATGCTAGGAACAGAGAAATAGTTTCAATATGTTTTGGAAAATTAGGCTGCTCATATCATCTTGTATCAATCTTTAAGTCTTTCCATCAAGACACAGATATTCAGGTTAATGTCAGGTGCAAATGCAGACTATCAACAGATGCTTTGAAAGTTGAGAATGGTGTTAAGAACAGGGAGATCTATTTTATTTTTAATCTATTTCTCAAAGACAATGATTGATACTTTGCATGGTTGTATGAATAGGATAAAAATTCACTACTGCATCACAAGCAAACTTTTCAATCTTAACAGTCTTCAATCAAAGACAAAATAACTTTATGCATTAATTCAACTCTGATATACCAATAACTGTGTCCTCTTCACAGATTTCCAGGAGGAAATGCACTTGTTGATAAAAGGCTTTCTGAAGCTTATAAATGGCTTGATTTGACAATCAGTTTAAAGAATACTGTTGTGATGTTTCAATCATCTGCAGAGAAACTGTATGTGCATCCTAAAATCCATGTTGAAGGTAATCTGTTGAAGTTTCCATTCTTTAGGAGGATCATGTGGACATTGTTTGAAAATAATTGTTTGAAAACAATTATTCAAAAAACATTTATTCAAACTGTAAAATGTATGAATGAAAATTAATTGAAAGGATAATTATATTAAATGATAATTATTTGAAATGAGAAATTCTTTGTTGTAATAAAAATGTATGTAAAAATTAAAAGAGGAAATACACAAATGATATTTGAAGTACAAATAATGTTAATAAAACAATCTACTATGAAAAAAAAACTTATAATCTTAAGTCATATGATACTGCAGACATTTAACTACTGAAGAGTACTCATTAAAGGATGCCACTAATTTTTTTTTTAAGTTTTTCATTTACATTGCAGTATTTCTTGGTGCAATTGATATTTTGGCAACATGCTCTTACTTTTGCAATATGAATTTCTTGCATGTCCAGTTCTGTTTTAAGAACATCTAAGAATTTCCATATTGTGGGATGATAGGATGACACTTGTTGCAGTAAAGACCTATGCCATCACTCAAGGGCATTATTAGTTCTAGGTAAATCAGCATTGACTTTCTCAAAGCAAGATTACATACTCATTTCAAAACATAGATATTTCGAATGATTATCATTTAGTATAATTGTCCTTTTGATTAATTTTCATTCAAGGAATTTACAATTTGAATAAATAGTTTTCGAATAATTATTTTTTAACAATTTTCTTGATACGCCTTGTGAGTAATTTAAACCATCAGAACACT
>OZ010579.1:58705563-58723063 GCA_963932145.1 Acanthosepion lycidas | reverse complement strand
AACACATTTTTGATAAAGGAGTCAATTGAAGGTTACAAAATAGTCTTGTGCTCATGAAGGATGCAATAACATTTAAGATAATTGTATTCATTGACACAATTTATGTCAGGTAAAGAAATCTTTTTTTTACCTTAATTTAAAAAAAGCCTTGAAAAAGAAACAATAAGAACAAAAGGTCACCATCTCACCAAGCCCAAACTAAAATACAAATAAAACAAGAACTGTAAATAGTAGTTATGCTATAATTAGAAACTTGGTATTTCAAGTCAGAAGTCACTGATGTTATTGGCACTAAAGAACAAGAGACAATTTACTAGTGGTTGTCTTTAGTAACATGTAAATGATGACTCATATTGGGTTACAATCACTTTTAGTGGAATTTATTTCATGTGAAGACACAATCCAAATAGACACACAATTGGTGGGATTCACAATAATTAACTTGACTAAACCAAAGATCAAATCACTCATTCTTTGAGTCATTCCTCTAGAAAAAAAAATCCCAACCTGTTACCTTGTATGTAAAAAAGATCAAAAATAGAATCTTAAATTACTTATACTTAAACAAAAGAAAACTCTTTAGTTTATGAATCAAGTAAATTACAAAAGAGCAATGTATCAGGTAAGAATCATACACTGGTTTGGCTACAGAAAATTAATATTCTTAAAAATAAAAAGAATCAAAGAACAAACATTACCACATTAGGATAAATGGTTTCATGTCCAAAACTTACCTGCAATAAAAAGAAAAAAAAAATGTAAAAATCAGAAAAATTTAAAAACAAAAATATTTGCAAAATCAAATTTCATAAGGAACATGAAATAATCATTGAAAGGCAATAGTTTTTAAAAGTAATAAAAAATATTCATTTTTGTACGTATAATTTTGAAATCTAATAATGATCATCCATATTTACACTATTTACGTTGTTTGGACTGTTGTCCTCATCTTTATGGTCACATTCGCAATGTTTCAGCTGTTGTACACCCCACAGCCTTCTTCAGGTGATACATGTTGGAATTTCAAAGCAAACCCTTTATTTTGTCTACCAGGGTAGAGTGTTCTAGTTGCATGTGCCATACCTTTAACTCAACTCTTCCAGTTTTTGTTCTCTCTGTTGTAGCAAGATACTGAACTCACAACTCTTTGGATCAATTCACTGGATTACTTCAACCAAAGCTTTTATCCACTGGGCCATGTGTCCTTGTTTATCATCTCCAGAAGGCCAGAGTGTACAACAGCTGAAACATTGTGGATATGACAACAGTCCGAACAATGTAAATAGTGCAAATAGTTACAATACCAGAAATATAGACGAAGACCATCCATATGTCAAAAGTTGAAAATTTGGATAAAAAGTATTTCAACATTATTTGAAAATGTATAATCATAAGTAGATGCAACATTAATTTTTCAGAGTTTCAAAGGATTACCAATTAAAAACAACAAAAATGTCAACAATGTAATATTTAAAGAAATAAACAGCAATCAATAAATGATAGACAAAAGTAAAATCTTAAAGCTTATATAAGGCTTTCAGATAAACAGCATAAGTTGTAGGAATTCTTATGTATTTTAAATCTATATAACTATATTAGAAAAGTTGGCACAGAAAGAAGAAATGACTAAAACCAGGACAAATTAGAGAATATATTGACATGCCATATATATGAAAATCATTTTTGATACAATTCAGCAACATGTACTTATAAAGGGTTTGAGAAGAGGAATAAGTACTCTTAAACTGATCAATACCAACTAACCAATTCTAATTGTTTATTGAATGATTGCCATTGGAATTCAGTTATTTTAACTTGGTGTATTTCCATATAAGAATTCATTCCAAATAATTTTCTTAAGTTGGCTAGTAAACTAGCAGTGAAATGCTTGCCAACTTAGTTAAGAAAAAGTGAAAACAGAAAATAATTTCTACAAACCAGAAATCAAAAATGATTTAGAGAAATAATGAAAACTTTCTACAATTATTCCAAAAATCTAAGATAAAAAGCAAAAAAAAAAAAAAGAAAAAAATTAATTTTCATACATGCAAAATCTTTATCAGCACAATATTATACAAGTTAGTAAACCATACAACAAAAAGCTAAGTAGATATCAATGCTCAAAAATATTATTTATATTCCAAGATAACCATTTTATAATAGTTACTTATGTTTTTATGAGATAAATGAATACTAGACTGTAATACATGATCTTTTTGTCCATTTTTTTTTGTGCACACCAATGACAAGAACAGAGATGCAACATGCATCAAGTCAGCTAAAAACTGAGAGAATGTTTCATTGTAGGTTTACAGGACTCATAATGCGTGAAATCAAAAAATGCTAAGTTTAAATAATCTTATTACCTTCCTATATGAAAATAGTATAAATTAGAATCTAAAAACAAATATCTTAGTTAAAACTCTTGTATGTATTTCATTAATAATGTACTAATATCATGAAACAGTTTCAGACACATTCACATCTACAAAAATAAATAACACAACAGGCCCTTACTATAAACATGTCAATATATTCTAGATGAGGAAAAACAACTACTGGAAATATGTTGTTTTTTTTTTTCATATTAAAATGTTTTCATTAGAGTTGGAGCAAAGAAATTCATCTGAATAGTTTTTTTTGAATATAACACAAATGAAAAATGCTTTATTAGGAAGTTGGAATAGTTTTTTTTTTATTTGCAAAAATAATAATCTTAACCATAAAAAGAAAAGTTTAATTTTATGAATAAAATTATAATATGGTAAATAGATATTTCATAGGTTGTTCACATATTTTTAGTTTTGTAAATCTAAAATTATTCTCATAGAATATTTTAAAAATCTTGTGTAAATAACGTTGTTCACTAATTAAATTCTATACTCTTGTAAAAAAAATGTTATCTTTTTACATCTTCCTTTTATAATCTTGTAAATAAACTATTGAATAATGGTTTTGCTTTCAATTGCAAGTGGAAAAAATGTATAAATTCAATTTCATATGTTATGGTTTTATTAAAATAGCTTTTAAAAGCAATCAAAATTGCCAATAAAGCATATGGTGATCATGATCTCAAGAAAAAAAAAATTTTGATAAACTTTGCTAAAAAAGCGTTTTTCCTTCTTATAATAATCACATTTAGCAGCAAGCATAAAACCTTTTGATTTTAGACAATTCTTAATTACTTCTAATAAGTTATTCTCATTATTATAATGATTTTAAAGCTGGTGGGTAGGTGACATGAAAGTGGATAGAAAACTATTCAATATGGCAATCACTGAAGTATATGCACCCACATCAGAAAGCAGTAACAAAGTTTGATAAAGAGGTCTTTTCTAATCAGATTTATTTTACCTATATATCAAGATGATTTAAAGAGTTCTAGAAGACCCACCAGGAATGTATCATCAGTGTACATAACCTAAACAACATATGCTACACAAAAGATGACAGATTAAGAAGAAAATAATGAAAGAACTCCAAGATGAAGTAGTTGATAGCTTTTATTCAATGTCTCTTTAAATTATATTACTATTTCAACAACCAGTGGTTATTTTTCTGCATTTTCAGAGCTGACAATTTTATAGTGGAGTTTTTCAAACTAATTGCTCTTCAAGTTGTGTCTCCCTACATATATCAAAATAGTTTTTTTTTTTTTAAAAAAAAAAAAAAAAAAAAAAAAAAAAAAAAAGGACGCTTGCCAATTTGGTGAACTTAGGATAAAGTTTGGCGTTGTCTTTCACAAAATATTTCTAAACTGAAATAATTAGTGGATGGGAAACCAGAGAAATTCAACTATAAAAAAAAAAGTGGAAATTGCACCTTTTTATAGAGCAATGTCTCATCTTTAATAATCAGATTCCCATACAAATCAAGCTACACATGAATCAAAAAGAGGGTATACTGCACTAAGACTAATGGGTAGCAGCATACTATTACTGCAACTTTTACATTGACCAAATCATTGATATTACATTTCCGTCCAGTGCAGTAATCAAATTTTAGAACCAACCAAAGGCAGAAATTTTTATTTTTTATGGCTTTTGTTGGGATTGATTTTTCACTTGTTGGAAGACTGCAACTTCACTTATATGCTGTTAAAATACCACACAAGAGGAAAAATTTTATCAGTTCTGAACAACTTTGAATGGTCATAACTTGATTGACCAAAATAAATTTGTGCTACTTTTTATGTTTTGTTAAGCCCTCTATGTTTGTATTAAAAGCTTTTAGATATATTGAAAATAAAATTTTTGTTTGTGATACCTAGGAACAGGGAAGAATACTTTTCAGAAAATGAACAAAGTATTAATGGATAAAAAAAAAAAAATGTCCTTAAAAAGAAAAAAGAATCCTGGATTTCCTATATGGTAGTGAATGCTGGATATATATTTTTTTACAGATGAAGAAAATACCATAGACATAACATATGAGAAATGAGGAAGTTTCAAGAAAAATAGAAAGTAAAATGAAACTGCTGAAATGCTTGTAATAAAGAAAGAAAGATTAGAGAATTTAACACTCATAATAAAGCACATTGACAGCAAATGATGCAAGGGAAAAACAGCAAGAAACTTACACAATATCAGATTTTATAATGCAAGTCAATGTTTTCACAAAAAAAAAAAAAAAAAAAAAAAAAAAATCAACCAATGTAGGTAAAACTTTCATTATATAAGCAAGTGAGCTACAACTATCCTTATTAAAAAATATTGCTGTTTTGAATGTGTTAATATGTTTATTTAATTAATCCTAAGCGCAACAAAGTTTTATTTATAAATAAACCCAAAACATATAGGCTATAGAAACTTATTTGATTAATACATTACATATACCTAAGTAAATATTAATAGAGGCTCCTTAAATTCTAAGGTCAGTCTTTCAGCCATTACTTTTGTTAACTTTTCAAAGTTTAGGGATAGCAATTTTTATTGTTTCCCCAAAGATCTTAGCTTGAATATTATTTTTCTTATGTCATAAACATCTCTCAATAAAGAAGTCTTTATTGGATTATATTGAGAGATTGGAATAGGGGCTGTTCCATTAATATGGTATCATTGGAACCATTTTTGGAAAGCTGAGCAATAGTTAGTTTTGCAGAATATAGAGTAGTATTATCTTGAATGAACATACTATTTAACTTAAAGCTTCTTCATTGTGACCTGCCCCACTGAAAAATGTTGTGTTCAAGAACTTCAAATAATTCTCTGCATTTATCTTGAACCTTTATCAGTTTTGAATTAATTTATAATTTTACAGTCTACAATATTATCCCAGAACGTTACTCCACCTTCCCAGCCAATTTTGTCTTGGAAGTTGCATTGGTTGACTATTTACATGAAGAATCCAATCTCTTGCTTAGCTTTCAGGTCCAACTAGTGTAGGTCTACATTCATCATTAAAAATTACTGTGAGGAAAATTAGTTTTCATATACTCTTTATTACAGATTTCTTTGTGAAGTTTACTTAAAAGTTAGTAATTTGGTGGCTTTCTTGTATTTAGATAATATTCTTAAATATTCTGCATCTTTTTTCTGTTTACATTTGTAACACCAGCTTCTTCAAATATTTTCTTGGTGGTCAATCCACTTGTCTTGCTTATTACTCTTAATTTTTCTTAAATCGCTTTTTAAGATATTTTTAAAGCCACATTTTTCTTGTTCTTATCTAACCAATGTTTTTGATTTCTTTTTCATTGTTCAATGATCTCTGTTCAACTTTTTCACAATTTCCAACATTGCATATTGCTTCTCTTTTGAGGTTATCTTTCCTACAGCACATGGCAATCTTTATATGGCTGAAATTAAAAAATAAGCATCATTAATTGTACTCTTATATATATTTATATGATGAACAACTTTTGAGTTATATAATAAAATTTCACACAACCAAATAAGTTACTGAAAGTATTTTTACTAAAAAGACATATAAGCTGAAATTCACATGGTATATCTATTATAAATATATCTTGAAATTTTTAGCAACATCTGTTGGTAATACCAATTTTATTTTGAAAACATTGTGTTGCATAAAATCTGACAGCATACTTGGTAAGGTTGTACAAATGGAAGCAATGTCACATAGTACAATGAGGGATTATAAAGTAGTAAGAATTACTTAGAGCAACAAAAGACAGAAAACTGAAGAGATATGGCACACAGAGTGAGAGGTAGATGATGACAGCTGAATATAATGTTTCTTCATTATATACTAGAGCTGCTTACAGACACAAAATTAAAAATATCTTAACACTGACTTAAGGAAGAAATGTCTTAACAGTCATACTGACAAGCTGTGGATGCCCAAAAGGAAATGATCTGGTAAATATGTAATGAAGCTCCATACATGCTAAGCTCATACCTACTCTTGACCACATTCACTGCCACTTCTTTATATTTACTGCTACTGAAGACTTACTGTCATTTCTCTTCATTTATTTATTAATGGCTCCCATATGGTATTTATTTCTATAGTAAGCCTACTGAGAAGGTCATCATAGCCTAACATATGCTGAAGCAGCAGTGAATGTGGTCAAGCATGATGACAGCAGCAGCAATATCAGGGACAAGCAAGAAGAGTTAGGTTTAAGGCTCCAAATTCTAGGCTCAAGATTGTCTCACAAGGCAATAGCATAGTGAATTAAAGTCTTAATTCATGAACTTGGTGACATAGTAATTGTGAGTTCAATCTCTGAAACAGACTCAGTGGAAACAACAGGTAATAACTGAGCAGTACTAAATAAGAACAAGACAAGATAACCCTTGACATGGACAGCAGAATAAGAACAATCTAACCAAACACCCTGATTAAATAAAAAAGATTCAGTTTTAACCCTGATGCTTACCCAGTTGCAAGGTGATAGACACCTGAAGAAAATCTGGAGGGCACAACAGCCAAAATGTGATGACAACAAAAATGAGGACATTATTTACATTCTAAAGTGACTTATTCCATAATTATTTATAATTTATTTCTATATACCATACAAAAATTTCAGGTTGAGATCAGAAGTTAGAAGACAAACTTCATTTCAAAGAACTTACAAAAGCTAATAAAAATGAACTAAAAACAAGGATAAAAAAACCTAATGCAATGGGTTACCTGGTACTTATAAATATCACTGAATAAAAACTAGGTACATTTAGATGATTTTTCTGTAAGTATTGGTAATGTATTGTAAAGATAATTTTCTACTTGTCCAAAAAGAAACCTTATAAATCTGCTGATAAAAAGATTGTTTAACTCAGAATTGGTAATTTCTTCTGGTACTGACTAACTGCATTTTTGTTAACCAAAGCATTAAAGATTTCAATGCATACAAAGCAAATAGTTTTTATGCATCAGTGTATTTATGTTGATATTAAAATATGAAAGAAGAAATACTGTATTCAACCAAAGGAATAGATATTCCCCATGGAAAATGCATTTTAGGTCAGAAAATACAAGACACTTAACCTAGCCATCAAGAACACAGATCCCCATAAAAGTCATTTCATTTTGCTAATCAGGCATGAAAGAAAGGAAGTAAATTCTCAGAAAAACTTCAGATACAAGGAGTTAAAGATGTCAGAAGAGAGAAAATTTCAATATATGAGATAATTTAGTCAAAATAGACAAGATGCTAAGATTAAATCTATGGAAATATTTTTAAAATGGCTCTGAAAAGAAACCACATTTATAAATAGACAAACAATGACAAAATCAGTGTCGGAGACTGTCAAGTAAACTTACCAGAAACTACAGGAAAATTTAGATTTACAAAAACCACAAAAGAAAAATTTAGTTTTGGGTGTAATAATGAGAAAAACAAATATCTGACCCCCCCCCAAAAAAAACAACTAAGATAGAATTTGAAGAGAATCAGACTAAATGGGTTTTCAAAGAATCACACAAAAATAAAGACATTTGGCAGATGTTCCAGCAACAACAAAATATAAGTATCTGATCTATCAGGTTAGCTGACTGATTAAGAAATAATTTATAAGCATGCACACATAAAATATCCTTCAATTCCTATGCAATCCTTTCTTCAAAGTATATATTAAAATTTTCTATCATCATACATTTTAAGACATTTTGCAAAAAAAAAATCAATCATAAATTTTACAGATAAAAAATATACATTTCCACTTGTGTGAAAGTTTAATAGAATGTTACATCTTAGGTATCTTATGAAGTTTCTAATCATTACATAAAATATTAATATTCATAGAATGGCAGTCTGCAGTTGCAATAAAAAGCAAAAAAAAAATAGATTATAAAATTAATAGAAGTAAAAAATATAGCTATATGACTAAATTTGGAAGACTCCAATTGGTTGGCTTTCAAAAACAATTGTTTAAGATGATACAGCAAAAAGGTAGACACCTAAGGATAATAGGTGAGATTTCAAATTTTGCCAAAGGCTTACTCTTTCATCCCAAACTACATTTTTTTAAAATTAATAATTGTAGAATGAGGATTTGGAATTTGCAATAACAAGCAAACAAGATTTCAGGCAGTTTGTTTGCATTTTCAGATCCATAGCAGGTTATTATTTCTTTCTTATATAGTATATATTAACAAAATAGTTAAACT
This sequence comes from Acanthosepion lycidas, assembly GCA_963932145.1. Taxonomy (NCBI): domain Eukaryota; kingdom Metazoa; phylum Mollusca; class Cephalopoda; order Sepiida; family Sepiidae; genus Acanthosepion; species Acanthosepion lycidas. The sequence continues at coordinate 58,714,486 of OZ010579.1, read as the reverse complement.
GATAAGTAGATCTAGTAAAAAAAAGAAAATGGTAATATTGCAAGAAGCATGGAAACAAAATACAGGAAAGCTAATTTTGGCAATGTCAAGATGTATACAGTTCATATAAACTTGAGATATATATAGTCAACTGTAAGCAGTTGGGATTGAAAGGTGCTAAGAAGTCTGGAGTTTTTAAGTAGCTTTGATAAATGTTAACTAAGTTAAATTAAGTAAACAAATATATGGCAAATTAAAATCAATGTTCTCATATGATTTGTTTATATTTTTCTTGCCAGTCCAAAGGTGAGACCATGTGAAACTCATATTGGTAGTTACTGGTATTTAATCCCTATTCACTAGTGTTAAGAAATGGAAACAAAAATTATACTATAAGCATGGTTAAGGTGTACTCTTATCTCCCTTAAAGAACTTCATTCTGGAAGACAGAGGAGGTGAACAGTTTAGTATGGAGTGAACATGTTGAGAGAAACTCCAAAACAGGGTGGGTTGAATTAAGTGACATGCAGAGTGAACTGTTAGTTATTTACTTCATCTAGAGTGGATTCCCCTCAATACCTATCATCATTACCTACCAATTCTAAATTTAATTACATGAATTTACATGCATCTATAGTCACATGAAGTACAAGGAGTTTTCTGCGTCAATTCTATTTTGTTTTTTTGTTGAAGGCTGTTTTATCCCCCCAAAGTATTCCTGTTCTACTGTATAGAAGTATGCATCTGTTTGAATTAAGTTCATTTTGCACTGGAGTGAATTGTTACAAAATTATAGAAAGTTGTGTTTCAATTAATTTCTTTATCTTGTATTTGGGTTTGATTTATTGATTAATTTGTTTTTTTGTTTTGTTTATTTTTACAGCTTATCAACTCTTTCTAGGTTATTCTAAACCAAAACATGTTTTTTGGACTGCAAGAATAATTCTTTTTTTTTTTTTGGTGGGGAGGGCAAATGAATATTGCATTAACATTTTTTTGAGATACCAGGCCTACTATTTAACTGGAGTGAGGAGATCTATTCATATCCTTCCCAAACGAATTTGTGGCTAAGATTGTATTTGAACACTTGTTACTCAGTTCACCAATACCCTCAAAAGGACATTAGTATTTTTTAAAGTAGAGATGTTATTCTTTATAGTATTTTGTTGTTTAACAGAAACACTTTTTTTTCTCCAAACAAAATTTTCAAAGTTATTAATTCCATTAAAACATTTTCCTTGGCCTGTATACATTTATTTCAACTTGGCAACAAGTCAATTAAAGAATTCTGATAAATTCATTAAAGACATTTTCAATTTGGTTCTAATTGGAGAAATTCCTCTCTATAAAAGAATTTTCTTTTTATTTATAAGAGATTGGGTGGATGAAAAAAAAGAAAAGAATGTAATAAAATCTTTAAGCTAAGTCAAGTCATTTTGACAACCTTACCACACAAATTATCATCCAACAAAATGATAATTTTTCTAATAACTAAATTATGTACAGTTTAAGTTTTTTAAAAAAATAATTAATATCTGTGTTTATTATTAATAAGACAAATGAAATAATAATTAACAGATAAGTAATGGCAGCTCAAAGAAAGAATAAGTACAGGAAGGTTAAGCAGACTTTACAGCAGAAAGAGCAAGTAACAGGCAAGCTGCCATCATTACCATACCTATGGATTCCCAAATATTCTTGCTTGCTCAGACTGACTATACTTTTCAGACATCAGACACTCCTGAAGTTATCAGCAAAATTTCAAACATTCTTATCATACCATCATTAAGAAACAGAACTTCTTTCACTAATGCATTCTTAGAAAAGAAAAAGAAAAATAGCAAACCAATGCCATTGTAATATATTTCTTTTATATTTCATGCAAGTATCAAACAGTAAATGCACTAAAAGAAACAATGAAAAATTAGTGAATTTATTTTAAGTTAAAACTATCAACAATTTGAGGTTTCATCCTTTTATTTTCAAAATCATTATAGAAGAGTTGTTGAAATTATCTAGAAACATGTGCTCAGCTTATAACAATTCATTGACACTGGATGTTGAATACTCTTAAGAAGCAATCTACATAAATTGTTTTTAGTGGATAAAAGTTTTACAGTCAGTTTTCAACTACTTCACGTTTAACTAGAAATGTTGGTAGATGGTCATAAGTTTATTAAGACAGATCAAATCACAATGTATAATGATTTTCACCTGGTATGAATATGCTCATTAACTTAATATACTTCAATCATTCTCAGGTTTTGTAGACTTCATTCAATCTATAAAAGTCACTTAGTACTTTTATTTTTCATATCCTCAATTAGATCCCTGATAAAATTAACAAGATCAAGTTTGCATGTTAATATAATAAAGAAGAGAACGGGTGAAATTAGAATCTGTCTTTTTAGCTAAACCTTTACAGAAGTCTTTAACTGTTAAAATTAGTTCTTGTGACTTTAAAATGTATAGTTGGTTTGTCTATAATTTCATATTATGAGAAACTTAGTTTCTACAGCTTATTCACCTTATGAATGTTTGGTCCTTTTTTCATACCTGTTCTTTTCAACTCATTCCAGAGTCAGCAATGGTCCTCCTTTTTCTTTCATACACTTTCTTGCTGGCTCCACTTTGGTGTTTAACTTTGGATAATGGTTTTCTAAATTCATAAATGGTTCCTCATATACTCTATCATAACTGTATAATATATGCAGACTTTGGTTTTAAAAGTTGAAAAGTGAAATTTTACTCTAAAAAAACTACATTATACTAACTGCAGATGATTTGGATCTTTTCTCAGAAAGGATGAAGACAAATTACCTTGTAGTTGGTATCTATGTTTTGGTTGATTCAGAATTTACTTTCAAAGATTAACAATATTGACTTGTATTATACATACTTCAGGAAGAATTTTATGGGAGCTAAAAAATAAAGAAACCTTCAATGATTAAAATTCATTTTAATATAAAATGTGCAAACATCAATACATATCACAAAAAGTGAAGTGATTAACCAAGTAATTGACTTCACAAGTGAGAATTATATTTTCTTTAACTTGATAATATTAAGATTATAATCATTTAAATACATTTAGAGAAAGCTTACAGGGATGTTACATTAATTTTCCTACAAGCTTTTAATAAATTAATCTTCATTACTAAAGAAAAATAAAAAAGATATATATATATATATATATATATATATATTGATTAAACAGAAAACAGACAACCTTAAGGGTTCATTGGTTATAATTTATTTTCCCAGGTGTATGATTTTTACCTGGTTCATCAGACTGCACTTCCAAAACTCCTCCTCCCCCTCTCTCTATATCGCATTACATCAACTTAAAACTACCCCTCAAAAGTTAGTAAAAACTATATGTAAATTTAAAACACCTTTTTTTTCAGCCTTGGGAGTGCAGTCTGATGAACCAGGTAAAAATCATATACCTGAGGAAATAAATTATAACCAATGGACCCTTAAAGTTGTCTGTTTTTTCCATTTAAATTAATAATTGCTCTGATTTGACATTGAGCTCCTGGATTATATCCTCCTTGGAATTATCCATACAGATTACCAAACTTTGCATTACTTAACTATATATAGGAATATTCTTATTGGAAAAGTATTCTTTTGATTACAATACAAAGAGTTCAAATTTTTCTTTTTCATTCTATATTATATAAAAAAATGCTATCTTAGTTTATATTTCTAGCTAAAAAATTTAAAATTCTATTCCTTTAAAAAACATTCAAATGATTAAGATAAATTATAGACCAGGATAAAAAATAAAGCAATGAAGAAACACAGAAGAATTTAATTTACTTTGGTGTATCCAAATGCTTCAAATTATCTGGTTTATTTTAGATCTACAGATTATATCAGAGGCAGCAAGTAAATGAGCAGGTGAGTAAAAGGCTGACAAAATGGTACAAGACAGTTAAGTAGCTATGAATACAGAAGTTGCAATTCTCAGTTATGCTTACACTTTAATGAAACCATTGGATTTGCATACATTCCAATAGTGCCCTATGACTGTGATTATTCAACTCTATCCAGAATGCTTCAATTTTACCAGAAAATTAATTCCAAGTAACAACTAGTAATGAATGAATTAAAAACACCAATTCAAATTCAAAACAAAAAATAGAGCCCAAAAAATAGCTGATGATTAATAATACAGATAAAGATACTGGTAATGATAAGAGGTGAAACAAAGAAGGATCTATTAACAAGGAAAGAGACTAAAAGTAAATTTTCTTATTTCATCTTGAATAATATATCGATTAGCAGGTTGAATTCAGCAAGATCGACAGACTAATTGCTAGGTATGTCCTTCTCTTCCAATCAAGTTGTTATTTCAGACATCTAACTAGCATTCAGAAAAAAGGTGTTTTCTTAACACTTCACAATTTAAGTTTGTATAAAACAGCCAAATAACTTGAAAAATACAAATTCATAAAAAATAAAAATTTGAAATCTAAGCAGGTGATTTAATGTTTCTGAATCAAGCCTAAGTTTTCAAGTAAAAATCATCTTTTGATATCTCTATGATATTTAGTCTTGTGCTGTATAAATATATGTGTGTGAACATGCATTTTTCTGAACAGTCAAAATACTTAAAGCACAAACCCAACTCAAATGTAAGCAAAAAGTTCCTGCTTTGCAAGCAGTATTAACTTAATCTTCATTCAATACAGATATATTATAAGAAAAGGTCATTAATTATTAAGAAAACATGTAATTTTAATTAAAATATATTCTAGTTCATCAGTTAAGTACACAAATTTATAACACAACAATATTGGTAAATTATTTTAAAATTCCAGAGTAACAACTAAATACATTTTTTCAAAATAATTATTATTTAATTACAATCTGATTCTTGTATATTCTATAAAAAATAATTAGTTAACATAAAAAAGTTTAAGTGTTCAAAATTTGTTACATATCAAACTCCAGTAATTTATGTGACTACATGTTTTGTTAGTCATTAACAATTTGTGTTGTTGTTATTAAAATACACAAATATGTTATTACTAATAACAAAAGTAATTTGCTCAATCTAATCTAAATTCCTTTTTTAAAACATTGTTAGAATAAGACTTTTCACAACACTTACATGTACAACTATGTAATAAACAAAACTGATTTCTAACTGTTGTTAATTTCTCAGTAGCCTTACAGAGTAAAATTGAAATAAAAACCTAGGAAGGCCTTATTTTATTCAATGTCACAGCTACTAGATACTAATTAAAGAAAATACAAGTCTGCAAAATAGTATCTAAAAATTATGAACTACATGAATCAACATGTGAGTTTAAACATTAACAGGTGAAATCAATATTTTTCATCAGTATTTCTCATCACATTTGTTGTAGAATGAACTGCTATAAATTAAATATTGTGGGAAACACAGATACAGGATTTTTTAATAGCTAATATTTAGGGAACCCGTTCAAATTTTTTTTTGTTTTTTTCATTTTCTCTTTGTACTTTTCTCATATGAACAATTTTCGATCAATGTTTCTCACAGATAAGAATGCAGCAAAAGACTGAGCATGAAAGAGAACAGAGTATTTTTCTACAACAGACCAAATATGAATGCTTCCTCTTCAGTTGCAGTGAAACCAGATTCTTTTGTCAACAATATTGATTTTACTTACAGCTTTGGAAACTGAGAAAATGACAGCAGCCAAAAGTTGAAAAGAATATTAGAAAAATAAAAAATATATAAAAAGAAATATCTGATACATTTTTGACAAATTAAAATTTATTAAGAAAAAAATAGACATTAAAATTACTGATATTGAAAACTAAGAAACCTATAAGCAAAACTAACAACACAAATCCAAAAGAAGATTATAAAAGCCATTTCCTAAGGGACAAGGAAATTTAGAAAACCATCATTATTGCTTATTTCATATATTTTTCATATTATTGTCTTCATATGTTGTTTTTTAACAACATTTCAGTGAATATAGACTTCAGTTTTCTATAAGTGTATGTTGCATCTGACCTTAAGAGATCACAAAGTACATTTTCCTATTTTTCTTATCTATTTAACTGGAATATCCTATTCCAAAAAAAAAAAAAACACAAGATATGCATGTAAAGAAAGTTGAAAATATATTGGCAAAACTAAAACAATAAGCTATTCTTAAACACAGAATTAAAAAAAAATTATCATTGTTGCTATCAAAGCAATTACAAGATAAAAAAAAATGAAAAAGATTCATTTTTCAAGTGTGTCTTTCTTGATTTCAATCTTGCTAAAATGAGACAACAAAAACTGCATCAAAAAATAAAAATGAAAATAGTAGCCAAAATAAAACTATACTAGAAATCTTGTAATTTTGTCATATTTTGGTCAGCATGTTTTAGGCTTGAGAAATTGCAATTCACTATTATTGTTGAAAAATTAACCATATTTAACATAAAATATTCTGAAGGTAAGAACAAAGCATTTGCAGGTAACATCTTAAAAAAAAAAATAAATAAAACTAACACATATAGACATATAAAATTATTTTGTAACTATGAGACTAGAAAGACATGGTTAAATGAAGATGTAATGATAAAGTTCAAGTTGTTATAGTTTGTGTAATGTTCATATATCACCAGTATAGATTTAAATTGTATATTAAAAATATCACACTATATCTAAAATACAAATCTGTGACTGTCATGATGGTACACATGTATTATTAAAGCTTTGTCTCCTACATTTAAGTTATTTTACCTTGAAGATATATATGTAAAGCAAAATAATTTATGAGGAAACATTTCAAGTTATTAATTGTTAAAAAGTTTTTTTTGGGGGAGGAGTTACTCAAAAGAAAAACAAATCTTTTATAATTTTTTTTTTTTAGTTATAAATGCTTATCCTTCACAATGGAATGGCACTGATATGTAGACTTTTTTTTCACAAATTAGGGTAGTGTATTGACATTATCAGAAAATATAAAATCCAGATTTCACTCAGCTATATAATTTGTCATCCAAATTCTGATGAATAAAGCATGCAGCAAAATCAGACTGGAAATAGGACAAGAACAGTGCAAGTTCATTAAAGACACTGGAATAAAGAATGCAATATTTATGCTCAGAATGATATCAGAAAGAGCAATACAAATGCAGAAGGATGTGTACCTGTGTTTTATAGATTATGCAAAAATGTTTGATAAAGTACATCACAATGAACTATAGAAACTGCTAAGTAACCTTGACATATTTGGGAAGGTTATTAGAATAATGGCAGAAAATCATCAGCATACAAATAAAAAATGAATTCAATATACAAAAATAGAAAGGTGTGTAAAACAAGGATGTGTCTTCTCACCAGAGTTATTCAACTTATTCAGTGAGGTTATTCTGAGAGAATTAGAAGTCCTAGTAGGATTCATTATTGGCAGCCACAATCTTAACATAATATATACAGATGACATATTGTTGAAAACAAACACAGAAAGGAAACTACAAGAACTCCAACAGAAGATAGTGAAAGGAAATGAGGAAAGGAATAAACATCAATTGCAAGAATGGAATGCATGATTGTTAGCAAAAGGAAAAGCCCAATATGCAAATTACAAATTTAAGATATCAAAATCAAACAAGTACAAAAATTTAAATATCTGGGAAGTGTTTGAACAGAGGACAGAAAGTGCAACACTGAAATCTGAAGTTGCATAGAGATAGCAAAAGATGCCTTAAAAGAGAAAAAAAAAAAAAAAAAAAAAGCTAAGCAAAGTATTCAGAAACAGAAAAAAATTTTATTAGGTTGGTGCAAAAATAATGACGTAATAATGTCGTTTTTTTGACATATTTTTTAACGTCAAACAACAAAATTATTACGTCATTATTTTTGCACCAACCTAATAGAAACAAAGAGTACTGAACTGTTACATAATATCAGTCCTCCTGTATGGCAGTGAATACTGGACAATCTCATCACAGAAGGAACTTGAAGCAACAGAAATATGATCCTGTAGGAAGATGCTGAGAATACCAAGAACCTAACATGTGCACAACAACAAAGTTTTAAAGAAAATGGAAGCAAAAAGGGACACTTATTAGGAAGAGATAGTTGAAATTTCTAGGGCACATAATAAGGAAAGAGGGCTTGAGAATTTGATACCCACAGGCAAGATCGACAGAGGAAAACAACAAGCAAGCTTGAGCAAATTTATGGTAGAATAAAGTTTAAGAGCAATAAGAAAAATCCAAAATTTATTAAGAGACACAAAGAAATTATGGAGAGTTATGATTGTCTATATCCTGAAGGGACACAGCAGATAGGAAAAGAAATTCACTATGTGAACAACATATGAATAGAGTATGTTTCCCTCAATAAAGATATTTTCAAGTAAATTTATTCTAACATTTTTTTCTTCGCATCTATATACATCCATAAATGCATAATTTTTTATAGCCAAGAGTAAAAAAGAGTGTATATTTTAAGATTATGTGTAAAAGAATCAATCGTTTATTATAGACTGCGATTTTTTGTAATAAATATAAATAATTACAATTAGTTAAGGAATTAATGTACGAGATAATTGTATAAAGACAAATTAAATTAACATTAATAACATGAGTTATGTCTGTTGTTGTCAAAGTTGACAATGAATGTGACAATGTAATTATCTATCTAGTGAACATAAGCAGATAAAGAAAACCTGCCGATACAAATATGTGACTGTTTATGAATATATGTGTGCATAAACATGCACACAAACACACAAAGTAATTGCATTTTCACATTTCATAATTGTAGAGTGAGTAGCCATGGTCAAATGTAAAAATAAATAACAGAACAGTTCAACAAACAGAACTGACAAAGTTTGTAATAACAAGAGAAAGAAAAGAAAGGAACATGGCAAAAATAATATAAAGCAAGTAACAATATATGCAAGACAAAGCAACAGTAATAAGACAAAAAGTT
>OZ010579.1:58611397-58698897 GCA_963932145.1 Acanthosepion lycidas | reverse complement strand
AGTTAAGTCTCATTAGTAAAAAGAATATAAAAGTTTTACAATAAAAATATCTATATACTGCAAAATAAAAATCTAATATACACATTTATAGCACTTTTTTCTAAACAAATCCACTGTCAGTCAAATATTTGCTAATGCACTCAAATATTTTTTTTAGATATTTCACTAATAAACTTCAAAATTCATTCAACCTCATTATGCTAACTCACACATAAATATATCAAATAGACGTGTAGTCAAATTTCCTGCTTTATTTATCCAGGTTTGTTCAGCTCTACCATGAAATAATCTTATCAAAAACTAGATATAAAATTAAAATCATTTACTCTAAGAAATTATATATATGCGGTGCTGAATAAATGCCCAACCATCAAATCCTTTCATGATCAGTTTGAGAACTTTTCAGCACATGTTGATAAAACTTTTCCATACAATATAAAGAAAAAAAACAAAAAAAAACGCAGCTTTAATATGAAGTGGTTGTCTTAATTGATATTTTTGGCTACTGATGTCTTAACAGTTATCTCTAGCTAAAGAGCATTTCAATAAGAACTAAGAAAAAATATTTAATCTATTTTGACTAAGGTGTTTTTTATTAGGTAATTTGTCAATAACTAAACAATTGTAACGGATGAATAACTTGTGTATTCAACATCATTTGATAATGACACTAAAAAAATTATAATGGCAAATTACTATTTACAGTCATAATGACCCTGATGTACATGGTGGACTTTCTTTAAGCTGTATTGAAATAAGAGGATGATTGCATTGTCAACAAGGTACTTAGGTCACCTTTCAATGATGGGATAATAATATAGGGAAACATGCAGTCCTGAATTAAAGAGTAAACAAAAATAAGAACAATTGTTTTAGAAGTAAAAAAAAAAAAAAAAAACACACATGAAATTCAAATATTTCCTTTAACAAATAGAAAGTTGAACTAAACTATAAACTGTGTGTCCTCATACTATAAAATTGAACAGAGCAAACATTCCAATAATAAATTAAGGGTTGCTCTTTGGCTAGTCCTTCCTAACAGAATATGAATTAAAATTGTGCTGGCTGGCTGGTGAATGAAAACAAGTAAACTTGAATGTAGTAGATAAGAGTAACAAGTTCAAGCAGGTAAAGTAATAATGTTTGTTAAGGCTTTATTGCATGTAGGCATAAAAGAAAATCTCCAATGCTAGAATCTATAATTATAGAATGTAGGTTATTATTTTCTTTAGCTCATTCCAACACACCTAGATCAATTGTAGTCTGCAATAAAAAGCTTTTTCAGGCAACCAGTAAATTTCAGAGCCATTAAGCAAGTTGATAGGTGGGTGGATAAGCATAGAAGAAATTTTTCTTCAATACTACAAAAACACAGACAAGAAACATGATAGAAAAATCTAAAAGGAAATAAAATTAAGAATAAAAAAATTATTCACCATTGATGATTAATATTAGCATATTAAAAGCATTTCTTAAAGAAATAGTATTTTATATGACTGATTCATTAGAATCATAAAATTAATCTGATATTTAATCTTTATTAAGTGTGTTAATGTAACCTAAAGGTATTATAAACTAAAAACACACCTTTAATATCCTTTATTATTTTGTGATATTTACTTCCTCATATAGAAAAATTTAAATCTTATTAGATACAAACATGATAGATATCACACATCATTGCTTGTATTCTTATTTTTATTTATATACTATTATCTTCATCTAATATCAATAATACCAGCTTATAATATGATATCTTGCATTTTTATTACTTCTTTTGTAAATTCAATTGTAAGTGAAAAGAAAAATAACAATCAAAATATCAGTAAATTTATTTCTTCTTATAACAGAAACATCAAAAACTGAATGCATCATTTATTCATACATAACTATGTTACCATCTAACTATTCTTTTAGCAAGTTTGAAATTTTTTTTTAATCATTTCACCTTCTAGCAAAGCAATAACAACATTAAGATGCAAGGGGTTACTGAGTGTGAAAGAATATGAGAAAAAGAAAAAAAGAGAGAAAATAAAAGAACAGAAATTAAGACTACAGAAAATAATAATTGACAAAGGCAAAGTTGACTGGAAAGTCAGAAGAGAATTTCCATAAGAGAGCCATGCAAGAAAAGAAACTTACATAGAACTTATGGTTACATCTAGAAATGTCAACTGTAAAATGATGAGACCTAGCTCCCAATCTAGTACAGCACATAAATTTATAAAGTAAGTCAAGGTACAAAAGAGGAAAGGTTATCAAACAATTATCATGAAAATATTTATAGAAGCTACATTACAGCAATGGAAAAGTGACTGATGCTGAGATACCATATTAGGATTGATAACATTGCATATTCTTCGTTGGATTTTATCAAGAATCTAAATACATAGCAGGAGCAGTAAACCACATGTGGTAGCAATACTTAATGCATGTCTGAATGGTTGAATTATAAATGTGTAAGATAAATTCAAGCAAGAAAAAATATTTAGCATGACAGTTGTATCATCAGTATAGATACAGAGTTGACAACTGATGATATTTTCATTGATGAAAATTAGAAACAATATGGATCAAAGGATAGAGCCTTGGAGAACATCAGTATTAATGCAAAAAGCTCTACAAGAGACAACTTACATTTCATGATTAAATTTTCCAGTAATTGGACAAATTCACCATCATGCAAAAATTCCTTCAAGGTTAGGTTTTAGCTTTATAAATTGTAATACCCTTATTTGTAGATATATTTCAGTCATAGTAATCTGGACATAATAAAATTATGACATACATAGTTACCAATTTTTTTTTTATCTCAATAAATTTCTTTCACAGTATAAAAATAAAGATGTACTGATGGAACATTTCATACTGTAATAAAGACATGACATCAATTTGCCAAAAGTTATTTTCAATAGATGGAATCACCAAATGATATACCATTTTTTTTTTAATTAAATCTTCTTTTTATCATTAAATCATAGATTCATACCATTATTTCCTAACTTTACTTATAATTCTAAAAGCTTAAAAGTCAGAATATCAATGATAATTAAAATAGATTTTTTCCAGATATCAGGAAAGTAAAATATTTACTAAAATAGTCAATTTTAAGTAAATTTCAATAAGACTAACAGGAAATTGTAATATGGTTGATCAAGAATATTTTAAAATATTATTATTTATATAATTATTTTGCATTAATTTAATATTACTTTATTATCCAGTTACTTAGACCATGAGCAAAAAGTTAGCAGAGAATAATTGATGTCATAACAAGCAAGATGAATGATAATAAAGCAGAATTCCAAGTAATCTCTCTTAAGCTCAAGCTAAAATCACTACAGTTTGCTGGCCACTGCCACTGAGTGGACAGAGAAGTCATTTCATCCTTACTCCTATGGCATCCTTCTTGAAGTGTCTTCTCATAAAAATTGACTTTCCACAGACACCACGTCCTGGATATGGCTATAAACTACATCCGCGTCCTGGGTACGGCAATAAACTACATCCAACAGCAAGGCCTCAGATAATGTTTTTGGAAAAATAATGTTGCCAGCTATATGTTTTTGAAACAATAATGTTGCCAGCTATCCGTTTTTGGAACCATAATGTTGCCAGCTATATGTTTTTGAAACAATAATGTTGCCAGCTATCCGTTTTTGGAACCATAATGTTGCCAGCTATATGTTTTTGAAACCATAATGTTGCCAGCTATACGTTTTTTGTAAAAAATAATGTTGTCAGCTGTACGTTTTTGAAACCATAATGTTGCCAGCTATCCGTTTTTGGAACCATAATGTTGCCAGCCTTGCGTTTTTGAAACAATAATGTTGCCAGCTTTGCATTTTTGAAACAATAATGTTGCCAGCTATGCGTTTTTTTGGAAACAATAATGTTGCCAGCTATACGTTTTTGACTTTTAAAGTCACTCAAAATCATTTTCGACATAAAGTGACCACTAACTTTGAAATGCCGTTAAACAAAACAATTAATCAATCAATCAAGAACATGAAGAAATTATTTGCAAAAACTGAACCAAAAATTATATTGGATTTTCTAAAAAGAATTGGTCTCTTATCAAAGATGTAGACTGATGTGTAAACAACATATCCTACCTTTTACCGTTTTGCAAATAAAATGTCCTTATCAAATGGAAATTCTTGACTTAAACAAAAATACCTAGGATTATTTTGCAGTGCACAAGCAAATAAGCTCTAGCTTGCTAAAAATGTTCCATACAAAATAGGCATTTAAAATTCATATATTTAGCATATATATATATATATATATATATATATATATATATATATATATATATATATATATATAAACTGGATTTGGCATTAAATAACCCACAGTGGTTGATATGCCATAAAACATAAACAAACAAACAAATCCACAGACACCATAGCTCAGGACTCAGGGTTGGACATTGGTGATATGGGGACAGCAATACAGGACTGAACAGTGTGGAAAGAGATTGTCAATGAAGTTCCCACCAACCATACAAATGATGATAATAAATTGTTTTTTCAACTGAAACTGACATTCCTTCTTGCTATCAAGCTGCTGAGATTCCTTCTTGTTATTAAGCAATGAGAAGGATATAAATGTAGTTTATATTATTCTTATACAATATATAAGAGTTTATCTAGCAGGATATTAAAATTTATTAAATGGGATATAGAATACAATCAAGAGGTTTTCAGCATTGGCCTTTCTATAAAAAGTGGCAGAAATAGTCAAAACCCTTTATTTATGCTTTTGTTTTTGTGCATAAATGTTAATTATTTAATCTTCAGGAGCAAGAAGTTCTACAGAAACTTTTATAATCTATAAAATGTGCTAGTTGTAATTTACAAAAAAAAAAAAACAGTCTACATACAATCCATGTGATGCTGTATATCTAGTGAGATTAGAAAGGCATTGCGTGCTATGAGTTCATAGCATAAAATCAGACATTGAATTGAGACAAGTAGACTGATTAAAGGCAGCAATTGCTAAAAAGCCTCAGGAAATTACCAATCAAAAGATTGTAGTCAAAGCCAGACCTCTCTTCTCTTTACAGGTCCATCAAAAATTGGTAAAGTTTGACTGAGATGTTCTACTACACCTGCTATACACCCCAAACCTTTCACCTTTCTTTTAGTCATTATTCCAGTCTCTACAAAATTCTCTTAATGGGAAGGACTTCAATTCTCTGGAAGCTTGTAAACCAGTTCATCACCCAAAAAAATGCCAAATTCTTGGAGAATGGAATCATGAAGTTGCCTCATGAACAAAACTGCACATATATGGTTGAATAAATGTCAAAATACTTTCTTTCAAATATATTTAAAAATGTTAATATTTTGTTCTGACCCAATATAATTTTCAGTTTTTATATTTGCAAAGACCATTTAGAATGAAACAAAAACTAAAAATATGTAAAAAATAATATAAACAGGAACTAGGCTGTCAAGAAAGCATCTGATTTTTGGAATCATGTCCTTCATCAGAAACAAAAAACTTAGAAAAAACATTATAAAAAAAAAAAAAAGATTTTTTAAACTAAGAAAAATCCTTACAAAACCTAACAAAAATAATAAATAAAAGTTTTATATTCAAAAGTACCAATTAATGCAATTAGTATAGTGATGCAAAGGTTTCCTGCATATTCAGGCAAATTCTTTTATTTATAGCATTATAATTCAGACATCGAAATACATTCTGACTTTATGGCACCTTTCAAGTGAATTCCATCATTAAAAGAAACGTCTCTGATTTGATAAATTCTATGATAGGAAGTTATTGGAACTACTTAGCAGACAAGTGCTTTGTATAGAAAAACAAGTGATAGTCTGAATGCAATCTGCAGAATAGAATGTAGAACTTTCTATTTCAGCTCAGTTAATCATTTGCTGCAGCAGATTAAAAAGAAAAAAATCAGTGGCTGTCTTCCTTGCAGAAAAAGTGGTCATCTTTCTGAAGTATCATTTAAATGCAGCACTGGACAGTAACAGTATCCATGTTCTAGTAATTTGTAATAAAATTTAAATCCCACTAAACAGAGAACTCTTTCCCCACAAGTAGATTTTTGTTTAAAGTGAGATGTTGAAATTGTCCTGTGGATGTAGCCATCATTTTTTTAATCAATCCATGTATCGTCACATCTAACATTCTCATCTAAAATATCTTTCTCTTGTGATTTGATAGACAATTCAAGTGCTTAAATGCCAACCTATAAAGAGTTAAGACACTTTTAAGATTTATCTAAAATTATGCAAAAAATCTTGATGCGAACTTTTGCTCCAACTTATAATTAAAAAGCTATAATTTAAAGTCATCAGTATTCAAATTTAGATGGGGTACTTTGAAATATTGACATTTCATGTTACCATATACCAAGAGTGTGGCTTGAAAATATTAAGCAACACTAACTCACAATTAAACAACAAAATACAGATTTCTCAACTTTACATGTATCTTGACACTAACTGATATCATAGGAAAATATACAAGTATTTTACCAGTAAAAAATTCACTTAACTATTCACTACTGTTCTTCCTCTGTTGTGCTTGAAAAATCATCACATGCGTGATAGAACCATCAGATGCCATTAAGAAATTATTAAAAATTATTATTTTCTCTAAGGATATATGCAAGAGTTGTCATTACTCTTACAATTATTATAAAAATAAACATTTTAATTTAAAACACTAGGCAGACTAGTCACCATCAATTAATAATGATAGGCAAGTTATATTACTTAAAATTTGCTATATTTCTGAGTGCTCGTTATCAGGGATAGAGTGTACGTATCAACAGGGTGGATATAGAAATCAATATTCTTTGGTAACTTCTATACAAATAATTTTTAAAGAAAAAGTAATCTGACAATTATTAAAAAATAAATAAGTCAAAACGAAAGCTAAATTGAATTTTAATTTGAAAATGTACTAGTCAAGAGATGAAACTTATTTTTAAACAGTGATAAATTTAAGGAAATAAATAAAAATTTAATTACAAAAATATATGCCCTATTATAAAACAAAGCAAGCTAAAACAAGTTATGTTCAATATTGCTATTAACCATTTCCTGAACTAATAACACTGATGCAGGATGAATATTGGTATTTTATGCAGCCTATGCTAATCATCAATAAATTCTCCCATAAGAGAATCCCTTCACTGAATCACAATATTCATGAACAGGCTTTTTTCTACTCTTCCTCACATACTAATAAAATTTGGCTGAATTACAGGTCATTTGAACCAGTACAAGCTACAATAGACTGAATAATGAAGAGATAATAAAGCAACAGAAGCTAAATACAGTAACAAAGGTTCACCAAATGATGTTCAGTTGAGCATCAATGGCTAGTTTTCAATCTTTCTTAATCACAAAGCCAGCTACACTATTTCTTTTTGGCTTTTTTTTGTTTTTTTTTTACTCTTTACCACTTTTTAACTGTAGCTACCAACTTGTCTAACTTCCAATGTGCAGTTTTTATCAGTTAACAAAATAGCAGCTTCCAAAGACCCTTTGTTGGCAAACTTACATAAAAATTATTGCTAAATATATCTTTGAAAAACAGTTTCTAACCAGTTACAATTATTTTACAGCAACTGACTCCTTGCACACAAAATATATTTAAAAGGTAAATATGAAATATAATTTATGAGTGCACAATATAAAGCAAATTCAAAGGAATTTTTTTGTATTTAAGTGGTTTTCTTAAACGATAAAATGGTTTGAAATGTCAAAAAGAAATAGTACTGATAAGACAAGTTTATTTATATATATATATATATATATATATATATATATATATATATAGATATATAAAAATAGAAGTCAACACTTAGAGGCAACAGTCTGTTTCATGCTAGATGCAATCGTCAGGCCACAAGTGCTGTTATTTTTCTTGGCTATATATATATATATATATATATATATATATATATATATATACGGGTCAGTGGTGCATTGTGGGTAGTCTATTTTGGCGATTATTTTACTGGAAGTCATTTATTTATTTGGGTTAAATTATTTTGCTTGTTTTTATTTATTTTTATTTTTTTTTTTATTTCTTATATATATATTTATTTTTTTTATTATTTTTATTAGTCGGTGTTTTTATTAACTTAGTAAAAATTTGTTTATATCGCTTATTTAATAGTTTTGTTTTGGTTTGGGAAGATAATTAAAACTATTTATTCAATTTTGGGGTTGATTGTTGAAGTTTATTCTATTATTTTGGCAGGAGCAGTTTCTAATTTGTTTTACTTCATGTATTTATTTGGATTGATTATCTTTATTTGTTTTTTCTAATGGTTACTTTATCGGGATCAGTTTGTTAGTTTATTTATTTGGATGAATTTAGATTAATTTATTTTACTTGTTTTTCATACTGTATATTTTTTATTTACACTTTTCGGTTTTCAATTTTTAAGTAACATAGTATTTATTTTTCTTTTATCATTATATAACAGTTATAGCTATCTCTGATATTGAACACTTTATCCCATAAATATAGCACATCTTAAGACTATATTTCTTTATATATGTATATATATATATATATATATATATATTTATTATTTCTAAGTGAAGCAAGGAAAAAGCATGTGCTTTTTACTATTAACAAATAAACAGTTAAATGAGAAAAAGTAAAAGATCAAAAAATTAAGCATATTCAGTAATAGTGGCTTCATAAAAGTTTTGATTTTAGTTATAACCAAATTTCTGGAAAAATAAGATTTGCAACCTTTACAACTTTGAACAAAACCCTTTTTATGCTCTACAATTTTGAAATTGTACTTGGACTTATTGTAATATTTTTTTATAATTTAAACAATTTTGTACACTTTTCATTTACAATCTAAAATACATTTGTGTACATTGATATCCAAATGAATTGTCCTACATTATACATCATTTCCATTTGCAATGACATCTCGTGCAATGAAAAAAAAAAAAAGAAGTCATTTTGTCATCTTTGTACACTAGACAAATTGAACAAATTCTATATCTACGCTATGATTATAATTTGCTTAACTATCATTACTATTTTTCTTTTAATTTCAATAAAAGATTACAAATAAAATTTTCAGGTTAAAATACTAATGATTATGATATTTTCTTTGAAAATTTGAAGGGGCAATTTCCCATTACTGCAAATTATATGAAGAACAGAAGAATACCATGTGACAAACCACTCTAAATAAGTTTTTCATAAAAATCCATAGTATTTTTATTGTATCTTCTTATATGTACCTATATTTTAATAAAAAGTATGTAAATTAAAAATTAATTGTGCATGAGACTAAAATTTGAGGTACAAATTACATCATTTCCTATAAGTTATTATATTCAATTAATGTGTTTTCAATTAGTGTGTATCGTTTAATGTACACATTAGTCAAACTAATTGGAGGATTCCTGTATATACATTTACTTTTATAGAACTTCTCATCTCTATGATGGTTGACATTAAATTTATTATTTAAAATATTTAACAATGATGTCTACTCAAACATGTATTCACTAACTATAATGTTTATAGTAATATACGTTATATTCTCTGCCAGAAATAAAAAAAATCTCTGTATAGCTTTCAATACTAACTTAATTACAGTGTCAGCACACTATTCTGAACCAGTCTGCTACAGAGCATGATTCTGGATTAATTGATTTGTTTCTTGCGACTTTTTTCTTTGTCTTTGGAAATAAATCTGGATTTTTTTTGTTTTTTTTCACAATAGCAGAAAAGTATTTAGAATGCACATGAAGTTTAGCTTTAGGGAAAACTGTAGCTGAAACTGTTGTAATGTTTTGATAATCTTTAAATAAAACAAGTATAAAAACAGTATTTGTGTTTAAATTTGAGCTGAAATGTCTTTTGATAACCAATTTTTGATAACCAACGACAATCTGGCCAAAGTCATTGGCAAGTCAAAACATGAGAAAGTCCTGATGTATTTTGCAAAACAATCAGTGAAGATTGTTGTTGGACCACTGATGAGATATCTGAAATGAGTTCATGTCATTGAATTTTTAGCAAGGTTTGAAAATGAATTGTGTTTCCCTAAAATCTGTACTTCATTGGCTTGCAGAGAGCAAAAGATAAAAGTTGAAAAATATTTTGTGTGCCATGATTTGAGTAAATCAGCTTGAAATGAAATACAGTTTCTTTTCATAATTATAGCTGGAGATAAGTCTTGTTGCTAGTTACTAAAAGAAAACATCAAATTCATCAAGACTCAAGAAGGTGTTGTGATGTAAAGACAATATTGGTATGTTTCTTTGATGCAAATGGAATACTGCTTAAATAATTTATTCCTCTTGGACAGATGGTGAAACAGCCATTTCAATTGAAGGTGATGAAAAACTTTATGAGAGTGCACAGCCAAAACTGCATTACTGGTAATTAGATCCTTCAACACAACAATGCTCTTCTACACAGTATATTAAGCATCCAAATCAACATGGTCTTCCCCATCCATAGTGTGCGCTTACTCTGGCTGCAGGTAACTTTTATTTTCTTTTTTTAAACTTAAAAAAATAAATAAATAAATAAAACAAAAAGGAATTGAGACCTTGGACAAAATCTACACAAATATGTTCCAGAAATGTTTCTAGTAGGTGTAGTGGGGGTGTTGGTAAGCCCACATAGTCAAGAGGAGAGTACTTTAAAGGACACAACTTTCAAAATGTAAAACATTAAAAGGTGATTTGAAGTATACAAGAGGATATGTGTAGATTATATGCAATTTCATATAAGGGATTAGAGCATTTGTGGATTTTGATGTCTGAAAATGTGTCATAGCCAACAGATATTGAAGAATGACACTAGCAAAAAATTACATGAATAATTATTCAAGAAAAAAATTACTGCTGTGTATCTTTTTTTTATAAATTAGAGAACAATGAAATAACTAATTTTTATTTTTTTATTTTTTTATTTTTAAATGAGCACTGAAGCAAAGAAAATTGTAGTTTTTTTTTGTCTTCACACTGAGCTTGCAATTGAGAAAAGATAAACAAGATGCGAACAAGAAAATATGATAAATGGTGAGACATCTGATTAAATAAAATTCAATATAAAGTAAATGCAGCCAGCACAAGGAAGCTAACAAATAATACAATAAATGTTAAGGTAAATTGATTGGTTAGCTAGAAGAAAAAAGGCTTTGACCAATCTCAAACAATAAATAATGATTAATAGTAAATGAATGTACATCAGAATTTTAAATCACATTAAGATTTTTTTTACACAAATTAAAAAATTTACACAATAAAAATATAAGGAAAATTATAGTAAAGAAACATAACTGTCAAAATAGAAATTTTGAAATCAATCATAATATACATTTCAAAAGATAATTAAAACTTTCATTACAGTGAAAACAAAAACATTTTTATTAAAATAATACACTAACAAAACTAAATTGTTGTAAATTATTAAAAATGAACAGAGAATCTTGTTTAGAATGTTAATACTACAGATACAGAAACAATTATATAAGATTATAAAGACAATGAAAAAGGGCAACTATCCAAAAGAAATCAGACAAAATAGAACTATAACAACATCAGTTTTGATTATTAAAATCCTGTAATTATCTATTTTGTTAAGTTGCCAAATTGAAACTCAACATGAAAACTAATCCTTATTCTAACCTTTTGTATCGATGAATCCAATGAGCAACATTTTTATCTCAATTAAACAAATAATTATCGCTATGTAACTGCAGTTATTTTAGTCAACAACTGAGGATGGAAAAAGAAAAACTAGTAAAGAGAGAAACAAAACATTAAT
Source organism: Acanthosepion lycidas (assembly GCA_963932145.1). Classification (NCBI taxonomy): domain Eukaryota; kingdom Metazoa; phylum Mollusca; class Cephalopoda; order Sepiida; family Sepiidae; genus Acanthosepion; species Acanthosepion lycidas. The sequence continues at coordinate 58,687,092 of OZ010579.1, read as the reverse complement.
ATAGATTTATTTAAATCTCAATTGAAAACAATTTTTCAGTCAAAGTTCAGATGTTTCAAAGAAGATCCAAGTCATTTGGAGTACATGAGAAGGTCAATGGTATGAGTGATGTGTCTCAAAATTTCACACTTACCATATAGGAAATAATTGTAAGGAAAAAGAAAAAATGTAGAATTTAAAAAAACATATATTAACTAATTTTAAACAGACTGGCCTAGGGTAAACAGCATTTAGTTTTCATTGAAACGATCAAAATCAGATATTCATAAGTGAAAATACTTCTTCTCTATAACATGAACATAATCCTACCAGAATAAAGTACAGAGGTGTTAACTTGTGTAGATGGTTAACAGATTGAAGTTAAATTTGAGTTACTTTACAAATGATGAAGTTTTAAATTCCATTTAAAAAAATTTAATACAAATGAAAAAGGTTTTAAGATAAAGTTTATATAGCTTCTTTTTTTTTTTGTGAATATTAATTTTTGTCTATAAATAATGCCATGATATATTTACTGTTGGTATACTGGTCAATCAATCATTGGTAAATAAAGCAAGAAAATACATACAAGTCTACTAATATACCAGTTTCCTGGTGAAATTCAAATGAGAAGCACGCAAAAGTCTGAAGTCATAACCAAAATGCATTTTATAGCAACTTTTTCATTTGCATAAAGTTCTTCATCTGAAGTTACAAAATTTAATCCATATTTTCTTATCCTTTTAAACATCACCAAATAATTTATTCTAATCCATATCCATAATGACTAAAAATATACTGGAAAATAATGGAAAACATACACATTATAATACAGAATGACCAATAAATATTAAACAAGTGTTTCAAATATTAAACCATGTAAGGAAAGTTAAGTTTTTAAATCTGATTAAAATAAAATATTTTTAAGAGATCTTAGGTTAATGTAAACGTTCACAGCATTAGTTATGCTCAACTTTAAAGAAATCTTAGAAGTGTCTGAAGTTCTTTAAATATTTTGCAATCAATCAACATAGTACATTATTTACTAGCCTTAAGAGAAATTAAGAAGCTAGAAAAATGACATGGAAAGGAAAATAAGTCAGCTTTTAAACAGTTGTTTTTCTCTTCTAATTGGATATAAAAATGTCATTTTGAACAATATCATTACTGATGGTAATAAATGGATTAAGTATGAAAATCTCAAATTAATTGATGGTTAAATCCAGGGCAGCTTTCAATATCTCACTCTAAACAGCATCTACTTGGAAAAAAGATTTTTCTATTTGATGTGATTCAGAATTAATTCTTTATCACAGTTACTAGACTGTGAACAAACAATTACAACAGTGAGCAAATGGCTCATTTGAATGACTGAATAAAAAAGAAAATTCTCCCTAGACAAGGAAAATAATCAAAGATTTTGCTGTATGACAACACTCATCCTAAAACTGAAAGTATGATGTAGCAAATGATCATATAGCTTAGATTGGAAGTTCTTGCATATGCATTCTATTCTCCTAACTTGTTACCATCAGACTAATACTTGTTTTGGCTCATGAAATACTGTCTGATTAACAGTATTTTGTGTTCAAGGCATCAAAGAATTCATCAAACCAAAATAAGTACTGATTTTTTTTTCATGAAAGAATAAATAGATGAAAGGGCATCAAAAGCCTGTTCAAAACATTTTTATAAGGAATAGTAATAATGCTAAAAATTCATAAAATAAAACTTTATTAAAATATATTAAACATTTTTCCATTGACCTAATATTAAAAAACAAACATCTAATTATTAACATAGATCATACACTGACAATGACAACAGGTCAAATAATATAATCATATTATCAAGAACTATTAAGTATATAATTGTGCTAATGAACTCAAAAATATTCAAAAGTGGTAATATAATCATTAGCAACTATTAACACTTTATTAATTTTATATTTATAGAATCAAGTATCATCCTTTTAAAATGCAATCAAAATGATGTTGGTGCCCTTTTTGAAGGGAATACAAATTTGATAAAAAATAGAGATTGAAAGAATATATATATATATATATATATAAATCAGATATTATTTTTAAAAAATCATTTAAAAACTTCAGTAAAAATTTGAAGCAACTGTTTTGTAAAAATATAGATCTATAACTTGGGGAAATACTGTATCAATCAAACTAATAAAAACATGCCATGAAAAATAAGTTTATATAAAGTGTTAATGGTAAACTTAAGGCTTAAACAGAACAGAAATCTTCTATAAAGATCATACAAATCTTGAAACAACTGCTGTATCCACAAATTACATTCATTCTGAGAAAGAGATCACAATTTGAATGAGGAATAGGTAGAGTTTAGTCAATGGAACATTCCTTTAGTTTGCTGCACTTTGTTTATTTCTTACATTTTTTTTCATTCAGATACTGTTGCTAATTGAAGAAATTTCAAATGTTTTATCAATACAGTTCATGGACCTATGAATTGGGGGATCAATGTGTTTTTCTTCTCTTATGATGGCATCTATTAGATAGAGAAATGAAACAAGTGATAAGCCTACTTATTCACTAGAATTACATGACATTATCCCTAGTTTATAGTGAGCACTCATTTGTGAATAGTAAAATAAAAGTAAAAACATCCAGTATGTGAATTTGGACATCTCTAGCTATTTTGCTCTGGATGGCAAAATAGCAGGATTCTTATGCTACTGGTTGAGCATCTTAAAACAAGGCATCAAGAAGTGATTGATATATCAAATATTAAGCAACAAAAAGTACATTTTTAGTGCAATGGTAGATGTAGATAGAGTAGGAAATTGAAAATTTAATATTGTTTAACTATCACAGTAATATATAAATACAAAATATCCTTAAATTTAGAGTTATTTAAAAAAAAGTTAACAATAGCTTTAAAAATTAACGAATGATCTACATTTAGAGATCATGTGTGCAAGTGTGTAGGCAAATCATTGCATTTTTAATCATGGATCTTGAAGTGAAATTTCACATCTACAAAAGATGCCTTTACAAGATGTAATCAATAAAAGCAGTCATATTGCCTTTTCTGTATTGATTTCAGAGAATAACTAGTAGTCATTAATTTTCTAGCTGCAATTCATTAAAGAAAATAAAATAAATTATAATGTTGAATCCAGATTGCAATGAAAGTAACAAACAGTCGACTATGAATGTGTAAGTCTTACATTCATATCTGCTGTGACTATACTGAGTCAGTCTAAGCCTTAGACTACAAAGACATCCACAATTGAATCAATAATGTAACATCTTGATGTTACATGCATCGAAATGTTTTAAAATCAAATTTATGTTTCAAGAAGTTCAGTAACTGTAAACATATACTGATTGGTGACTATTTCTATGCATTGTCCCTTCAAAAATTTCCATCAATCTCCAGAAAGAATTATGTTTTTTTTTTTGTTTTTTTTTTCGTTTTTTACATTGACTGAGCTTCAGAATCTTCTTGCTTGATTGTTTAACATATCAAAAACATGCAAGCATTAATTGACATTTTCGAATCAAGTGTGATAAAAGCTATACACACATTTAATGTGCCCAGCCTAAAACAGAATAAAAGAATGTTAAAAAAAAAATAAATAAATAAAAAAGTAAGTTTGTAAATTCTAATTTTCTTATTTTTTTAAAGATTGTAATGTTTATATCAGCAAATCAGTAATAACATCCAACTCAGATTTGTCTTATCCTTTCTGAAGAATTTTAAAGCATATTTCTAAACTTTTAGACATCCTTAGTTTCCAATTTTTAGAGTCAAGATATAACACAGCTAATTTTCATCAGTCTAAAAGTCATATTTCTGGACAAATTTCTCACAATATTAATTAATAATAATCTTATTAGTTGACCATAATCTAGTTTTTTAACAAATCATAGAGAATGAGGAGCTTTAATGAAAATTAGAAATTTTCAAACCAAGTCAACTCAATGGTCAATTTTAAATTAATTAACAACTGATTTTTGAGAGTCTCAAATCAATTGTTAATTAATCTGAATCAGCAATGTCATGTGGGACAGATTCTTTTTTGAGTAATGATGCATCAGGAATATAATCACTCACGTAAATAACTAATGAACATTTTTCATTATGACAAGAAAACTACTGCGATCTATATAAGAAAAACATGCCTTCAAAAACGTCCTTTCTACCACCAAATGAAAATTGAAAACCTAGTTTCCTCACCGGCCACCACAGTATCAACTTTTATTTTAACAATCATGTTTCAACATTTTAAACTTACACAATTCAGAAACCAGAGGTTTCTTTAAAATTAAAATAAATGAAAAGAGTAAGTAAGAGTAGCTGTATTTCTATTTTTAAAAAATGCAGACCTAAAAAAAAAGTATAATTGTGAAAAAATCGACAGAAAAGCTCAAATGAAGACAGAGTATGCTTTTAAATTGCACTGACATGAACAATATTTTAATTTTAAAAAAAGGTTAAAAAAAACTATTCGTTTATTGATAAATTTAAGAGCACTCAAATGATTAGAAAAACACTATGCACTCAAAATTTCCAACAAACCAATGGTATTCTAATGATTTTGACAAGAAGAATCAATCAAATTCAAATTGGAGTCGTCACATTTTTCTTCAAATTATTTAACTGGTATTTCCTGTAGAGACAATGACCGAAAAATGATAATGACAAAAACCAACACGGTACATTTTAAAAACTAAAAAAAACGATAAATAATGGATGTCAAAGGGGTGGTCTCGTATATCAACTGCAATAGCCGGTTGTTGATGCAACTTAAATAATAGACTAAATAGTAGCAGTAGTAGTTATATTGTCATGGTTCACTCATTAAAAATGCTCACCTTCACAAACCAACATAAGACATGAGCGAACGTAAGACTGTCACGTGGTATGCTAGCCATATACGAACGAATAAACCTTGACAGCTTCAGTGAGTGTTACCAGATGATTTCAAATATAGCATTGAGTAAATAAAATGAAAATGACTAGTTTACAAAAAGCCTGGTTATTTTATTTATTTAATAAAGAAATAACATTTAAATTTAAATAAACGAAGATTTTGCAAATACACAGAGAAAAGAGATGTGGTCATTAAAAAAAAAAATCAATATTTTAGCTAGTAAAGATGAGATCAAAGCAGAGGTCAATGACGCCTATTATGGAGAACCAATAAAGCGTCTGCTGTCGTCAGGTAAGGACTAGTCTAGAACATCAAAGTTACCACTACAAACTGCCACTGCTATGTAACCATTGAACCAACAACTACAATCAGTACTAGTAGTAGTAATAGGGTAGAAAAAGGAAACAGATGTACTCGTGCTACTTACTGACTTACAAGGACGCCTACCATAGAGCAATGGTTAACAAACAAGACGAGTTGACCATTCGCTCGTGGATTGAAAATTTGATCCACTTATGCTACTAACTAGTACTGTCTGCGACCTTATGCGAAACTAAAAGTAAGTTTGACCTGTGTAACACAAACAGTATTAGTAAGTAGAAATAGCAGTAACATTGTATGTACTCGTTGTAGTGTAGAATTCACTCATTAAAAATGTTCACCGAAAAAAAAAAAAAAAAAAAAAAATTAGTGGTAGATTAGTAGTTTGAAGCATCATGTTCAACTAATTTTATTTTACATTTATTTTTTACACAATGACATTAAGAACCAAACCACTACGACTGACAGTCAGCTTCTACAGAGTGAAAAAAAATGTAGCGTATGGTAATAAATACCACCAGAAGGCAGTAACTAGTAACAGTAGCATTCACTCAGCTAACATCATGACATCCAATCCATGGACAATAAGTCCAAATAAAAAAAAAGTGACAAGAATTACGTTGTCAAGTATTGTTCATAAATTAAATTTAAAATAATTAGTAAAAAAATATCTTAGCTGGAAAAAAATAATGATAAACTTAGTTTTTTGGCGACCTTTTAGTGAATGAAAAATTGAAAAAGCAATAAGAAAACATCACCTATCTTTTCATACCGGTTTCCATTATTACAAATAATTACGATTTTTCATTTAACTATACAATTAAATTTTTTAAGGCCTTTTAAAAAGCACCATCGAGTCTTAGAACTTCAAACAAAATATTCTACAATAGGCAAATATCGAAATTCATAGTTATGTCAATGTACATTTCATTCTCAAAATATTTTATTTACGTAAATTTGATTCTTAATAACGGAAGACATGCATTAATTATGTAAACATTAAACAAATAATGAATGTAAATTTAAAAAAAAAAATGAATGAACTGCCGGTGTATTTCGAACCTGTGATCAGATGCGCAATCAAGAAAAAAAGTTAATTTAATTAAAAAACATAATTTTTTAAAATTTATTGAGAAAAAATAGTTATCGTTTCATTCATTAAAGAAATTTGTTGTAATAGTGGTGAACTGATCCCTGATTTCAGGCTGTAATACAAAAATTCGGATATATTTTTTCATCCTTAAGTTAAAGTAAAAATAAAAGGGAAAAGCTTAACTGTGTAACTGTCAGTGTAAAATGAAGAATTACATCTTTTATAGAGTCAAAGACTCAAACAAAAATTACAAAATCTAAGAGAAAAATGATTGCGTATCATCTGAAAAGACGATCCGCCTCCTTAGAAGCTTGTTCGCTCATGGATGATTTCTGTTATCATTTTCTTTTTTTACATCATCATCATATGGCTTTCTTTTTAAAATAACATGACAAAGCACTACTGCCCACTGGCTACATTAAAAAAAATACAAAAATATTCATTCATTTTCGTTTTACTTGGTTTTTTACTTTTTTTTTTTTTTTTTTACAAGCGAATATAGCTAATGAATAATTATTAAGAAGATTAAATAAAGGAGATCAATTGTAAATTTTACAGAGAATATTTATTTTATTTAATCCCGTTAAAAAAAAACGGAATAAAACAGAATATTAATGTTTTCTCTACAAAGAATAATAAAAAAAATATAAAACTACTTCATTTTATCATTTTTTAAAAACACGCCCAATCGAGTTCTGAGACAAGAACCTAGAGGACACCACAGAAATGAGTCATAACAAGTGGAGGAATTAACAAATTTATTAGTCAAAAATAAATATCCTAATGCAAATAATTAGTATTATTTATTGTCATGTGTTTAATCACCGTTTAAGTCATTATTCAACAATTAACTAACGTAAAATCATCAGAAAATTAAGAAAAGGGCATTTTTTTTTTTTTACTTCGACTTTATTTTCGAAGAGTTAGCAGATTTTCCTTTTCAAAAAATTTGCTTGCAGATATTCTAAAAAATAGAACTTAACAAAGTCATATTTATCAACTCTATTCCCAGCAACAAGACAATTTCTTTTTTTTATGTAAATTATTAGTTAATTCTAGTATCAAAAAAGACTTTCAAATCGTCATTTTTTTTAATTTCATGATGTCTCTTAGACAACACACACGTCATGATTTCTTTTCTTTATTTCAGTGAAATGATCAGAAAAGATAAGCTAATGTCAACTTTATCAGAAGCATCATACCTTTAAAAAGATTTTTAGATGTTTTTATTTTTCTAAATTAGCTGTAAAATAAGTGAAAAATCCTAAACAATTAGGTTGTCAAGTAAGAAGGTAAAATTTTACAAGATGCGAAAAAAAGAAGACAATTTTAAAGTTAACATTGATTCCTAATGCTGACAAATTAAATTTTTATTTTAATTCTTAGATGAAACGATCGTAAAAAAATTACAGTAAACAATTAAGAAATTTACTTTTTAAATTAATCACCCACTTGTTCTGTATCGGTATGAAAACTAATCAAGGTCTATTTTCAAAATGCCAAATCATTCTTTCTTTAAAATAAGACAAGAAATAAGATGTAAAACAGATAACTACTAAATGTTTTATCGATCCGTCACCAAAATTCGATCACGAGTGATTATTTTTTTTTTTTTTAATTATTTAATGAAGGATCATTTTGTTGAATATAAGCAATTGGTCAGTCACTTTATGACCAGCTTCAGTGGACATAACATTAAATTTACATACATAACTACATACAATAAAATGGGGGTTCAAATCAAAACTAAATTAACATTAAAAAACGAACCCCCATTTTAGAGCCGGCGTACATAACATTTCTTCAATCTCACATAATCATACAATACATCAACACTCAACAGTATGCATACATAACATACCGCTTTGTTCTCCTAAGAAGACAAGCTTGAATTTCCGCAGCGGATTGCCAAACTCTCCCGAAGAACTCATTGTACCTCCTGTTAGGTTGGTGTAGCAGTAAAATTAGGCAGGGAGCCACAAAAAAGATTTCACAGAAAAAAAAAGATCTGTAATTGTACCAGGGTAAACGCCTCGGCTAGTAATGTCGCCACGTCTCTAGCCTCGCCTTAGACATACGCATGCGTTAACTTGGCCGGAAGTAGTCTACTGCAAACTGCAGCCCTGCTGCAGTAGATTGATTGTCAGATAATGATGATGATTGGAAATATAGAAGTTGTTAGTTATTTTATCTTTTCATTTGTTTGTTTGTTTTTTTTTTTTTTTGCTTTATTTGTTTTGCTTTTACTCCCACATCCACAGCGAACACACATTTCTGATTCTCACAACAATAGTTGAAATCACTGGGGAGCATGCCATTATGGTCTGATGCAGAATTCTTCACTTGAAGTGTGAAGTGATGAATTCCTTTTTTACCAACCTGCAAGATAAAAAAAAATTGTATGAACATTAATCTTATGTCTGTTTTTTATACTTACATATGCATAGATATGAAATATCTCTGCACTTAATAACATTCTCATACATTCATAAGTGCATGTTGATACAAGGGATGCTCTGAAAGTAATACCTTCTATTTAAACTACAAAAGGTACAAAGGACATAATAGCACCATTGGAGAGAGCAAGTTTTCAGCTGCAAAACACTACTTTTCCACTTTTTCCACGTGTTCAGACTCACTGTTTGGTCTCTGTAATTATTCAGTAATTATAATTGAATGTCAGAAAGTGTAATTTTTTTATCATTGCAAAATTCAGTGACACACACCAGCTTCCTATTCAGTTTCACGTCAGACAACATTTTGCCAAACTATATCTCAGTAGTTTTCTGTAACAATACAAAAAAGTTATTGGTGGAAAGGTTTTATATGAGGGTGCTGAGAAGTTCTCACTTTGACCCATTCAAGTACCCACCACATAAGTGTGTGTGTGTATGTTTATAAATTTTCATTATTTTAGTGATATCATATTTATCTAAAAGAAAAAAAATCATATTTACATTAAAACACATATTACATAACATGTACACATGTCTAATATATATATATATATATATATATAGAGAGAGAGAGAGAGAGATATGCTCATGTTCAAATATTATAGTATATACACACTTCTACATATACTTTCTGAACATCCTTCATTTACAGCAGAGAAAAAATTAAATGTGTTCACCAAGTATATATATATAGTTTATTCAAAAATTATAACATAAATATGTTTGTAGTGATTTTATAACATATAGGTTTGTAGTGGTTTTATAACATATTTATGTTATAATTTTCAAATAAATTATATTTGCTCTATATTGAGCACTCTTTTAAGAATAGCATTTTTTGGTTATTGTAATTTATTCCGTATGTACCAATCCTATACTTGTATATATAGCCTAATTTCATTATATCTATTTATCTATCTAGTTTCATCATATCTATCAAGAGAGAAATAGAGTGGGAAAGGAGGTGTATATATATATATATATATATATATATATATATATATATATATATATATATATATATATATATATATATAAGGCATCTGGAATTAGAGCAATCTACCTCCATAGACTAAATAAAAAGTTCAGTTTGAAATTCCAATGTACATCACCTGAAGTAATGTACAACACCCAAAACATCATGAATATGGCAATAAAGATGAGGACATAGTTAGAAAGATGCGAAAAGTTACATTATCTCATCTCAGAAATATATATAGTTATTTATGAATAAAAATAACAATAGGAAAACTAGTAATTGCTGATGCATTTCGTACAATGTGGACTTTATCAAAGCAAAATACAAAATGAATTTAATTGAACAAGGTAACTAATAAAAATCAAAAAAGAATGTTCCTAGCAACTGGAATGTAGAGAAACGCTATTTTCATATTGTTAACTGAAAATAACTTCAGTATTTGTCACGTGTTGAGACTATAGTCATTATATCAGTGTTGATGTATTCAAACATTTTCTTTTGATTTTATGAATCTGTTGTGTACATTTGTTTGTAAGAGCATTAATTTTGTTAAGAAAGGTGAAATGGGGAAAAAACCTGGGCGTAGATTGATATTTGGGTACTGTTCTATGGCGGCACTCTCTAGAATTTTCCTTCTGAGTGAGTTATTTTCTTTTTTTATGAGTGTAGCATTTTTAAAATTAAAATTATGGTTGAATTTATTTCTATGTATGACTAGTGCATTAGCTAAGTTGTTTTTTGTGAGGTCTCTTTTGTGCTCATAAATACGTTTTTTTAAACTTCTACTTGTTTCTCCAATATATTGGGAGGAACAGTTTTGGCAATATATTCATTTTTTCTAGTGTTCTTTCCTAAAGACTAAGAGTGTGTAAAAACTGTCCACAGTGATTATTATCCCAAGCACATTCTGATAACTCATTAGTCATTTCATTTTCAATGGGTTCATTTTTAGTACATTTTTCTATGTATATTTTCTAATCTGAGTTGTTTAAAAAATAGTAATTCTAAGCCATAGTAGATAGTAGTAGTATTAATTCCATGTTGGGGTACCTTTAATACACCACCAAAATATTCCAACCTGTTTCAAAGAAAATGAAACTGATGGATGGCATAAACTGCTCTATATAAAGTGTTCCTATTATCTTTAAATATCTTTTACAATTAGATGTTTTTAGAATGACAGTGTTATCTACAAGGATTTTCTTATTGGAACAGGGAATTGTGTATGAGTGTTTATAAATAGAACATCTTAATTCAAAAAAGGAGAGAGATATATATTTGTGTGATTAGATATAGTGTGTGTGTGTGTGCATGTATCATGTGCCATGTGGTTTGGTTGAATAAGAAGTTGGTAGTCTCCTTGACAGGAAGTCTCCCTAGACACTACTGCAACCCATGGGTAAAGAGGGGAACAAAAAGAGGAAGAGAATTTATGTCCATTCCTTTTATACTACTTATTACGATACCACCTAGCATCTGTTAAGACAAGTCTGAGCAGACGAGGTGAGGTAATCCCACACCTTCCTCATTTAAAATAACTAAAAATAATTTGTTTATAATGTATGAAAATGAAAATGCAAAATATTTCCTGTCTGAATTTCTGAGATGAGAAGTTATCATTATTTATATAATCTACATTTGGATTAATAATAACAAGGACAGGAACATTATTCCTAGCATAAATAATATATATATATATACATACATATATATATATATATATATATATATATATATATATATATACCAAATTATAGGATTGTTGTAGATGGAATAAATTCCAACAACCAAAAATACTATTCTTAAAAGAGTGCTCAATACAGAATAGACCAAATATTATTTATTAAAAAATTATAACATAAACATGTTATAACATCACTACAAAAATAGCCATTTTGTTTCAACACTTCTAGTGTCTTATCAAGTGATCACTTGATAAGACACCAGAAGTGTTGAAACAAAATGGCTATTTTTGTAGTGCTGTTATATGTTTATGTAATAATTTTTTTAATAAATAATACATATATATATATATATATATATATATATATATATATTATAAGAAATAGTCAAATAAGGAATAAATATTTCAAAGGTTGAAAAGGCTATTACATTTGAAAGAAATATCGCATGAATAATGATAAGAAATATAACATAAAGAATGGTAAGCAATATGACATGAAAAATGGTAAGTAATATAACATGAGAAATACTATGAGAAATGGTAAGAAATATGACATAAAGAATGGTAAAAAATATAACATGAGGAATGGTAAGAAATTTAACATAAAGTATGGTAAGAAATATAACACAAAAGATTGTGCAAAATATAAGATGAAGAATGGTAAGAAATATGACATGATGAATTTTAAGAAATATTTCTATTAGAATGGTAAGAAATATGAAGAATGATAAAAATATGACATAAAGAAAGCTGTTTCTTATAATCAACTTTTATTTTTTAACAATTAAGAATCTATTTCCATGAAAAATTTAATAAACTCAAAACACTATGTAATTCAATGTATCCATTAATGATGGAAATATAAAATAAGCCTTTGGAGATTTTTTTTCCATAAAACTATTATTTTCTTCATATTTGACAAAAATCAGCAAAAGTTTACTAATCCCATACCTCAGTTTCTTCCATATTAATGCAAAAATGTCCCCTCAACACAAATATATACAGAGACATATATATAACAAAGTAGGCACAATTTGTAAATAAATATAAGGGTTGAACCAAAAAAATCATTTATAGAAATTTAGTATTCATGTATTGAATGAATTTTCCTAATCATAAAATGAATTTCATATTTTCTAATAATAATAACCACTTATTTGTATTAATATTTATCCAATATGCTAATATTACATTAGTCAGAATTAGAGTATTATATGTGTGCATATGATGTGCAGGTAACATGACAGTTATTGGTGCAGAAAATGGCATTAGTGGGCCAAGTTCAAATTCCAGTATAGCCTGTTGCATTCACCTTTGCATTAATACTCTTGTGAAAGGCATGAATCCATCTCTCTCCAGTTAAATAGTAAGTTACTCAGGTCTCTAGCTTTGGATGGCAGCCACTCAGAGAGAAAGCAATAGGAAACCACTCCACTATCTTTCACAAGAAGTCATGGTAATTCACAGAAAATAAAGGAAAGGAATTTTTTCTGAAAGGACATGACATTAAAACATGTGTATGTACATATGTATGTATTTATACAGAATACAGAGTTTGCCTGTCATAGATGACTGATAGCTATGAATGCTGATTTCAAAGAGTTATCTTAGGGACCATGGATGCTAAAACAAAACAGAAGCCATAACAAATAATGCGAAAGGTTTTCTTTTTCTCATATTCTTTCACAGTCAGTAAACCCTTGAATTTTAGTGGCTTTATTACCTTGCTTGGGTGAAAGAATTAAATATGTGTGTGTGTGTAAAATCTCAGATATAAATAAAAAATAAATCTGTAAAAGGACAATAAGAATAAAGACAAAAGAAAAACTTATCTTAGCATTTCATCCTTTGACTTTATCAAGGCAATTGTAAAGATTTTATTTTGCAACAAGTATTTATAAACAAAAGTAAAAATGTTAGTTTTTCAAAATATTTAAATTTAATAAATGCTAATAAATATTCATCAGGCTAACTGGAAAGTCTTGGTAAATTATGGAGGATAACAAAATTTTATCCTTTCTAGAAATCATGTGACATAGAATTAATAACAATCTTCAGTTAGAGGTTTACAGAAAATACAGCAACACGAATGACCTTATCAATTTTTATTCCCAGCACTAACAGGATGAAATCTGGAATAATCATAGGATTTTATTTAAGAACACTGAGAATCTGCATCCTCCAATACTTATCTGAAGAAGAAATATACATAAAAAATGCTTTCAAAAACCTTGAATATCCCTACTATTTCATCCACAATACAAAGAGAAAGGAATATAAAATATATAACCAGAAAAAAGATAATGACATTATGAACAATAATAATGACAATAAACTAGATAAAGACAGACATAATACTACCTACTAACAATTTAACATCTAATTTCCAAAACAATCTTAACAATATCAAAATAATTAGAACTACATCCAGAACTATTATGGGATATGATCAAAACCAAAAATATTCATAATAATAATAATTTTGAAGCAGGTAGATAAACTATCATAACTGCTTCTCACAATACATTGAGAAAACTTGCAGAAATTTAAAAAAATGTATGTATCAACACAAGAAGGATCTTATACACAACAATTTATCAAATACATTAGTCATACATGTTATAAAATAAGACATATCTCGGCTGATTTGCAGACATACTCAAGAGCGAGAGCCGGATGTGAACGGGACAAGGCCCCATCACAAAATGACCATTATCGTCGTTTAGCATAGGCCCAACGCAGGAGTTCCGGTCGAAAAATAAAATAATACTTTAAAGTATTTCTATTTTTCGACCAATAAAAATGCTTCCCTCCTAATTATACTTTCGTTGTTTTACGAGCCTGTTAAGCCATAAAAAACACCATAAAAGGGGTCACACGGGGAAGTAAAACAGCAGTGAACAGGAGACCAGGGAAGAGACCTGTCATGGTCAGTCAGCAGGAGGAGCGCCACACCAACTGGAAAGAACTACTACTACAAATTAAGATCGACAAGCGAGACCGATACAAAACAGCATTTACATGGAAGAACCAATGCTATCAATACACGCGCCTGGCCTTCCGCCTTATATCTGCCAGACAAATCTTCTCCCTTTGCATAGCAGAAGCCCTAGCCACGGTCACATCCCATGACAACATTTCTTCCTATATCGACGACAACCTGGTCCATGCTAGGACATTTAGGGAGTACATACTCTCCCTCGAACAATTTTTTACTGCCCTCCGAAAAATCACAACTCAAGCTGAATCCAGATAAATATTCCTTCCTCACATCAGAGGCAAAATTCCTCGGACACATAGTAAACAGCGAAGGATTCAAGGCTGATCCAGAATATGTTCGTGCCATCAGGGAAATGAAACATCCAACATCAAAAAAGGAATTACAAAGCCTTATCGGCCGTTTCGTATGGATCGGACAATTCCTAGAGACACGTTTTCACGAACAAATCAGGTCAGATATGTTTTCAAAACTTATGGGTCCCATACACGAACTCAACAAGGTTAATAGACCGTTTATCTGGACGCAAAATGCCGACAGAGCCTTCAAAAAAATCAAGGACCATCTCTCTTCACCACCTGTCATCTCGTTTCCGGATTTCTCCAAACTTTTCACACTCATCACCGATGCCAGTGACATCGCATGTGGAGCAATCCTAATGCAAGAAGCCAACAACAGGAAGAAAGATATCATAGCGGTTGCTTCCCATACATTCAACTCCACAGAACAGAACTGGTCCACGATGGAACGAGAGGCATATGCAGTAAAGTGGGCAATATTGAAATTTGATTATTTCCTTCGCAACCGCCCCCTCCTCATCTTCACCGACCACAGATCACTGACATATCTGGACCAATGAGAGTTCAATAATGCCAAAATACGACGATGGCAAGAAGAAATTTCATGTTATAAATTTGTCTTAGAATATGTCGAAGGTGAATCAAATGTATGGGCTGACATGCTCAGCAGAGGTTGTGGACATAAGAAAATGAAAGCCCCGAACGACCCTACACCAGCAGGCAGGACATTCAAGGTAAGTAGTTCAGACCTCCGCATATACATCCCATCTTGGTGCATCGGCAAGTTTAACGGTTTACAGCTCATTCCCAAAACTCACACACCACAAAACGCCTGCACCCACAAGTGTGTCACCAACGCATTCTTTGCTTATCACTCTACCACCACCATCCCCTCTGAGAGAATCTGCAACCACCTCAGCATCGCAAATGAACAACAGAAGGACGACGCCCTGGCAAAGATCATCAGCACCCTCCAGTCACCCACTCCAACCTCATATCGACCCTGACGACCACTGAGCTACGCTTTTCAAAAAACATTTGCACCAATTTTTTCTAGAACCAGGCACCTCCGTTTTGATGATAAGAGACTCTCCAAGATTGGTTGTACCATACAAACTATGATCCAGATACCTCTACCAGGCACACGAGGGCAACAACCACTCAGGTGTTACCTGTATGCGAGAACTCCTTTCCAGCTACTGGTGGGAATTCAAAAACCGCGACATCAAGGCCTATGTTGATTCTTACGGCATGTGTGCTAAGTGCAAGGGAAACTACGATCAATGTACCCACTGGCCCATTGGCCACTGCAAATGAGGAAAGAGACCATTCGATCTTGTCTTTATAGACTTTGTCACAATACCCAGCTGAAAGGGAAAACGCTACATCCTAACCATCTTGGATAGCTTCAGCCAACACTTTACAGCTATACCATGCGCAAGAGACCGTTCTTCCTTTGACACAGAGAGATTCCACGCATAGTATCCTCTGATTGAGGCACACATTTCACTGGAGAAGTCTATCGACAATTCTGTAACCAGATGTCAATCACGCAAGAACTTCACTGTCCTTGGCACCCGCAAAGCTCAGGAAATATTGAGAGACAACATCACACAATGAAGAACGCACTTTATATGTTATGCGAAGACAGGAACTGTGAATGGACAGATGTTCTAGAATCTGTCATTTCGCCCATGAATGCCACAACCAACAGCACCACCAGTGTCTCCCCGCACTATGCCATTACTGGCCGGCACCCCAACATCGGCCTACCTACTCTACACAGAAAAGAAATTTTGAGAGTGTTGCTAGCGAATTTTATTAAAATATAAATCTGCTCCCTGGATTTTTTCAAATATCTCTGTTTCTGAAAGAATTGCTCCTTTCCCAAGCCAACATACATGACTATAGAAATGTTAAAAAATTAAAAGAAAACATTTAAATTTATAACCTCCTCTTATTTAAAATATATAACACATAAATTAATCCCAAACAAAAATAATTTAAATATTAATTACATTATAAAAAAAAAACATCATTTACTCACTTTTGTTTATTAGGTTTATTAGGCATTAAATTATGTCACTTGGCATCCATCATAATTTGCATAGACTTTTCAGTTATTCTAATGAATATTTATGAGTGTTTCTTAAATTTAAAATTTTGAAAAGCTAACAACATTTTTACTTTTATTTATAAATACTTGTTGCAAAATAAAATCTGTACATTTACCTTGATAAAGTCGTCCATCAGTGGACAAAACGCATATTATATATATATATATATATATATATATATATATATATATATATAGTGGGGATTGAGTGTGAGAGATAGACTGATATTGATAAAACTTACACAGTATGTTTTTATGGTAATTGTTGATAATTAATAGCGTTTGAATTTCTCAGTTTCTAATTTGGGATGACTAACATTAATATTATACCTTAACAAATAAAAATTGAGTTTTTAGTCTTATAGATTATTATTTTTTTTAATACCAGGCCCCTTCAAGATCTAAGTGATCATTCTTCTTTACAGATAACTTTTTTTATTTGTGTATTACTGTTGTTCCCTTGTTAGGGCCAGAAATAAAGACACAAGAGAGGAATTGAGTTAAACTAATATATTAACAGAAACAGTAATACAAAGATATAAACGAGAGTGTTACAGCAAGAATTTTTGGTCCAACTGTCAGAGCTGACTGCTGGAAACTTCCCTCCTCATTACCTGCCCCTATTTATAGCTGGGAAAATCCATGTGTGCGTAGGTAAATTACCATAACAATTACCATGACATCTTGAAAAAGATAGTAGTGATTTCCCATTGCTTTCTCTCCAATTCAGATTGATTTCCATGTAAGGAAGAGTTCAGCATACCTTGATATTTAACCTATAGCTGGGAGGAGAAGAGACACATTCATGACTTCTCAAGGCTATTCATGTGAAAGTGAATGCAGGAAACTAAACTGTAATTTGAACTCAGCATGTTGATTTCCCTTTCTGCACCACTGTCTGTTACATTGTTGCACATCCATATGAAAAATATTAACAAATAAAAACAGAGAAACCAAAATCATCTATTAAGAACAATTCTCTTAAAAAGGTAATAATTTTACCATTTAAAGCAATTCACAAGTGCCAATACTTTTTATATTAATGAGATAAACTCACAAGTCTAATTATTAGGTTGGTGCAAAAATAATATCGTTTTTTGACCTATTTTCTAACATCAAAAAACGATATTATTTTTGCACCAACCTAATATTTAACACTTAAACAATGGTATAAACTCCTAATCAGATAATATATCATATTTTAGGATTGAAGATCCTTATTTGAAATCTCTGTCATATTTGAACATATATATATATATATATATATATATATATATATATATATATATATATATATATATATATATATATAGACATTGAAGTCAACACCAAGCAGTGACAGTTTACGTGTAAGAATGAAACAGACTGTCACTGGTAGGTTTTGACTTAAATGTTCACTTTTATATTTACATGCACTCTATCCCTGATATCAAACACTTTAAGCCATAAATATAGCATACCCTAAAACTATATTTTTATCATATATATATATATATATATATATATATATATATATATATATATATATATATATATATATGTAAATAATGTTTTTAGTACCACACCATCATAAAACAAGTCTTAAGATAGGGATCATAATTTAATATTTAACAAGTAAAATCAAATATAATAAATATAACCTTAATTAAAATCAAATAAAATAAATATGACCTAAGCCAACTTTCGATTGATACGTCATCAGAAAGTGCATATTTACATATATATTTTTTAATCAGTATCACCCCATGTAAGGTAGTAAAGCCACTAAGATATAAGGGGTTACAAGGTGTTGAAGAATTAGGAACAGAAACATTAATAATGAGAGGAGAGAGAAAAAAGTAATTAGGAGGACAGTAGATAGCAATTGACATAACATTTAAATTTTTGAAGATTAAAGTTGGCTGGGAAGCATGGAGCTGGAAGCGAGTTGTACAAGTGAGAAGTGTGAGAAAAGAAACTGTTAGCATACATTTTACAACTACATCAAGTCAGCTCAACTATAAATTGATGAGATCCCAATGCCAGTCCAGTCCTGCTATTAAATTCAAAAATTCTAAGTACCATAGTGTAGAGCTCATCTGAGCAACTACCATGAAAGTATTTATAGAAAAGGCACAGAGAGGCGACCTTATGGTGGTGGGAAAATGACTAAAGTCAAGCCACCAAATCATGACCAATATTGCTGATTCTTTTTTGGATTTTATCAAGGAGACCAAGGTAAATACCATTAGACCATATGTGATGGCAATATTCTAAGCATGGATGAATGGTAGACTTAAAGATATGTAAGATAGATTCAGGAGAGAAAAATTGTCTAGCATGACAGCAAACCGACTTTCTTAGCAGCTGACCTAGCAATGGATTCAATATAGTCATTCCACTTCATGTCAGCTGAGAATGTTAGTCCTTGTCACTTTTCTGAAGGTTAGCACCAACAATGATGATGGAAGGCAGCAAGGTGTCTCTCAGATGATTAATGGAGAGAAGTTTAGTCTTGGAGGCATTAAAATTAACAAGCTCCAGTTAACGATGGACCTGAGGTCATTTTTGGACATTGGCTGCTATTATGATCTTGTCAGATTGATCAACCTTACTATCAAGGCAAGAATAAATGGTTGTGTCATCAGCATAGATGCCAAGTTGAGAGCTGATGTCATCAGGAAATTCATTAATGAAAATTAAAAAAAGGTTAGGACCAAACCCTGGGTGTCACCTGTGTTAGTACAAAAGGATGTAGATGAGTGTCATTTCAGGATAACTTTCATTTCATGATTTGATAGGAAAGACTAGATCAGTTCAAAAATGTGTCCAGAGACACTGTAACTTTTCAGATTGTGTAGAAGATCTGTATGCCAAATACTGTCATATATATATAACACTATTATAAGCATTTTTAAATTCATGTTTCATTGGCATTTATTGGTACCAATAATGATTTGTGTTCATTTTTACTTATTTAGCATAAGTGGCAAAATCATTTATTTGAAATTTAATCTGTAGTGCTAAAATTTAATTTAGTGCTAAATCTTTTCTAATTTTTTAGCAACAAGTTTAGTATCAATTTATAAGTGCTTTTTCTTTGTTGTAAATGTCTCTGAAGAAAAACATTCCTGAAAGTAAAGGATTGAAATGATTACATTGTTCAAAGAAGGGTTATCCCAAGTTAAAATTTCAAGAAAAGTGATGTTCTCAAGAAATTGTGTACAGACAACCATTAAAAGATATAACAAAACCAATTCTTTCAAAAATCATGATGGTCAAGGCTGGAAAAGGTGTACAAACTCAAGGGAGGACAGACTGCTAAAGAGGGTATAGGAAAAAACTCTTCTAACATGACTGCTGGATTTCAGGAGGCAACAAACAAAGTAAAGCTAGATAAAAAAAATATTGCTGTCTGAGATTAGTAAGAAAAAGAGACATTCCTTTTCAAAGGAACAGGAAAATTGGATGATTGAGGCTTGTCCAAAGTTGTCTGGTCTGATGAAAGCAACTTTGAAGTAAGTTCCTTTATTAGTTGAAACTAATTTATTGAGCATAATTGATTTTATTATACCTATTAATACTGTATTTTTATTAAATAGAAAATTATCCCTAAATTTTTTATTTTTATCAGATTTTTTGAACCCCTGGAGTTGTTTATGTTCATAAAAGAGTTGAGGAAGCATATAATGCACAATGTATCATCCCAACTGTAAAATTTAGAGGTGGGAGCATAATGGTCTGGGGCTACATGTCTTCCAGTACAGGAATGTTATTAACATGTGAGGGTAGAATGAATTCCAACACTTACATAAGCATGTTAGACCAATGTTACCAACCTTCATTAGATGGATTAATCTTCCAACAAGACAATGCACCATGCCACACATACAGAGTTTCGATAGGTTGGTTTGAAAAGAAAGAAGTTAGGGTAATGAAGTGGCCTCTTCAATCCCCTGACCTGAATCCCATTGAACATCTTTGGTCATGCTTAGATACAAGAGTGAGGATGCACAAATATTCTTCAAAATGCTAATTAGAATCCAAACTTCATGAATAATGGCAGAAAATTGAGACAACTACTTTTGTTAAGCTGGTTTACAATATGAAAAGTGCATAAAGGCAGTTATAAAAGCAAAAGGAGTCTACACCAATATTAAAATAGGTTAAATGTATTTAAAAGCTTTGTTCTTTTTCTTTAAATGATAAAATAAATGAGTTTCAATTACATTTCTAACTTTTACATTATAAAATTACTTTTACTATACTTTTATACCATAATTTTGTCCATGGCTATATATATGTATATTTTGTCAACTCTTTTATATGGCTCTGAAACTTGGACACCTTATAGATGGCACACTAATCGATTAGATGTCCTTTCATAAAGGCTGTCTTCATGCAATCTGTGGCCTAACATTTGACGATTGAGTGTCAAATGCCAACCTTTTTGAGAAATGCAAGATTGGTGTCATCAAGTCATTCATAATCCAATCACAAATACGTCAGGCTGGCCATGTGGCAAGGATGAATGATGACCATATCTACAGTGAATTCCATAGGGGTCATAGAAATGTTGGTAGACCTTGTTTCAGGTATAAAGGTAAACTGAAGAGCAACCTTTCTTGTGTCAACATTCCATTCAAGAACTTTGAAGAGGTAGCTATGAAGAGCTCCGAGTAACATTCTACCTGCCATCAAGGAATAATGCACCATCAAGAAGTAAGTACCATTCAACTGCATGAAACACGAAAGCAACATAAGACAGCTAACAGTGTTCCTACTGCACTTGGATACAATACATTCTCCTGTACTGTTTGTGGTCTTTTGTGCAATTCACAAGCCAGTCTCAAAAAACGTCATGCCCATCATAGGCAAGCAGATAATTAGTTTGTGTTCATTTGAACCTCATACATCAAACTCAATGGGAGAGTGTATCATTCATATATATATATATATATATATATATATATATATATATAATTATTTATTTAAAAATATGATTCCAACATGCTACATAAGAGGTCTCATGTTTCAAAACAAGAGCCGAAAACTTCAATATAATTATTTGAATTAAATTGAATTAAAGTAAGCTCTGTTCCATCTTCAAGCGAAATTTTTTTTGGAATAACTTATTTCTGAAATTTATGTGTTTTAATAGTATATTCATAATTGAAATCAAAATTTCCATAGCAACAGCCAGGGCAAATTGTTTAAAATAGGTAGGGGTGTTGGGTGTTAATAATTTGTATCAGTATAGAGTTACTTTCATAGATGTCAAGTCAGGGCAAGGTGGGGGTGTCTAAATTTAAAACAGAAGATGTTTTCGCCTAGTCTGGTTTATGTGTCTATGGAGATTTATTTATTTTTTTATTTTATTTCTTTATGAAAGGGATTTGTGTATATAAAAACTGTCATAACATTTGTTTTTTGACGACTTCATAAAGGGTTATCCTTGTTTTTGTAGGGTATTTAAACTATTTATTTGGGCTATGGATTATAAAAGTTTAATTCAATTTAATTCAAATAATTATATTGAAGTTTTCAGCTCTTGTTTTGAAACATGTGACCTCTTATGTAGCATGTTGGAATCATATTTTTAAATAAATAATTATATTTATGCTCTACTTTTGTATCAAGCACTATTTTTTAAAAATAATAACAAAAATACTAAAGAACTTTGGATTATTTACTTAACCAGTTCTTTCCTATTTTCTATATATTTTTACACACACACACACATATATATATATATAAATATATATATATATATATATATATATATATATATATATATATATATATATATATATGATAAAAAATATAGTTTTAAGCTATGCTATTTTATGAGTAAAAATGCTCAATATCAGGGATAGAGCATATGTAAATATAAAAGTGGACATTGAGGTCAACACTAAGCATCAACAGTCTGTTTCATACTTGAATACAATCTTTATATATTTACTAAATTTCACCCAATACAAATTTCAAGAGCCACTCAGGGGAGCAATGATGAATGAGGTGTGAGATATAAAGTGGTAGGAATTAGAGATTATGAGGATAAGAAGGTTAGATTTGGCACTTGTTTTGAAGGGGTTAAGATTGTAATGTTCAGAGAAGCACCTATGCAGGAGTCTGTTCCACAATGTGTCAGTTCTTGGAAAAGGCTGCCTGTATGGAACTTTTTTCTTACATTTGGAACATAGAGGAAATGTTGGTGATTTGACTTTGTGGAACTAACAAGGAGTGTCCTAGCTGTAAAGTTCTAAAATTGTGATTCTAAAGAATGGAGCACTCATCTGAACATTTGTGACATAGAAATAACAGTAGAGTAGTGACAAGGTTTCAACAATACACCTTAGGGAAAGGGGTTGTAGAGTGGAAAATAAATCATCTCCCATAAGACCACATAAACAATTCTGAACTCTGAGAAGGCTAGAAAGTGAGGATTGAATAGCTCCAGCACAGACATGGCAGCAAGACTCCATTTCTGGCCTAGTAGTAGTAGTAGCATTATGGTGTATAAATTTTCCATTCTTTACTCAGAAGGTTTTCATTTATGAATATTCTTGAATTGTCATGTCTATGAGGCAAGGAGGAGAATACTGACCAAGCAGCTGTTCAGTTAAGGCAATAGCCACGAGCAAATATTTGAACCAGTCATGCAAAATGATTCTTTCACCTGCTGAAGTAACATCACAATTTCTCTCCAAGAGAAATTGTGATGTTCCTTGCTTTCATCTGAAGTCAATAAAAGAAATAAAGTAAATTTCTAGTATGTTTCTGCTGCTCATTGAACAGATCTTTGGGCAACTTCATGAGGACATTGTTCAAAAACTTTGTCTCAAAAACCAGTAACAGTCACTGCCAGTTTTTTCAGCAAAATTGGTCCTTGTATCAGACTTTGAAAGGATGTCTATTGTCATAAAATTTGTCAGTTTAAAGAAGGATAGGAAACGAAAGATGCTTAGTTTGCTCATATTTTACTTTAAAGAAATAATATATAATTTGTTTTAAAAGAATATTTAAAGGAATATTTTAAATTTAAATTTAAGAGCATATTTTAAATTTAAAAGAATTTAATTTAAAGGAATTTAGAGGGATTTTAAATTTAAAGGAATGCTTTACAGGAATATTTTATTTTATAATATATTTCATTTTATTTTATATATTTTATTTTATAATATTTTTTATCATGTACTCTAATAGAATATTTTATCTTTTATTTATATTTTTATTCATATTTCTATTTTTTGCTTATTTGTTTATAACATTATTTGTTTTTATTCATTTCTATTATTTTATTAACTTTTTCTAATATGCTTATTTTAAACTATTGTTAATTATGAATATAAATAATTATTAATTAAAACATCTAAAATATTGGTTATTTTAATGTATATTGTATCCTCCTTGTCATCCTCATCATGTATATAAACTGGGTAGGGGAACTTTCATTTATTTATCTATATCTACAAAGAGACAGCTAAACTTTCAGGGACACTTATTAAGGAAAGAAGACTTGGAAAATTGAACACACATGCAGTGTATTAAAGGCAAGAGAAGCATGAGAAAGCAAGTAAATGATTTGACAAATTTCAGCTAGTGGATAGGGAGGGGGAAATATTGTTGGACACAGCAAAATATAGGAAGCTGTAGTGAACCATAATCTTCCATGTTATGAAAGGACATGGCACATATATAAAGAGATAATATATGCTTATTCACGCACTAAAGAAAGTGACAACATGGGCAGTCACGTGAACAGGGGGAAACACAATATCTGAAAATAAAGAAACCTTTGAAATAGCACAAAAAACCAAAAGTCTTTGATAATGTCTAACAATAGCCAAAAGTACTCAGATATTGGACAATTTATATTTAAATATTTACTGGGAAGAAAGAAAATGATTTGGCATATAGAAAAAATTTTAAATTCTTAAGAAAGACCTTTCATTAATCTTTAACCAAACAATACCAAAATACTAGTAACTTCTAATAGTAAAAACAGTCTTATGATCTTTGAAGCAATATTCATACAATAATAACAATCATATATATATAAATACAATTATAATTTAAGAGCCCACATTTTGAAATGTATATTAAAAAAAATACACGAACACATGTCACAACTCGCCAATGTCATAACACTCTTTGCCTATGTCACAATACTCATCATTTATCTCTATCTATCCTGATGATGACTTAAGAAAATCAAAAGCTTGAACCATATTTCTTGTAAAATAGCCTTTGAACAATTTCTGACTGAGTTTTATCCTTATCTGAGAAGGATTATTTTATTCATAATTTTGTAAAGATGATGAATAAAATTTATAGACACAAAATGTCTGTTGTATTTAATAACACACACACACACACACACACACATATATATATATATATATATATATATATATATATATATATATATATATATATAATTAATTTACTAATTTAAAAATATGGTTCCATCATTACACAGGAATTACCATGTTTCAAAAACAGAAACTAAAAACTTCAAATTCTATTATAGAATTAAATTAAATTATAGAATTTCAAATTCATTTATAGAATTTAAATTAAATTATTATTATTAATATATATATATATATATATATATATATATATATTAATAATAATAAATATAGATTTTTTTCATCACCAGTAGCACAACTCTGAGTTTCATGCACGATACAATTTTCAAGTGCTGATTGAAAATTAACAGTTGCATAACTTAAAAATTGATATTTATACCATATTATGATGTGAGTGGAGCAGGTCATTTTATTTACACAGTATGGGAGTTAAAAACATACATAAATAAAATAAAATAAAGTAAATAAATCATAAAAAATAAAATAATATGAAAAATAATATATATGCATATATTTATATATATATATATATGCATATATATATATATATATATATATATATATATATATATATATATATATATATATATATATAAAAAGATATGCATACCTCCAACTACAAAAATATAATTCAAATACAAATATAAACATCTAATAAATAACTTTTAATACAGTACAAATGAACGCACAAATATCATGACATATCTGCATATACAAATGTATATATACAAATGTGTACAAACAAAAATTTATTTATATCTATCTACATACAAATTGCTTGCTATAATATTCATAAAATGTAAATACATGTGCACAGATAAATAAACATTCAAACACCTCTATCAAAAATATATATATATCTCCACACACACCTATATACAGGGTGCTATGTATAATAATATGCCATTTTATATTTTTCATTTTGCATTGTTTGTTTTTGATTTTGTAGACTGCACATTATAGTAGGGTTAGTTGAGCACTGTCCAACTAACATTACTAAAAAGAACACCATGATGTAATTCACTTACAAAGGTAAAGCAGCTTGGAAAACTCACTCTGATTGTTCTGATTAGAAAAGAACACCCAAATTTATTAATCAGGGCCTCAGACTTACAAATCAAGTGTCTTAAGGAGATAGTGCTGCCCTAATTCAAGAGGGTGGCTGCTGGAAGACCCTGGAAGACCCTATGTCTGACAACAGGACTTTGCACCATGCCACACAAGCAGGAGGATCCAATCATGGCTGTTGTACAATTTCTGTGGCTGCATCACCCCTTACATCTGGCCACCTAACTCCCCAGACTACAACCCCTTGATTATTATGTGTGGGGCACAAATGTGTGAGAGACCAACAAAACTCCTTATAACACCAGAGATGAACCGAAGGCAAGGATTATGGCAACATTCAACAACTGAAACAAGGAGATTGTACAGAAGAGTTGCAGAAGATTCTGAAGTCATCCAGAGGCTGTGGTTGAAGCAAATAGCGATTTTATTGAATAGATTTACTCTTTAGTATTTCAAGATATTGTTGCGCAATTTTGGTAAATATATCTGTTAAAATGAGATCTCAGTGTTATTTTCATTTTTGTGTAATTTAGGTGACAATTTATCCATCATATGCTGTATACACATATGCATGTACATATATATATATATATATATATATATATATATATATATATATATATATATAGAGAGAGAGAGAGAGAGAGATGCATATGAATACATAACTTCCAATACTTCTAAAGGATATATCTAAACTGAAAATTAGACACAAGAAACATAACATCAAATCCTCAGTGTGTGTATATGTATACACACACCTAGGATTCACATAGTTATAAAACATATATAAATATACACAGCCATCCTATATAAAATAAATGTCAAAATAATCAAAATACATATGACTAATTTATATTTAATATATTTTTCATTTAATATGATATTAGTACAAGAACATAAAAATACACAAAGAAATAGAAATATGCTAATGCAAAATAGTAAATATACAATCATTCATCTGATTCTGATTATAAAGAAAAGGTAAATAAATGAATTAAAAAAAATACCTCTTGAAATATACTGAAGCAGATTGATTTCAATACAAGCCATATATCCTCATTTCTGTTTTTTAAATTCATTTATTTACTTTTTTACAGGGGGCAGTTGCTAGAACAACACCTGAATGTTTTTGAATTCTAAGTTGTCTTTCTCCTCAACTGGTTGCCAACCAAAGTCTACTCTGCTATTAACCTCTCATGGCTGGGTGTGTTGGGTGGGGCGGGGGGATATGAATTTAGACCTTTCCTTTTCCAACAAAGTCATTTGTGTAAAAGCAAATGCAATGGAATTTGAATTTAATGCAACAATTCCACATTCTGTGATACATGCATATCATGATTTAACTATAAAGATAAAAAATATGGAAGATAGGCTATATATATATATATATATATATATATATATAATGGTAAAAGACAGTAGTAAAACTGTATTATTAGCCCACACATTTTGTCCAATGTGGACTTTTTCAAGGCAAAAATAAAAAGAATTTATTGAAAACAAAGTAACTATTAACAACAAACAAAATGTCCTTAGCAGCTAGAAGAATTTAGAAAATGCTATCATATTCATATTGTCAACTGAAAATTACATAAAGTACTTTCACATGTAGAAATATTGTATTTATTGTTTTGACAGGTTCGACCATTTTCTTGGGAGAGTAGTAATTCTGTTAGAAAAGGTGATATTGGGAAAAACCTGGCATATTCAATGGTGGCACTCTCAAGGATTTTCCTTCGAGTGAGTTATTTTCTTTTTTTATGTGTGTAGCATTTTTAAAATCAAAATTGTGGTTGAATTTATTTTTATGTATGACTAGTGCATTAGTTAAGTTGTTATTTATGAGGTCTCTTTTCTGCTCATAGATGCATTTTTTAAAATTTCTACTTGTTTCTCCAATATTGGGAGGGACAGTTTTGGCAATTTATTTTATAAATGCCTGCATCAGAAATATTATTTCTATTAGTGTTTGAGGATCTGATTATATCTATAATGGTTTTGGAAGTGTTTGTGACTATTTTAAGATTATTTAGATGGGATAGGTTGTTCTGGATAGTGGATGTAACGAAGTTGGTCAGTAGTATCATACATCTGTTTCCATGTAATTTATTATTATAGATTATGTTATTATTTTTGTTTCAGTTGTATATTTTGTATGCCTTTCTTTTTGTGTTGTGGATGAAATGATATGGGTGTTGTAAGGTTTTGAATGTGTTTTCTATCTATGTTTCTTCTTTAGACAAATATTGGGGGCTGCAAATTCTTAATGCTCTCAGATAGAAACCTATAATAATTCCATATTTAATTTTAGAATAGAAACCTATAATAATTCCATATTTAATTTTAGAATTTGAGTAGAAACTGATCAGGTCATTTTTGTTTGTAGCTTTGGATGAAATGCATCGACTAATAATACAGTTTTCCTATTGTCTTTTACCTTTATACATATTGTCTTTTTCTACAAGTTAACTCTGAGAAATTTTATATATATATACATACACATATATATATATATATATATATATATATATACATATATATATATATATATATATATATATATATATGTATGTATACCGGGTATAACAACAGCAAAATTGACCCAATCATGTTACAGCTTAATTGTCTATCCAATAAAATGATTAATATCTAAAAAAACAAACTAATTGAGTTTCTTTTTCCAGGTTTTCAGATAAAACTTTTAACCATCTTGACACCATTTATTGTAAGAATCACTGAAAAATCCTTTGAGCTATTCAGCTAGAAAAAGAACAGGTTAAAATCATTTCATGTCAGCCATACTGTCTTCCCAACTTTGTAACGGTGAGAGGAAAAAGTTCATTCAGGCCTTTAGTAATGGTATCAACATTCATACACTGGCTTTCATCTTCAAAGTCCATTCAAGAATCATCAACTGTGAATGAGCTTAAAAAAGAGGGAACAATAGAAAGGAAAACTGGATCAGGAGGTCACAACAAGAAGAGGGATCATCATTTCAACTTAGAGCTAAAGAGATCAATTAGGGAAAATCCAATTCAACCCATAGGATGTTTGGGATGTGAGAGAGAAGTTTCAGCTATGATTGTCCAAAGAGCAGTCAAAAAAGACTTGAAAATGAAATCGTGCATGAAACCTGTGAGGCACCTTGTTATTACAGGACAGAAAGTTAGAAAGTTAGAGAGAGTGAAGATCAGAGTGAAGATCATCATGTATAGATTCAAAAATGATCCTGGAATATATATATTTGAACTTAATTTCAATTCTTTATGAGCTTCCAATAATTAGCTATTATTAATCAATGATGAACATGTTATTTTCGTTTATGATCGATTTCATCATGATCCTTTTGTTAAGCTTGGAGAGTAATTATACTTTCTTATTGATCAAAGTAGATTTCAATAGTGTTATAGAATTCCAGTAAGATATCTTTAATAATGTATCTAAGATACAATGATTCAAATCTTATTCTAACAAATGGACAATTTTGCTTTTACATGATTTGGACAATTTTGCTGTTACACCAGGTATATATATATATATATATATATATATATATATATATATATATATATATATTAAAATTTTTTCAAGAAAGAAATTCGGATTACTAACACAAAAACAGAAAATGTCTCGTATCGAGAATATTTAACATTGAAAAACATAAGGAAAAAATTAATTATTTTTAATAATATGTGGAAATCTCCGCTTTTACCTGAAGATGGTCACGAGACCAGAAACCCGTGTAGTAAAATTATGGAAAACAAAGCATAATATTTTTTCCTAAATAAATCCACATTACAACCAAAAACGTTTGCAGCACCTCTCTTCTCTTCTTTTTAATATACATTCTTTTTAATATACATACTTTTCTCTTGTTGGAACTACTACAACCTCTTTCTTTTGTATATATATATATATATATATATATATATATATATATATATATATATATATATATGGCAAATAAGTCTGTGTATTTAGGCAGCAAATATTCTTTAAGGCAAATATTAGTAAAAGCAACAGATATTTTGTGTTGATTAAATTTAATTATCAACTTTTCCTAATTATGAATGATTCTTCTCAGCATTCTACAAAACTCATTAATAGTCCCTACCTACCCTGATGATGACTTAAGAGTTGAAATCTTGGACCATATTTCTTGTACTTTTCTTTTGAAATGAACTCCAGACAATTTGTGATGGAATTTTCTCCTTGGCTGAGAAGGATTATTTATAATTTGGAAAAGTCAATCATTAAAATTAATTGACACAAAATATCTGATGTCTTTAATAATATTTGCCTTTAATATGACTAATAGTAGATAATTACATGACAAAATGGAAAAAAACTAATTTTGTCCCAGGAAGGAACTTCTGATTAATAATGGTTTTATCGATAGAGACAGTCATTTTATATATATATATATATATATATATATATATATATATATATGTGTGTGTGTGTGTCTGTGTCT
Organism: Acanthosepion lycidas; assembly: GCA_963932145.1. Classification (NCBI taxonomy): domain Eukaryota; kingdom Metazoa; phylum Mollusca; class Cephalopoda; order Sepiida; family Sepiidae; genus Acanthosepion; species Acanthosepion lycidas. The sequence continues at coordinate 58,656,353 of OZ010579.1, read as the reverse complement.
GTGTGTGTGTGTGTGCAAATATATTGATAGAATAGGAAAGAACCGTTAGAGTAATGGTAATCTTTATAACATCAACAAAATTCAATACTCACCAACGGCGTGAAGTTGTTAAACCACTGCTAGTGATGGACTACTTATTATCCTCCATTTACAATGGTGTCCAATGTACTTATGAGGATTGGGACATACCCACTAGTGCTCATAGGTACAGTATGTAACAATGACACAGTGAACAACTTTCTTAGGAGCTGACCTAGCAATGGATCCAATATAGTCTTTCCACTTCATGTCAGACAAGGATGTTAGCCCAAGATGTACTCCAGATGAGTCAAGAGTAGAGTTTAAGGAGAATTTATGGGAAAAACATTCAGCTTAATCAGCAGATGTTAACACCTCAAATTGATTGAAGAGAGAAAGAATAGAGAACTTACATTTATTCAATACACTATTGACATAACTGACAGTAATTATAAGGTTGGTGCAAAAATAATGACATAATAATGTCGTTTTTTGATGTATTTTTTAACGTCAAAAAACGACATTATTACGTCATTATTTTTGCACCAACCTAATACAAGAGCTAAAGTTGTTCAATGCAATACAGTACCTAATTCTCTTGGCAAACAGAGACTTAGCTCCTTCAAAGACTCATTTACATTTATTACAAGCAGCAACAAATAGACATGTTGTGATGGGAGCTGTAACACTGGTATAGCCGAAAATAGTGGTTCCTATATGCTATAGAAGTAGAGCATGCTGGTGTGAACCATGGAGAAGATTGAGGTTTCATCTGGTATTTCTCAGCTTTGACCCAAGAGGAAACCTCAGTGGCACAATTATATATATACAATTATGTATATATATATATATATATATATATATATATATATATATACACACACATAATTGTACCACTGAGGTTTCCTTTTGGGTCAAAGCTGACATATTTCAGAATGAAAGCTTATAAGCTAGCTTTGACCCAAAAGGAAACCTCAGTGGCACAATCATATATATATATATATATATATATATATATATATATATATATATATATATATACAGTGGGAAGGAAAGAAATACAACAAATGCCGATTAAAATTTTACTTTGAAAACATTAAAGAAACAAGGACATCAGGTTTTAAATTTAAGTTTAAATTTTTTTTTATATCCCAGGTATCGTGAAGTATAACTTAGCTGATTTCTTTCAGATTTCTGTTGCTTTTGTTTTTATTTTTATAACTGTTGTTTTTTATATATTCCACACTGTAACAGAATATACAAAAATCTATCTATTCATATGTGTGTATGTGTGTGTGTGCATGTGTGTGAATATAAATCAATATAGAAATTAAAATGGCCGAAATAAACATCAGAAATGACACTCAGAGGATAGTTTAAAGCTTCAGTTGACAGTCGCACATATCATTTAGCATTAAATGATCTTGAAGAAGAGATAATCTGAAATTTCCCTTGACATGATCATAACTCCAGATACTGCAACTTTGTCACATGTATGATAAATGGAGAAAGCAAAGTAAGATGAAAATAATGACCCCCAAATTCTTTCACTATAAAGTAATTCATTCACAAAACCTATGTGTGTATGCACACACACGCACACAGAGTATAAGTAAATAGGTAGCATTATTTTTCTTAGATGTGACATTTTATAAGTGCATACTCAAAGAAACTTATATTCAGCTGGAAAGTCCTGTCACTTTTTTTGTGAAGACATATTTGGTTTATATTTAATGATCAGTTAAAAATTCAGTCAAGGTAATAGTTTCTTTCATTTTTGATGATGCAATCCCTTTGAGCAGATATGCTATTAATAAATAAGTCATTACTCATGCCTGAAATAGTGTAGAGACCTGAAAAGGACCAAAAGAGCACAAGTCAAAAGAGGAGAGTCACTGAATTAAAACTTGCATGTGTTTTTCAATATGTTGTCTTGTCTAGCAATGCAGAAGTGACACACTTTTCTGGTTGATCAGTGAAGCTCACTTTTTCAACAAAGACTGATGTAATGCTTTCATTTAATGTCAAAATCTCTCAATTGATGCTTTCATTACAATTCAATATTTCATGAGAGACAATACTCTTTATATCAATTTTTTTTTTTTAGAAACACAGGTTTTGCCTGAGGTCAAAGCCACTGTCATTTTCATTGAATATGATTAAAAAGGACCCACTTTTTATTATTGGTGATGATCCTTTCCAGAAATGATTCAGTCATGTGTCTTGTCTTTAATGATGAACAGATGTTCTTTCATTTTTTAGTTCTACCAATTCAGACCTTTACTGCACAGATATGCGATGCTGCCTCCATGGTATTGAATCCTCCTCATCTCTTCCATATTCCGATTGTAAGAAGAAAGTTTCATTCGATAGCTTTTTTTTTTTCAAGATCTATGTGAAATAGACTTTTATGCAGATAATTCCTGAACACTTTAGTCTTGTCCTCTTCAAGTCTAGAGGCAATCATTATCTATCCTTATATTTACTTCTTGCCACTGTCTCTTTGTATTCATAACACACACCTCATTCAGTGACCCTCTACTGTGATTGCTCTTGAGATGTCGACTCTCTGATTAAGTTGATAACCATTCAGATTATGTAGAACCCATTGGTCAATTCCATAGCTGTTGGTTGAATATTAGTGTTATTTTTTAACTGTCAGTTTAAAATTTTCTTCACTTGCATCTATGAAAGCTTGTCAATTGAAATCAGTCATCCAGAACAAGGATAATATTTGATGATAAGATTTCCTGATTAAATAAATATTCCTCATTATGTGAAATATTTGTAAACTCATAAAGCATGTACTTTGTTAAAAGGGCCTCATCTACACTGATTTTGGGTCACATTAATTAAAAAATTTATTAATATCATTGAAATTAAAAATGAAAACCCAGAAAACTATGTTATATATATAATTATACTTTATATCAGGAGTGGGCAAACTTTTTTCAGAGAGGGTTACATGTGTGGCCCTGTTTAAATTAAGCTATATCCTGATGACAATGTAAATAAACAATCATATATGCACATATTATTTGTAAATTTATTTGCTTGTTATATTTTGCAAACAGACTACACAGATGTATGAGAAATTAATATTTAATAAATTTGCTTCTATTAAGTAGATTTGTACACCTGAGAAAAATGTCTTACAATAATAAAAAATTCTTGATAAATCTTGTGAGACATTTATAACAAAGTGCAAAAATGACATTCTATATATACATAGGCATCTAGATCTCTGCAGCTATTTACACTGTACCAATGATTGAGCATTGACATTGGCAAAGTGTAGGATGTCATGATCCAGGTACCCTTGCAGTAGTACATAATGAGATACATTGATTTTGTAGCAAGTATGTTTCTTGAGATTGATTAATAGATTTGTTTTTTTATGGCTTATCAATACTTTGTGGGTTATTTAAAGCCAAAACATATTTTGAATTATAAGAATAATTCTTTGTTTGTGGGTAAATATTGTATTAATAATTTTTTCAGAATAATGATTTTTCCAGATACAAGCCCTACTATTTAATCCATAGCTGGGGGAGGAGATGAATTCATACTTTTCCAAATGGTATTTATACAAAAGTGAATGGAATGAACTCAACTGGAATTTGAACTCAGCTTTTCCTTCTGAGCTGCTAACCATTACACTACCTGCACATCAGTGTCTGAACATAAGAGTATGTAACAAACCCAACTGGGAATGTCTTAAGAACTAGGATTCACTATTAAACATTATTTCCATCTTTGTAGTCTTTTTTGCTGTTTTAAATAGATTACTATATTGTGCAAAATGTAGCCCCAAAATACCCAAATCTATTAATGGATATTTAAACAATAATGTTTGTTATGATTTTGTGGGTCAAATAAAATCATCAAGTGGGTCACAACCTATAGTCTACTGAATCTTACTTTATATAATGCGACTTTAAAGTTATCATAGCAGAATGAGCAAGAGGCATTTCTTTCCACCCAAATACAATTTATGAGAAAAACACAGGAAATTAACTGCATATTTACTTCACATTGTCAGGAGTGAAGGAATTGTGCCATTTTGAAAGAGAATATATTGTTGGTTAAAATGAAGGAGGAATGAGTTAGCATCAGATTGTATCAAAACTAGGAATTTTACTTCCAGATAAGCTGTGTAATCATACAATTCACTAATGAAAGAAAAAAAAACTGTGCCTTTTTCAAATTAATAAAAGCTAGGAAGTGTCCTTGTGTTATGAAGCAGGAAATTAAAAAAAATTCCCATTGCAAGAACATGTCAAAAGAATCCTAAGACAAAACCAAACCAAGATTCAATAGTAAAAGTAATGAGCAATTGAGATGGTGGACAATGCCTTAGCATGTTGGTACACTTTAATGTTTTCCAAAGGAGACCCTATTTGCTCAGTTTACAAATAGTGGAATTGCCTAACCAAAAGTCTTTTGGTTGAACCACCGGCAGGACACTATAAAATATGATTTTTTATCATAGCCCAGGGGACAATTTCAAGTATTAATTCTTTAAAGTTTCTCCACTCTGTAAGGAATAGCAACTCATCAAAATATGTATGCAGTCTGCAAAAAAGGCTGCAGTATTCACTGTTATTTGAATAAAAATCTGTACCCATTTCTTGGAGAAATGTGGATAGAACTAAAGAGAAGTGTTTGTCAGAAGAATCCAAACTTTTGAAGATGTCTGGTAGCTCAGCCACAGAACATCTCATACATGTGAAGGATTTGTATGCATCCCTTTCCAGGTGCATTGAAACAATTATTCAGGCTAAAGAAAGCTGAACAAAACATAAACAATATACTGTAACTTTCTCAAATAAACATTATGTAATAAATTTATATTATAGATATTTTTATGTTTTAAAACATTCTATATGGTCTGTTTTATATGAATTGGCCAAAAAATTTGGTACAGGAATTTTTGGAGATCATATCAAATCTCCCCCTCTTGTTCAGAATACCTGCTACAAAATATGATACTTAGATATAGAAGTGGCTCCAATAGGGCCAATGTTTTATCTATATGGAACAAGATATGAAACATACATACTGTGAAATTATTCAGTATAGAATCCAGAGTCAAATGAATTTTCTCTCCCCTGCAGCACACAGGACTCATTCTCTGCAGCACTGATATCTTGACAGCTCTGGTGGTATCTATAGATATCTCTCATTTCCACTCTCTCATCAGTCATAAACCTTCTATTAACAGAATAAATTTCTGTTATCAATGTACTGATTGGGACTCATTTCAGGACTTCCTTCATGATGCCCCTTGGAATGATATTTTTAATCATCCTGTTTATAAATGTGCCACTGAGGTGCCTTTCTCATTGAAGCTTTCATGATTTTGACATGAAAATACCAAGTGAAACCACAATCATCTCCTTGGTTCTCACCTGCCTGCTCAGTTGCTATAGCCCACAGGAATCACTTCTTCCAGCTATACTAGAGTGACAGGTCTGATTGCAACAGATATCTCTTTGTCATTGCTTATAATGAGTGCAAGCATGTCCTCAAAGAAGCAAAGTCACTATTTGATGATAGAATGAGACACAGTATAGTTTTGTTTTAGAGATAACTGGCAGCTCTGCAAGAGTGTGCTGGACAAAAGTAAATCATCAGTCTCCCTTCTCTTCAATCAATTTGAAGTATTGGCATCTTCTCTTCCACCTTCACTCTTAACTCATCCGGAGTACCTCTACCAGATTTCCCTCCAAGAACAGAGATTTTATTGAATGATATGTGCAAAACCCTGTCACAGGTATCTGGCATCATTTCTAAATTAGATCCACACAATGCAAGTGGATATGACAGGATCTTTGCCATTGTCCTAAAGAAACGTGCACCTGAGATGGCACTCCTGTTTTCTCCAAACTTTACAACAAATGCCTTGCTGTTTCCTGTTTTCCAGCTTGTCGTTCTTGTTTTTTAAGAACTCTGGGAAATCCTCTGACCCCTCAAATTGTCACCCTTATTAGTCTCTTACTCCTTTTGGCAAAGTACTCCAGGCTTTAATCAATTCCATATTGGTTAGGCATCTTACTTCATATGACCTCCATGTTTAGACAAACAATATGGCTTCCATTTCACCAAGTCTAGCACAAACATGTTAAGTTTTAGATCAAAATGATGAAGCTCAGGCTGTGGCTCTAGATATCTCAAAAGTGTTTGACAGGGTTTGGCATACTGGCCTTCTACACAAGTTCAACGGCTATTGCATCATGGAATGAATATTTGGCTTAATCAAATCATTCCAAACAAATCATGTAATGAACATTGTGTTGAACAGCCATGTTTCTAGATCATTTAATACTAATACAGAGGTCCCTCATGGCTCTAACCTTGAACCTACACTCTTTTTGATGTTCATCAATAATCTCCCCAATGTAATCAGTTCCCAACTAGTTATTTAGGCAGATGACACAACCATTTATTCCTGTCTTAGTAACAGAGCTGACAAAGTAAAACTGGTAACTGCTCTTGAAAAGGACCTCCAATCAGTGGTTAAATGAGGCAAGAAATGGCTTGTAAATTTTAATACCAACAAAAAAAATGCTTAGAGAACCTTTTCTGCTGGTCATCAGCATGACTGAAGCTAAACTCCAGGAAAGCAACACTCTATGCCTTCTGGCCTCACTTTTTTCACTAACATGAAGTGCAGTAACTATATCAAATCAATTGCTACATCTATTGCAAGGAAAGTTGGTTCATTGTGTTGTGCCAGGAAATCTTTCTCCTCAGAATCCGTCTTGCACATTTATAAATCTACCATTTGTCCATGCATTGAGTACTATTGCCATATCTGGTATTGTGCTCCTGCTGTACATCTCACGATTCTTGATAAAATTTAAAGAAGGGTTTGTAATCTTGACCATGTATCTCAAATTCAGTTACTTTCTCACCAATCTGGCTTCCCTCTGCCTGTTCTACAAATATTTTCATAAAAACTGCTCTAATGAGCTTTTATCCCTGGTGTCTACATGGTTTTAATCATTCTACTAAATTGGCATCTAGGTCTCACCATTTTAATGTTGAACTAGCTAGAAGCAACTGCCACATCTATGCTAACAGTTTCTTTTCTCACACTTCCTACCTGTAGAACTCCCTTCTGATTTCTTCCTTCCCTGATAACAACAATCTTTAAAAATTTAAATGCAACAGCAATTACAATCTTCTGTCTTCTTGAAACCTGTTCCTTTTTTGTTCTTTCCTCAATTCTCAACATTCTCAGTCTTCTCTTTTCCACTCCCTGTAAACCACTGAATTCTAGGGGCATTATAAACTTGCTTGGGGTGAAATGATTAAAAAACAAAAACATTGTTACACATTCTGATGAAAAAAGGTTATCTCATACTTAATTAGTATATGAAACAGAGTAATTCCACAATATTTGTTGGGTAAGAAATAAGAGTTCAATTCTTGGAAGCATAGTTAACAATACACTTAAAAATTGGCAATCATTTGAAACTAGCAGCATGGCCCGGCATTGCCCGTCCTTGATTCAAAAATTGTAGGACTCATACAGCAATCTCTATCACTTGACTTAAAATATTTTTGCTTTTCCTTGCCTTTAAAGGAGTGCCCTTTGCCATGCTGATGTTGCTACATGCCTTACTTCTTGCCTATCTCACACTGCAAATTTTTTCTAAGCTCTAAGCAAATGAGCCAATTGGAGCAAAGTGCCATGCAGATTTAAATTATTCCCATTTGTGACGAATGCAGTTATTGATTTTTTTTTGCATGCTAGCATGCTAGTTAACATTTGTGTCAGTAAGCTGTTGGCTCTCACACTGGCCAATAGAATCTTCCTGCCTATTCGTGGAGCCAGCTATAGGCTCTCACTCTGGCTAGTAGAAAATGGCTGCAAACTATATGAAAACTGCCGTAGAAGCATGAAAAAATCTATTATTTCCACTATTGATGGGAGTTGGGAAATGCAAAGTCAGTCTTGGCCTTCCTGCTAAATTGGAGCATGTGCATGTAAATTTTGGTGCAAATCCGTCGGAAATTGCAGCCGTGCATTCGTTACACACATCCTGCCTTTTATAGATATTTACAACAGTTTCAAGTAGCTGAAAATAGTTGAACTTTGAAAATCTGAAAAGAATTCTTTATCTTAATTAGCATAATAAATAAAACCAAAATTAAAAATAAAGTATACTTTTGTTCTCAGTTGAAGAAGTGATTCTTTTCCTCAATGAATATGATAAAAATTTCTAACAAGTGACAATACTTTCACTTTCACTTTCACTTTCAATTTTATAACTTTTCTTCTAGCTTGTTATTAATTCCTTTATTTTTTAAAAAGTTATATTAATCTTGAAAAACTATGGTTCAATTAGAAATACTTAAGTAATCTCATTTTTTTTCTTTTCTTAAGGTATGAATAAGTATTTAGTTTTTTTAACCAAAGCATGCAACGACCTAAAGTTCCTGGAGAAGACTGGTTCGCAGAATCAGCATGCTTTCTACTACAATGCCATACTCAGGTAATCATTTCCATTTTTTTAGTTTTGTAAAATGTTGCACCATCATAAAACATTGGTATTTTTTGTTTCTTTACATTTTTCCTGCTTTATTATAATGAACACTGCCTGACAGCAATGATTTCTAAGTTATAGTATAAAACAACATTCAATGCAGTCACGAATGTTCATGTTAAAAAATGTTTCTTTTTATTTTTAGTTATTTTTATTTTTGAAAATGTCTCACAAAAGAATCTAACATTTCTGTTTCACCTGATTTTTAAACGTTTCTTCATAATTTTATTTTTAAGATTTTTACAATCAGATAACACGAACTTTAAAAGTGCTTATAAATTCCTGATAGGAATGATAATGGAACTGATGAAAGCAGAGAATAAGTGATTAAAAATGCCAAATATTTAATTAAATGTGAGATGCAATAAAGCAGTTGTGAAGAGGTGATATGCACATTATGAATTACAGAAATGCAGACACATTATAATTGCCAAGAAGAAAAGATAGAAAAAAATATCTCAAATAAGGAGTGAAAGGAAAGAAGATTAAAAAAGATAAATAATTTATTTGATATTTAGTCTATAGTTTCTGTTTCTATTATTTACAAATTAACTCTGCCTTCTCATGGATGTCATGCATGACATCAAACTTGTTCAGAAAGGACTAAACAAATGGTTCTCAACCAGGGTTCATATGGACCCTGGAGGTTCATGTAACATTATGGAGGTCCACACAAAAAATAGCAAAATTGGGGTTCCATGATAATATTTTAGTGGTCCATTGAGCAATTTTACTTCAGAACGGTTGTTACAACTAAGAATTGGAATTTCTACAGTAATCTACGCCATATTAAATCACTAAAAATAGAAAAACTATAAGCAGAAAACAAGATCAAGGAATGTAAGTTAGTGTCCCTTTTACTTTGCCAGATATTTTGATTGTAAAAATTGAATAAAAACTGAGAAGGATATATAAAGGAAGGATTATATATATAAAGGAAAATTATATAAAGATTATAATTTATTATATGAATTAATTTAATATATTAATAATAAATAATAATATTAATTTTAAATATTAATAAAATAAAATATTAATATTAAATTAATTAATATAAAATATTAAAAAATAAAATATTAATAAGAAGATTAATTTAATATATAAATTATATAAGGATTATATATAAAGGAAGGATTAACAGTATTAACGTCTTTAGCAGCATCAACTAAAGTGATCTCATTGAATAAATCTGCACTTTTTTAATTTATTATTTACTCACATATTTTAAAATGGTTTATTATGAGTTATTTTAGTAGTGTACATAAATGTTCTATAGAATTTAGTTATTAAATACAATTTTATTTTCATTACATTAGTTTTACTTCAAAATAAAGCATATACATTTACTATTTCTATAATACAGTTCTTAAACTGGTCCATGGGTAAAAAAAAGTTTGAAACCCCTCATCTAAACTATATATCAAATATATACAACCTTTTTCTCAGATCAGTGGTTAAAAATGGCGTCTAGTGAGTGAATCCGCTAAGTTTTACAGAGGACAATCCTTCATCAGATCTTATAGACTGGTTCTACAAAATCACAAAGAACTTTACCAAATAGCAAAAACCACATCATTTGAAGACTTCCAATAGCAATACTTGAAAAAGTGATAACAATTAGTAAACCTGTGAAGTCTATTTTCCTGAAATCTGTTTTATAATAATTATCTCGCTTGTCGGTTATTGTGACATATGGGGTATTCTTTACTTTGTTCATTTCAGCAGTAGCATCTATGGAAGTAATCAGCAGGGAATAACTGGAACTCCCAGAACTCGTAAAAATGCTGACTGAGCCCTATTCAACCTCTTTTTTCACTTTTCCCTTTTGGCGGTGGATAGCTTCAAGGCCAGCCTGAAGGACTACTCACAACCTTTGTTTCAGAAGACACATAGCCTGTCCTGGTAGCTTGACCTGAAATTTCTCATTCCTCATGGGAACAAGCAGAGAAATCTCTCTTCAAGACACCTACCCAAAGGAAAATCTACTTACAACCCTTGCTGCAGAGGACTCATACCAGTTCTAGCAGACAGACAGACACACACATACACACACACAACTGGGATAACCTCCACAGTTTTAAGAAAAAAGATTTAATAAATTTCAACAAATAATATCTGTTTGATCGATAAATGCTGAATGTTTCTTGTATGAAAATGGCTAATTCCACCATCATAATTACCATTTTGAAATTTCATTAAATTTATTTTTTATTTTCTGCTTGTAACCACACCTATGGGGTGTATCAGCAGTGAAGCAGTCAACCCTGCTTTACTCAATTGGGATGTGGAACTGTACTGGGCCACAGCTGACATCCAACTATCACACATGCTCCAAGTCACATGGGCATTGTGACGGTTGCACCCCAGTCAATGGCATCGACTTGCTAGCTAGACTGTGTGAGAATAGTCAGAAGGGTTTCCTCACCCAACCAGTGAAGTGGAATGCCTCTCTCTAACCCACCTGTGCTAAGCAATCATCAACAAGTGGCCATCCTAGGTATAGGAGCTGTGCTTCAGAGGTCAATGGCTTTACCAGTGGGTGGAGGAAATTCTGAGAGGAGAGCCTGGGTGACCTCAACATCCCCAGTGCAAAAGAAACTGGCAAAACATTGCACTATTTTGCTTGGAATATTGATATGTACCATGTGGAGTTGTGACCACAGAAGTGGAAAATGCACTAACTGAATAGATGATGATGATGATGATGATGATGATGATGATGATGATGATCCATATCTATAAGTTCAACAAAGTTAATTCACTATATGTTTTATAATATTTGCTAAACATCAAGTCTGTAGAACATTGACATGTTTTTCAATGATTGCAAAATACAGTTTTTGAATAGAAGAGAATAGGAAAGATTCTTCAAATGACCATCTGCTTTGACAGTAGAACCTAAAATTGTCAAAGATTGACTGCTTAGAATTGTCATATTTCAATAAATAGAAATGGGCATATATCATGATATAAAGAATGACAACTGCAAATAAAACCAAAATCATGAGAGAATTACTGAAAAAATGAAATTTAATAAGTTTTTAATGTAGTGAACTTTAGAAATCCAAGAATCATTGAGGAAGATTTAATTAAGAGATGCTTATCAACAGTTGAATGTGAAGAGACACAAGTAATGCTGGACATTTAAAATGTAGGTGAACAATCTTGTAATGATGTAGATATCAATCAATGCCTAAAGCTATATGTGATATCCACTAAACAGAAATTTTAAATATTATTTATCATTTTCTTATGCTACTTTAGAATCAAAATCATTTAACAGAAGATAATCAATTTTTAGATATAAATTAAGTTAATGCTTATGATAATGCTTATATAGAAATATTCGGCATTCAGTGGCTGAACAGCTATGGCTATTGTCAGTTGAAATTTATAAAATCTTTGGAGTACATAAAGTTTTAACTTATACTAAGTTGTGCACAGTCCTAACTAAGCAAAAGGAAATGAAACATCCAAACTAATTTAAAAGTAATATGTACATTCACTAAATTGTTTCATGGCAAGATCTAAATTTTTTTTAAATTCAAAGAAAACTCTTACCGAGACAGTATATGATTTAATAGTGATATTAAAACAAATATCAAACCCCAAATTGTATTTGTTAACAGGCAAATCATTTGGCTGCTTTCAGAGAATCAAAACTTTTTTAAAAATGCAAATACTTAACAGCAAATAATCAGTCTTTAGATATTAAATTAATGTTTATGAGTAGTTGGTAAGTATATGTACTTGACTAACTATTCTTAATATATTCATTATTATTATATTTTAATTTTCCTTATGTTATTAAGCATTTCAAGGCTGAAACATGATTACTGGATGATACTGTAATGTCTTTGTATGCAATTATGTTCATTTTAATGTAATACAAGTTTTTTTTGTTATGTTCAATGCATTTTAAGTTCAACTTTGATACTAAATAGAGCAAGCAATACATAAATGAACAAATAACTTATTGCAATAACTGGGGGTGTCTGATTTTATGGAATGAGATCTAAGTCAGCATAGTTAGATTTAGCAGCATGAAAATTTAATCCAGAATGGCAGCTAGAATAAAACATCTTATTTTTTATTCATCTAAACTATTACACAGGTGAGTGTTGTAGTTTACCAAACAGAAGCAAGAAAGCCTCTGATTGGTTAGAAACTGAGCTTGTATTTTCTTGAAATTTTTTTTATTCTTGCCAGAAGATGTGTGTCAATCCCTATATTGAGAGATCAAGTTTTATCAGTTTGATTTCTATGTTTGAGGTTTCACTATGACTGTTCTTCAGCTATACCATCTGTTCAGTGTTATACATTTATATATGCAGGTATAGGGAAGTAGAAGGTAATTATTTCCCCTTTGACATGAAGAATTGACCAATGTCATAAAGGGGCTCCCAAGGATCTTATGACAGACCACTGGTGAGAATAGTCAGTTGCTACTTCTCATGACAAGAGCAAACTGCAGTTTAGCTGACCATGGTGGCTAACAAAATTCTTATGTATTCTAAATTGAAGACCAAGACATATTACCAGGTCTGTACTTAAGGATGTTACAAGTAAGACCCTCTTTTTATTTACCTGCTTCACTTACTGCTTGCCATTTTATATGTGTTTTCTCTGTGTGGGACAATCTTTTTTATATATAAGTGTACTTCAGTGTTCTGTATAAAATGTTTTCATGTATAACTCATTTTCAGAATTCATTTCTTTGGATTATTCTAGTCCTTCCATTTATCTGGCTATGGTGTTTATATATCATATATATACTAATGCCTATAGTAGACCTTGGAGAGTTGAGAAGAACAACAGATTCTCTATCTCTCTTTCCAAACATCCCATATGTATATATGTATGTATGTCCTGGGTATAATGATAAACTGCATCCATCAGCAAAGCCTCTGATCAGGAGGTTTTGAGGAGCATGGCATCATTTCTTAATTGCTGGCATAGCACTTGTTAGGGTCCCAGCTATGGGCAAATTATGAGCACGGTGGCTGAAGGTCACTCATTGACACTCCAATGCTACCAATAAGAAACACTGGGAAAGAAGGACACCTTAGTCCTTGTAAAGACATCTCCTTAGGACATGGAAAACTAAGTAACAACTGCAGCACACTAGCAACTGAAGTTGTTATGTCCTGTCTTTTCAAATAATTGTGTTGTTCAGAGAGTGGAACTGACCTTGTGTACAATCTTGTTTCACTTTAAGATTTTCATGTACAGGCATGTTTTGGGAATCTTACTAGGTCATGCATGTGTCACTTGTGCAACAAAATTACGATTAAGAAAAGTAAAGGGAATAGCAGAAGGAAGCAAAAGAGATTTAATTTTAATTTTAGTGATTTGGCCAGTGTCTAAAAAGGAAAAAAAGCCACTATGGCTTACCAGTAAAAAGTTAAAAATACTTCAAAATAACTTCAGTTGGAAGTTAGTGGTTTCTTTTAGCATGCACTTACATGTCCAGTCAGTGAATGGTATTTAACAAACTGCTCTGAAGCAGATTTTTACAACAATTGACTTGGAAGCCAACTCCTTAATTTTGGCACCAACCAATGAATACAAACACCCTGATCATATCAAAGAGTTCCTTGAAGTCTCTGATCTAAATGACACAGAACTACAAAAATAGATTCTCTTAACACATGGCACTGTTTTAGCTTTGTGGGATGTTGTGTAATGGCTATGCTCGATAAGGAGAAGGCAGCTGTCATGTTTGCATGTAAGATATGGCCCCCTGATGTGGTGCAATGTTTAGCAAGCTTATCTCATGAGAACAATTACAGAGTTGACCCATACTTTTGAATTACTGGTTGACCCATACTTTTGAATTGTGCCACTTCTAAGCTATGCTTAGAAAATCGCCATTAGGGCACTCAACATAGTGTGATGGTTAGCAAGCTTGTCTTGCTAAGTCATTTACGACTGAATAGTGAGTTTGATTCTCTCTGGGTGCCCTATACTTTCAGACTTGTGCCACATCTAAGCTACACTTAGAAAATCACCATGTATGTATATAAATGTAATTCATTACAATACCAACCACCCAAAAAGAAAAAAAAAACATGTAAAATTCTATAGTAACAAAACATAGACTAGAAGATTTTTTAATAAATATCTAACTTAAACAAGGCTCAAGAGCCGCCCAAGGTAGAGGCTTACTGAATGTTGTTATATGAATGTAAGAAGAGAAAGTAAATGTAGATTATGAGGAGTTGACAATAGACTTGAAAAGGTGAAGATTGTAGTGATCAGAGAAGCATAATTTTAGGAGGCTGTTTGACAAAGTGGCCATTATTGGGAGGAACCAGTCTGAGTAGAATTTAATTCTTACAAATGGAATAAAAAGGAAATGATGATGATTTAACTTGCTGTAAATGCCTGGACTTGTAGAACTAAGGAATGTAGCTCATCTGAACATTTGCTATGGAAATAGCAATAGGCTTGTGATATTTTGTCTGTGGGAAAGGGGCTGTATGATTGAAAATAATTCATGACCCACAAGGCTGTATCATTGCTTTTGAACTCTGTCATGGTTGGAAAGTGAGATATAGCAGCAATACTCTATCTTACTTTTTTAAAGATAGAACATGGCAGGAGAAATCAGATCTGGCTCATGTGAAACAAGAGGATAGCATGAGGGGGTCAGATTCTTACTAGAGCGTTACAGAGAACTGATCATTTTTTCTGCATCTTTAGTGATGGATCATATGTACAAGTTCCATGTGGTCTGGATTCAGTTTAAGTCCCTAGGTGCTCAAGTCATGGGACCTCCCCAAGGAGATATCCATTCATTGTCACTAGTGGTAGTTTGGGGTTGAATCGGTGACAATGAAATGTAATTAGTTTGAGGCATTGAATGTAGTTTTTTCAGCCATTTTTTCCCCCACTGAGATATTAGAGCTAGATCAGATGAGAAATCAGCTGCCAATTTTTGGTCATCACAAGTTTTTTTTGACAGAAAATGCTTTGTTTCTTTATTTTATTTTAGGAAATTAGGTTGATTTGACTGCATGGAAGTGGTATGGCATATCCTGGCTGTAAAGGTTTTAACTAGTGGAACTAAAAAATAGAGATCATCTGAACATTTACCATGGAAACAGGAATAGATTTGTGACAGGCTTGTAATGTTGCATCTGTGAAAATGTGATTGCAGAGTGGAAAATACATCTTCCCCCACAATACTGCATAAACGATTTTGAACTTTATCAACGTTCATAAGTAAGGATATGGCAGAAATACTCTATTTTTAGTCTAATTTGACTCTTGTAAAGATAAAGGATGGCAGAATGAGTCAGGTACTTTACGGGAGTGATAGGATGAATTTACACTATTTACATTGTTTGAACTGTTGTCCTCACCTTTGTTGTCATATTCACAACATTTTAGCCTTCTTCAAGTGACTGGAATTTTGAACCAAGCCCTTTATTTCATCTGCCAGGGTAGATTGTTTTGGTTTACCTCTGCTCTGGTCAGCTATTGAACTCACAAATTTGGGTCAAATCACTGAATTACTTTAACAAACGCTTTTATCCACTGAACCAAGTGTCCTTAGGGCCACAGCAGAGGTGAACAAAAAGTTGGAGAGTTGAGTTATTAAGTGAAATAACTGAAACTGAAATTGATATATCTGGAAGAGGCATGGCATGTGGAAGTAGAACAATTTATCCTTGTGGATGAAATAAAGGGTCAAGTGTGAAATTCCAGTCACCTGATGAAGCCTGGAGCATACAATGGTTGAAACGTGAATGTGACAACAGAGATGAAGACAACAGTCCAAACAATGCAAATAGTGTAAATAGTTACAATATCGTATTTCAGAAATATAGGCAGATATTGATAGAATGAACTGACCATTTTTCCACCATCTTTAGCAATCAATTGTAATTTTGAGTTTCACTTGAGATCTAAAATATACAAAAGCTTTTGTTTAAATTAATGTAATATGTTCTATTCATGCCTTGTTTCATAATACATCTTTCTAATAGATTGAATTCATAAGTCCTCTTTACTGATATTTTGTCTAGTGATCATTCTTAGAGAACTGAATGAAACACAAAATTGTTTTTTTTCTTTACCCTATCTTAAAAGTTATGTATAAGTCAAAGTATTCATGAAACCAATCAGTCCAAAGATTGGATCGCAACTCCAAGGATCAAAACTATCCAGTAGTATGAAGTGTCATTATCTCACTAGCTAATCACAACCAAAAGGCATTTATTAAAAATATGCATTGAGTGCATCTTGAAAAATCTCACATTTAAATGTATATTGAAATGGTAACCATGAATAAAATGAATCAATTTATTTTTCAGCACCTGCTACCTTCATATTTATACACTTAAATTATTCTTTTTATTACTTTATTTTTATCTATATCTTCTTCATATATTTTATTCCAGCTCATTTTGTTTATATATTTGCATATATGCAATGGATATATGAATAAAAATTTACAAATGGCAAATAGACAACAAATTAAATATGTACATCAAAATATAAAGAGGATTGAAACAATGATGTATTTTCTCATCAGATTTATTTAATGCCTACTGTGCAATCATTTTAAGAGAATTAGATAACCTAACAGGATTTGTTATCAACAGATAAAATCATAAGCTGCACAGACAAAGCTGTACTGATGACAGGTTCAGAAAACTGAAAGAACTTGTAGGGGTTTTCATTTTTTTATGGCCTTATTTAAATTTCGACACACTTATAAAAAAGTGAAAAATTAAGAATGAACTACCCATGTTATATAAAATACAATAAAATTTAGACATCAAAAATTTTTACAGAAAAGTTTAAAATTTTGTCCGTGAAAATTTTTGTCAACTTTAAAATTTTTGTCAATTTAAAGGGTGTTCCAATAACTTTGACTGATTTTAAATGTGAATTAAGTTTAAGCATCTAATGATTTTTTCTTTTTCTTTCAGATTTGGGTAATATTATTTTTCACACATAATTGCCATGACTTAAATAACATGATTCAATGGAGAAATAAATAAATTTTCACCAATAACACTGATTTATTTACTGTTGACTTTGATCTGTCTTAATGAAACACCCTTATATATAATCCGTCAATGAAACACCCTTTATCTGTGTGTGTGTGTGTATGTGTGTGTGTGTGTGTGTGTGTGTGCGTGCATGCATAATTTTCAAAAAGAAAGCACAATGAGTAACTTTTATTTCCTGTTCAGTCTCATTTTAACTGCTTTTTCATTTTCTTAAAATAATTACACACACACACATTACACACACACACTTTTTTTTACAAACTTATAAAGACTTTGTTATTAAAGACAAAATTAAAGATTGGTTTTTAAAACATCTGAATAAAAGATTTTTTTATATTTCATAAAGCCTTGTTGTTTATTCCTCATTTTTCATTTTTTTTATTAATTTTGTTGGAGTTTAAACAAGACCGCATAAAAATTAACATCTTTACCACTTGACCTCTAACATATTCTACCATGCACATATTATTTTTTATAATATTTATGTGAATAAATATCTCATAGATGACTAGATTATTTATTAGAATCTGTAAAGATTTCTTAATAATTATAAGGAACCAGAAATGAATGCTGTATATATGATTAATTTACTATTCTCAGTAAAGCTTTCATTATCTAACAGCAGTTGTCATTCATCTTTATTATTTAAGAATTTTGTCAACAATTTTATCAAGTGTAAAAATGTTATTACAGCATAATTCCATTATATTAAATTGATTCTTTTGCTGTATATAAATCTGTACATATTTTGAATTTGTAAATAAAACCTGTAAAAGAAAAACATTGTTGAATTGTGGTTCCCTTTTGTCCAGCTTTTTATATATGTAACAATTATAAGCCACACAATTGTCATGTGTCCAGAATAGCTAGAGAGGAGATGGACATTGCCAAGTTATAAATAAGTGATGGATAGCTGTCACTTTTTCTCAATTGCAACCTCAATCCATTATTTGATAATTGATACATTTGTGTGCAATGATTGTGAGGTTTCTAACTTTCATCCAATATTAAATAGTAGAATATAAGTAATAATTTTTATATAATGAAAATGGCTATAAGTGCAAAATGGTGTACTTTAAACTTAGAAGAGTCCATTATTTCTCATAGCATCAGTATAAGCTTGTCTGCAATAATATGAGCTTACATAAATCACAATGTTAGAATTGACACCTTCCTTTTTAGTATAAAAATTATACTTGTGCTTGTAAACAAGATTGAAATGGTATTGCAGTTTCCTGTTTGGCTATTTTGTTCCTTGATTGCCACACTGTACATAAAAATTTCATGTACAGGTCTAATGGCTAGCCAATTTTGTTATTAGGTTATAAAAGTTACTACAACAACCAAGTTTGTTTTGCAAAATGTCACTCTTCTGTTTATCCATCCATATATTTAGATTAAGTTGTGATAATTTTTATTTATAAGCTTATGAATTGATTATGGAAGACTAAATGGGTAATATTCCTAATTTTTCATTGATCATGGTGAAAGTAGCTACCAGTTGTTTTTAATTTTGGCTATAACAAAAAATGGTCGCAATGTGTTAATAACTCTATATTCATTAGAGTATGGAATTGTAAAGGCTTATATTATATACTTTAATAAATGTTGCAATTGAATCATAATTAAAATCAAGGCATTGAACAGAAAATATTTTAACCCCAAGGGAAGCAATATTGATGTTATTGATTTTTATCATACACTTTCCTTAATATAGGCATATCATGAGTGAACCTCATCAATTGTAAGACAGAATATGTTTGTCAGCAAGAGAAACAACCCAAGATAGAAGCTATAAATTGAAAATGTTAAAATCAATCAAGTACAGAAATTTAACTATCTGGGAAGGGGTAGAACAGGGGACAGAAAATGTATTGGATTGAATAAGATGCCTTCCAAAAGTTAAGCAAAGTATTAAGAAACATGAACATTTTGTTAGAAATAAAGAAAAGAGTGCTGAACTGCTTTGTAATATCAATCCTTCTATATGGCAGTTATTACTGGGCAATTTCCTCACAGAAAAAGAGGAAACTTGAGACAACACAGATGTGGATCTACAGAAGGATGTTGAGAATAACATGGATGCAGGCTTGGATTAAACATAAAGCAACATAAGCACATGCTTAGGGCATCAAGGGAAGGGGGAACCACATAATTTTTTATGATATGATGTTGTTGTACATGTCTAAAGAAATAAGTTGAAAACAATTAACATCTGAATCTGCTGGGCACCATTAGGAATGGGGGGAGATGACTGACCTGCAGCAAATCTTTAGTAAAATTTTGATTGGTTAATAAGGGGATGGTCTAAGAAAGATAATGAAGATTGTATTTGCTCAATACACCACACCCCCACTCTGTTATAAGTTAGTATTACTAATTAACTTACACAACCACTTCTGATCACAGTTCTGTTAGAATCCGGTTGTGGTTCATTTGACAGTGGCTACACAGCTGTGATTATTTTTTTTTCTGGCTGGGTACCCATGGAATTGGTGTTGTTCTGGGTTGGAACTGATGATCAGCCTCTTGTGATGGTCATATGTACCTTCGGTTCCTTCTATATTTATTTCCAGCTAGCATTTCCAAAATGTATGCTCTCAGTTGATGTCCTTTTTTTGCACTACTCACCGATACTCCATGTTAGGGATGTATGGGGACACCAAAATATTTTAAGTGTTTAGTGACTCATAATTCAGCCCTGCATGGGTCAGACATGTGAATAAGAAGGAAGTTTTAAAGAAAAGAGGAACAAAAAGGACAGTTGTACTTAGAATAGGAAAGAAACAGCTGAAATTTCTGGAAAATTTCTAAAATTTCAAATTAATGAGGAAAGAGGGTTGGGAAAATTTGACACTCACAAGACATATTGAATGCAAGAGGAGCAGGGGGAAACAGCATGTAACTAATGAACTAAATTTAAATAGATGGCAGAATAGGGAGTAGGAAGGATATTAAAAAGACAAAGATTGCTTAGAGCTACAAAAGATAGAATGTTTTGGAGAACCATGATTTCCCAGGTCTTGAAAGGACATGGCATATAAAAGAAGTAGAGAATCTATTACTGATATCAATAATCAGGATTTAAAATGAAGAAAAGGCAAATTTTGAAAACTTAATTTTATGGCAGTTATAATGACGGAAATATTCTTCTTCTGTTCTGTGCCATGTCCCTTCAGGATGTGGACAATCATGACTCTCCATCCTTTTGTAACTCTTAGCAATGTTTGAACTCTTACTGTTTATATTCTTCTCCCGTCTGTTTACACAAAAACATTAGATATGTTACGCACAGCTTCCCTTTGCTTTTTTTTTTTACCTTAAATTTTCTTTGATTTTATAGTTTCAAGAGATAATGTAATTAGGAGGGAGAAAATGAAATCTTTTTTGGCAGAAAAATAAAAACATTGCATTTAGAGCTTTGCTTATTGAAAGAAGCTATATGAAAGCAATTGAAGATACCAAAATCAAACAAGTAGAACAACAATGGAATGTATGACACTGAAATCTGAAGATGCATTGCTATAACGAAAGATACATTCCAAAAGCTAAACAAAGTATTAAGAAACAGAAAAAATTTTGTTAGAAACAATGGAAAGAGTACTGAACTGTTATGTAATATCTGCAGTGAATGGTGGAAAATCTCATCACAGATGAAGAAATGTGGTTCTACAGAAGGATGCTGAGAATACCATCAACTGAACATGTGAGCAATGACAAAGTTTTATAGAAAATGAAAACAAGAAGGAAACTTATACCTAACATCAAGAAGTGATAGTTGAAATTTCTATGGCACATTATGAGGAAAGAGAGCTTGGAAAATTTGATAGTCACAGGACATATTGAAGGTAAGATCAATATAGGAAAACAACACATAACCTACCTTGTGAGCTTGAATAAATGGATGATGGGGCAAAATTTAGGAAAGATAATAAAAAGACAAAATTTATCTTTTTCTTTGTGTTCTTTGAATTCCCATTTTTTATAAAATAAGAATTCTTCATTGCTCACATACTCAACTGATGTCTTTTTCTTTGTGTTCTTTTAATTCCCATTTTTTATAAAATAAGAATTCTTCAATGCTCACATTCTCAACTGATGTCGTTTTTTGCACCCATTCATGGTATTCTCATTATCCTTCTGTAGAATCACATTTTCATTATCTCAAGTTTCCTGTTCATTTGTGAGGAAATAGTTCAGTATTCCCTGCCATATAGGAGGATTGATATTACATAACATTTGAGTACATTTATCTGCCAATTAAATTTTTCTATTTCTTAATATTGTGCTTAGTCCCTGAAAAGCAACATTCACTGTTCTAATACAGCTTCAGATTTCGGTGTCACATTTTCCATTTTCTGTTATAAAACTTCCCAGATAGTTAAATTTCTGTACTTGCTTGATTTAGACATCTCCAATTTGTAGCTTGCACCTTGGGTATCCTTCTTACTAATGACCATAAATTCTGTCTTTTTACAATTGATTGTTTATACTTTTTTCTTTACTACCTTGTTTCAAAGTACCTGTAGTTGTCTTTCTCAGCCTGCCAACAATATAGTAACATATGCATATCTTACATTGTTAAAGCTGTGTTGTCCAATAACAAATACTGGTAGAATCTCTAGTTCTCTAGATCACCCCACTGAATAAACCTGGTGTGAATACATATCCTGTTTCACTCCCATTTCTATTTTTGTGCATTAGCTCAGTTCTTTTTTTTTTATCCATTTAAAGGTGGTTTCTTTCCAGTTAATGTTCTAGATTATTCTAAAATCTTGTTCAATGCACAGATTTTCATCAATTATGGTTTTGAGATTTTCAATATAAAAAAAGGGAAGGAAATAATCTATGGGAGATTATTTAACTTTTTCTTTCAGTTTTCATTGTGAGAATTTTTTGCAAAGTTGCTTTTTATTGTAAGCTAATAATGGAAACTACAATTTGCTTTTTAAGAAGCATATATTTTGTTGTAATCCTGAGGAAAGATTATCTATTTCTGAATTTTTCTGACAACTTAGCAACAGACTCACAAATGGAGAACTTGAGCAGTTCAGTGATTTTTATTTTTACTGTTTTTGTTAAAGCAGCAATAAATTTCATGTGTGTTCTAAGTTATAATTTGAGATTACCATGCCATGAGAATAATACTCAACACTCTTGTAGAAAAATATTATATAACTGGGTGATCTTATTTGATCTTATTTCTTTTTACAACTAATTCTTTTGCTGCTTTAAAATTTTCTTGATTATATTACAGAGATTTTGTTCTGTTAATTTGTAATCACCATAATGTTAGTTGTGTTAAACTCAAATGCAATCATTATAAAATTTGAAACTGATCCCTAGGAGTAAAACTGAGCTCTTTAGAAAAGTATTAAGAAAGGAAACTTTTGATGGCATTGAGAGCCTATGTAAAAATATAAACATGCCAAATTACAGTCTTCAATATAATATAGTTAAGATCTTAGAAGAACTTTAAAATAAAAAAACTAGAGGCTTTATAGTGGGGCTTTGAGGTTTACCCATGCCAAGAAGGTTAATGAAGGATAATTAGAAGGAAACACACAGGTAATTTTAATAAAACAAGATGAGAAATTTATTTATGAA
The DNA here is from genome assembly GCA_963932145.1 of Acanthosepion lycidas. NCBI lineage: Eukaryota > Metazoa > Mollusca > Cephalopoda > Sepiida > Sepiidae > Acanthosepion > Acanthosepion lycidas. The sequence continues at coordinate 58,633,147 of OZ010579.1, read as the reverse complement.
TTTATATGCTTGAAGTTGTGTTCAGGAAAATAAATCAAGAAATTTTTAAAGTCTGTAGTTTTCAACAAATTGTTATGAAGATGAAATGTTGATACAACAGATTAAATCATCTGACACAAAATAATATTCAAAAATGTTTAAAACAAAGGTAGGAGAGTTTGTTGTTCAGAGAATGTTATATAGTTGCATACATTCATAAGTAGATGAAAAGAGATAGTTTGAAATATTTAGCTTTCTTGTATTGTTGACATAAAGTTCTTTGAAGTGCCAAATGCTTGGTTAAAGCTGATAATATAACTGGCGAGTAATTTGACACTGATGAAAATCTGAACGCTGGATGCAAGAACAGAAATGTAAGTTTTCAAATGACTTCAGATACAATTATTAATTTAATTTTTTTCCTTATTTTATATAAAAAAGGATTTCTTTTGCATTGGTTAGTTATTTTCTTTTATTTCTTTTCTAGATTCAGTGGATAATTCTTGTGAAAACAAGGTTTTCATTGGTCCAAAGAAAATTTCATATAGACCTGCAAATTTCTTTCCATCTTTTTCCTCAGCTCACCTGAATTTGAAGGTCCACTACATAAAGGAAGCTATTTTTGTACCTACTAGAGTTTATCCGTTTCCTGTTTAGGATTGGGTTTCTGGTTCCTTCTAAATTCTGCTTCAGCTCTATATACCTAATGCTTTTTCATTCTTATGCTATGTTCACACAGTAACTTTCTACTTTGAGTTGCTCTTGGGACTTGTGAACATGAAAGTTTAGTCAGAATTAAGATAATTTAAACAAAACTTTAGAAAGTAGAGTTGCCAATCAGAGTATTAATCACCAAAATTCTCTTGGACTATAATAAGTTTTGTAAGACATTGACCTCATAGCCATTTCGCTTTTCACAAAAACCCTGTTTTTTATTATTTTACACAGGAAATGCAATTCTTATTAAACAATGAGTAATTTAGCAACTACCCAACAAAATCTTTCTATATACACTGCACCAGTTCTTACATGCAAATATTCTAATTTTTACATCCTTCAGGTAATCTTCCTTCACGTTTCCTTTTATTGCTGCTACATATGGTCTGGTGCTCTTGCTATATATTTAGAGATCCTTGATAAAATCCAAAGAAGAATCTGCAATTGTCCTGATCTGGCATTTCAGATTTAGTCACTTTCCCACCCACATAATACATCTTCCCTCTACCTTTTCTATAAATACTTTTATGGTAATTGTTCTGATGAATTCTCCACTTTGGTATGTAAACTTTATGAATTTAAGTGCAGTACTAGATTATCAGCAAGATCTCATCATTTTACAGTTGAAATGGCAAGAGATGTAACTGTAAGTCCTATGCTAACAGTTTCTTTTTTCACATTTCTCATTTATAGAACTATCTTGCAGCTTCTTGCTTTTCAGTCAAAATTGATCTTCAAAAATGTAAATTCATTGTCAATCATTATCTTCTGTCTTAATTCCTGTTTTTTTTTTTATTGTTTTCACTCATTGTTGCCTTGCTTGGGGTGAAATGATTAAAAAACAAAAGAAAAACATAATATATGGTATATTTCTTGTGATTTATATGCTTTAAATATGAAAATATGTATGTATATTTACTACTAAAAACAGTTTTATTTCTTTGCCAACAGTTACTATTACTGTTAACTGAAATATGGCGTCACGAATTCAGCTGCTTATTTCCTCATATATTTAATATATTCAAGGTAATAAAAAAACTTTCAATTTGAACACTATAACAATATCAAACTGGATGCACCAGAGATTCATGTTTAATCAAATCTGGAAAGCATATGCCAAGTTGTTGTTTCAGTACTTGTTATAAGATTTTACAAAAATTACAACACTTTTGCTATTTCTTATTCTTGACTAAGCAAGACAATGTCCTTTTCAAGAATATCAAATCATTCTGAACCATCAATGGAGAATAAAAAAGATTATCAGCAGTCCAAAAAGACTCTGCAAATAATGAAAAATCGAGATAAAAAATATATAAGGCAGACAATGCCCAAAGAAATAAAAACAGCTATAAATTATTGATTAATAATCACTCCCTCTTCCATGTGCCTAAATGTCCTCAGGAAATATACATCAAATATTGCAGTTGCTACAATAGCAAGAGAAAAGGAAAAAGTGCTACATTAGTTAAATTCATTTATCTCCCTTGATAAAAGCTTTGATACAATAAATGTTCTGATTATCCACTTACAGAAGCAATTTCATCTTTGATATTATACAGCATATGAATCTGAACTTACTTTCTTTTAAAAATATTGGCATGATTATCAGTCTATTCCAAGAGTTTGCATGACATTCACAGTTTATACTTCAAAGTGCAATTTGAATATAAAGCATTGATGGTTAATAGGATAAATAATAATAACATTTTTATTCTAATGTAGAGAACCTAATGTTAATATTTATTTGGAGGCCAAATTTGGTAGAAAAACTTACCATTTCAAAATAAATTAATTCAAAACGCAGATGGATTAACAAAAATCACAAAAATTTCATGCAAATGCTTCAAAACAATGCAATTAAGATACTAAAAAGGAAATTAAGTTGGTGTAATTTAAAGTTAGTTGATAAAGAATGATTTTCGAATGAAATGAATGTTCTTTTCAGATGTTTAAGTTTAAAAGTCTGCAAGTACATGGTGCGATGGATAAATTGTCATCTAAATTACACAAAAAATGAAAATAACACTGACATCTCATTTTAACAGATATACTTACCAAAATTACACAAAATATCTTGAAATACTAAAGAGTAAATTTATTCAATAAAATCATCATTTGCATCAACCACAGTCTCTAGACAACTTTGGAACCACCTGCAACTCATCTGCATGGTCTCCTTGTTTAATTTGGTGAATGCTGCCATATTCTTTGCCTTTAGTTCATTTTTAGTGTTATAAAGAGTTTTGTTGGTCTCTCACTCAACTGCACCAATACATCAAGGGGGTTGCAGTCTGGTAGCCTGATGTAAGGGGTGATGTAGTCACAGAAATTGTCTAACAGCCATGATTGCGTTCTCCTACTCGTGTGGCATGGTGCAGAGTCCTGTTGCCAGACATAGAGTTTTCCAGCAGCCACCCTCTTGACCCAGGACAGCACTACCCACTCAAGGCACTTGATGTAAACCTCTGTATTGAGTATGAGGACTCGTGGAAAGATGAATGGAAGCTCAACATCGCCATCTAAAATATTTGTATTGGAGCTTCCAGCATGAATACCAAACTGTACAGCATGCTGTTTCCAAATTTCTGGCAGAGTGTATTGCATCATGGTGCTCTTTTTCTTACACATGGTTCCCAACTGGCCCTACTGTCATAAAAAAAATCAAAAACTATCAATGCACATGCACAAAATTAAAAATATAAATGATGATAATTTACTCATCACAGCCTGTATGTGTGCAGTTATAGATAAATAAATAAATGTTTTGATAGAGAAATGTGGTGATAGAGAAATAAATAAATATCATTTATTTTTAATAACAAGATCAAAATTTCACCATCAGTAAAAATAGACAGATAATAAAAATCAGCAGGCAAACAAAATCATAGTTCAACCAACCAATCTGAAAGCTTTCACAACCAGGATGTAAGAAAAGAAATAAACAAATAATAACAAGGAAATTAAAATTTCACCATCTCTAAATATAGATAGTTTGACTAACTAATCAGAAAGCTTTCACAAACAGGATATAAAGCCACAAGCTGATAAGAAGCAGAGTGCACTTTTTGAAGCGGATATATTGATGTGTATATAACCAAATGGAAAATCAATTAAAATTAGAGTTGATAAATTAATTTTGTCCTTTCATCAATGGTGTGATCATCATAACATACTTAGAGATGAAATATATTTACATGAATAGCTGGTGACCTTAGACGGTTAAATCATCCTTGTTACATTGAAAACAAATATACCTTTCTTCACCACATTGTCAAATGGTGGCTACTATATTTGAATACATACATACATATATATACATAAATATTTACTCCTCCTGGATTCTTTCTCTTTCTCCATATCTCTCATATGTGCCAAGACTTTTACACTTGTATTCTTGAAACTTCACCTTTCACCTTATCCTTCTGTATTATTATATTGTGTTATATAAGATTTATTTTGTATTTATCAACACAATCCTAACTTCTTTTAATCATTACCCAAGGCCAATACACACCCAAATCAATTATACCCATAGATGGTGGGGATAGACATTGTCATAAGTTAAACAACTTATCAATAATTGATAACCTCCTAACTCACCATATGTACATGAAGAAGAGAGAAGGGATCTACATACACAGAGAGAGAGAGAGAGAGACAGACAGACAGACAGAAAGAGACGGAGAGAGAGAGAGTCTGTTAAACTTTCAGAAGTGGCCTTGGGTGATAGTGAGAAGATGATTGAAGTCAGTTTCTCTGAGGTCATTGGTAGCAAAAGTGGAACCTGTTGAAATTAGTGTGTCTACTGAATTTTTGGTTACCAACTCTATTTATATTTCTTTTTTGAGGTTCCAGGCTTAGAAGTTTCTAACACCAAAATAGAATAATTCAACTTGTCTATTATTCTTCCTACTTGTCATTTGGTATGGTTCTATACTAATTTGCACAGCAAACAGATTTACTAAAACTGATTTTGAAGTTTACAGAATCGAGAGTGAAAGTGCTGTTTCTTGTATGACTATATGTGTTCATATCCCATTAATACTGCTTGTTGTATTTATATATGTTACAATTTCTCTATGTGGGACAAATAGTGACAAGTATATGCATATTTGTATATAATTTCTTATATGGTATAGCAGTATATAAAATCAGTTTGAAAACAATGCATATGTGTCATTTCTTTTTTTTCAGCTATTCTGGTCCTTAATTCCATTGTATTAAGGTGTTAGTATATCACAAATATACTAATGTCTATAATGGGTAACTGGAAATACTATTTTTCTAAGCATCTCTATTAGACTTAAATATTGAATGTATGTTACATGATGTACACTACATGTAGTTACTGAAATGTTATCTTTTACTTTAAAACATACAAAATATCATTTTAGTTGTTTTTTTTTAAAGAAATGCAAGGTGGCTCCAAACTTTTTGCATGTATTCAAAAAATAAATAAAGATATTAGTATAGGTAAAAGTAAAATATTGGTATCATTAGGCTCATGATTTCTAACTGCTTGAGTGTACTTTTTTAATTTCAATAAAGTTGATTGTCACAATTTCAAAATATAGAAATTATAATTATTAACAATTTTATATCTGGTAATAAAGAAATGCTTATGTATCTAGATAGCATTTTGTACGTTATGATAATTAAAATAATAATAAAAATAACACCCATTGATATACATCAAATTATATAAATTAACACATATCAAGGTGATCAGAATTTTATTAGTAAAGTGCTCAATAGATATGTAGAGTAATAATTATTGTTATTAAAATATAAAATATTCACAATACTTATCAAAGGCCAATTTAAAGTTTCCCAGTGTCTCACTCATCTGTTTGGACCCTGTTGAGTGAAGCATCACAAAAATTTAAACTTGTGAACTTATGATTATGCAGTTGTGCACATAGTATATAGTGGTTATCAGTATTCAAAGTGGAATCAGCATACCAAGTTCAAATACCAGTCAAGTCATTGCATTCACTTTCACAAAAATAATCTTGGAAAAGTTATAAATCCGTCCATTCTCCCCCTAGTTATATGTTAAATAGTAAGATAGAATGAGCTTTCTAGCCTTGGGCGGCAACTATGCCACAAAAATTAAAATAGTGAATTCAAAACCCATTGGGTGTGGCACTAACAGCTTTACCTGTAAAAATCTACTTCCTATTGAAATCACAGCAGCAACACCTAGTGTGGTGAGTCTGTGGTACTAGTGTGGTGAAGCTGTGGCACAAGTGTGGTGGAGCTGTGGCACTAGAGAGGTGTGCCTGTGTCCCTATATCCCACAAGTGGAGTCTAATGACACTAAGTGGGGAGTAATAATATCCCACAAGTGGAGTCTAATGACACTAAATGGGGAGTAATTGATGAAGTTTGGAGTTAAATAAAATGTAACATTAAGTAATGAAGCATTCAAGTCTTCTGTTATCATCATTAGTAAGGACACAATCTATTTTATTACACTATACCAAATAAACATGGTTTCATGGCTTTCTTGAAAGTGTTAGAACAATATGATACTAGTAGTCAACAGTTGGAATTTTAGAAATTCATCTTAAGACCATATCTACATCATCTAAAAATGATTACAGAATTTAAAAAAATTAATTTCATTTTTAGTTTTTATAAGAAATAAAATCACCTGATAAAACTTATAGATCCAAGTTTTATACAGTTTATTTTTTTTATACTATGTGCAAATCAGGGTCAGTGATGGACAGACATTTTAACAGAAGTCAGTAGAGGTGTTGTATAATTTCACAAACCTAGTGTGCAAATTATTACAAAAGAACTTGTAGACTGCTCCACCTTGTCTGCCAGGATGTCCGTTAAATGGCATTCTCTCCAGGACTATAAAAGGAATGGACATAAAACATCTCTTTCTCATGTTCTCTAGGATGTAGTAGTAACAACATGGGTCTCTTTCTCTCCAAGGAGACCCTCTGACAAACCAACTACTTAATTTTAACAACCACATGGTGCAGTATACACACACATGCGCACACACACACACGCACGTGCACACCCCCACACAAACGCACGCGCACACACACACACACACACACAGAGCTAAGCCAATAAATGTTTTTCTTTCCTTTTTTCAGCTATCTGTACACTATAATTTTCTCTTTCTCTTCTTTTGCAAACTATATTGTTCGTTATATAAATTTATATAAAATTCCTTCACGTGTGAATTCGTTTCTTTTGAAAGTTCTCAACTTCTCTTCATCAAAATTCTTAAACAACTGCAGCCACTACAAAGTCACACCCTCTCCTGTCTCAAGTGAAAAAAAAAAGAAACAAAATTTTCTGGTTTCTGATCCAGTTCCAGATATTAATACATCACTATCCCCAACTCAAACATCCAAACCTTTTGCGCAGATCTCAGCCATATTTGCTTACTAATGCTATTGATTTTTCCTGTTTACTATTTGTTCATTCAACGAGAATGTTCTTTCTAACTCTTTCCAATCTTCTTTGTATGGATCCTGAGGAATTTCAAATAAAGATTACATGATTTTTAGTCACTTTGACATGTTTAGACTATCATCTGCATGCTTGATCTGATCAGATAGTAACATCATGTGTTATGCTGATAGGCAGCTAATACAAGTAGTCTATGGTCCAATATTAAAATCATTGGGAGAAAAATTTCTGTATAAAAAAAATACACTTACAAAATTATATGAATACACCTTACAGAAATTTATAAATGCTAATAAAGAATGGAAGTGATATCATCAAATATATATGTACATAATAATAGACAAATTTACATACATACATATGTTATTTGGTAATGACACATCAACTAAGATTCAAACATTTGATTTTCCAATGTGAATGCTTATTAACAATGTTTCTTGATATTTCATGAAATCCTTGATTTATCTATCTATCTATCTATCTATCTATCTATAGTGTGTGTGTGTGTGTGTGTATAGGATTAGATAGATTCATAGATTGTTTGGTTTACACACCTCCACAGCCTTTTGAGCATTTATCTCTTGTTTCCTGTTTAAGATTGGGTTTCTTAATTCTTCTAAAGTGATCTCGTTCTCATTAACTCTTAGTAGCCTCTTGCATCTTTGTGGTATTATTGCCTCCCGTGGAGTGGAATGATTATATATATATATATATATATATATATATATATATATATAAACTAGTTTTTCCATGTTGTTAAAAAATGGAAATATTTGTTGATTCGAAGACCAATACAATTTTAAAAATTAATATCTGTGACCTAAAATTACTTTTAGAAATAATAAATTATGTGATTTTATTTGTCATGTTTAAAATACCACAAAATTCTATTTAAACTATGTCATCAAAAAGATGGGGAATTCACCATATATGTATAATGAATGCTTCTGGTAACGCATGTATTACAAACACATAATATATATATATATATATATATATATATATATATATCGGAAAAAACATATTTTAAATCAATTAATTTATAATATTAATGCTCTGTAAATTTACATTGAGCGCTATTTTGTAAAAATAAAAATATCTATAAGAACACCGGATTATATATCTTACTGTTCTTTCTTTTTATTTTTATATACACACACACATATATATATATATATATATATATATATATATATATATATATATATATATATATATATATATATATATATATATATATATATATATGTGTGTATGTATATATATGGACACATATTGATTTTTATACATACAAAGCGGTGCTGAAAAGTTCATGACCCAACCCACTTCCTAAAATTTAACAAAATGATAAAAAATCTGTTGCTTGTGGATATAAAAATAGAAGCCTATTGCTTCTCAACATTCAAAACAATTGCGGAGGCTAGTTTGATCTACATGTGCATACACACACACATACACCCCAATGGAAGAGACGACAGCAAGCAGCTGCGTACTATGGTGTAGTCCATGCACGCAACAGAAGGGAATAACCAGAATCTGACAACAAGCTCTTGTCTATGAACTCATAAACATATTTTGATGACTGTCATAAAGTATGTCCTCACATCTTACACCATATTACTAAGAACACTTAATTACTTTATAAAACAAACTTCACTGCAAGGGAATTTGAACATTTTATTGTTATTGTAGATTTTATTTCAACTGATGTTCTGCTTCTACTTTTCCTCCAGATAATAACCTTTTATATGTTTCATTTAAAAGATGTGTTGTTGTTGTTGTTAAATATTTGGAATCCCAAAACTCAAATAACAACAAAAACCTGGGTAGAGAGATAGCAACAAGAAATAACAAATAAATAACATATTTTCTATTTTGCTGAATATTTTTTATTGTTTTATTCTGCTGTATATTTTTTTCAAAGTAAAAGGAACTAAACATCACATTACATAATCTCCCTGTTATCTTTTGCTCTTCACTTAATATAAGATGTGATTTATAAAAATTTTTTACATATCAATATTTTTAATTTCCATCACGGAATGTTTTGCTATTAATTTTATACTAGTTTTCTTTCTTGTTCTTTTTGCCAATCTTTATTTTTAATCTAAATTTTGGTGATAATGAGTAATGTAGCCAATATTAAATATAATTATTTACATTTATCTTTATCATTGCTGTTTAAAGGCATTCATTTGAAATAAAATCAATAATGTTATTAAAGACAATTTATTCTCTACAATGATTTTAGGTCCAGCAATAAAAACAAAAAGTTGATTTCTTAAAATATTGTTTATAAACATTCAGCAACATGAAAATAATGAGTAACAAAGCACAGCAAAGATCTTATTGTATTAATTTATCTCCAACAATCAAAGAGTTCAAAGAGCTGTAAGGTCGATTAATAAGTCAATAGCATTTTCATTCTCTATTTTTAGTTTGTTAATCCTTCATAATCTTAATTCTATTTTTATCTTAATAACAATAGGAGATTTAAAGGGTCATTTCAGTAAAGAATCATTTGTCAAATTTTTGTTTCAATATAAAAAGCTGTTAAGTCAATCCTGTTTTAATTCTGAGTCTAATTGCAGTTATATTCTAATTTAAAAAATTAACAAGATGACATGGAAAAAAAATTCTTCCTTTTTTTCTTTTCGTAATTTTTCTAATTATGGTAATGCTGATAGGATGTTTAAGTTGCATGGATGAACCAGAATTTGTTGAGACTTGGATCCAGTGTTTTCCAGCCCAGGTTAGGGCTAAAAAATTAAAAGATGGTCAGGCAAGAGGTAGAGAAAATATAATAATTGACCTCTATTTAGATTTGGCATGTTGCGAAGCTATAATGAAAATTTCTGTTATGGCATACTCCAAACAATTGGAGAAGTTGTCTACTGATTATGTGTTATAGAACAATATAACACAAAGTTTTTATCACAGAAAAATAATTTTTAGTTAACTTCAGGTTTTACCACAAATTTTAATAAGATATAATTAAACTTGTCATTCTATAATCATAATTTTGCTTATGTTATATATATGGATAAATAAAAAAAACAAAACAAAGCTCAATACTTTGAACTGTTCCAATCAAAAGATTGTTGTTTTAATTTTAAATTTTTTGTTATTAATTGGATTATTATCTCTACTAACTATATCAATTATGTGTATACATTTATTAAGGAAGAGTTGTTTAATATCTAATGGGTAGATGTAAAGTTGTGTTTGCTATGCTTTGTTAAATCCAGATCAGAGGGCCAGGTCAAGTTCATCAGGCTGTAGATCAGTGGTTCCTAAACTTTTTTTCTCTGGACCAATTTTTTGGAATGAAACTTTATTCATACCCCCATGAAATTTCATGTGATAACAAGTACATTTAAAAATAAAAAAAATCAGAGAGAGAGAGACTTAAAGGGACATAACTGCAGATTCAAAGTCAGAACATTATCATTGATAACACTTTCCTCCAAGTTAATATTAGGTTGGTGCAAAAATAATGCTGTAATAATGTTGTTTTTTGATGTCAAAAAACAACATTATTACGGCATTATTTTTGCAGCAACCTAATATATTCTTAATACTTGATATAATGCAAAAATATAACAATGATAAAATTAGTCAATGATTATTTATAACAATTTATTCTGCATGCAATTACAAGTTATCCATAATAATATTTTAAATTTTGAAATCATATTTATTTTTTGGCATACAAAATTTTGAAACTGTTTCTAAATCTTTGATTATCTTTCAATCATTCTGCCTCACCTGCTATCATTTTCCATTACCCCCATGAGGCACACCACACCATTTGGAAACCACAACTATAGACACTGGTAGATACTTGTGTGATTGGCTACATAATACTGTATATTGAGAGGCTCCTTTGAAATGTAGTAGTAGGCTAAGCAAAGGAGAGTGAATCGTAACACTAAACAGGCTGATGGATCTTGTGAAGAAATAATGAAGTAGAAATAATGAATATGAGCCAAGTAGTAACAATGACAATAATAAAAGGTTTATTTTTTCACTTATTACTGGACTGAAGAAGCATGCAATAGTGAAGAACTGTGAAGAAACCCATAATAGCTTACATGACTTTCTACTATAACTTGGCTTGAAAAGTTCATTGAGTGTTCAAAGTAATGTTGATATTGAGTCATGAGAAAAGTGAATATTTGAATTGTCACCTTGATGTATGTTGGGGGTTTTGTAAGTAGGACAATGTGTGTGAATTGTGAGAGTGTGAATGCTGTAATTGAATCTGTGAACTTCAGTGACCACTGACAAAACAAACAAATTTAGTTGAAAATCCAGTTTTTGAAAGAGGTCCAGACAGGTTTGAGACAGGGCTCTGTGAAAATGGCTCACTTTGACAGCAACCATTCAAATGACCCAAATTTGCTTAATTTTAGGTTGGTCCCACATATTTGAGCCTAAAAAAGAACAATTAAAAAGTCAGAAAAATATTTTCTGACCAGTCCCAAAAGATGCGCATAGCTTCAACCAACAGTTTGTTTTCAAACACTTCGAGTACTATGAGAACCATCATCTGTTTAACTCTCAGAAACCTCATCCAAGCTAGCACAGCCATTTGCCTGACCCTCACCACTTTTGGCTGGACACTCACCAAAAATACCTATGCACCAAAGCCTGATGCTGATGACCAAAAACAGCCATAGAGAGACCAGGGGTACAATGTTAAAAGCAGTAGCCAAGGTTACTATTTGATGAAAACCTCTACTTCTACTATTCAATAAAGCCTATACATATATGTGATCTTTCTTCACAACTATGATGTAATACCAACTTCTATGTATACTGTAGGATCCCTAAACAAACTCAATTTTGCATATCATTCAAAGTGAAAGTGTAAATAAATCCTCCTTTTTACTTTAATAATTTCTCATCTCCATTTTCATGTGTTATCTCTCAATCTTTTTCTGTTAGCATGTGTTATAGTACCATAGATGACACACTCAAACAAGACCTTTTCATATCCATTGTTATTGTATCTCCTGCAACATGATTTTCTGCCTAAAATTAATTAATTAGTTACAGGAACATGCTTTTTTGATTCTAAAGGACACATACTTACAATCAAAAAGTGACAGTTGAAATTTTTAGGACACATAATACATAATGAGGAAAGAGGGCTTGGAAAGTATGTCACTCACTGAACATAGTGAAGACAAGAAAGGTAGAGGGAACAGTGATTAACCTCTATGACAAGCTTATATAAATGGATGACAAAACAGGGAGTGAATATATGATAGCAAAAAGACAAATATTGCTAAGAGCTACAATGGCTAGGAAGTTGTGGAGAGCCATGATTGCTCACATTCTGAAGGAACATGACACTTAAAAGAAAACCTTTTCTCATCTGACTTCAAGTTCTTAAAGAGTGATACAATTGTAATAAAGAATAATCGATTAATGCCATTTTCAATTAGTGCGCTAAAATTTTTATATACCAAAATTCGATTAGTGCATGCATAATAGTTACTTAGTGCAGTAAAACATTCCTCAGTTTAAACATAGTAATTGAAAATTGATTTTTTATAGTTACTGATACCACACTAATGGAGGGATTCCTGTATAATGTTATCATTTCCCTAATAACATTTTAATTACAGAACAAAGCTTTCCTTGAAGACAGAAATATAGTACTTAGTTATACATTTTATTTGAATATTTTGCATAATATAAAATAATTTTTGCCAGCTATCTTGACAATTCTCATCTTATTCACATTGTAAAAATGTACACTTTTATATCAAGATGACAAAATTTATCTGTTTCATGAGGCACATTTGATATTAACTTCATTCAAAGTACTTTTGAGTGTATTGTAACTTTTTATAACTACTTTTGCTATTATCATTTTAAAAAAAATCTACTTCACTAACGCTGAAATGGTTATTTCTATGATATTGAATAGTGTTATAATTGGGCTGCTTGCCTACTTTTATTTAAGATTCTGAACCTTGCAAAACTTTCTACTTTTTAGCCATTTTCTTAATTTGAATAATAATAGATATAAAAAAAAGAAAAAAAACATCAATTTCAAGAGAGAAAAATGTTTAGAATCCTCTTTTTACCTTTTTATGAAATCAATATGTACTATCTTTTCATGTTAGGATAAAAAGAATAAAAATATCCAAACTGTTTCATTTAAGAAAAAACTCAAAAGATTTCTTGGATTTTGTTATATAATCCACATATAAAAACTGCAATGTATATAGACTATTTACATCATTAAGACTGTTGTCCTCATCTTTATTGTCATAATCACTACATTTCGGTCGTTGTACATCCTGGCCTTCTTCGGGAGTTATATGTTGTAATTTCAAACTGAACATTTCATTTAGTCTTTTTAGTATAGAGAGCTGGAGTGTATAACAGTCAAAACATTGTGAAAATGAAAATAAAGATGATGACAAGTCTGAATAACGTAAATAGTGTAAACAGTTACAATACCTCATCTAAAAAAAATATCCAGAAAATGTAATGTGTAACCATATTATATATATATATATATATATATATATATATATATATATATATATATATATATAGTTGGTTGGTTGGTTGGGTTTTATGGCATATCAACCACTGTAGGTCATTTAATGCCAAATTAAGTTATATATATATATATATATATATATATATATATATATATATATATATATATATATATATACATATATATATATATATATATATATACCTATACATATATTAAATATACAGTACTATTAAACGTATAGCTGGCAACGTTATTTTTCAAAAACGTATAGCTGGCAACATTATTGTTTCCAAAAAAAAAAAAACGTATAGCTCGCAATATTATTGTTTCCAAAAAAAACCCATAGCTGGCAACATTATTGTCTCAAAAAAAACCCATAGCTGGCAACATTATCGTTGCAAAAACGTATAGCTGGCAAGGCAACATTATTGTTTCAAAAACGTATAGCTGGCAACATTATTGTTTCCAAAAAAAACGCATAGCTGGCAACATTATTTTTTTCCAAAAAAACGTATAGCTGGCAACATTATTTTTTCCAAAAAAACGTATAGCTGGCAACATTATTGTTTCAAAAATGTATAGCTGGCAACATTATTGTTTCAAAAACGTATAGCTGGCAACATTGTTTCTAAAAAAAAGAAAACGTATAGCTGGCAACATTATTGTTTCTAAAAAAACGTATAGCTGGCAACATTATTGTTTCAAAAATGTATAGCTGGCAACATTATTGTTTCAAAAACGTATAGCTGGCAACATTATTTTTTCCCAAAAAACGTATAGCTGGCAACATTATTGTTTCAAAAATGTATAGCTGGCAACATTGTTTCTAAAAAAAAGAAAACGTATAGCTGGCAACATTATTTTTCTGAAAACACCATTGAAGGCCTTGCTGTTGGACGTAGTTTATCGTCATAACCAGGACGCGGATGTAGTTTAAAGTCATACCCAAGACGATATATATATATATATATATATATATATATATATATATATATATATATATATATATATATATATAGATAGATAGATAGATAGATAGATAGATAGATAGATAAAAAAATAGACAGTGTGGACATAGGAATCAATATATATTTCAGAGTTTTCCACAGTACATTTACCTCCTGGTTGCCTTTCTTAACAAAACTACTGCTATTACAATATCTGCCTATATTTCTGAAATGAGGTATTGTAATTATATACATTATTCCAATTTTGTCCTCATCTTTATTGCTATATTCATTCTTCAGGTGATTAGAATTTCAAACTGAAGCCTTTATTTCATACACTGGGATAGATTGTTCTAGATCCACGTGCCAGGCCTCTTTCCCAATATTTCAGTTTTTTCCCTTTAATTCACCACTGTAGTATCCATTTATTGAACTCAGAACTCTTTGGGTCAAGTAACATTTTTATCCACTGGGCTATGTGTCCTTGAGGACATCAGTGTATGGATTTTGGGGACTTATAAACTTAATGTCTCAGTAATCTTTTTTTAGCAGCTCTCATATTGCAATTTTTGTTGTTATTATAGCTTTCTGTAGCACTCTGTATTGCTGGTTCCTATATTATATTCATTTCTATGCTTGGATGGCTTAGGAGATTTTTGTGGCTTAATAAATGTGCTGATTTCTTAAGTTTATGTATTTTCCAGTAATGTTATCTGTCTCTTATTTCAACCTCATTCCACAGGGATCAATGATCTCCCTTTTCCCTCCATATGTGGTCAACTATGCCTGATTTTTACCTCATGTTACGGTTTTATGATATTCTTGCAATCTTAACTTAAAGGGGCGGCCTGTTTCACTTTTATATTTCTTACTACATCTGCGCAGTCCTTAGTCATGTTTTTCTCTGTGTGCATGGGGTAAGTCTTACTTGGATCAGGTGTCTGCAAAGTGTAGAACCACTTGTGAAGGTCATCCTGATGTTATATTAATCTTTAATCCTTTGCATTTTCTCCAATAATCCCTTTTGAGTGCTGTTATCCTCTTGTACCCTTCTATCCCAGTTTGTTGGAGCTGCTATGTACCCAGGGTGGTGTTACATTGTAGGCTACTACTTATACTAATCATTTCTTGTTCATATGTCTCTGGGTCACCATTTATGACTTTTGTTGATGTTGCAAGCAGGGGATGATCCGTTTCTTTACACTGTATGGATGGTGGGAGTTGAAGTTGAGGTATTGTCTGGTGAATGTTAGCTTGTGGTATATAGTTGTATTGAACCCATGCTCTATTTAAGATATTAGTACATCCAAGACTGCGAGTTTGTTGTCATTTTCTCTCTCCATCTGTATCGATGATCTTATTGAGTTCACATGGCCCAGTAGTAGCTGGACCTCTTCCTGGTGTGGCCAGAGAATGAAGGTGTCATTTATGTATCTCAGCCATAGGGTTGGCTTTTTGGACGTGGATTCTAATGCCATTTATTCAAAATATTCCAAAAATTCATACACTGATGACCTCAAAGACATATGGCCAAGTGGATAAAAGTGTTGGTTGGATCCAGTGACTTCACCCAAAGAGTTGTGAGTTCAATACCTGGTAACTGCAGTGGTGAACAAAAAAAGAGTTGAGATAACTGAAACATCCAGAAGTGGCATGGCACGTGGAACTAGAACAATCTACTCCGGTGTTTGAAATTCCAATCACCTGAAAAAGGCCAGAGTGTACAGCAGCTGAAATATCATGAATTGCAATACAGATGAGGACAACAATCTAAACTATGTAAATAATGCTATTACAATGTAAGATATTTTAAAACAATA
The DNA here is from genome assembly GCA_963932145.1 of Acanthosepion lycidas. Lineage (NCBI taxonomy): Eukaryota > Metazoa > Mollusca > Cephalopoda > Sepiida > Sepiidae > Acanthosepion > Acanthosepion lycidas. The sequence continues at coordinate 58,616,714 of OZ010579.1, read as the reverse complement.
ATATCCAAAAACTATTTAGAAAATTGAATATTTTAAAACAACAATAAGAACAAAAACAGAAGTGGTCAGAAGTTGAATGAGGTTACATGACATCTGTCATCCTGTATGGCAGTAAATGCTGGACAATTTCATCAAAGATGAAGAAGAGACTGAAAGCAACAGAAATGTGGTTCTACAGAAGGATACTGAGGATACTATGGACTGGACATGTGAGCAACAGAAAGGTTTTAGAGAAAATAGAAACAAAAAGGAAACTTATACAGGTGTAATGGATAAATTGTCGTCTAAATTACACAAACATGGAAATAACAATGACATCTCATTTTAACAGATATATTTACCAAAATTACACGAAAAATATGTTGAAAAACTAAAGAGTAAATTTATTCAATAGAATCGCCATTGGCTTCTTCCATGGCCTTCAGATAACTTCAGAATCTCCTGCAGATCTTAGTTGATGAATGCTGCCATAATCCTTGTCTTCAGCTCATCTTTGGTGTTATAAGGAGTTTTGTTGGTCTCTTGCTCAACTGCATCCTAACATAATAATCAAAGGAGTTGGAATCTAATGAGTTAGGTATCCAGATGTAAGAGGTGATGTTGTTGCAGAAATTGTCTGATAGCCATGACTAGGTTCCCCTAATTGTGTGGCATGGTGCAGAGTCCTGTTGCCAGATATAGGATCTTCCAGCTGCTACCCTCTTGACCCAGGGCAGCACTACCTACTCAAGGCACTTGATGTAGGCCTCTGTGTTTAGTCTGAAGTGTGGGAAGATGAATGGAGGCATAATGTCACCATCACTAGTGATCACTCCAAGCACGTTCGTAATCACCATCAGACTCATACAACTCTTTCCAAATCCTCTGAACTATCCTCAAATTGACATCCAAACACTCTGAAATGTTCATATTGGAGTTTCTGATGCAATTGCCAAGCAGCAGAGCATGCCGTTTTGAAATTTCTGGAAGAGTGAATTGCATGATAGTGCTCCTTTTCTCATAGATGGTGCCCAACTGACCCTACTACATTGTGCAGTTTTCGAAATTAAAAACAAACTATGCACATGCACAAAATCAAAAATATAAATTGGCAATAATTTACTCATTGTGCCCTGTACATATCATCAGGAAGAGATAGTTGAATTTGTGGGGCACATAAAAAGGAAGAAGGGTTTGAAAAATATGATACTCACAGGACAGATTGAGAGCAAGAGGGAGAGAGGAAAACAGCATAGTATACTTGATGATGGAACAAGGTTTAGGAAAAATAATGAAGAGACAAAATTTATTAAGAGCTACAAAAGACAGAAAATTGAGTCATGATCGCCTAAGTGCTGAGGAGACGAGAAGAAGGTTGTTCATATAGCTACATTGGACACCTGAAATTTAAAATATACAATATAAAGTTAAGTATACCTGAATTTGCATTGTTTCTCTCAATGTATAATTATAGCCAATATTTGTTTGTATTTCAAATTTCCCCCCTATATATATATATATATATAGGGGGGAAATATATATATCAATATATATGATCATGTCAATAAAATATTATTTACTATGAAGAAGCCTTTTTTGAAGGATAAAATGAATCACATGAGATTTTTACATTTTGTTATTCAATTACCTTCCATTTGTCTGATATATAGAACTTATATATCTTATATATAAAGTACAGTGTATGTGTATTCAATGATTCATAGCTCATTCAAAAGCCCTAGAAAAGTTGGGCACAGGAAATAATTTTTGTTGAGCTCAGATTCAGGGTTGCCAGATTATGTGAGGTTAAAAATATATATTAATATATTATATTAGCCATTATCATTGCTTTCATAGTTTAAGTGGAGTAACACTTATTTTCCTTTTGTATCCAAAATTTCAGCTCACAGGATTGATTGTTTTTTTTTACAACTTATCAACCCTTTGTAGGTTATTTAAAGCCAAAACATACTTTGGATTGTAAGAATAATTTTTTTTGAGTGAATATTGCATTAACAATTTTTTGAGAATAACGATGATTTTTCCAGATACAAGTCAAACTAATTAATAGTATTATATTTTATTAAATATTTAATAATATATTTATTTGGAGATGAATTCATAACTTTCTCAAAGGTATTTGTGTGTAAGTGGATTTACAAGAAGTGCAGTGGTTTTTAGGGCAGAAAGTGGATTTGGTAAACCAATTTCATATTCTGTCTAATTTTGTTGCATTCATTTCGTAGTAGTACATTTGGTAAATGCATGAATCTATTTTTCCCCCTAGCGTTGGCTTAAATAACAAGGTAGAGTTGGCTTTCTACTTTTGGATCTAAGAGAAAAATAAAAAAAAAAGTCTAAGAGAAAAATAAAAACTTTGAATTTTGCAGTTTAAGAATTCTAGAAGTGGCAAAAACAATTAAAGAAATAATGTGAAGGTTGAAAGTTACAAATTTACAGTTTATGGGTCACAAAACCATCCTTTACACACCAAAGCAAGCAAAAAGACAAACTCACACATTGTTCAAGACACTGAGCTTATATGTAAGTTGGGAAGTCAGTAATTGGTGGAACAAAAAATTACATGATGTTCTCTGTGTAAAGAGAGAAGTCATGTGAGCCCTACGTTGTCACTGGAAAATAACACATGACATGCTAATACTTATTTTTTCAATAACATTGAATGTACGGATACCACTTGCTGAATGGCAAGCCTTCAGCTATCAGCCTTTAGTTACTTATGATGGATATGCCTGAAGCTCCATGGCTATGGCATTCTCTGATTTAAACTCAGTCAGTTAAGTGCCATATGTGATACCCACTTGGGTGATCATGTCTCTTTCAATTTATGACTAACTAGGCTGAAGGTTTTCCTGCAGTAGTTAGCCATTTATTTATGTGGTAGACTGGTTACCACCCAAGGCTCTCGGACCCATAGCTATAGGGAGAAGAGATGGATTCATATCTTTCCCTAGGATATTTGTGCATAAGTGAATGTAACAAACTTTACTGGAATTCAAACTCAGCTCTGCAAAATTCTCATTCTGAGCCTATATCAATTACACCAGAAGGTACATCCCATAATAGTACAGTTAGACTATTTTTATATTTTATTCATAATAGAGGTACACAATCAACCATAAACTTTCCTTTTACTGAAAAGACTAATTTAGGTTTTGAAATTATACATAACAAATAACTTTTAGATATTTAGAATTCACATTTAAAAAAAAAAGGATCAAATCTAATCCCTTTGATACACTTGACAAGCAAGTATATTCAACCAAGGAAATTGTTTAATTTCTAATCAAAGGGACACATCTGGTTTATTTCCACAAAGTCCAAGAAGAGGTAACTCAAGTTAGCTAATTACTTGAAATGCTTTCAGCAATAATGGCAGTTGTTCATATAGCCAAGTGAATTCAAGTATGTTGGATTTAGTTCAATATCTGACCTATATAGAGCTCAACAGCTTGACTTCCCAAAGAGCTAGCCTTTTTGGACTCTTGGAACAACTTGTGTGGTCTTTGTTCTTTTAGGTATCCTGAATCTTCAGATGTTAAGCAAAACTCCCTTTGAACTATAAGATGAATCAATGTTGTTTGACTGATGTTTAAAGATGAAGTCAACTTTAGGTTGTCTTCAAAAGTTAAGTGAAGAACACAATAGTCTGGGATCATATATTACAAAATGAAATATTTGACTTGAAGCCCTATTCAAAAACTTAGAAATTATCATTTTAATAGCATAAAAGTAACAGAATGCTACTCTGTATATAGATTCAATAAATTACAGAAATAATTGAAACATTTTTCTTTCATTATTCAACTACATGATTTACTACTTTCTATATGATTTATTCTTATGAAGGAAAATTATATTAAGTATATTTAACATGTAGACATTTTATGAGACTTGATATAATTTTTCATTTAATATCCAAGGAAGGAATTATCAGATATTTCTCATTTACATTGAATAATGTATGATATATAAACCTACTTATCAGATTAATACTGAGTTAAGTAAAGGACAAATTTCTTAGTGATGCATCTCATTACAAGAAACTTCTTCAGACTAATAACGATCTTATTGTAAGATAAGAATTTTTTCATTTCACCCTAAACAAGGAAATAAAGCCTCTAGGATACAAGAATCTAAAACTGTCCACTTTTTTTCCCTAATAAAGTCCTTTGTTGTGTTTTCAGTATTTTTTTGGTTTCATTGTCCTACTACTTGATAAAGATCCTCCTGATTAGTTTGGATGCATTTCTCTATAAATTAGCAGACAAAATGTTTCTGTAGTCTTCTGAATTCATTCTGCTGCTACCATCATTAGTTACATTGTCAATAAATGTGAATGAGCCTGTTCTAGAAGCACCCATGTAAGCCCAAGCCAAGGCAATGCATCTACCATACTTCACAAATGAACTTGTGCATTTTGGATCATAAACAGATCCTTTCTTTCTCCACACTTTGGCCTTTCCATCACTTTGGTAGAGATTAATCTTGGTTTCATCAGTCCAAAAAACTTTCTTCCAGAACTTTTTGTTGCTTATTTCTGTACTTCCTTGCACATTCTAATCTGGCCTTCTGATTCTTACTGCAGATGAATGGTTTGCATCTTGTGATATGGCCTTTATATTTCTACTCTCAAAGTCTTCATCAAACGGTGGATTGTGAAACCTTTACTCTTATACTGTGGATGTTGTTGGTGATGTCACTGACTGTTGTTTTGGGGTTTTTCCTCACAGTTCTCACAATGTTTCTATCATCAACTGCTGTTGTTTTTCTTTTCTGACCTGTTCTATGTCAGTTGCTCAGTAAACCAGTAGTTTTTTATCTTTTTCAGGACATTTCAAATTGTCGCATTGGCTATGCCCAAAGTTTGTCAAATGGCTATGATTAATTTTCCTTCTATTCTCATCTTCAAAATAGCTGGCTTTTCTCCCATAGACAGCTTTCTCATTTTCATGTTGGTTCATCCCTTTTAACAAGAAATGCATTTTTTACAGGTATAACCCAAGGCTAAAACCAAGAGTAGTCATTCAGACCTTGTTTAAACAATGAATCTAAAAAGTGACACCTGGGTAACAAGAAACACCTATCAGTCATGTGTTCCAAGAGTTTTGTCCACTTAAAAAATGGCTGGGTTCAAACAAAAAGTGGTATGTCCTAAGTTGTTTAATTTATCTAAATGTAAATACCAGGAAATAAAAGCTAAAATTCTGAACTCTTGTCGCATATTCATCTTTTGATCTTTAACCCAAATGTCTTCAGTGAACAACAAAAACAATGGAAGTGGCTTTGCCTTTCCAATCCTTCTGGAGGGGACTCT
>OZ010579.1:58483897-58606397 GCA_963932145.1 Acanthosepion lycidas | reverse complement strand
TCCAGCCATGGTTAGAGAAACTTGGCTGCCCTGCTATTTAACTCATAGTTGTTGAGAGAAGAGATGGATACATACCTTTTCTAAGATAGTTTTTGCAAAAGTTAATGCAATGAACTTGACCAGAATTCGAACACAGCTGAATGATTTCTCATTCCAAGCAGCTAAGTATTGCATCATCTGCACATCCTTACTGTTTTATATAGAAAGACAGTTTAACTCTGATAATAAATTATCCTGACATATTAACATTAACTCTACTTGAAACCTGACTATTTTCTACAAATACACTTCAAAGTAAATCAAATAGAATAATTAACTTTGATTATAATATATTTGAAATTCAAAATTTAAAGAATCCTTTTAAAGTCAAGTCCCTTGAGCCTCAGCTAATAGAGTACTTCTAAATGGATCAAATCATTTGTAATGGATATACCATATATATTTCCATTAGATAAGACGCTAAAGAAATATAGCAAATTTTCATGAATTTATTCTATACCTGCAGTATAACATGACTGTTTATTGATTATATAAAGATGATGTTATTGGAAATGTTGTTCTTTAGAAATTCAAAATAAACAAAATAAAAAAATGATTCTATATCAATTTTTCCTACACACAGCCCCTAAAATGGAAAATCCTTGTTTTGTTTACATTTTATCCTGTGATCTCTTGCAAATACTGATTCTTCTTCTTCTTCTTTTCCTATATCTAAACAGTTACAAACAGCCTGGTGTAGTAATGGCCATTTACTTGTACTTCATCAACAATCACAAAATACTGCTAATAACAGTATGATAATGTACTATAATAGTATATTCCATTGCTGTAAATGCAATCATAAGTCAATATTTACATTTTCTCAGCTGAGTTTGCATGGATACAAATTGATTTTATTGATATGGAATTATTCTTCGAATAGGCAATTTATAATAAAGTTATACCAGTAATAGATAAGGTAGAAATGGTTTGATTACTTTTATTATCAATTTATTTGATAATATGAATCTTTACTGGTTATCACACTGAAGCTGAATTAAACCTACCAATAAATGTCACTCAGAATTTAAGGTTTCTTTTTTAGAATTGTAGTATAAGATGAGCCCCAATTTTTAAGTGTGATTTTTAGGATTTAAAGGTCATTTTATACATGGAAATATATGGTAACTGTATTCAATAGAAAAACAAGAAGAGAATGCTGAACTGCTGAGTAATATCAATAATCCGATATGGCAGTGAATGCTGGACAATTCTTTTAAGAGGAAGAGGAGATGTGGTTCAGTGAAAGTTTGCTGAGAATACTATGGATGGAACAGGTGAGCAACAATAAGTTTTAAGGAATATTTTATTATTTGAGACATCAATGAATATTTGAATTATTGTTTTGGATATTTGCTTTTTTTATCAGCTCTACTGCAATTTCTAATTGTCATAATTATTCTTTCTTGTGTCCCTTGATAGCAGAGTTGACATAATCCTATTCTTTGCCATTTACCTTTTGTTATACTCTGCTTCCAACTAGATCTCTTTCTGATTCACTCTACATCAAAACCTGTTAGCCAGAGATGAAGACTTAAAAAAACAAAATCAAAAATGAAAAAAGTCACCTCTACACATCACATCCAGCTCACAAAATAAATCCCCTCAAAAAAATACAATAAAAAAGGAACCAATCATGAACATTGCTGCTAAAGCAAAAGCGTGACAAAAAACAATGAGTCATGATCCACCCTATCTGCTTTTAAGAATGCTGCTCACAACACTGTAAACAGTCACGTTGAATGGGCAAGCTGTCAACATCATCCCGAATGACAGTCAACTGACCTAACACACACATCAACTCTATGCCCTACCAACTTTCCGCTGCCTCCCCTTGACCACAAAGAGGCCTTCCACTTTGATCCTCTGTATTGGTAATACAAAGAATTTTGTCTTTTTTTCATTTTGCCTCACTGGAAGTATTTGTTTTGCTTGCTCTCTCATGCTACCATATGTGCATTTATAACACTTTCAGTGTACACAGTTTATCTGTATCATTACTGAGCTTTATGCATAGTAATCACTTTCAGTGTTCTTTAATCTAAATTTCTTAGTTCTCTTGCCTGGTTTAGAAAGAGTCTGTTGTTGAATCTTGTTTCTATCATTTTTTTTCTAATTATTCTGCAGCGTTCTTTTCTGAACTTTGTTTTACATTACCTTCTGCTTGACTAAATCCATACCCAGTATACTTAGATATTTTTCATCATTGTTTCTGCTGAAAATTTTGATAATTTCATGGTTAGGTAGGTCAATTTGATTGATTCATTTTTCCTTTGTTCATTTGAACATTTTGAAACTCAGTTTCAATATCTTGGTTGATGGACCTTACTGTCTGTATAAAATTCTTCAATTCTTTTTTTGCTGTAAATATTCATATTATGTGACTTAAATTTTACATCTTTCATTAGAATCCTGCAAGATACAATTAAGTGGTATCATTGCCATTTTAAAAATAAAAGGAAGAGAAAATTTCTTTGGAAATATCTATTTTTATCTTGATCACAGCTCAGAACCCTCCTTTGCAGTTAGTTCAAACCCTGATTTCTTAATTTTATTAACTGTGAATTTAATCATTTTTTTAATCATTTCACCTCAAGCAAGGCAGTAAAGTCACTAAGACACAAGAGGTTACTGAGTGTGAAAGAATGAGAAAAAAGAGAAACATTATCAAAGAGAAAGAACAATAAAAGAAGAGTAATCAAGAAGACAGACGATAATGATTGACACTGCATTTAAATAAACAGTTCCACAAATGAGAAGTGTGAGAGAAGAAATTGTTAGAATAAAATTTACAGTTGTATCTAGCAAATTCAACTGTAAATTGATGAGTCTAGATACCATACCAGAAAGCACATCAGAACAATTACAATGAAAGTGTTTATAGACAAAGCATAGGGAAGCTATATTATGGTGGTAGAAAAGTAACTGAAACTGAGATGCCAGGTCAGGACCAATAATATTGCAGATTCTTCGTTGGTTTTTATCAAGCATCTCTAAATATATAGCAGGCCACTGGACCGTATGTTGTAGCAATATTCAAAGCATGAATGAATGTTAGACTTATAGATATGTAAGATAGATTCTGGAGAGAAAAATTGTCTTGCATGATATAGTGAACCAAATATCTTAGCAGCAGACTTAGTAGTTGATTTGATATAATCTTTCAATTCCATATCAGCAGAGAATGTTAGACTGAGAAGGTGCAACAAGTCAATCTGAAATATTTAGCATATCTAAACATTATACTTACACAATTAAACATTTTTGTAATCTCTCTGTTTATTCATTTTTTAACATTGTTTTAACCTCTCTCATGATTTTTCTTATTAAATACAAAGTTATTTTTTCACTAGATTTCTTTTTTAAATCTTTTCTGTCCTTTGGGTAGAAAGACTTGGCTTTCTAACAAACCTACAAATTTTCACATCAGAGGCAGACAAATAATAAGTTTATAATTACTTATAATTGTTCCTTTTACTACATCATTCTACACCAAAACAGTTTTGACTTTTGTCATCAGTTCAGGTAATTCTTTGACTAGTCTTTAATCTATTGATAGTCTTTTAAACAAGTATCCATGGATACCATCAGAGCCTGGTATTTTACAGTTGCATAATTTTCTAGGTGTATCTATATTGATGCTTATGTTAAATCCATCTTGAATTTCCTAAAGCTTTTTTTAGCTTTATTAACCATTCCATGTTTATTTATTGTATTCCTTCCTGCAATTATGAACATTGTTCTAAAACAAAGTTGGTATCATGCATATCTAATTTTCCTATTTTTTCCATTGTTTCTCAATCTATACGTTTGTAGAATTTATTTCCATGTTTACCAAAAATCCTTTTTTTTTTTTTATTGTACTACTTAATTCTGTATTGCTACCTTGCTAGGATAAAATCTGATTTGTTTATTCTCTTGCAGTAGCTAATATGTTTCATGTTTTATTTATTTCATTTAATTAACCTTTCCAACTCTAAGTAACTTTTCTTGTAAAGATTTAATGTTTTATTTTAATCTTATTTCCCATCCTGCTTTAGCATTTTTGTTTTTCTATGTGTCCTTTTTTAAACATAGTATTTTTTAATGACTTAGCTATGACTACATCAATTCTTCATTTAATTTACATTGTCCATTTTTAGATATTGTAGTAGGATATCAACCTTCCTTGCTTCAGTTTTGAATTTTTTCAAACTCTATTTTTTGTCAGTGATGGAAGTGATTATCTTCTGACTTTAGTTTCTTTAATATATTGATAAATTCCTTTTCTTCATTTGAGTTGTCTGTATCTTGCTGGAATGGTTGTTGTGTAGTTTTATAAATTTCATCATTAATATTTTTTGCTTCCTTATAAATATTTGCAGAATATTGGGAATCTACTCTTTTTTATGTACTAATTTCTTTTTTTATGTCAGTAAATTCTAGATTTGAGAACCAAACACTTTTCAAGATGCTTTCTTTTGTCAACATATTTCTGGTTTGTTTTAGAAAACATTATTTTCTTTTTCCTGATATTCTTTTCTTGTAGTCCCCTTTAGAGTGGTTGCTTTTAAAATTGGTTGTCATTTTTTCTCTCTAGTAGGTCATAATCAAGGGAATACCTGTTGGCTATCAAGGTATTATCCACAATTGGCACATACATTTTTGCTTTATTTGTGCCACATGTTTATATGATATATCATCATTTCTTAATATCATGATCAGGGTAGCAAGGTTACACCAGGTCTAGAATATAAGTGATGATTATGAGGATAAAAAGGATAAATAATGATTGAACTGCTATGTAATATCAATCCTCCTATAAGCAAAGAATGATAGACAATTTCCTCACAAATGAAGAAAAGCATTTAAGATATGATTTTGCAGAAAGATGATGAGAATATCATAGATGGAACACCTGAGAAACAAGGAAGTTTTAAGGAAAATGGAAACAAAAAGGAAGCTTATATTTAGAATCAGAAAGAAACATTTAAAATTTTTAAAACATGTAATGTGGAAAGATGGCTTAGGGAATTTGACACTCACAAGAGGGGAAGGAAACAGCAAGTAACCTACATAATGAACTTGTGTAAATGGATGAATAGGGATTGGGAGAGATAGTAAAAAGAAAGATATTACTAAGATCTACAAAGGATAAGAAGTTGTGGAGAGCAATATTCTGTAAGGAAACAGCATATAAAAGAGAACTTTAATATGCTTGAATTACTTTGAAATGTTCAGCATTATCATTATCTCAATCAAGACCATAGATGTTCACAACCTTCATACCATAATCCTCCATAGGTGCCATTGGGTCTTTCCTCGTAATCCTTGGGTCCCTGCTTCAAAGAAAGTTAGTTTCTTGCTTCATCTACCTTGGAGTTGAGGCTGCCAGAGGACTCATTCTCTGCTCTTTGATAGTAGCCCACAAACTGTCCATATAAGTCTTATGCAGATACAATCTAATTTTTTCACAATCTTCTAACATTATCCATGTTCCAGAGACATACAGAAGTAGTGACACAACTTTGGTCTTAAATATCTGTACCTTGAGTTCAACTCTGGCCCAGATCTTATGCTTGTCATTTGAGGTGGTCCAACCCATACCATTCCTGAGATTAAAATCCTTCACAGAAGATGAAATATAAGAGTCTAGGTATTTGATTAGGTGAACTTGATTAAGAACTACATTATTCATTATTTTAATTTCAGTATTTATGTTATTATTTTGACATGTACTCATTAGTTTTATAAGTGAAATTGTTTCTGGAACTATTTAGATTAATTGATGTTCAGTTGTTACTGTTTTCATTTTGTTTAACATTTTTCCATTTTGTATTTTATCAAAGTATTAGAATAAAAATCCTATTCGCCATATTTCAATTGGGCTTTTAACTAAATAGAATAAATTTGAAATTATTTTCATTTTAAAAGCATACTTAACTCAAGCTGTTTCACAATGATAAAAGTAGAAAATAAAAATAATGCTAAACATCATCTAACATGAATAGCTTAGATATTGTCTTAAATTGTTTTTATTAATTTAACAGTTTTTGAGCAACCAAACTGACCAAGTTATTATCAAGCTGACAATGAAACAACAAAATCTAAAAGTAGAAAATCTGCTAAATGTCAGCAATTATTACGGACATATTATAAGTATATTGATTAAAACAGTTTTATTTACACTATTTGGACTGTTGTCTTCAGCTTTATTGTCCTATTCACAACATTTCGGCCATTGTATGCCCCAGCCTTCTTCAGGTGGTATAAATTAGAATTTCAAATAGAACCCTTTATTTAGTTCACAGGGGTAGAGTGTTCTAGTTCCATGTGCCATGCCTTTTCTGGATATCTCAACTCTCCAAGTTTTTGTTCACCTCTCAAGTTTTTGTTCACCTTTTCTGTGGCCAGGTATTAAACTCACAAATCTTTCAGTCAGTCACTGGATTACTTCAACCTATGCTTTTATCCACTGGGCCATCTATCTTATACATCAGGAATATGACAATAAAGATAAGGACAACAGTCTGAACAGTGTAAATAGTTACAATACCTCATCTCAGAAATATAGACAAATGTTAAAACAGCTTTTATTTGATAACTACTCTTTGAAGAGAATATTGTATAAGTTGTATGTCCCAAACTAACAAGACTATTTTTCATTCTTTTTATTTTCATTCAGAATGATATTGGCTGATTTTTTCACTGACAAAAAACGTCCATGATAAAATTTGTATTCTCTTTGCACATTACAATTGCTTTTTCCTGAAGTTAATTAAATGATATCCAAGTGAACTGCATATAACAGATTTTTAAATCTTGCAACATTTTGGTTGCTTTGTTGATAGCATTAAAGTAATATAAAATACAGCATGGCTTCACAACAGATCATGTCTGTATGAGAACAGAACATAAAACAGAGTAGACCCTGAATCTTCTCCAGTCTTGATGAATGGTTGCACTCTCAATGAGTCCCCTTACTTTGAACACCAATTGTCGACTCATGTTCACCCTAGATCTCAAGTGGAATTATATATATGATTCATAACTAAAGGTACTGGAAAAATGGTCAGCTCCTTGTACTGTTCCAGAAATATTTTACTACTCCTGCTATGCTTTATTTTTACAAGAATCAGATCAAAACAAAAATGGAAGATTGTTGCAATATCAGTGCTAGAGCTAACATGAAAACATAAAAGTAGTAGGTAGTCATGATCATCAGTCTTAGTGAAACTAAACAGAAACCAGAGGAGACAGATTTTATTTAGGTCCTACCTCCCTAACCTGTATCTTGTAGTGGTCAGATAAAATGAGTTTTTTATTTGCTTGAAGAAAAACCTTAATGTCCAGCTCAATTTCCCAGTCCCTCTCCAATGAACATCTAAATAAATAGATGGCAAATTCTGTCTGTTTGCATTGGGATTTGTGTCCAGATGAGGAGGGAACAGTTAAAAATTTAAATTTTAAAATAACTGAAAAAATTAGTGGTTTTAAAAGTATTTAGATTTATATTGAGTTTTAAAGTAACAGAAAAAAATTGAATTTAAATTTTTTTGTTTTAAATTAATTTTAAAATATTTCCAAAAGAAAATCAGTTTTATTTCTTCAAAATGCCAAGGAATCAGAGTTAAAGTGAGAGGTTTTGTGACATGAGATTTTGAAATTCTGCAAATTTTGTAATTTGAAGACCTCAACTCAATTGAATTTCCATAGAGTTTGTGATTTGAAGAACTCAATTTTCAGTCTGAATTGGAATTTCAGAACAAATCAGTCTTTTGGTCAGAATTGGACTTATAACATGAATCAGATTTAAAGTGAGGATTTGAAGTTCCATAGACTGAATTGAGGAATTAAAAGTTATTTATTGAAAATTATAATTACTGTTTTCTAAGCTGGACAAGAGGCTTTTTTAGTTTTGGGCTGGGGTCCCAATTAGTCTTCTGTTGGAGATAACTTAAAAATCCAATAGTCCTCTTAATCTAGTTTTAAATAAAGTAAAAACTTGTAATTAAAATTACAGAATTCTAAGTTGTGTGTTTCAAGAATTTTACAACTAAACCAAACCTATCACTAATCAACAAAAAGATTAAGAATATTATTACATTGATGTTATGCATAATTGATTCTATTATAGGTCTTCTCTTGTACTTCTTGCCTGTAGATGTTTTATCTGTTAGGTTATGACATATATTCATTTGTTTTTTTTCTGATGTTCTGTGAATGATCTTGAAAAAGAATCATCCATAGCATTTTTAGCTTCTTAGCAACTCTGATCAGCCTGTGAAACTGTTGTCTAATATTATTGAAATTTTATATTCAGATTAGACATCTCTTTGAGATGGAATGTCAAGTAGACAAGAATGAGTAGGTTCAACATTTTCTTCTCTTTGCTTTTAATCAAGGTCACAATGCTGCTGAAGCTGTTCAAGATATTTGTACTGTGTACAGAGATGACTTCATTACCAACAGAATGGCACAGAAATTGTTTTCTTTTTCAAGTGATGTGAGCCAATTGCACACACTGATTAAAGAAGAACTGAACCAGACCATTACGGAATTGGCTCAGAAGATGGCAGGCTCTCATGCTACTGTCACTTGTCATTTTCACTCAATGGGTAAGGTCCAGAAACCTGGCATATTGGTGCCACATGCATTGAGAGAGAGAAACATACTTCAGTGCTCCTCCATTGCTGCTAGTTTAGTCGCTCAACACCACTCTACTCATGGATACAAAGAAAGATTCCTTTACTGTATTATCACCAAGGATGAAAAATGTTATCCTTACATAAATATAAAGCAGAGAAAAGAATAGGTGAGTACTGACAAGCAGGCAACACCCTGAACGAAGCCAGAGCTGCATCCATGCAAGTGAATGATCTGCATTTGGTATGATTGGTAAGGGCTAATTTACCAGGAAATTCTTCAAAACAATCAAACCGTGAATGTTAAGCTGTATGTTAAACAAATGTTCAGGTTAAAAAAGGCAATTCAGCTGAAAAAACCTGACTGGAAATACAGTATGAATATTCAAAATGACAATGCTCACCCTCATGTCACTAACATTGCCAAACATGCAATTAAAGAGCGTGGCTAGGAAGTTCTGCCAGGCCCACCAAATTCTCCTGATTTTTACCCCTTCAGGCTACCACCTTTTTCATTTGCTTTCTAACAATTTGAGGGGGTGTTTTGTTCAATAATGATATGGAGCTTAAAATGTGGCTTGATAAATTTTCATCAAGGCATTGAACATTTAGTGGATCATTGGCAGGATTACTCATAAACAGTGAATTTATAAACAATAAATGCTTTGTCGAAAGATTCATCAAAATTATTAATAAATAATAAGTATTAAAATAAATTATAAAAAATGAACAAATTTATGTGACAACCTAATAGTTTCTTGCTTTCCAGCCCACTATGATTTTCAAAAATTTAAATGCAACATTAATCACCATTTGCCTTTCTGATTCCTGTTCTTTCCTTGTCCTTTCTCCTCATTAATATTTCTCATTTTCTTTCACTTTCAGTAACCTCTTGCATCTTAGTGAACTTATCACCTTACATAGAGTGAAACAATGAAAAAAGATATTAGTAATTTTTAGACTACATGCCTGCAGTTTATAACTATATAGAAATAAATCCTGTATTATCCTCTTCAAACATTTGAGTACTACTGCATCTAATAAATGTGTTTGTAGAAAACATCCAGTTCTTTAAAAACTCAATTATTTGCTGCCATTAGCAGAGCTAGTGCAAGTATTCCCCCTGTCCCCCCACCCCCCACCATCAAAGCTATGAGGCTTCACACTCCATTACATCTCAATTTTCATAAGGTAGTATTCATATAAAATTCAAATTTCATTGTAACCTAATTATATACAATAATGGATCATGCACTATAGATTAACAATTCAATTAGAAAAATTGAAAATAAATACATTGTATCTAAATGCAAATTAGGGATATATCATAAAAGATCATTCCATCTTAAATTTTTAACATCAACTTGAGATTCTTCTTGTTAAAATGTTGAATAATTTCAAAACATTCAACATTATGGATAAAAATAGTGACATATATGTTTTTTGAGAATTAGAATGAACAAAACAGATTTGGACAAAAAAACAGATTGACATCAAAATCTGCAAAAAATTTTTCCTCTTTTAACAGTCAGTTGTGTTTATTTTAATTTGTGATGTATATAAAAGTAGGTAGGAAAAAGCAAATTTTGATAAGATAGTGAAGGTTACAAAGAATTGACCGGGGCCTCCAATTAGTAGTACATGTCAGTCCTGGCCATTAGGATTTAAGTATTTGTAGGTACAATATCACTATAAACTGAAAAGGAATGTTTTTCTGCAGTTGAACACATAGTTTTATCAAAAATTAGCCCAAGTTCATTAGATGAACAGCAATGAATGTAGTGATCACTTTCTCATTATGCTTAAGAGGATAAAACAGTTTGCCACTGTAATTATTAAGTAGACTTGGTTTATTGAAAAGTAAATCTTATAGGTGAAATTGTTTCAGGAACTATTGAGGTTAATTAATTTTCAGTTGTTATTGTTTTTACTCTTCAGTCTTGTTTTCATTTTGTTAGACTGTTAGCATCAAAGATTAAGAATAAAAAAAATGATTTGACATATCCCAATCAGGCTTTTAACTATATAGTATTGAAGTGGTATGTATATTTACTGAGTAGGTATCTCTAACACCAACAAAACAGTACAGTATGTAAGCAAAATGCATGACAGGCTGAAGTTTTATGAAAATATTTATTCCATAAAATAGGAATAAAATTAAAAAAAAAAAAAACTGGCTTTGTGGGGAAAGTATGTCATTTGTAAAAACAGACCACATTCAAGAGTCTACATTTCTGAACAAAAAAGAGTACTATTTACTGATCAGCTGGAGATGAGCATTTTTCATTGGGTCTGTAACCCTATGTGTTAGACTGCATCTAATAAATGTGTTTGTAGAAAACATCCAGTTCTTTAAAAACTCAATTATTTGCAACCATTAGCAGAGCTGATATAGAAGAGAAGAGAAGAGAAGAGAAAAGAAGAAAAGAGAAGAGAAGAGAAGAAAAGAGAAGAAAAGAGAAGAGAAGAGAAGAAAAGAGAAGAGAAGAAAAGAGAAGAGAAGAATTTCTTCATGAAAGTACAGGTTTATGAAGGAGCATTTCAGCTATTGTTGCTTCTATGTGTCTCGTCTAGAGCCAATCTGTGTCACTGCTTGGTTAGGTCAGTATTAAGTTAAAACTACATCTCATATGATTATGAACTTTTGCTGTTTCTTTTTTTTCATTTAAAATACAAATTCTTCAAACACTGAAACCAAAAAGCTAATCCAATAAGGAAATCAGTAAAGTTCAAATCCTAATTTCAAGATTTTAAAAGATTTCAGTAAAAAAAATATTTATTCATTATTTTATGAAAAGGCTCAGTCAATCAACATATATAATTTCTCAATAATTTCTTGTTTTTTGTTTTACTGACAAAGATAAAATACCATTTATATAGCAATTCATTAGAATAAGACTCCATTTGTTTTTTTTAAAGTAGGTTACTTGCTGTTTCCCACTGATTCTCTTGACTTCAGTATGTCCTGTGAGTGTCAAATTCCAAGCCATCTTTCCTCTTTATATGTCCCAAAAATTTTAAATGTTTCTTTCTGATTCTCAGTATAAGCAACTATTTTGTTTCCATTTTCCTTAAAACTTCTATGTTATCATGGTATTATCAGTATCCTTCTGTAGAACCACATTTCTGTTGTTACAAGTTTCTTGGTCTGTGAGGAGATTGTCTTGAATTCACTGCCATAGAGGAAGACTGATATTACATAACAATTCAGCTCTCATTTGTTTGTTTCTAATGAAATTTTCCTGTTTCTAATTACTTTACTTAGCTTTTGGAAGGCAACTTTTGCTATTCTAATGCACCTTTGAATTTTGGTGTCATATTTTCTGTTCTCTGTTAAAACACTTCTCAGGTAAAGAAAGAGGTTGTGAACTTTTAAAGTAACTAAATTCAACATCTTAAAAAGAAATAAAATTCAACATGGGGAGGAATTTTACATATGTATTTTCATATTCAATAAATCAACAAAAGTTCAATTGACTTATCGTACTTAATTACAGAGCTTTAGGCCAAAATGCTCTTCATGGTCAGATGATTGATAGATTTATTGAAATTATTACCAGATACCATATTTTTACACCTCACAACAAATGTTAATCATAAATTTCAAATTTGAAATTTTTACCATGTTAGAATTTCATTTAGAATACAACATTTAAATTTAAAATATGTTAAAATATGTTATCACTATCTTTAATATATCGATATATATGCATGCTGTCTTAGACATATATTTATATACTAGCTCTCCTAAAGACTATATTCTCTGTGAACACACAAAAGACCTTTCCAGGACTACTTACTTTATATTGATACTTTCGGATAAGCGATTTGCCTGTTATTACATAAGTTGCTTTACGATTTTGGTATTCATAACTTATTGGTATTTCCTTCAAAAATCCTATGGGTGCCGGTTGGGTATTCTCTGTGAAAGCACAAAAGCCCTTTTCAGTGATACTTACTTTGAATTGTTACTTTTCGGATAATAGAAGAAAGGATATGAGAATGGGAACACCGCTTTTCCAGGAATTACCGGGGCTAGTATAGCCTAGGGGTTAGAATCTCCTACTGATGCCAAATCCGCCAAGATTCAGTTCTGACTTGAAGCAGTCGGGTGTCTAGCTACATTGATGAGCTGTGAAAAAGCGAAACAGTCTGCCTGTGGATGACTATATATGAATATATATAAATAAGTCGTCAACAATATCAAATTGATAAGATTGCTATATCTTATATTTTTATGTTATACTAGCAGCATGGCCCGGCATTGCCCATGCTTGATTCAAAAATCGTATGACTCATACAGTAATCGCTATCACTTGACTTAAAATATTTTTGCCCTTCCTTGCCTTTAAAGGAGTGCCCTTTGCTGTGCTGATGTTGCTACATGCCTTACTTCTTGCCTATCTCACACTGTGAATTTTTTCTCAGCTCTATACTATATCTATAAAATTATAGATAGAGATATACATATTTTTTGTAATTTTATCATTATTGTAAATATCTGAATGATCACATGATTTGTAATATTCAAACTTCTCAATCATTTATTTGTTCATTTTAAATTAATTATAAATTCAATTTATTTTATTTAATTATTTTATATATTTTGATTTTCAGCAAATATCAAGCAAAGTTTTACATTAAATTGTGACTAAACTCTGTAAATATTATCAACAAATATTTATTGTAATATAAATGTACTGGTTAAAAAGAGAAAGAAGTTTTATTTTTCCTTGCTTTTATTGTTCTGGACAGAATGAAAGTTAACAAGCATCCTAGGAGACAAGATGTGGGTAACCTTCACAAGATCAACATGTAGTAAAAACATCAAAATCACAAAGAAAGCTGGGATATTTGAATGGTTCTTTTCAAAATTATAGAAAATGTTATCTCTCTCTTATTCTCAATTATCTTTTTATTCTTTCCACAATTATCATGTCCAATCTTTGATAAACTAAATGTTTAAAAAAAATGTTCTTTTAGTGAAATTCTAAATTTTTTAACCATTGAGTGATTTTCCCGCATACTGAAACAAATTCTGACCTTCGATTAATTAAGACCTCCCCTTGTATTAGGTACCTAAGAGTAAATTATTTTAACTTTTTCAAACATGTACATTAGTAATCAAAAAATGGATTTTCTGAAGAGATCTCTTCCAATTTCTGACTAAAAATTTTGAAAACTGATTGTTTTCACTAGTTTCCTCACAACTAAAATGTATACATACATTGTTTTTTTATCAATGTTTTTCTAAAGCCAAAATTATTTTACTTTTTTCATAGTCTTACTTTTAAAGCTAATCTTTAGTTAAACTAGTTCCCATACAATATCTGAGGTTAAGCAACATCTAGCCTGGTCAATACCTAGATATGTGACCACTTGGGAATATCAGGTGCTTGGATGTAGAGGTGGTGTAATGGATAATGGCTCAGAATTGTTGATCAGAGTCAAGTTTCAATTCCTGTTTGGTTTGTTATATTCACTTACATGCAAATACCATTGGGAAAGGTATGAGTCCACTAATTCTCCCTTGAGCAATGGGTTAATTAGTAAGACTTGTATCACTAAAATCATTATTATCTGTAAAAAAATTGAGTACAAAATATTTAGAAAAATAACCAACCAATAATCTTTATTGAAGTTGTCACAAAACCATACATATTTATTTTTGCTAGCTGACTTTTCCTATATTGTCACTTAAAGTTTTAAATTTAATCAGTTATTTCTTCAGAAATTAAATAGATTCTGTTTTATTTATCTTGTTTCAATGGTAAAATAACATGCAAAAATTCAGAAAATAAAATAAAAAGTCAAGTGGTTTTTGTTGATCACTTGTTGATCATCTAGATTTTACAGCCCCTAAATGAATTAAGTACAGTTAGAAGGCTGTTTGTAACAAAATATCTGAAACTTCTAAGCAGTGACTCAGAGATAAATGTTAAAGCATTTTATGCACAGAGACACACACTCACATGGGCACATTCACATGCATATAAAATAAATAAATTGTGCTTTATTCGGGATCCATAAATTTCAAATGAATGTAAATTGTTTCACCACATTCTTGAGTGACTCACACACACAAACACACACACACACATATATATATATATATATATATATATATATATATATATATATATATATATATATATATATATATGTGTGTGTGTGTGTGTGTGTGTGTGTGTAAAAATATATAGAAAATAGGAAAGAACTTGTTAGGTAAATAATCCAAAGTTCTTTAGTATTTTTGTTATTATTTTTAAAAAATAGTGGTCGATACAAAAGTAGAGCATAAATATAATCATTTATTTAAAAATATGATTCCAACGCTACATAAGAGTTCTCATGTTTCAAAACAAGAGCCGAAAACTTCAATATAATTATTTGAATTAAATTGAATTAAATTGAATGGTACTTTAATTCAATTTAATTCAAATAATTATATTGAAGTTTTCGGCTCTTGTTTTGAAACATGAGAACTCTTATATAGTGTTGGAATCATATTTTTAAATAAATAATTATATATATATATATATATATATATTACTGCTGTGTTATACAAATAAAGAAAACAAATTTTATGTTGTGATTAACTTCTATAAATCTGAATTAAAAATTAGTTGATTACCTATAAAGATAAAGTAAAACTTTTTATTTCTTAAGCTACATAATGTAAGTGGTCTTTTCTGTGCAGGTGTTTGATCAAGATATCTCAAGGGTAATTTGGATAAAATTTCATGTCATATTCCTAAGGCAAGGAACATATTTATCATATTTGATCTTCACTAGTTGAAAAAAAAGTAATTGTTTTTCTTTCTGAATATTCTTTAATTGAAATGATAACTTAATGAAAGTAGTTGTAGTAATTTTTTTGTGCCATGCCTGAAGTTTAAGTGATGTTGAATCATGAAAACACTTTATTATAGAAGAAAACAAAACCTAAAATAAAAACTGAAAAATGTCCCTGTTTAAAGCATGTAAATTATGGTTAGCCTGTTTAGTATCTCCTTTGTTATTATAATATGCAAGTATATACTAAAAATTCTACTAAAAAAACTGACAAGTTCATAGTTGTTTAAACTTACTTTCAAATAATTTACAAAATCTAGCAGCAATATGGTTTTTATTTACTCATTAGAAAATGTTCTGGTAGCTGCTGTATTTAATAACTTCCTTTCCTTAATTCCTTTTGATGATTACTTTTTTCATGAAGAATATACACACAATTCTATAAAAAGAGCGATTACTATGGATTAGTCAAAATGAATTAATTAAACCTACAACTGCACATTATTGTTTGGGACATTAAAATTGTTAACAATTACTCAATAAGTAGGTGCTCAACATCAAAATGAAAAAAGTGGTTTTGCAAAAACTTTGGCTTTTATTCTGAACATATTGATTTCTTTCATTGCCTATTGATAAGGAACATCTCTTTTGTCTTTTGCATCATTTATTCTATTATAATGAGTTTGTATGAATAAATGGGGGAACAATGTCAAAAATTAATGGTAATGGGTCAAAAGTTACTTAAAGCAATAAAAAACAGGAAGTTGGGGTGAACCCATGATCAACAACATCCTGAAGAGACACGTAAAAGAAGAAGAGATTTTAAATGCTATGGAATCTGTATGTTTTCAAAAAATGGAGGACTAATGTTATTTTGGAGTATATTACTACCTATGGAGGACATTATACTTTCTACCAAAAATAAAAAAAAATTATTTATGCTATTAAGTTTACAAGGAACTACGGTCACAGTCAACATTTTAATAAAATGAGAGTGTATTTGCTACAACCAGCATTTAGCTATAGATTTGTTAAAGAGAGTATTGTTTTTTGTTATAGACAGAATTTTCTAAAATACTCAAGTTAATCCAACCAAGTTAACTAAAGAAGAACAGTAACACAAATGAGTGAAATATTTTACAATGAAGAAACTATTGTCAATTTGAATTTCTGGGATGAGGAGTTATCATTATTTATATTATTTACAGTCAGACTAATGTTTTCAGCTTTGTTGTCAATCCATTTGATAGATGTAAGTTCCACTCAAGCAGCTTTTTCCTAATGAGCTGTTGCTCTGTGGAACTGACTTCCAATATGGTGTTTTTCTGATCACTATAATCTTGGCCTGTTCAAGTCTAGAATTAAGCATTATCTTTCCTATATATCTGCATAAATTGTGCCTCTTACTCTGTAACCCTCTACCTCGAGCAGCTCCTGGACCTTATACAGGGTGAACACCACTGTAAAAAAAAAATAAAAATAAAAAATAATTTAAATCTTTCAGCTCTTGTGCTTCCAGCCTTCTTCAAGTGTTAATCAATTTATCTAACCTTCAGAGAATTATAAACTGAATACTTTATTTAATCTATGGGGTAGATTGTTCTCATATTTCTTTTTTAGTTCTCTTCAATTATTGTTAGTTCTGTTTCCATTGACTCTGATCAAAGATTGATTAGGGTAGTATAGATTCAGACTATGTGGAAACAGGACCAGCAATATCTGCACAGTATTAAAAAAGAAAAAAACGTCCCTAGACACAGACAGTAGAATGAAAGCAATCTACTCCATAGATTAAATAAAGGGCTTAATTTGAAATCCCCTGGAGGTTACCTGGATTAACAAACACCTGAAGAGGGTTAGAGGGTAGAATAGTTTCAAAGTTCTGATAGTAACAACAAAGATGAGGATATTAGTCTGACTGTAAAAAATGTAAATAAGAAATATTGTCTTTTGTTGAAATTTTAAAATATAAAAATATTAATATTCTAATGTCAACAAAATGATTCATTTATTTTAAAATTCATTCAGTTTAAAAGATTTAATAATATAATGCCTTTTCCCTAGTTTAATTAAAATGTATTATTAACCTGTGTTCCATTATTAAACTGCAAATGTGTACTGTGGCATGTGTATAGGTTTTGATAGTATTGAATAATACTAATGATAAAAATAATAACATTGTTTTTCTTTTATTTTCAAGCTCTTTTCAATACCACCATTTCCAACATTGATCAATTTCACATTTATTTATTAGGTTATTTTCTGCATGATGAATAATTTTACTGATTAATCTCCAATTAAATGTAATCTTCTGAAATAAAAAATTATTATATGCTGTCTTTTGTATTTTTCTATTTTTTTTACATTAAATCTTACATTTTGGAAAATGAATTAAATCTTTAAAATGCATTTACTCTTTACTATAATTAAAATGGGAATTAGTATGTAAACACAGAAAATTGAATTACTAAACATAAATGTTGAAAAAATAGCAAATATGTGAAATTTACTTAATCATTGTAAGAAAGGATATTAAAATGATTTTGGAAAATTTTCTTTAACTCAATATTCTTATTCTTTTATGTGCCATATCTCTTCATGATATAACCAGTAATGGCTCTCCACAACTTCTGATACTTTGTAGCTATGTAAGTTCCCATTTTCCTAAAAACTTCCTTGTTTTTCACATGTTCCAGCTATGGTATAAATAGCATACTTCTGTTGAAACGTGTCTCTGTTGCCTCAAGTCTCTGCTTCTTTTGGGAAGAAATTGTCTTGCATTTACTGCCATAGTGAAGAATGACATTATATAGCAGATTAGCACTCTTTTCTTTGTAATGAAATTTTCTTGTTTTTTAATTCTTTGCTTAACTTTTGAAAGCATCTTTCACTATTACAATGCTCTTTCAGATTTCTACTAGGTTGGTGCCAAAATAATGACGTAATAATGTTTTTTGATGTATTTTTTAACGTCAAAAAACAACATTATTACGTCATTATTTTTGCACCAACCTAATATGTCACATTTTTTTTCATCTGTTAAAATATTTTCCAGATTTCTGACATCTTCAATTTGTAGTTCATGGCTTGAACCATTCCTTTTGCTAATGACCATATATTCTGTCTTTTAGGCCTGTTTTTCCACTTTCCATTACTACTTTGTCTCGGAGTCATTGTACATTTTTTTCTTTGTCTGAAATCAAAATAGTGTAATCTGCATATCCTAAGTTCCTAAGAATGTGCCAAACAATAATAAATCATAATAGGACTTTTACAACTTGTAGGATATTCATATTGTAAAGGTTAAATATATATCTGTTAACAGTAATATCAATCATCCTTTTCGAGTTAATGAAAATAAATTAAAAAAACAAGATAATTTTAAATAAAGAAATGGATTTATAAGCAGTTCTATGTTTGCATTAATAATAGTAATAACCATTTATCAGTACTGTGAGGTATTTGAATACCCCCATGATATGTTTTAGCAAATAGTAAGTCAAATTTTCATCATTAGTCAAGTAGATTTCTGAATACCTCTGTCAGGTAGCTTCAAGGAGTTCCTGGTCTTATTAATAATATCTGTGTGGATTACAATCAGTTTTATTTGTTCTGTGAAAATAAAATGAAACCTATTTTCGCATATTTTAATTTTTGAAAATTACAAATTCATTTTTTGGTCTTCTGATTCGATTTTTCAAAATAAAACATTTTGTTTTTTTCATTTTTATTTCTCTTAACTAGAAAAATAACAAGAAAATTAAGAACTAAATAATAAATCTATATTTTAAATGTTGTGTAGAGATTGTATTCCTTGAGAATATAAGGAATCATTGGAGTTTTATCCAACATTAAATGCTTCAAACATTATTTTGTAGATAACCATGTTTGACTAGATGTCCTATTTTTTTAAAAAAACCTGTGAGAATTATGTCTACTGGCTTGTGCATTTAAGAGACTTAAGAAAGAATATGTGTTCTCCAACAAGGTTCAAACCTGCATTCCTCATTGAAGAAGAAACCACCCTCTGATCTATTGTACTCTCTGTGACCAAGTGGTCTAGAGCATGCTAGATCAGACAGTGGTATTGTAGGTTACTCCACTTCGCTCCTCCAAATGCTGTTAGCTGATGCTTTTTAAGTCTATAAAAAAAAACTAACATTTCCTCTCTCCCTCTTTTTCCTCTCTCCCTCTTGTTTCCAGTTCTAGTTGCACATAGGTAAAATGATCCCCCACCCCCGCTGACATACATTTGTTTCCTTGGTCCACTATTAAACTCTCACACACATGCACATGCATACACATGTGTATCACAGACAATTGTTTCACACACACACACACACACACACACATTCTTATAGCTTGTTCTTAAAGTCTTTTCCTTTGATTTCCATTGTGTACATATGTAATTCCTCTTGTTAATAAGATGCATTAATAGTTGTCTTAAATTCCATGTTTTGTTTCATTTTTTTTTTACCCAGACTCATATGAATTCAGCAAATATTGTTTGCAGGACAAATGTACCAGGAGCTGTAAATATTTACTGAAAAACATTCACACATCGCAATAAAACAGGTTGATTCCAGCGACAGGTTTCTCCTACAAAGAAGGATGCAGTTTTGAACCCTACTGAAGAGCAAACTTTTTCTTGGTAGGTTATGCATTGTTTTTCTCTGTCCCTCTTGCCTTCAATCAGTCCTGTGAGTATCAAATTTTCCAAGCCCTCTTTCTTTATTATGTGCCCTAGAAATTTTAACTCACTCTATCTTACATTAAGTATAAGTGTTGTTTTTGTTTCCATTTTATCTAAAATTTTGTCATTGCTCACATGTTCAGTCCATGGCATTCTCAGCATCCTTCTGTAGAACTAGATTTCTGTTGTCTCAAGTCTCTTCTTCATCTTTGCTATATAGGAGGACTGACAGTACATAATACTTCAGTACTTGAAAAATCCAAAATATACAATTGAGATTTATTAAATTACTCTTATATTATTTTATGGTAGTCCACAAAGATTATAGGAATATTCGTATAAACAGGATTAATTACAATGCAGCTGACATTACACTTTGCCAATATGCAGCAAAACCTTAAAAGAAAAAGCTGACCATAAAATGGATTGGAACTGACTTTATATTAAATACAGGACAAGTCATATCCTATATTGATTCAACAGGATGAATCATTTCTCTCCTGCAACAAAACTATAAGAGAATAGTAACAAGGTCCTATCCATTATCTAGAGTGGCTGACTGATCCAAATATCAAGGAATATAATTTCCTTTCACAACTATGCAAATTTCTAATCTTTACAACTGAAATCCCCAAAGACCAATCTTTTTACCAGCAAGATATAACCAAATATTCATTTTTAATATTTGACTTCTTTCCAATTCACTTGTTCAAATAAAAATGGATTCTACTCTTCTTGCCTTTAATATTTTATAACATAACATATTTTATACTGTCACTGATTTAAAATTGAAAATGCATACTAACATCCTATATGTTATTAATATGTTTTCTTGAACTTAACTTCCTCTAGATATACAGAGTACAATGCTTCCTCCACTTTTCCAAACATGTTAGCATCACAAGTTACTTTCCTAAATACAGATATAGGAATGATTCTGTTTGAATCAAATTTATATCCATGTTATTCAATCAATATATAAAGGATCTTCATGACTGTAGTCCAATATGTTAATCTAGATTTAAAGTAACTCATAATTCTGTCAACAACCTAGTAATCTTCTATTTACATCAGGGGAAAAAATGGGCAATCTTTAACCTTCATGTCTATAAAAAATGGTGTATCAAAACGACAGTTTTTCCATTGACACCACTTGTGGTAAAACAACCTGATTACCTCCCCTGTCTTATGATTTGTATAAGTCAAGCCATCTTACCCAAAATGGAAAGACTCTTCAGTTACATTCAACGAAGGCACATTAAGCTGAACTAGACACTGAATTTTCAATACAATTTATTGAACATAATTATGGACAAATGCCTTAAACCAGAACATCTTGACTTGGACTCTGCAGGCTGATCTTCTACTGATGCTTGGCAATATTGGAAAC
Organism: Acanthosepion lycidas; assembly: GCA_963932145.1. Lineage (NCBI taxonomy): Eukaryota > Metazoa > Mollusca > Cephalopoda > Sepiida > Sepiidae > Acanthosepion > Acanthosepion lycidas. The sequence continues at coordinate 58,584,856 of OZ010579.1, read as the reverse complement.
ATTGGAAAACAGTTCATCCATTCCTATTACTGATACAGATAGACTTAACCTGCTAATGCTCCACATATCCATATATACCAATATTTCTCACTGCAAAACTTACCAGACTGCCATGGACATTTAGATGAATGTTTCTTCAATGCTTAAAAATCTTAAATTGTGACTGCAACTTTCAAGTGACAACAGATCAGGCAAAGGACAAATTTATCAGAGACTCACTTATAAATGGATTAGAATCAAACTATATCCATCAAAGATTGCTGGAAACTAAATGGCTAGATTTAGCTACTGCTCGCAAGCAGGCACTTAACTTGGAGATGGCAGAAAAGCAATGTTGTTCGTACCTACAGACAAGTGTTGCAGAAGCTTCGCTAAGTGCACACACATTTCTCTAAGGTTTGTCAATCAAGCTTTTTTTTTCACCTTGTTTGAATGCTCCTATTGCAACTAGTATCATATCAACTGCAAACCTTAAATGTCTTTCAAAGGCTATATTAATAGTAATAATAAATAGGGTAGAAATGAATGCCCTAGTCAACACAGGAAGCTTTATTAGTGCTGATATTGCAAAAAGAAACAGATTTAAAATTGTACATTGTTATAGTCAGGTTGCTATGGCAAATACTTCACAGGTTAGAGGATATATTTTGGCCAGCCTAAAGTTGAATCAAACTAACTACACCAACACCAAATTTTTTGTGTTGCCAAATCTGTGCTGAGATGTCATACTGGGCCATGATTTCCTCAAATAGCATTCTAGTATTAATCTCCCTTTTGGGGGCCCTAAACTGGCATTGAACATCTGTGGATTGGCTGCTATAAATGTATAATACCTCTCTCTTTTCGAAAACTTAACTAAAATCTGTAAGCCAGTGGCCACCAAATCTTGAAAATATTCTCTTGAAAACAAAACATTTATTCATCAGAAGTAACAAGAATGTAATAGAAGGAATAATCGAAGAAAGCAGATCACCATGGAGGCACAAGTATTAATAATGTCCTCTGATAATAAAAGTAGGATTGTCATAGACTACTCCCAAAATATAAATAGGTACACCCTTCTGGATACATACCCTATACCCCATATTGACTTTATCATTTCTGATGCATTCTGTTTGGGGTCATTAACAGGGTTTCCAGATTTCAGAGGGTCCTCAATAAAATAATTCTTGAAGAAAAACTACCTATACCCAATATCATTGATGCCTTGTGATGAACCATTGGTATGTTTGCTTATTATTCCCAATGGATACCCTCTTTTTCTGAGACAATACACCCACTTACGAAAATTACTAAATTTCCTTTACCTTTTTCTGCTGTTAAAGCCTTTGAGGGGTTAAAAAAAGATATTACCAACTCAGCCATCACTTCAGTGAATCCTGACATTCCACTAGAAGTAGAGATGGACACTTCTGACCATGCTATAGCTGCTGTGTTAAGGCAATCTGGGTGCTGTGTAGCATTCTCCCCTAGATCATTGTACAAAATCTGAGTGCAGACATTCAGCTGTTGAAAAGGAGGCTTATGCCATAGTCAAAATGCTAAAAAAAACAACGACATTTCTATTAAGAAATTGGTCACTGCTTTAAACTAATCACTGATCATAAGTCAGTTTCTTTTATGTTTAATCCCAAGACATCAAGCAAAATAAAAAATGAAAATATAGTGAGATGCAGTGTAGAGCTTTCCTGTTTTTTCGTTTGACATTTTATATCAGTCAGGAAAGGAAAATGCAATGGTGGATGCACTTTCAAGAGTGTGTGAATCAATAAACAGCACCAAAGTTCTACAAAAAGTTCATAATCATTTCTGTCATCCAGGCATCATTAGGATGATGTATGTGGTTCAAAGCCAGAATTTGCCTTTTTCAGTTGAGTATGTGAAATGAATAACAAATGGATATCAGATTTGTGCTCAAATAAAACCAAGGTTCTACAAACTCAAACCAGGAACCCTAATAAAAGCTACATAGCCATTTGAGAGGCAGAGTGCAGACTTTAAGTACCCTTTTGCACATATATCCCAAAACAAATATCTACTGTTATTGATGAGTACTCACGATTCAATTTGGCCTTTCCCTGTCCAGATGTAAGTACAAGAACGGTCATATGCTATCTTTGCTCACTGTTCCCAATGTTTGGGGTGCCAGCTTATATTCATACAGATCGTAGGACCTATTTTATGTCCAATCAAATTCCTATTGGTACTGGGAGTGGCAGTAACCTAGACTACCCCATATAATCCTCAAGGGAATGGACAGTACGAGAGATACAATAGCATAATATGGAAGATCGTACAGTTAGCACTTGAAAACCAAAATTTTCCAATTAGACATTGGAAAGGTGTAATAATCAAGGCTCTGTATGCTTTAATAACATTATTGTGTACAAGAACTAATGCAACACCACATGAAAGATTTTTAAAATTTCCAAGGTGAAGTTCAGCCAGGATCTCCCTCCCTTTGTGGCTCTTACAGCCAGGTACTGTTTTACTTAGGAACCTTTTTCAACAAAGCAAGTATAATTCTCCTGTGAGAAAGGTGGAACTGTTTGAGGTGAACCCACTCACATCCATCACCCTGACGGGAGACAATTAAAAGTTTCCCTTAGAGATTTGGCCCCTTCCAGTGAGTTATCAAACCAGAAGGAGGAGCATCTCTTCTCTGAAGCAATACCTCTCTCTCTTGATAGTAATGACAACACAATGCCTTTGGATTCTCCTGAGGAACAACCCCTTGATAGTGACAATTCAGAGATCGACACCAGAACAGCTCCCTCAAAACAAGAGCATACTACCACAGACACTGATAATCAGTTTTCAGAATCAGATCTTCAAGAAGGAGACAACAACAATATGAGATAAAATACTTCTGGATGATTTTGTGTTGGACTAGGAGAAAACAAAGCTGAGTAGAATATGGTAAGACAGCCCAATTATCTCCCCTGTTTCATGATTTCTATAAATAAGTCACACTGCCTTATCCAAAATGAAAACATTCTTCAGTTATATCCACTGAAAGCACATTAAGCTGAACTACACTAAGTTTTCATTACACCACTATTATTTTAACTACCTTCAGTCCATGATTTGTCCTGATCAACAAGCCAGTGCCAGCCCTACGGTTGCTATCACCCCAGGTAAGCTGAATTTCAGTACCCTTACAAGTATTATTTTAAAAAATTTTCATAAGGAGAAAAACTGAAAATCTTTCTGTCCTGGTGTTTGATCAAATAATCAAATTCTCAAAAATTTTACTTTTAGTATTTGGATACAAAGTAAAAGAAGACTTTACTTTTGTCCTCAATTCATACTTAACACTACACATTACATATCAACTATGTTCAATAAACTCATATAAAACACTAAACACTAATCATGTTTATAATTATATGGAATGTGTAAAAATATACACTTGAGCATACCACTGATAAGACTATGAATAATTTGATTATGAATAGCTTTAATAGTTTGAATATTGATGTGCATTGAGATATTTATAGATATTATAAAAATGGTCAGATTATGGTAAAATTCAATGAATGGGTTACATTTTTTATAGAGCCATTATTCATAATTGACATATTAGATTACTTTTACTGATTATTAATAGAGATTATTTTGATTTGATTATGATTTTAGATTTTCATTTTCTAATCTGAAAACTGTGAATGCAATTTTTGCTAAAGAGAGACATTTCAAAGGAGAATCTGCAATGTTATTGGTCCTGACTTGGCATCACTTCTTCAATCACTTTCTCATCGATGTACTGTAGCTTCTTTGTGCCTTTTCTATAAATACTTTCATGGTAATTATTCTGATGAACTTTTCTCTATGGTATCTAGACTTTATGAATTTAAGCACAGTATCAGATTGGCATTCATTTTTCTATTTCCAAGCACATCATTTAATGCCTGAAAAAGAATTCTATTTGATGTTTTTGCTAATTTACAAATTTACCAAAAATAAAGTTTCCATTTTTTTAATGACAAAATGTATTTTACATGGAAAATAATTATTTCCCATGTAAAATACATTTTTTAGGAAAGCCAATAAATAGAAAAATCTTTATAATTTGAAGAAAACTCAAAAGTAATGAATTCAAATTCAGAAGATAATGTTTAAGATAAGTGTTATTAAAAAAATACAAAATGGTAAATTCAAATGCTATCATTTTTACTTCTAACTTTAGCTTTTATATTTCTTTCTTTCTAATCTAATTCTTAAATTATCCTAAAAATTCTGACCACAATTCTTTTTCTTTAATAACCTACCTACAACTGCAAATACTTAATCCCCAATTTTCCAGCTTAAAAATACAATTTTGTTTCTTTTAATCATCCTTCTAAAATGCTATTGTATTATTTAAATCTAGTGTTGGAATACTTTTTCTCATGCTCAAATAATTTACATATCTACATTTTTCTCATGTATATACTTTTTACTCCAGTTACAAAACAAATGTGCAACCTTTTTGTGGATTGAAGATCAAAATTTGTAAAACAAAAAATAAAAATAAAATAATTAAGAATTAATTGATTGGTTGATTTACCTTTGGGAGACTTACTGATGGTTTTCTCACATTAACGCTGGTAGCTATGGTAAATTTTCTATAAATAATCAATACACACTCAATTCCTATGCTATGTAATTATTTTGATATGTTTTGACTGATTTCTACTAAGCAAATAGTGTTTACAGGAGAACATTATATGAACTCATTCACAAAATGAATTGTTATGTAAGATTGTTGATATATTTAAAAAAAAATTTTTTTCCTTCTTTATAGGTTTGATATTTGCTGCATATTTTATCATTAAAGTAACAGAAATCAAAATTAAAGACATTGGCTGTTATAACTTGAATTATTAGAATAGTCTTCATTTTAATAAAAGAAATGAATATACAAAGGAATCTAGATTTTTTCTTTTTGTATATTTCAATTAAATAAATTACAAAAAGTATTTAAATTTAATCTTTAGAAAAAGTCAATATAATTTAATTATCTCAAACTATTGTTCCAATTTTGATTATCAAAGATCTTAGCATAGACACAATGTTTCAGTCAAGTAGCCCCTGGCCATCATCAGATGTCCATTGTTTGGCTGATATGGAATTTCTGTTGATTATTGTGTTATTTCATTCCTGTAATTACCTTCTCATGTCAGGTTTATTCTGGTTTACAATAATTTTGTATGTAAAGTCTGCCAGCTCAAATTGATATAAAGTGTTTCATTTTCTTTGGGTAATGCAACAAAAAGAAGTTTGATATTTAATTTTGAATCAGAGTAGAAAGCCTGTCAATGTAAATTTATGACAAAGAGGTTTACTTATGTATTTAAGAAAGAACATTTTCTTGGATCGTATTGACTACAGATAAGGTTGACAAAGTATATAAATCAAGTTGGCTAAGCTGTGAAAGAGAAAATATACATTTATGAATATGATTTTATCGTATATCAAATCCATCACAAGGTCAAAAAGTGACAAGTTTTTAAAATAAATTTCCCAAGTCATATTTATATATCAGAGGATTTTTTATATATCCAATATCTTCTGAATCTCTGCAATGCCAGAAGGAAGCTAATCTTGCTCATAGTGATCAGAAATTGATTAAAGCACATAGATATGCCTCCATGAGTTTTTCACATACCAGCATATATATATATATATATGTATCCTAAATAGATGCATAAAGAGTATAAATAATGAATATTATCATGTGTTTCTGAGACTAATGAAAGGTAGATGGAGAGAAATAAATTTCCATTTATTGTCTGCATGTCCTTGACATTGGTTTAGCGAGTTGAATACCTTTAACAGGGATGATCTATAAATACACTCTTACAAAATCCACTGCAAAATATTTTACAAGAAAATAGTTATTTTTTTTTTTAAGTAATGATATGGAAGTGAAGAAAAAAGGGAAATCAATTACTGCACTCAGAAACAGATTGTAAGTCTCAAAATATGTATTCATGTACATCAATATACGGCAGGCTTTGTACAGCATTTATGCGGTCTGGGAAAATAATGCTTTTTATCCACTTACCCACAGTTGCTGCTTTCCATTGCTGTGGTGTATCTATTGTCATTGTTCCAAGATCCTTTTTTTCATCTGTACATCAGCTGCTTGACTCTTTAACCAAGCAGGACCTGTAGAAATTTCAGCATGAATCTTTGCATTTGGAAAAGTAATATTTTAATTTTTACATGAAATATTTTCACTATCATTATATTTTCTCACTGATTTAATCTATCATACTACCATTGTTTTTATCTCTACACTTTGGTATGGTCAACTCAACTCTTCCATCCAGAGAATAAATGTGAAGATCAAAAAATAAAGAAAAAAAGAAAACATAGCTGTATTTGTTAAAAAAAATAGAAAATTAACGATTAAGTACTTATGGTTGCAGGTAGTTTACTTAAGAAAAATTATTATTATTTTTGTCTATAATGGGAAGATATTTTGATGATGAAATCAAAAAGAGTGGAAATTAAGATGCTAGAGTTTCATTGAAAATGATAGCCATAAAACCCATTTTGCATTTTTTTACAAATAAAACTTACCTTAAGATCTATATTCAAAATTTAAATTTTTTACTTTTGAGTTTCCTTCAGCTTATAAACATTCAAATTATTGGCTTTGATAAAAATATTGTATTTTCCATGGAAAATGATAAGTATTGTAGGGATACAGAAGGCATTTATCTCTCTTTGGTGGAGCCACGTGACGGCCGCTTAGTTATGTCACTCCATACAGTAACAATAGTGGCAGTTAAATCCATTTGGTTTACAGCAGCTAAACTGTAAGATTGCTTTCTTTAGCTCAGACCCCTGCATGGCACGGGCTGAAGCTAAAATCTGTTTCCCCTGCAGCTTACAAGTCCATGGTGCCATTTCTCTTTGGGAATATCTCTTCCCCAGATACAGAAAGAAACTCCAGCTTCAATTTGGGAAAACCCAAGACACCCTTTTCCCCATTCGTGGAATATGTCCTTGTGTGAGATATAGATGAATCTGGCTGATTTGAATCTGAAGTCCTAAAAATGGCTTCTCCAGACACAGAAGTATCTCCATATCTCCATGTAGGACCCTTCCTTTTGTTTCTCCTTATACTTTGCTTTGCTGTGTAGATATATGTGATATACTTTTCTCTGCATGAGGACATGTGTATATATGTATATATATTTTTGTGTATGTCTTATTAATATAAAAAGTCTATCTGAGAATAAAAAGCATGTTTGTCATTCCTTTTCCTTTCTGCCATTCCGTTTCATCTGTGATATGTGATGTTTTTATATCTCAGATATGATAATGCCCATAATAGGGGAAATACAAATGGGAGAATAAATCTTTCTTCCAAGCTCTCTCTCATTACAGTATCATTTAAAAAAATGTTGAAATTGCATCTTGCACAATAACCCACAAGGAATGGATGTAGTAAAGTTCGTAATGAAGAAAAATGTAATTAATATATTTTAATAATGCAGAAGATAAGAAAATTATATTATTTCTAGTTTTAAATTGTAAATTTTTAATTTTGTTAGAAATCACTGTTATCATTAGTTTTTTTGGAATTTCACAAGATTTTTATGAAAACTATTTCTCTTCATTCTTGATATTCTTCTTTGCTCCATTCTATTACTTTCATACTTACAGTAATGACCAAAGGTTTAAGTCCAACCACCAAACATTTTGTAACAAAAAAAAAAATGTCAATAGCATAAAAAATGCAGTACTTTCAATGCATCAAAGTTGTTTATTTTCTATTAATTTCAGTATAAACCATTATTTTGCATGTTCCACTTTTGCCTCGATAACCACTACAGTATGTCAAGGCATACTGACAATGAGACTGATAATATTCTGTTGAAATCCCAGTTATCCAGAGCTCCTTGATAACATGTAGGTTACTCCACTTAGCTCTGCCAAAAGCACTTGCCTTGGAGGTGTCATTTGTGCCTATGAATAGGCAATGATATTCTTACTCACTGTTTTTTTTGTCATTTTAGCTCTGGCTTTCAAATGTAGTCGAACATAGATAGAAATGGTGCTGACAAGGCACGTTCACTTCTTTGACATTTGAACTCTCTCACACATGCATATACACACATGTGTCTATCACACGTGCTTGTTACACACATAAACAAGCAAATTCTTCTTATAACTTGTTTTAATACTTTTCCTTTCTTTACAGTTGTCTACACCTATAATTCCTTTTGTTAATACATGCATTGTCATTTGTTTTATATTTATTGTGTTACTCATTTTTACCTGGACTCACATTGAGTCCACCAATATTTTTTGCAGGTTAAGTGTTCCAGAAGCCCATAAATATTTACTCTCCAAAGTGTTGATTCCTGCAACAAAATGTTGACTAATATTTATACAAACATACTAGTGTCCTGCAACAAGTGTTCACAAGAACCTTTGAATTGGTTGGTTGTTTGTCAGTGTTGATGGGGAAAGTATTATATACTCATGTGTACCAAATGTAAGTATTAGCATGATTAAACTATTTCCTTAAATTTTCCCTTCGGCTTATTTCGTATGGCACATTTATTATTTTTCAAATAATTTTCTCTGCTGTACAGTTGTAGTTTATTAAACCTATATAAAAATTAAAATAGAACATTTATTTGGGCCTAGCATATACTTCCAGCCCACAGTTTACCCAGGGTTATTCTAGGCTAGGTTGTTTTATACACCAGGGGTATAAGTTAGGCTATACCAGTTTATACTCTCATCTATGAAATGGACTAGGCTAGAATATATCTTTCTTTTACTTATGTAATAAGATATATATTATCAAATCCACATAAGATTGTTGAGTACACTAGGAATCATACAGTGTCATATATCTTCAAAACATTTTTGTCTACATTCTTCAGCCCTTTGTTTTATTCTAATTTTTTGGTTCATACATTCTTTTTCTGTGTGCTGTGTCCTTTTAGAACATTGGTGATCATGGCTCTCCACAATTTCCTGTCCTTTGTAGCACTTAGTAAATTTTGTCTTTTTATCTCTCTTAAACCCTGTTCTATTATCCATTTACTGAAGCTCACTAAGTAGGTTATGTACTGTTTTCCTCTGACTCTTTGCCTTCAATGTCTTGTGAGGTCAAATTTTCCAAGCCCTCTTTCATTATTATGTGCCCTAGAAATTTTAACTGTCTCTTTGTGATGTTAAGTATAAGTGTCCTTTTTGTTTTCATTTCCTCTAAAACTTTATCATTGCGCACATGTTCAGTCAATGGTATTCTCAACATCCTTCTGTAGAACTATATTTCTATTGCCTCAAGTTTCTTTTTTATCTGTGCAAAGATTGCCCAGTATTCACTGCCATCAGACTGCCAATAAGACTTTTGAACTTGCTCTGTACATAGTCATTATTTTTTCTGTTTCCAGTAGGAGCTTTTTCAAGCATTTGTTCATGAATATTTAGATCCTTTTTTCTGCTTTAACCAGGCGTGTCCAAATCTCACACTCATAGAGGATGGATATAACCAGCAATTTGTAGAGCTTGAACTTGATCTAGAAGCTGATGTTGCTCTTCCATATCCTTTCCAGTTTGGCCATTGCTACTGTGGCATCTTTTGATAGGATTGCTCCCAAATATTTCAAGCTGGATACTTCCTCCAGTAGTTTGCTGTCCATGATGTTGTTTATGCTATTCGCCATTACTTTGAATTTCCATTCCATATGTGGTGTTTTTTTGCACACATTTTGTAATTTGAAAAATATTCACCAACATGATTATTCTAGATTGCACTGATATTTAGCACAGAAGACTACACTACAGCTCGGTAGGTGAATAAAAAAATGGAGTGTACTGCCCCTTCAAGATGTAACCAAATATGGTTCTCCACAGATTCATTTTCTTTATAATCTGTGAATTGCCATGTCTTCTTGGAAAGACTTAATTCTGTATGGTTTGGAATTCAGAGTTTTCCTTCTCTTAGGCTGGTTACCAATCAAGGTCAGACAATCCAGTCTAACATATTACTTAACTCAAAACTGGATGAGTGAAGAGTAAAAGTAGGAGAATAATAAACCAAATTATCAGTAAATATAGGTTTCATAAGGAATAAAACTTGTTTATCACATTTTGCCCGGTTCACACTCCTCCCCAGACTTTTGAACAGGAGTAGAGCTTTGTGTTCCTTCTAAAGTTTACTCAAACTCTATACTTCTAATATCTCTGCCTGAACTCTGAAATTTTATTTACTAATTATTTTTTCTCCTTCTCCTCAATAGGAGTAGATAGGTTTGCCTATCACCCAGTTCACATGTTCCCCAGTCTTTTGAATAGGAATAGAGGTTTATGCTTTGTTTTCTTCTTAGGATTGGGTTTCTCTTTCTTTCTAAAGTATTTAAATTATCTTTCAATCCCAGTAACTCCTTGCTTCTTAGTGCCATTATTACTTTGCTTGGGCTGAATTGACTGAAAAAGAAAAAAAAGAAAAGAATGAAATATTTAAAATATACAGTCATAATAATAATCTATTTCCTTTCTTTATAAAAATATTTATATAAACAGATATTTTTGCATGGGAAGCAGTTGCTAAAATATAAAGCCATAACACCTTTAGTTCACTTTTTAGAATTTATTTCAGAACAAATAATTAGATGCATTGAGACATCGATATATAACTGTTCTACAGTTTCTTCTTTTCTGTGTAAAACAGATTGATTTGAGATTGTTGGACTGAGGCAAAGTTGGCACTGAACTAAAGTTATGGATTACCCAGTGAGGATCAAATTCCCAATCAATAATTTATGAAATGATCTAACCCGGGAATGTGCTTGAATAATTCTCTTTCTAATGCTTTGTAATTAGCATTACAAATATTGTTTAATTTTTTTACTTGTTCAGCAATAAAAATTCAGAATACTCAGGAGGATTTCCTTAGAAACAAAAAAAATTGCTTTGCAATATCAATTTATTTTATATGGCAGTGAATACTGGACAATTTTCTTGAAGATGAAGATGGAAGAAACTTCAAGCAACAGAGGTGTCATTCTACAGAAGGATGCTGAGAATATCATAGACAGAACTTGTGGGCAACAAGGAAGTTTTAAGGAAAATGAGAATAAAAAAGACACTTGTACTTAAAACCAGAAAATTGAAATTTCTAGGAAACATAAACAGGAAAGAAGGCTTGGAGAATTTTCCACTCAGAAGACATTCAAAATAAGAGGTGGAGAGAGAAACACTAAGTGTGAAAAGGGAAAAACATTGCTTAGAAATATAGAGGATAGGAAGTCATGATCGTCTGTGTCACTAAAACATCACAGAAAGGAAGAATATTGAACCTTAAAATATATTTCTACTTGAAGGTAACTGAAAATAAATAAAGAAATTAGAGAATTCTTTTTTGCAAAACTAAGCAAAACAGCTTGCAAAAATTAACTATTCTCATTAAAGCCACCATTATTTAAATCAGAATAAAAATAGCTTTATACAGATCCTTCCTGTATCAGATCTGCATGCCTAGGAATAACCATTGGTTTTCTTAATCAGAATAAAGCATTAGTGGTCTGAATAAAGCAAGAACAACATTCATTGATCCAAGACAACTTCCACACCATCTGAATATGGCAACAGTTACTGACCAATCAAATCGGAGAATTTTATAAATTTGAATAGAAACACAAATTATCTATTACACTGACACTTACATGGGCTGCTATACTTGTTAAATAATTTAAAAGCTGAACACTCCTGATTTATCAAGTCCCTCAGAAAGAGTAAACTATTAAGCTGTCTAATTTTAAATGAGTAGCAACTGGAAAAGAATTTTAGTATATAATTTATTCTAATAAAATTCCTGATAATTATATGGACATAATAGATAAAATGTGTACACACACACACACACACACACACACCGATATATAAAAATGTAATATATATGTAAAAATTTCAAATAGAGTTTATCTGTTTAAGGACAATATGAATAAAGACAAAAAGAAATTTATCTTAGCTGATGAGGGACTTTATGTGTCATTTAATGCCAAAATTTGGGAGAATTTGTAATTTTCTTGGGAGCATTAGTAATTTTCTTTACAAAAATGTATTGTTGCTAATTTTTCTTTTTCAAAAATTTATGCTGATATTTTCACTATAAAAATGTATTTTTATATTTTCATAGTGTTTGAACACAGTTTGGGGGTTAACTATTTAAACTATTTAAATATTTAACAAGTTCTACTACCCCAGGTCAAAGTGGACCTGGGAACAACAGCAATTAAGAGGTGGTTTTACCCTCCTCAAAACCTCCAATCACCCTAATAAATATAGTTTATCCTGAGGGACTTTATCAAGGCAAATGTGCCTTGATAACGTTTGCCTTGATAAAGTCTCTCGAAGCACAAAACACATTTTCTATTTTCTATTTTTTTAATGGAATGTTTTTCATTTTTTAATCAATTATTTCTCATTACTATAAACATTGTTTCTAGTGGGGATACATATTGAAATCACATCCAGTTGACATTAATTTTGCTGTTTGAAATAAAAGGGATGCCAATTCAAATATGTATACCCACTAAAAATAACATTTATAATAAATAACATTTGCAGTAAGAAGATATATATATATGTATTTTTTAGTAAAAAAAGAAAGAATAGTAAGATATATAATCCGGTGTTCTTATTGATATTTTTATTTTTACAAAGCAGTGCTCAATGTAAATTTACAGAGTATAAATATAAATACAATGGGATCACTAGATTCATCTGAGTATTCTGACATTATAGGTCTTTTTATATTATACAATCTCACAGTGTACCATGAAATTAATATAACTGATATTGGTTTATACAAAGACGATGGACTTATAGTTATAAAGAACTCTACTAACTTTAAAATCGATAAAATTAGAAAGATATTATATAAAGAATTTAAATGCCTGAAATTAAAAATTACGGTAAGTACTGAATTGAAAAAAGTGAACTTCCTTGATATAACATTAGATTTAATGAAAAATATATACATACCTTATAAAAACCCAATATACACCTTAAATCTAATCATCCTCCATCTATAACTAAGCATATAGCTTTATCTATTGAAAAAAGTATAAGTACAAATTCAGGAGATACAAATTGAGGAGATTTTCTATGAACATATTAATTTTTATAATAAAGTTCTTAAAGATAGTGGCTACAAAAGCCCAAAACTAACTTACATAAAAAATGAAAATGGAAAGCATAGAAAAAACAGAAGCAGAAAAATAATTTGGTATACACCCCCATACAACCAAATGGTAAAGAATAAATTAGGACAAAAATTCCTTGCATTAATCGTTAAATATTTTCCTAAAGATAGTAAACTCAGTACTATTTTCAATAAAAATACCCTAAAATTAAGTTACAGCTGTACTGAAAACTTAGAGAAAGTTATTAAGAAACGCGTATCTTGAATAAACACTTAGACCAAACCCAAAGAAATTTAGACAATATAAAAATAAAAAGAGATGAAGATAAACAAAAATTATGTAACTGCAGAAATCCTAATAACTGTCTTCTAAAAAATAAATGTTGTACGGAATCAGTAGTATACCAATGCAATATCTCATCTATGGAGGATCTGAACAACGTAAAAGTCTATATTGGATGCACAAGCCATGAGTTCAAGAAAAAGATTCAATCAACATCAAAGTTCATTTAGGATAAGTAAATACTGAAATCAGATGTCCCTATCGAAATATTTTTGGCACTTAAAAAAAACAATAAAACACTTACAGTAAAATGGAAATTAATAAGAAAAGCTAGGATATGTAGATCATTAAATGACCCATGTCCTTTAGGCATACACGAGAAAGTATATATTACTAGGTTTATAAAAAATAAAAATTTACTGAATGAAAGAAATGAAATAGCTATTCTTTGCTGACATTGTCAAAAATTTTCCTTAAATAATATTTAAAAAAAAAAGAGCTGTAATATACATACTTATATTTGATATTTAATAATAATTTTTAAATAATTTAAGTAATTCTATTACATTTATTTGTTTTAAAATGAAATATAGTCTATTAGTAATTAAAACTAAAAATAATATTGTAAAATTGAAGTTCAATACAACGTATTCTAATCCAAACACCCCTTTTAGAAAGAATCTTTATGTATACAAGTACAAATTTAATCGTTGGGAAAAAAAAAAGAAAAGACGACATGTATCGAACGGATGTCATAATTCGTTGAAAAATGTACCCCTACCCTACCTAGATTTAATCTCTTTTCGAAAGTAACTCATATTTGATAGAATAGTTGATAATAAAAATGAACATGCTATCACTCCTGTCTAAATGATTGGATTTCTCTGTATCCTTGGAAACAAATATTATGAATGTATGTGCTTTTAAAACACAGTAAATTTCAAAATAAGTTATTCCAAAATTTGCTTGAAAATGAAACAGAACTATTGCTTTTAATTTAGTTATATAATTCAATTTGAAGTTGTTAGTTTCTGTTTTTGAAACATGGCAATTCCTGTGTAGCAACGGAACCATATTTTTAAATCAGTTAATTTATAATATATATATATATATATGTATGTATTATTATAATATTTATAGAGATTATAATAAAACATTTTACATCACTACACAAAAGTTTACATGTTTCAATACTATGATTGTACTTCCTCAGGTGATGGTTGGTACAATCATAATATTGAAACATGAAAACTTTTGTGTAGTGATGCAAAATGTTTTTAGTATAATAATATTTTGCTCTACTTTGTATTAAGCACTTTTTTTAAAAGTATATGCTACAAACTGTGCATTTTTACTCCATTTGTTCTTTATCTTATTTGTATATATATATATATATATATATATATATATATATATATATATATATGGGGAAAGATATATGACAAAGTGAAAAAAGGTTTTGTGTGACACATTTTATCCTTTAGTACTTCATCAGACTAGGTTTATTTATGTTGATGCACACGAATGAGAAATGCTAGGAATTTTAAATTTAGAAAATTTTTTTTTAATTATCACATATATACATACATATATATATATATATATATATGATTAACTAATTAATTGTTGATATTGTTTGTATATATATATATATATATATATATATATATATATATATATATATATATTTTTCGGACCATGAGGCCAAGGTTCAAATCTCACCATGATGTTTATGGCCTGCAGAAGTAATTGCAACATGTGGCACCTTTGGAAATTGTCTGGAAACTCAGAAACTGAGGCCAAAATTCAATCAACATATTTGCAGTATAAACCAATAGTGGACTGTGAGTGTTGAACAAACACAATCTACCTGAGCAGGTGTCTATGACAGAGAATCGTTAGGCAACCAAGCATACATACGTGTTCTCAAAATAAGTGTAACCTGCCATTATATATATATATATATATATATATATATATATATACATACAAGTTTCATTAAAAATGACTGACAAGTCACAACAGAAGTTTTTTATTTAATTTTTCTTGTATTATAATTTTTTTTTCTGAATATAAATTATGTAGAAATTGTTTAAAAGTTCTTTCAGCTGTACTTTTAGCCATTATGAAGGATGATTTTATTCTTATGTTTAACTGAATTAATGGATCTATATAGGCATGTATCTAGAGTTATAGGAATGTTTTATTTTCCAAACACGGTCAGCACATTGTGGCCCCATTCATAATTGATGTTATTCAGTGTTGGCCTTTTCTTTTTTATTAATAATGCTTCCATTATTTTTAGCCTTTTTTACATATGGATGAGGCTATTATATTTGTAATTAAATTGTATAACAGAGGGATTGCTGCCAACATACACAAATATATCCATATAAGTAGTAAATATCCACATATAGATATATACAAAATGGATGGCAAAAATATTTTTGTATATTTTAATGGTTTTTATTTAGTTGACTTGTGGGAGAATGATACATGTTTTGGTAAATCACAAGAGTTTTGGTTACACTTGCAATCTTTGTTCATCAGTGTTTGATAATGTATATGACTTGTGCTTGATACTAAAATATCAAGCAGTGATAAGATAAGATTGCAGGAATCACCACGGATTTTGTGATTTCCAAAAAACTTATTTTTGTCAGCTACCAGGCTCAAATAATCTAGATTTTTAAATGTGCTTCTGTAAACTGAGCTTTTATTATAATATATATGTTTCTTCACTCACAGTTGTCCCAAGGAGCAAGAGCCTAGAGGATTAAAGTGTGGTTTCATGAATTTGGTGATATAGTAATTATGAGTTCAATCCCTTGGCCTAGCAGTGTGTATGTGAACTCAGTGGAAATGAAGTGAGCAATAACTGAATAGTACTAATTAAGTACTAAATGACATATCTAGGCATGGTTAGTGGAATGAGAAAATTACATTCCATGCCTGTAGATTAAATAAACAGTTCATTTCAAAATTCCTAGAAGGGAAGGTTATGCCGATCAACTAGCACCTGATGAAGGCTGGAGGGTACAATGGTCAAAATATGATAGCAACAACAACAATGCATGTCAAAAATGTAAATAATGATAACTGCTCATCTCAGAAAATCAGACAAAATAATCAACTATAACTTTTCACTTGTTAAAAACGCAAACTGGATCTTAAGTTCAATTATTGCCAAATTGAATTTATTTAGTGTAAAACAACACAAGACCAAAAATTAAATAGAACTTGAAAACTTAATTAAAATAGATTTAATGAATGTAACAAATCTGCCTCTATTTACAATTTTATCAATATAAATGACCATTCAAGAGTGCAATACTGAAATCTGATGGTGCTTCCAAAAGTTATGCTAATATTAAGAAACAGGAAAATAAAACTAAAGTAGAATGATTTTGAATTGTTATGGTTCAGGTTTTATATTTATATTCTGCTGTTCAAATCTTTTCTCTTCCATGACTAACTTAAATATGATTAATAATGATTTTATAGGTTATTTAAGTTAGATGACTTGGTGGGGTTAAAAAATTTATGAAAATTTAAATAAGATATTGTTACAACCTTGTGCTGAAACATTTCCTTTAATTCGAAAATACTCCAGTGACTGGAGTATTTTGATAAACTATCTGCAACAAATTGCTGCTGTCTTTCAAATACACAAGGTATTTTTTCATTTTAGCTTTTATTAGCAAAATTCTTCCAGGTATTATTTATTGGATTGGGTTAAGATTTTCTATTCCTTTAAAGATCCATTGTTCAGTTTCTATATGCTTTGATTTTTCTATTGGCAGACTTTGCATTCAAGAACTATAAGCTGATGTGGTTTGAGGATTTTTTTGGAATTACAATTTCCCAGATGGCAAATCAACTTCAATGCAAATTTCAAATTGCTTTAGAAAAATCCTTTTTATTTTACAAATGATTAAAATTAAATTTTAATTTTCTATCCATTTTCTAGGCTTACACAATGTCATATTCTATTAAGCAATCAATATTTTCCCAATAAAATTTATGAATTTATGTAATAATGACACAAGTAAAAATGACACCGGTAAAAATGTCACCAGTAAAAATAGCAATGGCAGAAATGGAAAAATAGGAAAAAATAAGTTTATTCAAATATACACAATTGGCAAAAAACAGTTTTGAATGAAATCTAATTTTTTTTTTAAAATATATCATATATAACCTTTTATTTATTTATTTATTTTTTAAAATTAGCAAAAAAGAACTAGAATTTTTATCTCCATTTATTAATATAAATTTATACATTTAAATTTTATGAAAAACAATTACAATAAAATCAAATATGTTTAGATATGAGCACACTGTCTTATATCAACCTTTAAAAACAGAATTTAATAACTGGAATCTTATCTTACCATGCCATAATTACCATTCACTAAATTTTATATTAACCGACTGATGCTAATAAAATGTTCAGGATATGCATACATTTATATGAGCAATATATTATGCGAGTTTCAGATATTTGTCTTTATTAAAAATATTAGCAATAACATGTTCTGTGGATGATAGATTTTATTATACAAAATGCATTCATAAATTTTTATTTATGAATAAATTCAAAAGATATATATTTTATTAACACAATATCCTATTACCAAAATAAATAATTATTTTCTTATTTTACATGTTAATATAACCTTTATCTGTCTTTTTTAACCATTGATTTTGTTGACCTTTCTACAAATTTGACTTTAAATTACTTGCTACAGCTTGTATCAATTCCCAGAGATCTTCTTTGCATGAATATTGTTTTCCATTATCATAGATAGATATCTTTTAATGAGGAATCATAACTTTTCTATTTGATTAATATCTGAAGAGGCTGTCAGGGATCCATTCCATTAATTTGGTACCTGTGAAATCTTTTTGGCATTATGGCAATAGTTACTGAGCAGAATATCAATGGGCATTATCTTGCATGAATTTACTCTGAATGCTTTTTACTTGTCCCAGTCAGAAAATGTCTTGTTCAAGGACTTAGAACAATTCTCTGCATTTATCTTCAAATCCTCATTTTGAACTATAATTTTACTGCCTATAATACAAGCTGAAAAGATTACTCTAGCTCTCCACTGTTAGCCTCTAAGTTGTACTAGCTGACTATTTCCAAGAAGGCCTTAATTTCTAGCCCAACAGTCCTGTCCATTCATTATAGCCCAACAGTCCTGTCCATTCATTATAGCTCTACATCCAATACTTCTTTTATATGCCTCTCCACAATTTCCTCTCCTTTGTAGCTTTGAATAAATATTGTCTTTTTGTTATCTCTCCTAAACCTTGGTCTACCATAAATTTACTCACTAGGTAGGTTATATGTTGTTTTCTTCTCTTCCTTTTGCCTTCAGTATGTCCTTTGAATATCAAATTTTCCAAGCCCTCTTTCCTCATTATGTGCCCTAGAAATTTCAACTGTCTCTTACTGGTGTTAAATATAAGTTTCCATTTTGTTTCCATTTTCTCTAAAACTTTGTCGTTGCTTATATGTTTAGTCCATGGAATTCTCAGGATACTTCTGTAGAACCACATTTCTGTTACTCCAAGTTTCTTCTTCCTCTGTGCGGAGATTGAGAAATAATTTTTCATGTACTTCTTCATCAAAGTTATTTTCTTTTATTTGTGATATTTAATTAAAGTGGGTAAAGGAGCTGGTGATGCACTTTCATAGAAATGCAACAGCACCTGTCCCTTTGGTTATTGGCAGGATTTCTGTAGAGAAGGAGGTAGATAACATTAAGTTTCTGTGTATATGCATTGCAGAGGATCTTCTCTAGACTAGCAATACCATTAAAAATGCAGCTCTGACTCTATTTATTGAGAATTCTCATAAAAAATAATTTACAAACTGTTGATGGCCTTCTACCATTGTTCTGTTGAGACTGTGGGGCATATGGCATCACTGTTTGGTGTGTCAGCTGCCTGGTAGTGAACAAGAGAGCCCTACCAACGGATTATATAGATATTGCTCAGAAAATAATTGGCTGCTTGCTTCCCTCCTTAGAGGTCATTTTTTATTTGTTGCAGCAGAGCAGAAAACATAATGAAAGCATGCACACATGTGAGGTACCATTTGTTTGAACTGTTGCCCTCTGAGTGATATTTTGGTTCTATTAGTTCTAAAACAAAGTGCTTGAGGGACAGGTTTTATCCTTGGGCTCTGTGTAAAATGAAGGCTGACAATTTTCAATGTAACTTAAACATTATTACTTTTTCTTATCTAATACTGTTTTTTTTTACCACCTTGTTTTGAATGGTACCTCTTACTCTGTAACCCCCTACATTGAGTGACTCTTGGGACTTGTAGCAGGTGAATATTATTGAAAAAAAGTTTGAAAGAAGACATTGGAATAATAAATTTCCCTCGCCCTCAGTCTGAAAAACAAAATTCCTTTCTCTGAACAAAAAAAATCATAAAGTTGAAACAAAAAAAAAAAAAAAAAATCAATTTTTTAAAGACTAAAAATATCAAATAATTGCAATATTTTATTGGACTTTTCAGAAATTATTTGGAAATAGAATAATTTTTAAAGTATTTTTAAAAAACTTTTAAGAAATGTTTTTAGATCTGCAACTGAATTAAAATATACATGTGTACATACAAACATACAAACTGAATGAAATTAAAATGGACAACTGTATCATATGCCTAATTTCTCTTTCTGTCTAGTAACAACCATTGGGTAACAGGAAAAGAGTATAATCTGAAATTTGTGGACCTTTGGTGTCATTTTTATGACTCCTGTATTTAAACTGAATATATTTTCTAATAAATGTAGTTGTTTAAATGGATAAACAATTAAGATTTGAAAATGAATGATTTTGCTGTAAGAGAAGTGATAGTTAGTAAACATATACACTGTAATTTACACTTTCTTTCCTTTTGGTCTGTATATTCATCAATTTTTTAAAAATAAGTTCAATTTTTTTTAAGTTTCCCATTTCAGGCACATCAATGTTTCTTCATCTAATGTTTACTCTTTTTTTTCTTGCAATGAACCATTATGAAACAGAAACTTGTAGCAGGATTCCTTGTATGATTGGGTAAAATTTAGTCACCATGATGTTGCAGGAATCAACACCCTTAGTGAGTAAATATTTATGGGCTCCTGGAAAATTTATCCCACAACCAATGCCTCACAACTCAATGTGAGTCCAAGTAAAAAATAGTACACAAAACAATATAAAACAAACGACAAGCAATTTCATGTATTGACAAAAGGAATTACAAATACAATAGAAGAAGAAAAACATTTAA
This sequence comes from Acanthosepion lycidas, assembly GCA_963932145.1. Lineage (NCBI taxonomy): Eukaryota > Metazoa > Mollusca > Cephalopoda > Sepiida > Sepiidae > Acanthosepion > Acanthosepion lycidas. The sequence continues at coordinate 58,564,114 of OZ010579.1, read as the reverse complement.
AGACTAGTTTCATAGAAAACATTTAAACTAGAGAATCTGTCTTTTAGTGTGTATGAAATTTGTGTATGTGATAGATATGTATGTGAATGAGTACAAAAGTCAAGAGAGAAAAGTAAATGAAAATGAATGTGCTCCAGTGGGGGAACACTTTTTCTTACACGCGACTGCATCTTATATCTAGAGTTGTAAAAGAGGAAAAAGAATACGGAGGAAAATTCTTGCCTTTATATAGGCTTAAGTAGCATCTCCTAAAGATGATTATTTTAGCAAAGTCAAGTGGCCCACAAACTCTTTTGGAATTATAAAGAGAAAGAAAATTCCACACATTGTCTGGGATCAGTTCTTGAAATAGTGATCAATAATGATTGTAATCATTATTGTAAATACATATCGTTACTGATGGATATAGCAAATTGACATCATAATCAATATATAATGGTAGAAATCAAGACCTTACTTACAACTCCCTGGTTCTTTAAATATTACATGACATGACAAATATAGAAGATAAATGAGAAACCTAAATGAAAATGGTAATGAGTGCAATATTTTGAATTTATTCACATAAGCAGAAACTTTTGTGAATGAGGAAGTCATTTCAGCTACTGAAAGCTGACCTCATAAGAAAAGCCATTATCTGGAAATTAGTCTTACATGATAATTATCTACCTTTAACAGGAAGGTCATAATAGGTAATTCTTCATTCTGAAACTATATACTCAGACACATTTTGGCTCTTATGGTAGGTTGTAAGTCAGCTCTCAGTTTGTGAAATCAAACATTTAATATTTATGAATACAGCTCTTATTTTCAACACAAACATCAAAGAAAAGTTGCATTTAAATTATACAAATCTATGTGTTTCTCATCCTAAAAGTTCCATTAAATGAACACAATTTCTAAATATTTTTAAACTACTTTATACTTATTTATACTTATATACATTTTGGTCAGGAATTGATAAACCAATTTCATTTTTAGGTGTCAATCTAATAATTGGCAAAAATAATGTCGTTTTCTCGCATATGTTACTATGTGAGAAAACGACATTATTTTTGCAACAACCTAATATAAAAAAATTCTTTTTTTAATATTTGTAATCCTTTGAGCAAGATTATTATTATTTAATTTCTCTCTCTCTTGTCAGTAATTATGTTTACCTCTTTCTGCTTGTACACTAAATCTCCTAAGTGATTGTAGCCCCACAATGAGAATCAGTGTCCCAAATCAACCCCATTATGAACAATCAAGAATTCTTTTTATTGGTATTTCAGATAGCTTCACTTTACCTTATTTCCATGTATTTTTGCAGCAGACTGCTTTGTGATACATTAATGTAAATTTTGCATTAAGAAAAAAGTATATAACATTTGTAGTATGTTATTCACATTAGGAAATAACAGATGGTTTGATTAAACATAATGGTTGTTAGCAAAAGGAATGCAGCAACATGCTAATTACAAATTAGAGATGCCAAAATCAAACAAGGACAACAATCTGGGAAGTGTTTTTAACAGGGGTCAGAAAGTGTAACGCTGAAATCACACCAGGAAATTTTTTTTTACTGCAAGGTTCACCATGTATAAGGCCTGGGATCTACTCAAGATAAGGATGAGTTTATATGAATAGAAGAGGAAGATAACGGTCGACTCTATACTGAACAGTTTAAGATTGAAGTAACTGGGAAAAAAATCCTATAGAGAGTCTATTCCACAGCCCAGTAGTTCACAAGAAGAAGTTGTGTGTATGGAACTTAATTCTTGCTGATGGAATACAGAGGGAATATGGGTGTTTTACTACTATGTAATTGGTATGGTGGGTCCTAGCTGTGAAGGTTAGACCTGGTGGAACCAGGTAATTCAGTTCATCCAAGCACTTTCCATGCTAGTAGTGATAGAGCAGTGAGAGACTCACCATAATCCCGCCTGTGAGAGAGAGAGGTTGGAGTGTGGAAAATAATTCTTCTCCCACAAGGACTTGGAAATGCTTTTGAACTTTATCAAGACTATAAAATGAGGTTAGGGCAGCTCCTGCCCAAATATGGCAATTCTTGGCCTGATCTGACTCTTGTAAAAGTAGAGGATAGCATTACAAGTCAGGTAAATACCAGATGGTTTCGATAAACATTATAGTTGTTAGCAAAAGGAAAACACCAATATGCTAAATACAAAATTGGAGATACCAAAATCAAACAAGTACAACAATTTAAATATCTTGGAAGTGTTTTTAACAGAGGATGAAAAATGTGACACAGAAATCCGAATGCACATTGGGACAGCAAATAATGCCTTCCAAAAGATAAGCAAAGTATCATGAAACAGAAAAATTAAGTTAGCAACAAAGAAAAGAATATTAAACTGTTATATAATATCAGTGTCATATATGACAGTGAATGATGGACAATTTCATCACAGATGAAGAAGCAATTTGAAGCAACAGAAACATGGTTCTACAGAAGGAAGCTGAGAATACATTAGACCAAACATGTGAGAAACAACAAAGTTTTGGAGAAAATGGAAACAAAAAGGACACTTATGCTTAACATCAGGAAGAGACAGTTGAAATTTATATGCCAAATAATGAGGAAAGAAGGCTTGGAAAATCTAATACTCACAGGACACATTGAAAACAAGAGGGTCAGAGGAAAACAATGTGTGAGTTTGAGTAAATGCAACAAGGTTTAGTAAAGATAACAAAAAGGCAAAATTTATTAAGCGCTACAAAGGATAGGAAATCGTGGAGAGTAATAATCGCCTACATCCTGAAGGGATATGGCATATAGAAGAAAAATATTTCTATCAGATGTTATTAACATAACATTACAGATTTTTAGAATAATTGCTTCAAATGTCAATAGTACTTCACTAGTAAATATTATATGTCTTATATTATTAGCAGGTGATATTTCAATCTATATTTAATAAGAAGCCTTTTTTATGACATTAAAATTCATACAGAGAAAATGGCTGACACTGGGTTCATATATAAACAATAATATAGTTTGTAGTATATATTTTTTTAATTTAATCATTTCACCCCAAGCAAAGCAACAAAGCCACTAGGGCACAAGGGATTACTGAGTGTGAGAGAATGTGAGAAAAAAAATTATTAAGGAGAGAAAATAATAAAAGAATAGGAATTAAGAAGATGGAAGATAATGATTGACACTACATTTAAATTTTTGAATATCCAACCTGACTGGATGCAAGAAGCTGGAAAAGTAAGAAACTGTTAGCATTTTAACTGTAAAATGATGAGACCTTGCTGCCAATCTAGTACTGCACTTAATTTCATAAAGTCTAGATATCAGAGGGGAAAGTAATATATATTTTGAATAATATAAAAATGTGGCAGAAGGACAATAGTGGGGTTAGAGGAAGGCTAGTGTTCAATCTGTCTTATCTTAAACTTAGCTAGTCACAATTACTGACCCAAACATGTTACAGTATTTCTTACACCAAAGCAACACATTCTTACTTACCATTCTTACTACAGCCACCATAATACCTCAAAGTCTCTTTGTAGGCCTAACTAGTTTACACATGTACAATTTGTCTGTACCATAGAGGAAAGTTCATCAGAACATTTATCACAAAAATATTTATAGAAAAGGCACAGGAAAGCTACATTAAAATGATCGGAAAATGACTGAAGCCTAGATATCTGTTCCCAAGTTCTCTACACAAAGGAGAACATTACTATTTACTCCTGCCTCAATAGTAAGTCAGGTATTGTAGACAAAACTAACCTGGCAGTTGGTCTTGAAAAAGATCTCCAATCTGCGGTTGACTGGGGCATGAAATATTTGGTAAACTTTAATGCCTCAAAAACAAAACTGCTCTCTTTTACCCACCACAGAGAACCCTTCCTGTCTCCCATTAGAATGTCTGATGCTTAACTTCCCAAGAGTGCCTCTCTGCACCTGCTTGGTCTTACATTGTCCGCTAACCTGAGATGAAACAAATACATTGAATCAATAGCTTCATCTACTGCAAGGAAAGTTGGTTCTATGTGTTGTACCAGAAAGTCTATCCTTCAAATCTATAAATTAACCATTCACTCTTGCATGTAATACTGCTGCCATATATGGTCTGGCACCCCCGCAGTTCATCTCAAGGTCCTTGACAAAATCCAGAGATGGATATGCAATGTGATTGGTCCTGATCTGACATCTTGTTTACAGTCACTCTCTCACAGATATGCTGTTGTTTTCCCCTGTCTTTTCTATAAATACTTTCATGGTAACTGCTCTGCTGAGCTACATTTGCTGGTTCCTAAATTAAGGAATTTAAGCGTGCTACTAGGTTGGCATCTCAGTCCCGCTCTTTCACTGTCAAAAATTTTAAATGTAGCCATCTCTTCTACTCCAATAGCTTCATGTCTTACACTTCCTGTCTGTGAAACTCCCTTCCTCTTACTTGCTTCCCTGATAACTATAATCTTCAATTATTCAAATGCAATGTCAATTGACATTTTCAGATGCTTTGATCTAATTCTCCAGCCTTCTCTTCATCCTTTCCTCCATCACACTTCTTTACTCTTGCTCCCACTCTCTGTAACCCCTTGCATACTAGTGGCACTTCCGCCACTAACATTGCAGATTCTTCTTTTTATTTTATAAAGAATCTCTAAATACACAGCAGAAAGAATTAATTGCATCTTATAATGAAAATTCATAATAATAAATTTTAATTGTGATCAGAATCATTTCTATTTTTTTTAGAATTTATGCATAAAAACCTTAAATAATTGATTTGTTTTTTATGTTTTATCAACCCATTGCCAATTATTTAAAGCCAGACAATATTTTTAGATTGCAAGAATTTTTTATTTTTTTGGTGATTATAATTATTTAGTGACACAAGTCTTACTAATTACAGGGTGGAAAAAGACGTGGACTTATACATTTCCCAATGGTATTTGCATATAAATGAATATAAAGAATTCAAATGCAATTGAAACTGATCTCTCAGATGAAAAATTCCAAGCCATTATCCATTTCACCACCCACACATCCATGCTTACAGTACCTGGTCAGTCACCCACCTACGTACTGACCAGGCTTGATGTTGCTTAACTTTATGATTTTCTGGTGACAGGTGTGCAAAAACCTTAAAATGATATATATTATTGAATTTTACTTCCTAGTTAACTACTTTATTTGTTAATTCTATTCTCTTTTTTTGTCTCTACAGATAACCAGCCCAGCATCTTTTGTCTACAGATGTCAAGCCTCATCTGCTGCCAGCATCTCTTTAGAGTTAGGAAATAAATAAGACTTAAAGAAGTCTCTCAGTAGATTTCAACTGTCAAGTGGTTTCTATATCTCTGCTTGCTTCACTGAATGCTGCCTAATCTGAGAAAAAGATATGATTCATGCAAGTCTTTCCTCTTTCTCTAACATTGGCAGTGCAGCTGTAAACTTTATCACAAGACTCTGTAGGTGGTCATTGCCAAGTGAAGAGAAAGTTTCCTTTCTATTATCAGGATCTTTTAAACAGAAATAGTAATTAGCCTATAATTTTTTCATGGTAGCTGATTGATTATAGGATGACAGTGTGAAGTTTAATAATAAACAAGTAAATGTCTGGTTGCTTATTTCCAAGTATGCTCGTCTGCTAGGGTGTCTAGCTAATTCCTACTGAATACATCTACTCAGGAACATTTGTGCTTTTTCAACATCCACAGATCCAATCTGTGGTTTATACTGCAAATATGCTGTGCTGACCTTAGTTACAGTTTCTAAGAGAGAGTTGATAATCTGGTATGACCAAGTTTTAAACAAGGTCACTACATTCAAACTCTGTCACAATGACTTATGACTTTGTGCTAGCACAACTATGAATGAATTTGTGACAATTCCTTCTATCCAATTTTACTCACAAGGCTTGGGTCATCTTTTGCTATGGCTTTCAGACTTGGATTGGCTTGCATACTGGGATTGTCAACCCAAACTGATATGATCAAAAAGACAAATTATCCATATTGACAAATTATCCATAGTGAGATTTGAACCTGGGCCTTATGGACCAAATGCTACCACTTGACTAGGCACCTACAATTTCCATATATTTAATTATGTTGTAATTTTGCTGAAGTTTTTAAATTAAATATCTAATTAAGAATAATTAAGTAATTAATAATATTTATATTTGTAAAGTTTTTAGTAACTTAAATGTTTTGACTTCTTATATTAATTTCTACTATCAGTCAGTTAAGTGCCATATGTGATACATGCTTGTCTCTTTCAATTCATAATTGATGAGGCAGAAGATTTTTTCACAGTAGGTAGCCATTTCTTTCTGCAGTAGACTTGTTGCTGACCAAAATCTAAAGGACCCAGTCTGCCCTGTTACTTAACTCAAAGCTGGGGTAGAATAGATAGATTCATATGTTTCCCAAGGGTATTTGCATATAAGTGAATGTAAAGAATCTGACTGGAATTTGAACTTGGCTCTCTGATTTCTCATCCCATGCTAATATACATTACACGACAATGGACATTCAATATCTGCCTGCATACTTCTGGAAGAGAAAAGAGGCAAAAAATAGTGACAACACAGTGAAAATACAGAACTTGGAATAGTTTAAGAAGTTTCATACTGTTAAAAAGTGTTCAATTTAATAAGCTAACATTTGTTTTCTTTTTTTTTTCTTTATAATCTAAAAAATTTAAAAAATCATTTTTATAGCTTTCATATTAATAAAATTACATACAGTATACATAGAAAATAACAAATGTCAGCAGCAATCATGACCTTGTGATGACAACTTTCAAGCTGAAGTTGAAAACTAAGCATTGTCCTCAGAGTCCCTGCATCCACTTTGACCTTGAGAAGCTGAAATAACCAGAAGTTTTACAGTCCCAAGTTGGTGGCAAGTTTGCAGCCCTCAACCTACTTGATAGTGAGACAGACACTCTCCCATTCAATATAAAATAAGTCCTACTCACAATAGCTGAAGAGGTTCTGCGAAAGCCATAGAAGAATATTCAGCCATTGATCACAAAAGTCTTGAAATTGTGTGACAATAGCAAGAGTTATGAGGAAAGAAGCCCTCAAGTGATGAAGCTTGGATGCAGTATCAAAAGGTGCACAGAGTGATGAGGAAAAAGTTAGAAGCAGCCAAAGAGGAGTAAATAGAATAGCAATGCAGCGCCATTGAAAAGAGCATAAAATCAGGTGACAGTAAGAAGGCCTACAATACTCCTAAATCCCTCACCATGACCAGGCAGCTGAGAGCAGCTGTCATAGATGATAAAGATGGTAGGCTACTGACAGAGTGGAAGTTCTGAAGATATGGGCCAAATACTTTGATGGCCTGTACAATTATGAGCTTCATTCAAATACCTCTTTAATGCATGCTGACCACATACCTTGTAGAAGGCAAAGACAGTCCACCAATACTGAAAGAGGAGGTAGAAGAAGCATTGAGGAGCTGGAAACATGACAAATAAACTGAAGTCGACAATGTACCCTCTGAATTGGTTTACAAAATAGAAGGGAAAAAAACTGACAAGGCCCTAACAGATCTATGCCAGCAGATTTGGGAACAAAAGTGGCCACTGGTGATATCCTTATCAAAGAAGGGTAATCTCAACAATGCCAGAACTATAGAAAAATAAGGTGATGCTTCATATTATCCTCAACTGTCTGAAATTCAAGGCTGAAGAACTACTGCCAGAAAAGCAGGCAGGTTTTAGACAAAGCACAGTGGAACAAATCTTCAACATCTACGGTCCTCATCAAGAAACATCTGCAAAACCAGAAAGACCTATTCCACAATTCCTCAAGTGACTTTGACATTCCTGGTTGAGGCAGAAAAAAGAATCCAGGCATTAGACAAGAAATGCTTGAGAAAGCTTCTTTGCATCTCTACTGGGAACACAAAACCAATGACTATGTACAGAGCAAGGTCAAAAGTCTCATTGGCAGCCATGAATCTCCTCTGGCCACACTTAAGTGTCAGAAGATGTGATAGTTTTGTCACATGACATAACATAATAGCCTCTGCAAGACCAACATGCAAGGCAATGTTGAAGGTGGACACAAGTGGCAATGGCAACACAAATGCTTGTCAGACATCAAAGAGTTGATAAACATGAGAATGTCAGAACTCCTGAGAGCCACCACCAACAGATCATCCTGGAAGAGGTTGTCTGTTTCTTTTTCCCTTAGATCCTCCATGACAATTGGAGCAGTCAAGGGACTGATGATGATGATGATGATGATGATGATGATGATGATGATGATGATGATGATGATGATGATTAAAGCAAAAAAAAGCATAAAAACTACTCTTAAAAAATGAATTTTACTCATTTGGCATGAATATCTGTGTAAACTTTTCTTATTGTTTAAAGACTAACCATGAATTGTAGGCTGTTATTATGAAGATGCTATGACAATCTGCCAGTTTTAAAGAAAGTAAACTTACAGATGCTAATCTGACACCTTGTCAACTGGATAATGTGTAAAGTTTAAAAACAGATTCTACCACTTGCAGAAGTTTGAAGAAATAATTGGTGAGAAACAACAGTTTAGGGAGTGTTAGCTGCTATAAAATATTTCTAGAGAAACAATGTCTTGCCTTGAAAAACAATTTGTGTTCTCTATACTGTTTGTCAAAAAAGAAAATCAAAATCAAGAGCAGGTCTACTTTAATAAGGTTTTGAAATATAATTTTGCACTTGACTACCAACATTGACAAACACAACTTTTCTTGCCCCAATAAAAGAACACTACTTTGGATGACAGGACATACTCTTTACTTTGTTGCAAATCATGGATATAAATTTTTGACCACTTTTGATTTACATCTCTGATAATTATGACTTTGGACTTGCAAGACTGATTTGTGACCTTTGGAATTATGATCCTGGATGTCCGGTTAATTTTGGATCTGAATTCTCACCATTGCTATTCTCCCACAACACATTGCAAACAATTATCATAAAATAATTATTAGTTAGCAGTATAAGATAATTAAAAATAATAATTAATTAAAAAGTGTAAGTCAATAAATGCTAAATAGTTTGAGTTTGTTTTATACACTTACAGATAGTTTATTAAAAATTGTTTCATTTGTGTTTAAAAATTTTTTGTTTAGAATTGGTTCTAAAAAGGACCACTAGAAATAAATGTCATGGTGGACTGTTGGAGATTCATTTTTTCAAATTTGGAAGAATATATTTGACTTGTATTTTTTCCACCTTCACAAATTTAAAATTGAAGTCCATTTGAGCCTCGTTTGAGAGTATACAAGAACACAGGTCAGCAGATAACGCTAGAAGTGACTTAGATGTGAATGAGACCAGTTGGCTGTAGGGAGAAGAGAATTAGATGTCATATGCAATGGAGGTCAGTTGGCAGAAGGAAAGCAGGATTTAGACATCAGATACAAAGCAGGCCAACAGGCTGCAAAAGAGTTTTTGGTATTCTTAAAAACTATGCTAATGAAAATAAGAAGAAAGACAAGGGTGACCATGAAAAGGAAACTTTAAAAACAAAGAAATTTCAAAAGGATCATAAAACTTCCTACAGACTCTCATGGGATTATGTAAAGTATATTTTTTCATTTATCTATCAAATGAGTGCATCTTGTTTCTATGAATAATTTCTTCCTTTCTACAACAGTTTTCATATCACCTCCTCAAGGTTTTTTTTTCATGATTTAAAAAAATTATCTTGTAAATCTTTTTTAGAGCCAATAATTTCTATAATTTTCTTATATTATCTTATATAAGGCACATGAAAGGAAATTTTTGTGCAAGCCTTTTTTGTGAAATTTGTATTTTGTTATATTGTTTTATATCTATACTAGCAGCATAATCCAGCGTTGCCCATGCTTGATTCAAAAATCGTAGGACTCATACAGCAATCACTATCACTTGACTTAAAATATTTTTGCCCTTTCTTGCCTTTAAAGGAGTGCCCTTTGCTGTGCTGATGTTGCTACATGCCTTACTTCTTGCCTATCTCACACTGCAAATTTTTTCTAAGCTCTATACTAAACATTAAATCTGTTACGAAAAAAGAACTAAACAAAATGAACACAAAACGATCAGCTTTAAAAAAGGACTCGTAATTGGAAAAAACGAATGAAAAAAGAATGTTAACAACAAATACTTTTTCACACCCAACCCAGTTCTGCGGAATCAGAATCAACGTTGAGTTTAAGCAAGCAAATGAGCCAATTGGAGTAAAGTGCCATGCAGATTTAAATTTTTCCCACTTGTGACGAATGCAGCTATCGATTTTTTTTGCATACTAGCATGCTAGTTAACATTCGTGTCAGTCAGCTGTTGGCTCTCACGCTGGCCAATAGAATCTTCCTGCCTATTCATGGCAGCCAGCTATAGGCTCTCACTATGACCAGTAGAAAATGGCTGCAAACTACATGAAAACTGCCGTAGAAGCATGAAAAAATTGATTACTTCCACTATCGATGATAGTTGGGAAATGCAACGTTAGTCTCGGCCTTCCTGCTAATTTGGAGCATGTAAATTTTGGTGCAACTCTGTCGAAAATTGCGGCCGTGCATTCATTACACACACACACCTCCTGCCTTTTATAGATAGAGATTATAAATTTTTGTACCTTTCAAATTTCACATAGTATCTTTAAGATTTGTTTGTTATTTTTGCACCTTTTTAAATATTCAGGATAAGAGAGAGGACGTTCTCTCTTGTACCATTCGCTCCCAAGAAAAAAATTCTTTTACCATACAAAGAAATTAAATAAAAAATATAAAATTCTTGATATAAAGCCCTAATTACTTTTTATTTTTTTATTTTAATCATTTCACTCCAAGCAAGTGGATAATGCATCTAGGATGTAAGAGTATATAATATTAGGGAGTGAAAGAGAAGAACAAGAAGAAGATTTTAGTGAGGAGAAAGGACAAAAAAAAGAACAGATTTCAGGAAGACAGAATGGTGATTCACATTGCATATTAAAATTTTGAAGATTGTAGGTGGCAGTAAAGGAAGAAATTGAACCTACTTGCAAAATTTTGGAAGGAAATGAAAAAAATATCTGCTCATATCGTCCAGAATTGGCTAAGCTGATAATTTATCCCTTGAAATAAAACCCAGAGTTTGATGACCATCAGTTGTCAATTATGATGCTTTAAAATGTAAAATTGAGTAGAACTCAAAAAACAACACTTGAAAAACTCTCAGAAGAGCTCCAACCATCAAAAACGCCACATGTAGTGCATTACATAATATTAGAAAATAGAGTTGAATAAAACCAAAATACATTTTACATGACTGAATATATTATAGAAATGTGGTTTATAGGTAATCAATATTTAATTTACTTTGAAACAGATATGTTATATTTTGCTAATGTTATATTTGTGTCTATCAACTTCAAAAAAGATGAAAGTGAATCATGTTTTTATAAGGAAATTATAAAAAAATGCCAAAGGAAACGTTAGAATCTATATTAATGACTTTTCACTTTCAGTCGACTGTTATTTGAAAGAGATTTTTAACATTTGTAACAAATATAAAATAATCAAATTCTGAGACTGAGGAAGTATTTTTCAGCATAAACATTTAATGAACAATAGAAAAGACCACAACATATAAGAATCCAGACATTATGTTATGCAGAGTACAAAAATTGGAATATGAAAAGTGTTTACAATAGATGAATGATAAATAGAAGAATTGGGTAGCCTCTTGCAATGTGAGACTTTGTCACAAGCAGACTGATTTTTATCTGATTAGCTTCATGTTGTATTAACAGTAATAAAACAAGATGTTGGACATCAGATGAAAGAACAACAAGAAAGTGTATCAAATTGACATGAGGTATCAAATTGACATGAGGTATCAAATTAACAATGAGTAAAATGAGATTTTTCTGTGGATAGTAAATAAAATAAGCACATCATCTGAGATCTTTTAAAATTCAAAATCTCAGATTTTTTGCTTTGGGAATGTTCCTTTTTGACTTATAAGGATTGAGTAAAATGTTATATTCAGAACTAAATATATATAAATATATATATATATATATATAAATAGATTGAGTAAAATGTTATATTCAGAACTAAATATATATAAATGCATATATATATATATATATATATATATATATATATATATATAAATAGATTGAGTAAAATGTTATATTCAGAACTAAATATATATAAATATATATATATATATATATATATATATATATATATATATATATATATATATAAATAGATTGAGTAAAATGTTATATTCAGAACTAAATATATATATATATATATATATATATATATATATAAATAGATTGAGTAAAATGTTATATTCAGAACTAAATATAACAAGAAAATTAAAATGATGATCTTGATATATAAAAGCATTCAATATACAACATAAAGATCTATTTGAACTACTAGGAAAACTTGATTTATTTGGGAAAGTTATTAGAATAATGGCACAGTGGAGTAATGGATAGCATCTTGGATCAAGGAATCAGAGAGCTGAGTTTGAGTTCCAGTCAAATCCATTACATTCACTTACATGCTGATACCCTTGGGAAAGATCTGAATCCTCTTCTCCCTCCAGAAATGGGTAAATAGCAGGAAAGACCGGATTTTATAGCCTTGGATGGTAACTAGTCTACCACTGATAGAAATGGCAACCTACTGCAGGAATACAGTTATGTATCGAAAGATACATGATTGCCTAAGCATGTATCATGCATGGCACATAACTGACTGATTAGAATAAACCAGAGCATTTGCTGGGAACAAACCACCTGCATAAAGATTGGAAAATGAATTAAGCAAGTACACAAAAATAGAAAGAGGCATTAAGACAAAAATACATCTTCTCTCCAGATTTATTTAAACTTTACAGTGAGGCAATCCTAAGAGAACTACAAGTCCTAACAGGATTTATTATTAGTGAACACAATGATAACAACATAAGATATGCAGATGACACAGTGCTGATTGCAAACACAGAAGGAAAACTGCAGAAATTTCTAGAAAAGAAAACTGGGAAAAAAGGACAAACCATCAATTGTAAGAAGATAGAATGCATGGTTGTTAGCAAAAAGAAGAGCCCAACATATGCATTATTAATTGAAGGTGTCAAAATCAAGCAAGTATTTTAACAGTGGATGGAAAGTGTGACACTGAAATCTGAAGGTGCATTGGAATGGTGAAAGATACTTCCCAAAATCTAAGCAAAATATTAAAATAAATATGAATATAAATATGAACTGCTACTCTGTGGAACTGGTTTCCAAGAGGATGCTTCCCCAATCACTGCAATCTTAACCTGTTCAAGTCTAGGGTTAACTGTTATCTTCTGCACACTCTACCTTAAGTGGCTCCAGGGTATTGTAAAAAGAAAAAAAGGAAATAATCTGCCAAGTATCAGAAAACTAACTTTTAATGAACCTGAAAACTTTTTTCTTATATAATATTGCTTCCTTTTAGTTTGGATTCTTTAATTCAATTCTGCTTTTTATCCAAATTTTCTTGATAAAACATTGATGAAACAGTAATTTTATAAAACTTTTCTATTAGGTTGGTGCAAAAATAATGACGTAATAATGTCATTTTTTGACGTTAAAAAATACGTCAAAAAACGACATTATTACGTCATTATTTTTGCACCAACCTAATACAAACATTTCTGTGAATTTCTATAGAGACAAACATAAAAAGTCCCCCCCAAATAACATACACTAGCATGCATCAATAAATTCATAGCCTAAGCTGAAAAAAAATCATTTATTTTGTGTAACAAATATTTATTTTGTGTAACAGTCTATTTCATTGCCAATGAACTTAATTCAGTGGTGAATATTAATCGCATTAATCAAATATTATAGTGAAAATTACAGAACAAAATTCATCTAATAATTATGAATTTATTGATACACTCCTCGTAGATGTAATTCATACTGAAATCAAATATACCACGATTAAGTCAAGGCTATTCAGTTCAAATTAGTCTTGCTGAACCAGACTGATCAACATGAAGAAAGCTCAATCAATGACTGTTTTTTTGCCTCTAGTTATGATTGTGTTTGTATTTATAATACAGATACACTCTGCCTTTCCTAATTGTATTGGTATATTTCCAAATCTCCAAGAATCTAAACATCAGATTAAGGACCAAATTCAGAATTATTTGTTTCTGTTGAGGCTTTTTTACCACAGCTCATACTGAGAATATATTTTAAAATTGTTTTTACAACATTTTAGTCTTTTTTTTTTTGTCTAGAAAACAAATATAAAAAAGAGTTAAAATTTTATTAGGGCAAAAAGATTTTAGAACAATACTATGTATATTATATAGTAATAGAGAAACTACTGCCTTTTTTGTAAACTTTCAACTAAATCAAGTTGTATTGTGGAACTTTCAAATCTAACTTCTTTAGAAATGAATTCTTCAAGGGACTATTTAAATGGATTTCTGCCTCAGTCATTCTCTGGGAACTTTTGTTAGTCTAGCTACCAACTTGTAGTTTTAAAAAAACAAACTTATTCACAGTGTTGGGAAGGAAATTTTTCTTTATAAGACCACAATGAAATAACTATACTCAGACTAACACAGCTGAGCAGGTTTGTGGCATATATTATCTTATAGGTAATACTTTTTTATTTTTATCATTAAATGAAAACAACAAAAACGATGGCTAATTCTGATGCTGTAAAGGCTGTAAAGGCTTGTGTAGTAGATACTGGAATATGTTTTGCACTGAATTTTACACCAGATCAATGAAGCCCAGTATAGATTTGACTTGAGATCCATGATTCATCTGTCATGTGGTGAACCCAAATGTAAACACATGTGGGCCTGACTGCAACTGATCTGTGTGCAATTGAGACAATAATTGGACAGATCAGCATATTAGCAACCTCTCCAGAAAGAAATCGACCAGTTTTTCAAACATTATGATGTAAGGATGATGTTCAGTTGAGGGCTCTATCAGGTTGCACCTCACACACTGTAATTGACAAAGTCAGGTGCAAAATAAAATGTTAAGTAATGAAAGATTGAATTTTGTGTTATTCATTGGTCTATACATGTTATCATTAACTAGCACATCCACTTCATTTCACTTTTTGTCAGAGTGCCCCCCACAAAA
The DNA here is from genome assembly GCA_963932145.1 of Acanthosepion lycidas. Lineage (NCBI taxonomy): Eukaryota > Metazoa > Mollusca > Cephalopoda > Sepiida > Sepiidae > Acanthosepion > Acanthosepion lycidas. The sequence goes on along the minus strand of OZ010579.1, from coordinate 58,549,001 downwards.
AGGGGATATTTAAAAAAAAATAAAAACCAAAATGAAAAATACATCAAAAGAAAAATAAATCAAAAGACAAATATCGAAATAGAAATTAATAATTAAAGAAAATCAGGACTGAACCAACAAAATAATTGGAATGCCCCATGTCTAATCAATGTTACAATTAATGGACACAACAGCCTTCCTAACAAAATGTACTTGAGGCTGTTGCCCATGTTTGTCCGTTGCTGGCACTGATCTTCAACAATTGGCTGAAACAGGAGAGTATTCATCAACATTTCCTTAGAGCTGAACAAACATGGTGGGAATGAGATTAATGAGTTTTGGCTCTTAGTGATGTTAAACATTTTGCTTAAACTGATTGCTGGCTATGGTGGAATTTCTAATATTGACCTTGAACAGACTTGCGCTGTGAATGGTAGACTGGGCCAAGATAAGTTTCATATGGTAAGCAGACTCATAAAGTATGTCAACCCTGCTGATTAATTTAAATCAATCTGAGGTCTTTAATAGGGTTCACCATAAATTGCTGGATGCTGTTTTGCCATGACCAGAGTCACACTGTACTTTTGCACCAGAATTTGTCTCCTCCTGTGATTCTTGGAACTATGTTAGAAACAAATAGGGTAAGATTGAAACTCTTTAGTTTGTTCAGATTTAGTCATCAAAACTATACTGTACCTTCTAGTGCTGAACCCTTTCCTTAGCAAGTTGAGGCTGAACTCTGTCTTTGCAGAATCATGATACCTTTTGCTATCATCTTCCCCATGTACATATTTGCTGATAATGTTTTCTTTCTTGTAACAAGCAATACTGAGATCAAGAAAGTTGGAAAAAAAAAAAAACTCTGATTAATTTTGGTCCCTGGGTAGTTTTCCTCTCCCCTGCCTACCTTCATCTTGGAAAGATGAGCTGTGCATAAGATTCTATCCCAATTTCCACCTAGAGCGGAATTGGTTGGAGGTAATGGATAAATTCTAGGGTACAGGTTTTTTATCAATTCACTCCAAGCAAGGTGATGATGCCACTAAAATGCAAAGGGCTACTGGGAGTGAAAACAACGAAAAACTTTAGAAGGAACTGGAAAGTCAATCATAAACATAAGACAAGGGATAAACCTCTACTCCTGTTCAAAAGATGGGGTAGGAGTGTGAACTGGACGATAAGTGAATCTGTTTTCTCTTATCTGTTGTGTTGAAGGAATCTTTCTTTGAAGGAGAGAGCTGAGGTGCACATTTCATACATAAACCTCACCCCTCATTCTTTAATAATTATCAGTACTTCTATTTTCAAGTACCAAAATAGTTAGAGATAGCCCTATTTAAACTATTTTGATGTTACAGGGTTCCCATGGTGTATCGTGAGATTGGTTGCCTCAATCCTTCCAAGAGCAGCCTAGAGATACTGATTATTGAGATTTATCAGCATACCTTATGGTTATATTTCCGAGGCCTAATGTGTACACAAGATGACAATAACAGCAGAAGATAGATGCCAAGAAAGCCTTTTCAACTTTGAAAAATGTGTACTCAGATGGTAGGGAGGGCCGTTTAACCTCAAAATGTGTGTTACTTCTTTATCAGTCCTCTTATATGGCAGTGAATACTAGACAATTTCCTCACTGATGAAGAGGAGACATGAGAAAACAGAGATGTGGTTCTACAAAAGGATGCTGAGAATACTGTGGACAGAGTATATTAACAACAAGGATTTTTTAAGGAAAATGAAAACAAAAAGGAAATGTATATTTAGAATCAGAAAGGTGGGGGGTCAGTAAGAAACTTCAATTTACCTATTTCACAAGCTTGTGTAAATGAACGACAGAATAGAGACTGGGTGGGATAGTAAGGAGACAAACATTACGGAGATCCACAAAGGATAAGAAGTTGTGGAGAGCCATTATCACCTACCTACAGAGCTTGTATAAATGAATGGCAGAATAGAGACCAGATGGGATAGTAAGGAGACAAACATTACTTAGATCCACAAAGGATAGGATATTATGGAGAGTCATTAGTACCAATGTCCTGAAGGGACACTATACTTAGAAGTACTTTATTGGTAGAGAGATTGTCTGCACAGAAATGACATGATGATGAAAACTGCTGAAAAGTGGGTGGTATATTTAATTAGGCCCTGCTTTATTAAATATATTATGAATGCTTTTAATAAAAAGTGTGTTACTTTGTTTGCCTTGAGTGAATTATATACAGGAGGAAAATAAAAACATATATTTCTTGACTTACTCTTTTACTTACCAGTTGTGATAACTGGAGGCATAGGAAGGGAATATAAAAGAAACTGATTATTACTAATAAATACATATTTTTTTAATATTTAGAACATACAGATATAAAAGAAATATGTTACACAATAGTTTGTTAACAGAGAATGTGAATGATATATGCTGGCATATGTTAGAGTTTGTGGCTGTCTTGTAATGTTTTTTGTTCTTGTATGTGTAGGATGGCTTTGTCTGTTCTGCCAATCATATATTTATTGTCCTGAACATTTCAAAGTGCTGATTGTTTACTCACAATTTTAAAATTTTAATAAATTACACTAGTATTTCCCATTAATCTGTAGTGGAGTTGACAAATATCTGACTGCAAATAATTTTTTTTTTCCAACAACAAAAATATAACCTTGTCAAAAGTGAGTTAAAGCTAAAGGTTGAAATTAAACTTCTATCAAGAAAAATATGCATGAACAAAAAGAAGAAAAAGAAGAAAACAAAGTTGTGATTTCAAATAAAGTGGCAATAATTATGTTAACAAATAATACAAAATCTTTGAAGATGACATGAAATGAAATGGATATTTTTGAGTGGAAAAAAGTTAGTCAGTTGCTGAAGAAAGGAAGCCTGTCTGTATGTGTGGGTGAGTAGGTTGCAAAGTTAAACAGTTGACTCTCTGTCGTACTAGATGGCTTGTGTGTTCGGTGCATATATGCATGTGTAAAACAGTGTCGGAGAGATGGATGAGCTCAGCATTAAACATTATTTTTTATATAAGCTGGTTTTTGATAGTTGAAATAAATCATCCAGATTGGTCAATATATCTAAGGGAGGCGTTTCCTTTCAAGCTATATCATCAGAATGTTTTTGGCTGAATCCTTTGAAGTCCTAATTAGAAGATTTTAGCTTGAAAGATGTTTTTCTTATTGGTTCTAAAATAATTATTTATTTGATTTGAATTTATGCTGAGCCATATTTGATGGATTTGCATGTTACTATAGATCTTTAAAATCTCAACTTGAATTTACTTAGGCATGCTTATACCTTACCTTATAAATATTCTACTATTGTTCTAATTTGTTCAATTTTACACTGCATGCCAAATTATTATCGAGATAACTTTTCTTATAATATTTCAAAAACCATCCAATCAATTCACACAATATTTTCACACAATGTTGGCAAAACTGACCTGCACAATCACTGGAATTTTCATACTGATCCACGCAATGTAAACAAACTGGTGCCATATTTGTTATCAGCACAGTGATTTGAGCGTGCCAAATTATTAGAAAAGTATAAGAATTTAGTGAAAAGATGGGCCGTAAAAGCAGTTTAAGTGATGCTGAAAAGAAAACTATCACCTCAGAAGTCTCAAAAGGTAAATCTACCCTAGAAATTTCTAAAATGATAGGGAAATGTCATCAAACAGTGAAAAAGTTCATCGCCAACCCAAAGTACGCAAAAGGGCAGATAAAGGCAAGCTGTGGGTTATTTCACGTCGCCTCATGTCACGACTTAAACGTGAGGCCACAAAGAACCCTGGAATTACCAGTCAAGAGCTTTTCAGTCATATTGGGGATCCTACTGTGTCTAAAAGTACTCAGTGTCGGTGTCTGAAGGAAATAGCAACAATATTCAAACCTGTATTGAAGCCTCCTTTGATGAGAAATCACATTCAAAATCAATTGAAATGGGCCGAGGACAATATGAAGATTGACTTCTCTAAAGTTTTGTTTGCAGACGAAATTCGAGCAACACTTGATGGGCCAGATAGATGGTGCAAAGGCTGAGTAATGAATGGACAGAATCGCCATCACTGTTTGAGATGCCAACAAGGCGGTGGAGGCATAATGATCTGGGGTGGTATTATTGGAAAAACATTAGTGGGCCCATGGAGAGTACCAGATGGTGTCTAAATGACTGCTGATGCATACATAGCATTTATGGAGGAGCATCTTGAACCGTGGATGAAAAGGCAAAGAGTTGCCTTCAGAAGAGCCATTGTTTTCATGCAAGATAATGCTCCCTCACATGCTGCTCACAAGACTACTGAATATTTGAAACAGTTAGGAAGCAATTCTTGACATATCTCGTGTCATTACAGCAGATGACATCCTACAATTAACAAATTCTATGGATTGTCAACTTCTTCAAGTAATTTCAAAACAGGGAAAACACATTCCTTATTAATTTATTTAAAACTGTGCCTTTATATCTGTTATTATTTGTTTGATTATCTTATTTATTAGATTCTTTTGATCATAAACATTCACGTGCAACATAATAAACGTTTTGTTTGCTCAATTCTGGGAATTTTACTAAACCTTTCTAATAATTTGGCACGCTCAAATCACCGTGCTGATAACAAATATGGCGCCAGTTTGTTTACATTGTGCAGATCAGTACAAAAATTTCAGTGATTGCGCAGGTCAGTGTTGCCAACATTGTGTGAATTGAGTGGACGATTTTTGAAATATTATAAAAAAGTTATCTCAATAATAATTTGGCATGCAGTGTATTTTAAAGCTGAAATTCTATGTTTTGTAACATTCAATACCTCCAAAACCAAACTAGTAAGATTTTATTATTACTAAACAGATCCTGAATTTTCTCTAGTCATGATGAATGATTTTACTCTGAATGAGGCTCTTTGATTTGAATGTCTATTGGAACTGAAGCTCACTCTAGGCCTCAAATAGAACTCATATATGTGATCTATTGATAAACATGCTGGAAAAACAGTTGGTTTCTGGTACTGCAACAGAAAGTAACTTACTCCTGAAATGCTCTTTTCTTACAAGAGCTGTATGATGATAAACTACATCCAGCAACAAGGCTTCTGAATGGAAGACTGAAGGTTTTAAGGAGCTTGGAACTACCTCTTAATTGATGTTGTTCCCAGGTACACCCTGACCTGGGGTCGTAGCACCTGTTAGGGTTCTAGTTATGGGAAAATCATGAAATCCCAAACAAAAACAAAACATTTTTACTGAAACAAGAAGAACCACCATGGTGTCCTACATGCTAAAGCCAATATACAGTAAAACATTTTCTAATTGAATGCATTGATCTTAATTTGAAAAGACACAATTTCTTGAAGAGAAACAGCCTAAAAGAACTATTTGAAAATAAAAAGAATTATAACATTCCCGAATTCAGTTGGATTATATCTGAAAATATTTAAAAAAAGCTACTGACAGTGAAAGAGAATGAGAAAACCTTAAAAGAAGTGACCAAAAATACAATTCTAAACAGAAAACAAGGAATGAACCTCTACTCCTGTTCAAAAGATGGAAAAGGAGTGATAGGCAAACTATCCGGGCTGAAACAGCCCAATTTTCACTTCCCCGCCCTGATAGAGTTTAAAAGAGTTTATGCAACTTTGTAGATAATGAATTATTAATAGACTACCCCAATCACTACATTCTTAACCTCTTCAAGTCTTGGGTCAATCATTATCTACCCTACATATCCTCATAATATGCACCTCTTTGTATTTTCTCATTCAGTAACCCTCTACCTTGAGTGGCTCTTGGAACTTGTATTAGATGAACAATTTTATCAAAAATTAATGATTCTGATACTGCATGAATCAGAATAGTAGATGGTTAAAAAAAATGTTGGATCACTAACTAAATACATAGTGTAAATGATGATGATGTTACAACCACAAAAAGGAAATAATCATTACAATTTGGTAATGATAAAATCATGAAATCATTCTCCAGATAAAAATGTTGACATCTGGGCTGTGCCTTTGAACATCTTGAAAGCCTTTGACAGGATCTGGCATTCAGGTTTTCTTCACAAGCTGAAAAGTTATGATATCTCTGGGCACATTTTTGAGTTGATCCAGTCGTTCCTATCAAATTGTGAAATGAAAGTTGTCCTGAAAGGTCACTCATCTACATCCTTTTATATCAATGTGGGTATTCCTCAGGGCTACATCCTTGGTCCTATGCTGTTTTCAATCTTTATTAATGACCTTCCTGATGACATCAGCTCTCAACTTGGCATCTACACTGACAATACTACCATTTACTCCTGCCTCGATACTAAGGCTGATCAGTCTGATACGGTCAAAATGGCAACTGATGTCCAAAATGATCTCAAAACTATCATTAACTGGTGCAAAAAATGGCTTGTTAATTTCAATGCCTCTAAAACTAAACTTCTCTCTTTTAATCATCTGAGAGACCCCTCTCTGCCTTCCATTAGCATGACTGATTCGATCCAGGAAAGTGACTAATTGCACCTTCTTGGGTTAACACTCTCAGCTGACATGAAATGGAAAGACTATATCGAATCTATTTCTAGGTCAGCTGCTAGGAAAGTCAGTTTACTGTGTCAGGTTAGACAATTCTTCTCTCCTGAATCTATTTTGCATATCTATAAGTTGACCATTCATCCATGCTTAGAATATTGCTGCCATATATGGTCCAGTGCTCTTGCAATTTACCTGAAGCTCCCTGATAAGATCTAAAGAAGAATCAGCAATATTATTGGTTCTGATCTGGTGGCTCAGCTTCAATAACTTGCCCACTGCCATAAAGTTGCCTCTTTGTACCTTTTTTATAAATACTTTCATGGTAACTGTTCAGATGAGCTCTTTACTATCATACCTAGACTGTATGAATTTAAGTACTAGACTGGTCGCAAGATTGCATCAATTTACAGTTAAGTTTCTTTATATTCACTTACATGCAAATACCCTTGGGAAAGGTATTACTATAACTCTTCTCCCCCTAGCTATGGATTAATTAGTAAGACTTGCATTGCTAAATCATTGTTATCTCAAAAAAAAAATTCTTACAATCTAAAAATATTTTCTGGCTTTAAATAACCTGCAAAGGGCTGATAATCTACAGGAAAATAAACTCTCTTTGACTTGTCCATGTTTTTTAACTATTCACAGAAAGTCATTAAGTAGGTTACTACTGTTTCCCTTAGGTTTACTTACCTGAAGAAATTGTCCAGTATTCATGGCCATTAAGGAAGGTTGATACTATATAGCAGTTTATCACTTTTTTCTTTGTTTCTAGTGAAACTTATTTGTTTCTTTATTTAGTTTTTGGATAGTGCTTTGGATTTCACAAAGAAATTCTTGATCGCATTCATACGAACATCATTAGCTGAGCTGACAAAGCAAGTGGCAGAAACAAAAATTGGTTCAACATTTGAATAAGTCTAACTAATCTGGAAGGTAAAGAAATGTCTATAGATCTGGAAGAAATCAGTGATCTTGATGTGACTGAACCAATCAATGAAGCTACAGGCAAAAATAGTGTTGGGGATGGTATTAGGTTTGATGCTGTTAAAATAAATGAACTTGACAGCTGGAAACAAAATAATGTTTTCAGTGAAGTAGAAAATACTGGTCACAAATATATATCTACCTGCCTGCTAAGTGTGTAGCTTCAAATGGAATTGTATCAAATGCATGAGCAGTAAGAAAATTTGAAGATACCCTTACTAGTGCTGATCTGCCTTTTCAACCGATAATAGCAGTTTCTGATCGACATCAATGGAAATTACATTCCATGCATTTCTGAAAGAAGAAACTATGGCTAGAGAAGTTCATGTTAAATCACAGATAGGATAAAATTGTAATGGGAAGGTAACAGTAAAATTAGGAAACATTTGGCAATTGTTAATTGAACAGTTACTGTTACTCTCAGTTATAATTTATAAAATCTTTTTCTTAAAATAGTTTTTCAGGAAATTACACTTCTCAAGTTCACTGTTATTGTCTTTCTAGAACTGATGGGAATTTTCATCCAAACCTTTTGCTTAAAATAGTGTGGAAAGAGAAAATCTAGATTATATTGTTGCAAGTGGTAGATTAACACACAAACAGATATTGAATGATGGAAGACAGCAACAAACAAAGCAAAGACTTGAATAAAAAGTATATTGCCAAATTTATTTTCATTAAAGAAAATACATTAACAAAATATGGGGATAGTTCAATAGACAAAAAAATCTGCATACTCATGTAGAAAGCGAGAAGAGCCTTGTCCTGAAAAGGACAGTTTTGCAGTCATTGAAGAATGTTGTCCTGAAAAGGACAGTTTTGTAGTGGTGGAGCTGCAGTTGCTGCTGCTGATGGCTGGAGCTGTCGGCTGACTGTGGTTGCCACTGTAACAGATACTACAATTTGATCTTAGGCATCTTGCCCATAGATTGTCTCTTTTTTATTGTCTGTTATTGAGGTCTGTTTTATGCTGAATCAGTTACACAACAATGGCCAGTCCTGGTTGGTGAAGTTTCTTCTTCTGGTTCTTTTTTAAAAATGTTGGGGAGATAACAGGATACAGCAATATCATTATTTTCCCTTCTTGTTACATGTGCTGTCTATTTTTGGTTAATGCTAATGTGTTTTTTGTTATTTGGTAAAGTGATTTGTTTGTTAGTTTGTAGCTCCAGTCTATAAGGTCTGATAAGGATTGTCTTCTGATATGGCAACTCAACAAGCATGTCTATGGTCTGAATGATGCTGCCCACCCACAATGAAGTAAAAACATCCATAATTGAAAGTGATAACATATGTCATAAATGGATCCCATGGCACACTACTGGTTTAACACAACAAATTCCCTGGTAGGTGTTGATGATTTCCTTTGGTCAAGAAGTGAAAAATTTGAAAATATCATCAATAGCATATGTATGATATTCATAATGAAAAAAATTCTTAGTGTCCACTGTAGTCGCATCAACATAAACATCACTTCAGCACAACAAAGTCCTAAAGAATGAAATGCAACACACAGAAACTTTTTTCCACATTGTCAAAGTTTTTCCTTAAAATTGTTCTTGATATATAAAAAATTTATAAATCATTTTACATAGTGGAAAAAGAAGATAGTAAAGCTTTTAAGTACTGTATTTATTCAAATACACTGGCATGAAAAACTTTTGGGCTAACTATATAAAATGATTATATACCTTTATTTTATTAACCTTTGGCACCCTGAATTATTAATATTACTTCCCTTTATACTGCATTCTTTTTCAAGGCCTCACAATTGCAGTATCCTTATCACTAATTTCACTCAAAGTTGTTTTCTGTAGCCATAGCAGGATATGATAACACACCTAAGAAATTTAAACACTATTATTCAGGGATCAGAGTCAACTTCAGTAGCAGGATAAACTTTTTGTACAGCAAATGAAGTCGCATACAGCATGATAAAGGTTAAGAAATTAAGATTGTTTAGCAGTATGCTTTTATCAGTAGTGTCTTTGGACCACGAGAATTGGAAAATAAGTGGTTTTATTTTTGTAGGTGCTGTGTAACAGAAGATACACTGGTTTAAGCTAAAAAAAAAAAAGGCAAAAGTATTGGGCCATGAAGTAGAAAATTCTGATCTCAATAGAATTGAACCATCAAAGTGGAAACTGAAGAAACAAGCATTCCTAACAAAAACCATGCAATCTCCAAGTGCTTTGGGATTACTACCAAAAAGAATGAGAAAAAATTTCCAAATACAAACTGTGGACCTTGTTCTATTCAATACTGCATTGAATTGAGCCAATTATTCAAGCCAAAAGCAGCAACACTAATTGCTAACTCCATGCTTTGACATCTTGTATGTTATGTAATAAAATAAAAATCCTTTTTAACTTAAGGAAAGAGCTAAAAAGTTAAATTTTTGCTGCTGACCCAGTATTTTTGCATGGTCTTTTTTCAGCATCACTATGCTCTATCAACCACCATAAAACATTAACGAAAATGCAGTAAATTGTTTTCTGCTCCTCAAACATCATAAAATGTACTGAGAAAAGCATACTTCTAATCACTCTTGATTTTGGGGTAAAATTAACAAAAGTATTTAATTTAGCAGGGTGGCTAAAAATTTTTTCCTGTCAGTATATATGTGTCAGTCATGATAAATATATCAGCAATATATCACTGATTTATGTGGATTTCATTGAAGCAAAATGTGCAGAAAAACTTGAAATAACAGAAAATCAACAATTTTTCCTGAGATTTAAAGTTGGACAACTGCTATAGTTAGCAAATCAAAGTCAACCAGATTTATTTTTTGATGTCTGTAGTTTGGCAAAGAATATAAAGCAATAGACTGTGATGGATTTACTGTCTGTTAAAGCTGACTGCTAAAGCAAAATCATCCAAGTCTCCATTGAAGTATTAATATCTATTGTTTTTTTAATGCTATGTCTCTCCAGGACATAGATTAGTTTATTTTATTATCTGTAAATTGCCATGCATTCTTGAGAAACATAAGAGTGGTTTCCTGTTACCTTCTCCACAGTTTGAATTTGGAATCCTCCTTCCCTTAAACTTCTTTACCCTGCTATATAACCCATAGCTGAGGAGAGAAAAGATGGATTCATATTTTCAAGGCAATAAAGTCACTAAAACACAGGGATTAGTGAGTGTAAAAGAATATAAGAAAAAAAGAAACATTATTAAAGTATGCAAACAAAAAAGAAAAAGAATTAAGAAGACAGAAGATAATGATTGACATTGCATTTAAATTTTTGAAGATCAAACTTGACTGGAAAACAAAAAGCTAGAAGGAAGTTCCACAAGCAAGAAGTTTGAGAAAAGAAAAAGTTAGCATAGAACTTACAGTTACATCTAGCAATTTTAACTGTAAAATGATGAGACTTTGCTGCCAGTCTAGTGTTGCACTTAAATTTATAAGATCTAGGTACCATAGAGGAAAGTTCAGAAGAATTGCAATGAAAGTATTTATAGAAATGTTACAGAGAAGCTATGTTACGATGGTGGGAAAGTGGCTGAAGCCAAGATGCGAGGTCAGGACCAATGACATTGCAGATTCTTCTTTGCCCAAAAGGAATTTGTGTAAAAGTGAATGCAATATTTGAACTTGGTTCTCCAATTCCATTTTCTGAACTAATATTCATTATATTACCCACATATCTAACATCAGTTACATTTGGTGACATTTAGAGATATTCCCTTCAGGAATTTTCCAGATAGTTGTTACCAGCAGTTTTTATTGGCAGGGCAGGACACAATCTTAACAACATAAAATATTCAGATGACCCCTGTGTTGAAACACAGATCTCTATGAGAAGATAGTAAAGGAAAGTGAGAAGAAAGGACTAAATATCAATTGTAAGAAGACAGAATGTATAGTTAGCAGCAAGAGGAAAATTCCAAAATGTAAACTACGAATTGGATATGTCAAAATCAAGCAAGCACATGGCACAGTGGATAAAGGTATTGGTTAGATCCAGTGACAGAACCCAAAGAGTGTGAGTTCAATACCCGGCTAAAGCAGTGGAGAACTTTCAGAGGGAAAATTAACAGGAGATAACTGATAACTGACATCCATTAAACATGGAACGTGGAACTAGAACAGTCTACCCCAGTGAGCGAAATAAAGGGTTCAGTTCGACATTCCAACCACCTGAAGAAGGCCAGAGCATACAACAGCCAAAACGTTGTAATAAATATGGTGACAAAGATGAGAACAATAGTCCGAATAATGTACATAATGCCTCATCTCAGAAATATAGACAGATATCAAAATTATTGGATATCAGCCTGAAAGTATCTGTTAGAGATTTGAAGCTGAAGCCTGGTTAGAACTTTATTCATGATGCTGATGCAAAACATAGTTCTCAATTAGTCCAGAAATATAGAATATAAAAGTTTTACTTTAACCGTCAAAGAGTCCCAACCTGAATCCAATTCCAGACTTATGGGATAAATTGAGATGTGTAAGAGCAAGAAAACCAAGAAATCTGCAACAATTTAAAGATTATACAAATAAAATATGGGAAAATATATATGTTGGTATTTTAGATAATTTAGCAAAAGGTTACTGAAAAAGATTATAAAGAAATCCTTAGCTCAAAATGGATATACAATTAACTATTCATTTTCTTGTACCATTAAATTTGGACATATATTTTTTTTGTTCATAATATATAAATAAAATCTTCATTATAAATTATCTTTGATTATTTCAATTAATTCTTATAATAAAACATGACAAGATATATCATAATTTGAGGGTGTTTCTTTACAAAAGGAATATGAAGCTTGGAAAGAGTTGATAGTATAATAGAAATAAGAAGATTCTTATAAAATAATGGATGTCAACTTGAATGTGTCTTTGAGAAATCTGAAACTCTAGTATAATTGGAACTTTATTCATGACACTGATCTAAAACATAGTTTTCAATTAGTCTAGGAATTTCTTCAGGATAAGAATATAAGAGTTTTAATTTGACATTCAAGGCACCAATACTAAATACAATTCAAGACTTATGGAATGAATTAAGAAAGATATCTAAGAGCAAGAAAACCAAGTAATCTTCAACAATTAAAGTTTATGTACGTAATAGATGAGAAAAATATCACTAATATCTATGCAAAGAATTACTGAAAAAGATTAGAAAAAAGTTATAGTTCTAAAAGGATATACAACTGACAATAACTTTTTGTGCTATTAATTTTGGGCATACAATTATATTTTTTAATAAATTATTCAAAATTAAATATTAATATTTTTTGTTTATATATTTACTAACCTCATATCTATATCTAACATTGTTTTTCAGAAAATCTTTACCACTCAGTTTTTAAAAAATTATTTCCAAAGATTTAAAAAAAAATTAGACTGTATCAATAATTTCAATCAGCAGGGTATATACTGAGAATTTTATCAACATTGGTTAATTCCAATCTTATTGTGGAAATGTTGACATGTCTTACAAAATCTGACATATTATATGTCCTTGTAACCAAGACAATGCAATCCATTAGATATCTAGCTCAAAATGAAGTCTCTAATTTCATCACATGGTCCATACAAAAAATTACTGAAGTGTTTATGAAGTTTCTACTATTTTCTATTACAAGTCAGAGTTAACATGAAGTATAACCATTTTTATCTTTCACCGAAATATCTCTTAAAATAAGACGCAAATCAAATACTGAAAAGTACAATAAAAGGAAAATTAAAATTTGTGATTCACATGCAAACTTTGTAAAGTTAAGTTTGAAGATGATGAGTCAAAATTTATTAATGATGCATTTTGACAGAACATCTGCTTTTTTTGGCTTCCTCAAATTAGAATGAAAGAAAGAAAAAAACTGTGTGTAAGAGAAAATGCCTTGTGATCTTTGCGGATAAGAAGTAATTATAAATCAAATTAAATTAGATATCTTATCACCACCAATGCCTAGAAACCCAAGAGAGTGTTTGATCACCTGTTGTTTGTTTGTTTTAACTATATCCGAGGTGTTTGGTGTTCTTTTATGTGCTAAGTCCTTTCAGGATGGAGGTGATCATGGTGTTACAGGTGATACATGTTTGTACTAGTGAGCCAACCAAAATGTGCTGACTCATTTTATAGTTCACCAATAGAAAGTTTAACCAATCAGAAAGCTCAAAATATTCAATGCGATGTGTATAAAGGCAGCCATTTTGTTTTTTTCTCCCAAATTATCTTCACTGCCAACCTGATATCGAAGACTTAAAGAATTAACAGCCGCTACTTTCTCCGAATCTACACTGCCAACCTCTGATATTGAAGAGATTATGGACTTCACTGGATTCCATATTTAGAGACTACGGCAAACATGGTCAACACATGGATCTCCAATTCTTCCAGTCCTTTGTAACTCTCAATAAGTTTTGTCTTTTTGCTATTTCTCCCAGACTCTATTTTGCCATCCACTTGCCTGTTAAGCCTGTTAAGTATGTCATACATTGTCTGTAAGCCTGTTAAGTATGTCACACTTTGTTTTCCTTTGTCCCACTTCCCCTCTATCCTCCATGTGAGTATCAAATTTTATAAGCCCTACTTTCTCATTATGTGTTCCAGAAATTTCAGCTGCTTCTTCCTGATGTTAAGTATCATTTTCCTCTTTGTTTGTATTCTATCCAAAACCTCATCATCGTTCACACGTTTGGTCCATGGTATCCTTAGCATCCTTCTCTAGAACCACTCTTCTGTTGTCTCGAGCCTCTTCTTCATCTTTGAGGAAACGGTCCATCTTTTTGTTGATGACCATGCATTCTGTCTTCTTATAGTCTATACTTAGTCCCTTCTCACTCTCCTTCACTACCTTCTGTAATAGATGTTGTAGTTTCTTTTTCATGTCTGCTATCAGCACTGTATCATCTGTGTATCTTATGTTAAGATTGTGGCCAGAAATGATGAATCCTGGTAGGATTTCCAGTTCTCTCAGAATTGCCTCACTGAGACTTCCAGCAGCCACCCAGGACAGCACTACCTCCTCAACAACAAATTTGGTATTTCTGTTCTTAATGATCACAGTGAGTTTTTCAAGCTGATGTACCTTCATAATCACTATTAGACTCATCCAACTCTTTCTGAATCCTCTGCACTCTCCACAGATTGACAGGCAAACATACTGAAATGTCTGTCTTGGAGATTCCAGTGCCAATGCCAAGCAGTGCAGCATGCCATTTCCAAGTTTCTGATGAAATAAATTGTCATAGTGCTCTTTTTCTCATAGACCATGTCCAACTGCCCCTACCATATTGTGCAGTCAATGAAATCAAAAGCAAAGAACATGTATACACAAAATGAAAAATATAAAATGGCAACAATTTACCCATTATACCCTGTATGTATATATATATATATATATATATATATATATAAGTATATATATCAATCTTCCATGAATCTCGTACATTCATAACTACTCATGGCGTATCAAATGTAAACAAATGACGTCATACATTAAGAAATGAACAAAGTCCGACAATTTATTAAAGACATTTTATGTTTAACATTCTTTTTATAGATACAAGTATTTAAGTAAATGCTCTATTTATAATAAACAGTATTAAATAACATTTACCGGCCTGAATGTCCGAGAAATTTTCATAGAAAATATTTGTCCTTTGACAGGATTCGAACCTGCATCCTATACGGAACCGTCATTTAGCTTGACGTGCCTAACCGTTCGGCCACAAAGGATCGTTCGGTTGGCAAGGTTGAATTTACTGCTTATAAACTTCAATCTTCCATGAATTTATAAGCAGTAAATTCGACCTTGCCAACCGAACGATCGATTGGAGGTCCTTTTCGAGATGCACGGCCAGGCGAGTTTTGTCAGCGAGACTAGATTTGTTTTTGAGGCAGGAATCAATTGTGGTGTCATCTGCGTAGATGCCAACTTAAGAAGTTATTGCGTCAGGAAGGTCATTTATGTAGATAAAGAATAGAGTGGGGCCTAGGATGGAGCCTTGAGGAACACCTGCGTTCGTGGGATAGGAACTGGAGGAGAATCCATTGAGAACAACCTTCAATTTACGGTTTGACAGGAATGATTGTATTAGGTTATATAATCAACCCGTAATGCCACAACCCTGGAGCTTGCAAAGAAGGCCGGCATGCCAAACCCTATCAAATGCTTTGGAGATGTCTAGTGCCATGGCTCGGGTTTCCCCGTTATTTTGAAGAGCTCGGTAGACTGTTTCAGTGATGGCCATAAGCACATCGGCTGTAGATCGGGCAAAGCGGAAACCATATTGCTTGTCTGAGAGCAGATTATGGGATATGAGGTGGTTAACCACCCCAGTATTGATTAGGGCTTTGAAGACTTTGCCAAAGAGGGGAAGGAGACTGATAGGATGGTAGTTGGAAAGGTCAGAGGGGTTGCCAGAGTTCTTGAAGACAGGAACAATCGAAGAGGACTTCCAGCAGTCAGGAAAACAAGATTCCTTGAGGCAGTAGTTGTATAGTTTAGAAAGGGCGGGTGCCAGTTCAGGCACGCATTTCTTCAAGACAATGGCTGGTATCCCGTCTCTACTACTAGCCTTGTTGGGGTCTAAATTGGAGATAACACCCAGTACCAAAGATGCGGTTATGTTTAACCCACTCAATATGGCCTCAGTTCTAAGAGGGAAGTCAGGTATGGGTACACCGGAAGAGTCGAGCGTCGAGTTGTATGAAAATTTCTGAGCAAAGCATTCAGCCTTGTCGGTAGAGGAGGTCAGGACTTCGAACTGGTTGAATAAAGGAGGTATAGAGGGTTTGCAATTGTTCAATACGTTCTTGCAGAGATGCCAATAATCTTTGAAGCCAAATTTGCGAGATGCAATACGTTCCTTCATCTGAGCCGCAAATAGTGACTTAGCATCGTTATATATATATATATATATATATATATATATATATATATATATATATATACACATATGCACACATATACATATATTAGAGCAATTTGGGGTCTGCAACATTTTAAATCAGTCAGCTTCAAGTAAATCTTTGTCTTTTTGTATACCGCATTGTGCTATTATTATCTTTGCAATGATCAGTGACATAACGTATGATCCTGGTTTTAGATTAACTGTTAATAACTCTGAGATTAGCACATGTCTCAGTGCATTTCCTTTTCAGTGAATCCAGTTCTCTTCTGATCACTCTGACATTTTTAAAATCAAAACTCGTCACAGATGTATTACAATGGATAACCGAGGTGTTTAGATTGTTGGTATGCAAAATATCTCTGTAGTGTTCATATAATCTTTTTGTTTTGAAGTTTTGGGATGTTTTGCCAATGTACATCAATGGACATTCTGTGCAGTGTATTCCTGTCTCTGTTGTTGCAATCTTGTTTGATGTTAGCTATTTAAGTTAAGTCTATAAAGTTAGAATTATTCATACTATTGGTTATTTTCTTTTAACAAAATTGATAAGAAAAATAAATTTGAAAACTTTCCAAGCTGAAGGAGAGCTTCAAACTTAATAAATATATAATGAAAATATTCTTATTTTTCTGTTGACAGAAGGTATCAATGGTGAGTGAAGTGGTTGAAGGGAACAACATATAGTTTCACCTATAAATGAGTAAATATATTCATATTTTTAGCATATATTTAGCAGAGTTTCAGCATTGTAGAAAATGGTTATAAATGATGCCTGATAATATCCATTCTGACTGTGTCATTTCCCACATTTTTAAAATGCCATGTTCCTTCAGGAGGACTTTCTACATATTCCATTTTTATTATCTGAGGATTACCATGAGTTCTTGGGAGATAGAGTAGAATGGTTTCCTGTTGCCTTCTCCACATTCTGAAATTCAGTGTAGTCATTGAAGACCTAAATAACTTTGGCTTTCCACAGATACCATTTCTTTATCATCTATTGATTGCTATGACTTCTTGAGAGAGATAGTCGAGTGGTTTTCTTTTGCTTTGTTCAAGGTTTGGAATTCAAATTTTTCCCCTGAGAGTTTCCATCTTTGTCACCCAGGATTTGATAGGCTAGTCTACCATGGTATTTGAACCATACATTGTGGGAGAATGGATGGATTAATGCTTTTCATAAGGGCATTTGTGTAAATGAATGACATTAACTAGGCTAGAATTTGGCAACACCAGTGATACCATATGTCAGGTGCAAATTAATATTGGTTGAATCAAAGGTTATGTAGCTTTGGGTCTCTTTCTTCCAATGTTTGATCTTCTTATTAAGATATGAGGGATTCTGTTTTTTCCCTTGTAGATTGATATAATTTCCTATCATCTAGTCATCTAGTTTAGTAGGGTTCAATTCCTTGTTTATGTATATGCATTCAGTAACATCCTATGAGACCTGATTTTACTCTTGGCAGCTTTGAGATCACTTTTTAGGTATTTTGCCATTCTGATGGGACACCAAGTACAAAACTTATTTTGGTATCTTGTAGGGTGAACCCAGAATATACAGGGGTCACTACAGATCAACTCTTCTTAGATAAATGGTTCCTTATGGACATTAAATTCAGTTCAGTTCTCTGGGATTTCCAAGTATGAATCAAATGCTACAAATCAATAGAAAGTTTGTGCTCCAAACATGAGGCTTGGGATTGAATGTCAATACAATTGATTTGTCAGGAAGGTAACTTCTTGATGTTATCTGACTGCTGCAACAATTTCCACATGTGTCATGGTGAAAAGTGCCTGAAAACCATACCATGGGTTGACTCAAGCCTTGTGAGTAAAAAAGCATAGAAAGAACTGTTCAGAAGTCATCAGTAGTCGTTCTAGCTCAGAGTTACAAGTCATCATGACCAAAGATTTGAGCATACCCTCCTTATTCAAACTGTTGTTCATGACTGACTATAAACTGTCTAACTAATCTTAGGTGCAGTATGAATCATAGGTTGGCTCTGTGGGTGTTGAACAAATACAAATATGCCTGAGAAGGTGTTCTCAACAGGAATTAGCTAGCCACCCAAGCAGATAGGTGTAATTAAAAAATTAGTAACCAACCATTTATTGTAAAGTGCAACAAAAATTAATGATAATCATCCTGGTCAAACTATCCAAAAGCTCACCACACCCATCAAGATCATAACATACAGAACTTGTAGACTTAGTACTTTTCTCTTTAGCAATGAGAGTTGGACAGTCTACATGTACCAAAAGCATTGCCTCTACAGCTTCTATCTGCAACAAGGCTTATAGCCATATTGAAACACCAGTTCTTATCTGATCACTCAAGTCAAGCAGCATCAAGCCTAGTCAATACCTAGATGGGTAACTGCTTGGAAATACCAGGTACTCTAAACTTGTGTGTGTGGGTGCATGTGTGATGGTACAGAATTGGAAATCAGAGAGCTGAGTTCCAATTCCAGTTGGGTTTGTCATATTTACTTACATGCCTTGGAGAAAGGTATGAATCCACCTCTTCTCCACTCAGCTATGGGTTAAATAGTAGGACTTGTATCAGTAAATCATTATTATCTCTGAAAAATTTTTATAATCCAAAATCAATCAATCAATCTATCTGCAGTGCTTATACCATCTTTTGGGCATTTCCTGGAGGAAGTCCAGGATGAGACCAACATCCCAAGCAGGTATGCATTTCTTTAAAGAAATTATTAAATCTGTGGGGTCTCAGCCTGTAGGATGCACACTGCCATGACAAAATGATGTCTTCAAATTTGACTTGAAGTTTCCTGGGATCAAAAGTGATGATTTGCTTTGCCTAGTGGCTAGTTTTATGTGCAAGTATTGCCATTGCAAAGAAGAAATGAACCCAGCTGTAATCAGATAGAAAAGAAAGAAGAAAAACTGCTGCTACAGCCAGATGCAGGCACTATCCCAGAGATTGCCACTAAAAAATTAGTCTGTTCAACCACAGTCAATGCTGATCTATATCAAATGAACCTCTCAATCCATTGTCTAACTAGACACACAAAGCCAGAGATAAAATTATATTACTGTGAATAATAATAACTTGGTAACTTTTATTGTTACTCATAAAAAATCAATAATTTGTTCACTAAAAGAAACACATTTAAAAGCACAAGCAAGAAGCAGAAAATTTTATGTTAGAAAATCCAAATTTTAATTCATAATTTTGAGCTTACCAGGTTCACATAAAAATAATGCAGCAAAATTTCTGAGCGTAGTTCACATGGTACTTAAAAAGAACATTAGATTTGATATAATTTTTTTAAACAATGTTTTATTTAATTCAAATATTTATAATTATTATACAAATTTATTTATTTATACTGAAATAAATTCAGCTAAAAACCTGACAGTTAATTAATAGGGATAAATGTTTTCTGGTTACCCTCAGAAAAGGTTACTTTTCTCACTATTGCATAAATTACAGAAATTCAGGCAGAAATAAATTGCAAATTTAATAAAATATATTGTTCGTTCCAATTAAAACTTGTTCTGTACACATCACTTCACTGACAACAAATGATCAAATTTAAAATCTAAATTGTTTATCAATTTGAAATACTACATTTATTAGAAAATATATTCAATTTAAACACAATTAGTCATAAAAATGCCTTCAAATGACTGGCTTATACTTATTTCCTGTTACTCAAGAGTTGTTGCCAGACAGACAGAGAAATTAGCCTTCACAACAATTTCAATTTTGTTCATATAGTGTATATGTACATTTACATATGTGCTTATATATTTTAATTCAATTATAAACCTAAAATATCCCTACAAAGTTAAAAAAGAGATTTAAAAATAATCTCATTTATTGCCAAAAGTTCTATAAAACTTATTATCTGATCTTTTGGGTTTAAAAAATTAACTTTATTTTTTCTCATCTCTAGTTTTATGATTTTATTGGTCAGCCCAAGGTAGGGGTTGTTCAGAGAGAGTTGGAGGGGAATGTATTATTCCAATGTCTTATCAAATTGTGTGTAAATATGTGCATGTGGGGACATTAAATAGCACAAGTATGTGTTAATTCATTCATACCCAACAGATATACAAACATTCAAAGTCATACACAGATTGTGTGTGATGGACAGAAATTCAGCTCTTCTTTTTTTAAATCTGGACAAAAATATCTCCCAAAGCCACCTATTTGTCATGAACTGACAAAAAATAAAAAGTTTTTAAATATTTTAAAGAATTAATATTTTTTTATTTTTTGGTCATTGTTCATATATAGAAACTATTTGTCATTTACATAATAGTTACCAATTTGCTGACAAATTTTGTTCCTCATCATTAAAACACTTGATTTTGTCATTTGAAAATCTTTTCTCTGGAATTTTACTCTTTGCTTTACATTCTGTGTTTATTTTGATTCATTATTTTTATCATATTTGTAAAGTTGGTCAATGGTGACAAATTTAAATTTGCCTTCTCTTTTTTAGCTTCAGTTGTAATTTAAATTAATGCCTAAATGCCTGCACTAACAAATACATCTGCAGTCTTTTCAAAATCACATATGTAATCTCTAAAAAATCTAATTGATTAAATATTTTGTCTTAGCCAAAGACAATCATTTTTTTTATTCAGTACATTTTCATAATTTCCTTCTTATTTTGTTCTGATATCAATATTTTATAATCCATAAATAATGCGCACACACGCACACGCACACACATACATAAAACAACATAAAATAATCCATAAATAGTAATGATAATAATAATAAAAATAAACCATAAATAATACACACACACACACACACAAATATATATATACTAGCAGCATGGCCCAGCGTTGCCCATGCTTGATTAAAAAATCGTAGGACTCATACGGTAATTGCTATCACTTGACTTAAAATATTTTTGCCCTTCCTTGCCTTTAAAGGAGTGCCCTTTGCCATGCTGATGTTGCTACATACCTTACTTCTTGCCAATCTCATACTGTGAATTTTTTCTAAGCTCTATACTAAACATTAAATCTGTTACGAAAAAAGAACTAAACAAAATGAACACAAAACAATCAGCTTTAAAAAAGGACTCGTAACTGGAAAAAACAAATGAAAAAAGAATGTTAACAACAAATAGTTTTTCACACCCAACCCAGTTCAGCGGAATCAGAATCAATGTTGAGTTTAAGCAAGCGAATGACCCAATTGTAGTAAAGTGCCATGCAGATTTAAATTTTTCCGTCTTGTGACGAATGCAGCTATCGATTTTTTTTGCATACTAGCATGCTAGTTAACATTCGTGTCAGTTAGCTGTTGGCTCTCACGCTGGCCAATAGAATCTTCCTGCCTATTCATGGCAGCCAGCTATAGGCTCTCACTCTGGCCAGTAGAAAATGCCTGCAAACTACATGAAAACTGCCGTGGAAGCATGAAAAAATTGATTATTTCCACTATCGATGGGAGTTGGGAAATGCAAAGTTGGTCTTGGCCTTGCCACTAACTTGGAGCATCTGCATGTAAATTTTGGTGCAAATCCATCAAAAATTGCGGCCATGCATTCGTTACACACACACATCCTGCCTTTTATATATATATATATATATATATATATATATATATATATATATATATTAGGTTGGTGCAAAAATAATGACGTAATAATGTTGTTTTTTGACGTTTACAAATACGTCAAAAAACGACATTATTACGTCATTATTTTTGCACCCACCTAATATATATAAATAATAAAGCAACAGGAAATGCATTTTTGTTTCTATATAAGTATATTATAATTTATAAATAATAATAAATAAATAGTTTAATAGAGAAACAAAGATGACCTTAGTTTAATCAGGAAGTAAAGATGACCTAAATTTAATGCAAAACGAGATAATATTAGGTTAATAGAGAAACAGAGATTACCTGAATTTAATAGCAGACATTACTTTAATTTAATAGAGAATCAGTGATGACCTTAATTTAATAGAGAAATAGAGATGCCTTTAATTTAATAAGGAAACAGAGATGAACTTAGATTAATAGAGAAACGAAGATGATATTAGTTTAATCGAGGAACAAAGATATCCTTAATTTAATTTTAGAAAAAGAGATGCTCTTAGTTTAGATATAGAGATTACCTTAATTTAATAGAAAAACAAAGATGACCGTAATATAATAGAGAAATAGAGATGACCTTATTTTAATAAAGGAAGAAAACACGTTAATTTAATAAAGAAACAGTTACCTTAATTTAATAGAAAAACAAAGATGACCGTAATATAATAGAGAAATAGAGATGACCTTATTTTAATAAAGGAAGAAAACACGTTAATTTAATAAAGAAACAGAGATGACCTTAATTTAATAGAAAAACAAAGATGACCGTAATATAATAGAGAAATAGAGATGACCTTATTTTAATAAAGGAAGAAAACACGTTAATTTAATAAAGAAACAGTTACCTTAATTTAATAGAAAAACAAAGATGACCGTAATATAATAGAGAAATAGAGATGACCTTATTTTAATAAAGGAAGAAAACACGTTAATTTAATAAAGAAACAGTTACCTTAATTTAATAGAAAAACAAAGATGACCGTAATATAATAGAGAAATAGAGATGACCTTATTTTAATAAAGGAAGAAAACACGTTAATTTAATAAAGAAACAGAGATGACCTTAATTTAATAGAAAAACAAAGATGACCGTAATATAATAGAGAAATAGAGATGACCTTATTTTAATAAAGGAAGAAAACACGTTAATTTAATAAAGAAACAGTTACCTTAATTTAATAGAAAAACAAAGATGACCGTAATATAATAGAGAAATAGAGATGACCTTATTTTAATAAAGGAAGAAAACACGTTAATTTAATAAAGAAACAGAGATGACCTTAATTTAATAGAAAAACAAAGATGACCGTAATATAATAGAGAAATAGAGATGACCTTATTTTAATAAAGGAAGAAAACACGTTAATTTAATAAAGAAACAGTTACCTTAATTTAATAGAAAAACAAAGATGACCGTAATATAATAGAGAAATAGAGATGACCTTATTTTAATAAAGGAAGAAAACACGTTAATTTAATAAAGAAACAGTTACCTTAATTTAATAGAAAAACAAAGATGACCGTAATATAATAGAGAAATAGAGATGACCTTATTTTAATAAAGGAAGAAAACACGTTAATTTAATAAAGAAACAGTTACCTTAATTTAATAGAAAAACAAAGATGACCGTAATATAATAGAGAAATAGAGATGACCTTATTTTAATAAAGGAAGAAAACACATTAATTTAATAAAGAAACAGAGATGACCTTAATTTAACTGAGAAACAGAGATGACCTTAAAATAATAGAGAAGCAGAGATGACCTTAGTTTAATAGGGAATCAGAGATGTCCTTACTTTAACAAGAAAACAGAAATGACCTTAATTTAATAGAGAAAGAAATGACCTTTAATATAGAAGCAGAGATGACCTTAGTTTTATCGAGAAACAAAGATGATCTTAATTTACTACAAAAAGAGATGATCTTAGTTTAATAGAGAAACAGAGTTGACCTTAATTTGATAGAGAAAGAGATAACTTTAATTTAATAGAGAAACAGAGAAGACTTTAGTTTAATCAAGAAACAAAGATGACCTTAATTTAATAGGGAAATAGAGATGTTCTTAGTTATATAGAGAAAAATGCTAAAAAAAGAGATATTTTCCTCTTTTTTTAACATTCTATATACAAAGTTTATTTTTAATACTTTAAATAAATCTTAAATTATCTAACTTAATTACTATGAAATACAGTGCTGATTGTTCTGATAAAAAATAATGATAGGAAGAAGTAAATATGGTCCGAAAAGCGAGAAAGAAAATTGCTATATTGTCATCTCTCATGTTCCACCATTAAACTAACCAGAGATTGGAGGTTAAATACATACACAATATTAGTATTATTTATTAACAAAACATTAATAACATTTACAGAATGTGACTTATCTAACTCTTGAGTATAACTTTCCACTGCAAATAAATTTAAGCTAGAACATAGTTGAGGGCATATTAAAAAGGCATAATAATAATTTTGTGATTATTAATTTAAACCAAGAAGACCAATCATTTTTTATAATCATTTCAACCCAAGCAAGATAAGAATGCCACTAAAATGCAAGGGGTTACTGGTAGTGAAAGAAAACTTTATGATAAGTAACTGGAAACAAGGAATAAACCTCTATTCTTGTTCATAGGATGGGGAAGGCTTATGAACCAGGCAATAGGCAAACTTATCTAATTCTATTAGGTTGGTGCAAAAATAATATCGTTTTCTCACATATATTACTATGTGAGAAAACGACATTAATTTTGCACAAACCTAATATTTTTCAATAGATTTAACAAAATATAAATGCTCCAGACAATGAATGAAGAGATTTCATTTTTGATTTTATGTAATAGTTTCAGATTAAAAATAAAAAAGATACCTTATATCTAATTGTATATTTTGAAGTCCAAAACCTGATCATTGAAGTTAAGTAACATTGGAACTGATTAGTACTGAAATGAGTCACCACTTAATGATGCTTGGTAATGTAAGGAAATTGTTGTATGAGGCAAATTAAAAAAAAATCTCAGTATATAAATCAACTTCTATATGTTGAATTAATTTGTACTGTAAGACTAGTATTGAACTTTCTTTTTTTTTTTTACAATAATGTTCACCCTATACAAGGCTCAAGAGCCACTCGAGGTAACTGGTTAAAAAGTAAGTGGTAAGGGGCAAAATTTATGAGGATATGTAGGGAAGATAACAGTTAACCCTAAACTTGAACAGGTTAAAAGTGCAGTAGTCAAGAAACGTCCACTTGGGAGTCAGTTCAATGTTCGCTTATTGTACAGTCTTTTGAACAGAAGTAGAGGTTTATCCCTTGTTTCCTGTTTAGGATTAGGTTTCCAGTTCCTTCTTAAATCTTTTCATTCTCTTTCACTCCCAGTAGTACCTTCCACCTTAATGGCATTATCACTTTGGTTGGGGTGAATTGATTAAAAAAGAAATGTCAATGTGCTTAATAAAACAGTTATTATGTCAGTCTCCCAGATTTTATATTTTGACAATGTTCTATTAATCATCAAGTCAGCTTTTATTTTACAGTATTTAAATGGCATCTGAACTTTTTCTGTTCCCCTTCTTGGATTAACTTTTCTTCCTCTTCCCTAATTCATATGCATCAAATTTGACCATTCATGTGACTTAACAGCCAATCAGCAGTTCCTGGTCTGTACAAAAAAAACAGTCTTATGAGAGACACCACTTAGAAAACATACATTCCTGATATGTGGGTAGACACAGTCTTTCACAACATGACATCCCAGACTTATGAGTAAAGACAGCTTCTTGTAAAATCAAATAGTTTTCCTTTATGGGGTCACAGAGAAGGCGTGTAACATATTTCTATACTCTGTTAGCATGTTCATTTTCTAGAAAATAAGACATTTATATTCTTCTGACTTCTGTGCCGCTGTCAGTTATAAACATTAATAACATGAATGACATAGAATCACACCCAGTTATTACATCTTTGTACACCTTTGCCTGCTTGTTATCTGCCCTTGCTTTGTTAAGTCATTCAATTAATAAAGTTGCTAACTGAGATAGTTATGCTTTTGTTGACTCTACCAAGGAGCACCCACATGCTTTCCAGCATGAAACACTGTTTGTATTTTTTATTATAAATGTTTGTGCAATTATCTGCTTTCTACGGCCAAATACTACCAAGGTCACCCAATATTTGGCAACCCAACACTTTTGTATGTGCAGATTAATTTGAAGTACATTTGCAATATTGCAGATAATTGTTTTCTTTTCTCTTGTTCAAGATGAGATGAAAAACAAGTGTGGAAGACATGAAAATATAATATGTAGTTTGTGGCTTCCTTGTTTTGTAAAATAGATAGAAAAAATAATAAAAAACGTGAAATTGATACATATCCAGTTCAATGCCTTTCATTTAGCTTTGCCTTTGGCTGGAAGCACTTTATTAATTACTTGGCAACTGCAGTCATTTCTTGCACAGATCAATAACATTCAGATAAACTTTCATTATAATAAGAAATAGTTTTGCTTTTGTCAGAGCAAATCAAGATAGCAAAACAAAAGAGAAGAAATTTCTTTAAACAGAAATCATTTCAAATTGACTAAATCTCTGCCTTTTTTTTATTTTTAAATTGTTGCAATGTTTTGTGTATTTTTAACCTGAAACTCATTCAGGCAATTTATCACTCAACAATACCTTGATTAAATTATACACTGATGAGCTAAAACATTATTAACACCTGCCAAAAGAGGGTGTAAGGATACAAAAGGCAATTATCTCCCTTTGGTGGAGATAATTGCCTTCCAGAGACATGACAGCCATTTAGTGATATCATGCTAAGCAGTAACGAAAGTGGCAGCCAAATTAGGTTTGTTTACAGCAGCCACCATGTGAGGTTGCTTTCTTTTAGCCTGCTTTCTTTTAACCCGCCTCTCCAGAAGCTTACAAGTCTATGTTGCCATTTCCCTTTAGAAATATGTCTTTCCCATATATAGAAAGAATCTCACCCTTCTGAATCTGGAGTCCTAAACATGGCTTCTCCTGATACAGAAATATCTCCATATTATATGTAAAATTCATCCTTTTTGTTTCACCTTACACTCGGGTTTACTGTGTAGATACATGTGATATATTATTCTCTGTGTGGGACACTTGTATATATGTATATATATATATTTGTGTATGTCTTAATAGTATAAAAGTCTCTCTGAGAACAAAGCATATTTGTCATTCCGTTTCCTTTCAGTCTTTCCATTCCATTTGTGAACTTTGGTGTTATTAAATCATAGAATATAATAATGCCCATATCAAGAGAAATACAAATAGGAGAATAAATCTTGCTGAACCTCTACTTCCTGAGTAGTGCTACTAAAACATGTACAACAATGTCATTGGTAAGTGGGAAAAGTTCAGTTGCGAATAAGGGAAACTAACATTCCCAAGTGAGAATGCTATTACTGCATGGTTCACATCTCAAAGCCAAGAGGAGAAAAGAAAGATTCTGTCCTTTCCCAAAATGGGGCCATAAAATTGCACCTGTGACCAGAAACCTTTTCCAGTTTCTTTATAACTTGCATCATAGGAAAATCAATTTTTTTTTAAATTATTATTATTATCATATTGGTTTTGTTTAATTTTCCTCAAAAGGTACCTGATAAGCTATTTTGCCAGTATGATGCTGCATATTTTCATTGATAACATATAGAAACATTAAGGGAAAAAAGATAAATTTTTCACAAAACTTAAAAAAGCATTGGTGAAGGTTCTGCAATGCAAACTTGTTGCTCCAATACTTGCCATTGTCAGAACTTCAATTCTTTAATTCAAACAGAAGTACTCACTTCAACATCCACAGCTCCTATGACAAAAAACAAACCTTAATTTAGTCTGGCTCTATGCAACCACTTCTAGTATACTGTTCAAAAATACCAGGGTCATAAACAATCTTTTATGGCCAATGTGAAAAGGCTCAAATTGTTTTTCAGAAACGGCATTTCTGAGCTACTAATGAAATTAAAGTCTCTTTTTGTCATATGAGCTGTAGATAAATAAAAGGTTTGGTTTGAAATTCTGGCAGATATCACCTGAAGAAGGCCATAGTATACAATGGTTGAAACATCATTAATATGGCAATAAAAATGAGAACAACAGTCCAAACAATGTAAATAGTAAGTGAGCTCTATTTTGCAGTTAAAGATTTAGAGTTACAACAGGGTACAACATCATATATGCACAATACTTGATGAGTATGGCAACACAGTAAAGTCTACTTCTCCTGAAATCATTCTTATGAGACTTGAGCAGTAGAACAGGATACATCTTCCTACTGAAAGATGCCATTGCTACTGTAGAAGACTGTTGCCATAAAGTAATGTTGAAAGAGGTGTTACTCAAAACGTACCCTCCTACATTAATGATCATACCCAATGTTTACCAACAGAATATTATATGAATCATCACACTACTTGTATCAACTTCTTGTTTTCCCACAGTTCACCCTCAAAATACCATTCTATATCTTAAACTAATTTTGACTGGAAATATGTGGAGGGGGTGCTCTTTCTCAGCATACTCTAGGGATTTTCTTTTTTCTGCACAACCCATTCAACAGTTTTATGTGCCTCAACATATCCCAACTGCAATTCCAAATCATTGAAGCCCAGGACTTGAGTCAACTCCACAGCCTTCTTCTTGATATCAAAGAACCTTGCAAGAAAAGAAAAGAAGGCTCAAAAGTAAACTTTAGTAAATGACTCTGAAAGAGTTTTTCTAAACTTTCCATTGTCTGAATTATGGAACCTGCCCACCTCATTGTTACAAGTGACGTTTGCTAATTTAGCTCAGTTCTATAAAAGAACTGGATTTTTATACCTCAAATGCCTTTTCTGGTATTGCTTGAAGTAATTATACTGGCTGCTGTTATAACATTGGTAGCTTTTTTTTCAGTCTTAAACCTTGTAGATCAATCCTAATAGAATCAAGTAAATTCATTTTTAGTACTGGGTTGCCATAACACTTCATCAGAATTTTAATATTTTTTAAAATTAAAATTTAACAACTTTTCTTAAAAATAAAAGCCTGATTACAAATTATAGCTGTAGAATCTTATCAAGTCTCACAAAATTAAAAAAAAATACAATTATGGCCATAAGGAAATAGAATGTGCATGTAGCAATATAACTTAAAAATGAGGAATCAGTTTAAATGATGCCAGACAATCTGGGATGGATTAATGCCAAGTAACAAAGATTCTGTTTCTTACATTTTGGAATTGAATATTTACATATCATTTGTGTTAAGATAAAATCATGGACATTTTCTGCCAATTTTAAATCTCTTTTCCTTTGGAAAGTATATAATGGTTTTTGGTCAAATAGTTATGAGAATTTTCATATTGTATGCAACAAGATAATACAACAATATATTTTCTCACTTCCCCTGCAGAATGATACATACACACCATTCAACTATCAACCTTATTCAGATCAGGAGAAAGTGAAACTCACTGGACCAAATGACAATCTTACACTGATACAAGGGCCTGTCCTAACACTCACATGTTCATTGAACACACTTTTGGTTATAGACATGGCTTAGCATGTGTTCTCTGTCTTGCTTGTGGCTACCCAGCCTCCATATACAGCAATGATATATTCCTTCCTTCATGCTGATTAAAGCTAACTACAATTCATGATTCAATAGACATTCCATTGCCTTCTACTTAGTGGAAAGAAAGCCTTTGTTCACATTTCACATTGATAAGTCTTGGCTGTTTAATGTCTTGCTGGTCATGAATAATTTTTTGCTCCTCAAATTATTACTGTTAAATATTCACTACAATTAAACATGAGTAACCTACAAGTCATGTTATTTTGAAAATTCTGTGAGATATAACCATCAAATCTTTTTACTAAACATAACTGCTGACTTAACTGCTTATATATACCTCTGACCCATATATACATAAGTGTTATAAGACTAGTTTTTCCTTTTGTCTTTATATATATATAAATTATATTATATATCTTGACTGGATCTTCCAATAAGATAATGAACCTAAGCACACTGCAAAATCTACAAAGAAATGGCTTGATAAAAATAATATAAATATCCTGAAATGGCCAAGTCACTCCCCAGATTTAAACCCAATCGAGAATCTGTAGTGTTATATAAAAATTCAAATCCAATCGGGAACTTCAACAAGAATCCTGGATCTGAAGAACATATGCGAAGAAGAATGGAAAAAAAACAACTAAAATTTGCAAATCATTAATTTGAGAACTACAAGAAGAGGTTGGTTGCTATAGAAGTGAATAATGGCTATTCTACAAATTATTAAATGGAGATTATGTCTTCTTTTTTGTATCGTACGAATACTTTTTTCACTCATTAAAATGGATAAATGGAATTTATTTCTGTTAAATCAAAATTTTTTTTGTTTTCTATGCATATTTAGTTATTATGCATCTGCACACAGTTAATTATATGAAAAGTATGTTTATTCATTATTTGGAAATATAATAAATTAAAAATTTGTATGTGTAAGAATATTTATTTCCCCCCACTATATATATATATATATATATATATATATATATATATAGATAGATAGATAGATAGATAGATAGATAGATTATTATTTGCACTATTTACATTTGGACTATTGCCCTCATCATTTCGGACGTTGTGCCCTCTGGTCTTCATCAAATGAAAATCAATTCAGATAAACTACAGTGAATTTCAAACCAAACCATTTATTTAATCAATGGAGGTAGACTGTTCTTATTCCACTGCTCATGTCTAGGAATATCTCATCTGGTTCTTATTTTTAGTAATATATATATAAATATATATATATATATATATATATATATATATATATATATATATATATATATATATATTATCCCTCACTGGTAGCATGACTCAGAGTTTCATGCACAATGCAATGTTCAGGTGTTGGATAGTGACTGACCAATTTTAATAAAAATATCTGGTTAATGCACTGCTGATGCAGTCCATATATTGTATGGGGGTTAAAGTTTATTATTTTAAAAATATATGTTGCATTTAAAATAGACAAGATTTAATATATACGTATGTACAACCCCATTACTTAATATAATTAAAGATGAGATTTTTCATTTTATAGAAAAACACAACAGAGACTTATGATTAAACCTAACCAAAAAGTTAAACTTAAACAAGATGTTATTATTTTTGTATTTCCACAGTACTGAATTAACCTTTAGTCAAGATGTTATGCTAAAATCAAAGGAAATTTAACCTTTATCTGAAATTATTTTTGCATAAAATTCATACAGAGACAGACAGAGAAAATTTATGGACAGAGGAGGAGAGATATAAAAGGATGGAGAAAAGAAAAAGAAGAAAAAAAACAAAAGCATGGTAAAGATAAAGATGAAGAAAAACAAATATATTATAAGAGAAAAATAAGGGCTTGTGAAAGTATTAAAGAGATAGTAAGAGAAAGATAGAAAAAGAATTATATTATTAAAAGAACAAACAGAACTAGATCTATTTTATTCTAACACAATAGCTAGATATGCTCTTTGTTAATAAAATATTCACGCAGTCATCTAAAATTGATTAGAAAACATCAACTATACTCGATATATGTTGAGTTTTATGAATTTATAGTCTCTGTCTGATAAAATCTAAGAGAAGAATGCAAAATTATAGACAGATCTGTTTTTGTGAAGAATTAAGTTTATAAAAATAGAAAGGAGTATAAAACAAGTGTGTGTCTTCTCACCAAATTTATTTAACCTTTTCTTCCCAGGCTATGCCCTGCACATATACAAGCACAGATGTGAAGAGATGGGCACTGATCATTTAAGCATTCCATACCACATCCCAAACAAATCTATTAATAGGAAACAATACCCCTGTTTTCCCTCCCAAGATTCTGATGGCATAGTTATTCATAGTTGAAATAAGAAAAAAGTCAGCATCCTATACCTAGGGTTCCAAGAAATAAGACTCAAGATAAACCTTATGAAAATTTAATTTTTTCTGAGAAAGAATGGGAAAAGAATTCACTTCTTTTATCCAAATATTAAAAATGGCACAGACTGTAATAAAGACTGAAATTTGAATGTTACAAAAATTTAATAAACTGATACACAAACAATATAACAGTTGGAAGGATAAGGAAGGTGCTTATCTCTCTTTGGTGAAAATAAGTCACATGGGACCCCGTGCCTTTTTTGATGTGAAACCCAGGGAGGAATAATGACTTTTTGCATTTTCTTTGTTTTTGAAGTTTCCCTTTCATGTACAGCCTAAGGTTGCTCTTTGTTCTTAAGAATGCTAAGAGTTTTCTGCCCTTTGATCTGCTAGTGACTTTCTTATGAGGAAGCCTAAATACTTTCCACAGCCAGCTTCACCTACTTCATGTCTTATGACCAAGTTAAATATGTGATGTCCAATCCCTTCTGATATCTAACCACTTCCTCTGCCTTCCGACTACTTTCTGATGCTATCCACCTTCTTGCCTTCCACTTTCAGACTATCCACTGACCTTAAATACTCTCTGGAGTTACTCAATGGACCTCAAATTTAAATTTATAATGACAAAAGCCACCCTTTTCATTGGAAAAATCAACATTCTCTACCAAGGGTTCCAATAAATAAGACTCAAGACTTATGAAAATTTAAATTTTTCTGGGAAGGAATGGGAAAAGAGTTTACCTGTCTTGTTCAAATATTAAAAAAGAACATTTAATAAACTAGTCTCTATCTAGTACAAGGGTAATATATTTTTTTCTGGATTTGAAAAATGAATCCACAACAGTCCACCAGGACAGTTATTTCTGGAAAAAAAACCGTTTACGCACAAAATGAAAATTTTTACTATACCTTCTGAATTTCTTTTAATACATTTCTCCCAAAAGTAAATTGTTATGACAAAATCAAATTATTTAACATTTATTTATTCCCACTTTTTAATTACTAATTATTTTTTACATTTTTTATGCTACTAACTAATAAAAAAAATTATAACCATTCCAAAACAGGAACTACCATGAATCCATCATAAAAATTTAGGATGTGGAATTAGTAAATACTAAACAGTACAAATATCTTGGTGTGTGGATCAGTTATAACAAATTTAGTATAGGAGATAAGGAAATTAAATGTATAAAAGGCTGTGTCAGGGGTAGTTTCACCTAACACCATGAGTAACTACAAAATCAGACCATTAATGTAAAATGGCACCAGATATCTAAACTGTCAAATCTATACAACTACTCTCTTAGATTAAGATGATTAAAGATGGCTTTGAGCAAATTATGCCTATCAATCTAAGTAAAGATCATCTTTCTTTGAATCTTGTGGACTGGTGCTACAGAATCACAAACACTATCAAATAACAGAAACCACATCACTAAAGGACTATCAACCATAGCAACATCTAAAATGGATAGTACATGCAACTCAAAAAGAAAATAATGACATAATCAAAATGTTAATGTTCCACACTATTTCAAATAAAAGGCTAGGAAGGAAGTCCCCAGAAATATCGGAAAGAGTGATAACAGCTAGTGGACTTGAGAAACCTATTTTCCTGAAAAACTATTTTAAAAGAAAGATTATATAAATTTCATCTGAAAGTAGCACTAGCTGCTTGGTCAATGAATGCTAAACATTTTCTTATAAGAACACAGCTAATATTACCATTGCCATTAGAACAAGGTAATCCTAAGAGAAAAGGTCTACCAGGATTTGTTATATAAGCTTAAAAAGACAAGATATGCACTGTGTTAATGGCATACAGAAAAAAATGCAAGGAGTTATCAAAAAGTTAATAAATGAAAGCAGGAAATAAAAACCATCAATTTTAAGAAGATAAAAATGTGTGAATGTCAGCTAGAGGAAAAACTGAAGATGTAATCTATGAATAGGAGGTGTCAAAATCAAGTATATAAAAAAATGTAACTATCTGGAAAATGTTTTAGCAGAAATCTGAAAGGGCATTAGAATAATGAAAGATGCCTCCTAAAAGGTAAGCAAAGTATTATGAAACAAGAATGCTGAACTGCAATGTAATATCAATTCTTCTATGTGGCAGTGAATTTTGTACAATTTCCTCATAGATGAATAAGAGACAAAATAAAAAAAGAGGTTGTTCTATAGAAGGATGCTGAGAATAGCATGAATGAAACACGAGAGCAATGAGGGATTTTCTGGGAAAATGGAAACTAAGTGGATACTTTTACTTAGAATCAAAAAGAGACAGTTGACATTTCTGGGACACATAACCAGGAAAGAGGGCTTGGAGAATTTGCCACTCAAAGGACATATTGAAGGCAAAAAGAACAAAGGCAAACACCTACCTAACAAGCTTGTGTAAATGAATGAAAGAAAAAGGGACATGGAGAGGTAGGGAATAAATGTTGCTTAGTACAAGTATAGAGAGTATAGAAAGTTGTGGTGAGCCATGATCACCCATCTCATGGCACATAAAAGAAAAATCCAGCTTTATGTAAGTTTTCCTAATAGGTTATATATAATGTAGTAGCTTTTCACAGTCATGCTTGATAAAATAGTGAATTTTGATTTTATCTTGCTTGCTTTTATTTTATATGGTTGATCTCACAGATTATGAATTTTTCTGAGCATATATACATTAATAGTAGGTGACCTTTTGGCCAAATGGTTATAGCATTTGCATTCTAACTATGAGGCCTGGGTTTAAATCTCATTACATTTGAAGGGTTAAGGATGTGACTTTTTGCTTTGGTGGAATGATCACAGCATACAACACTATTGAGAAGTGCCTGAAGACTGTACCACAGGTTGGCCTAATCCTTTGAATGAAACTTGGTAGAAAAAATTTTTTGGAAGTCATGGATGGTTGTGCCAATACATTAATGGCAAGGCTAGGTGACACTACTCACACTGTTCAACAGTAACTAGTCTATACTGCTAATATTAGGTTGGTGCAAAAATAATGTCGTTTTCTCACATAGTAACATATGTGAGAAAACGACATAATTTTTGCACCAACCTAATAAAATGAGATGTATGTTATTAACAGTGTTATTGACTGTTTGCAAATCAAATAATACTCTTTATGAAAAATTCTAAGACATAAATACCAAAAAGAAGAACAATATGCATCAGTAATATGCTTAGTGTTACAAAAATATTGATTTTTGCACCATTTAACAGTCTGAGTGGGAGGTATACTTTATTTATAGGGAATCACAAATATTAACAGACGTTAGTTTTCTTAAGCAAATTTCTTGAATAAATGTCTGTAAAATATTTTTATTAAAAATATTATTGTCTCTCTTTTTCCTTTCTCCCTCTCTCTCTCTCTTTGCCATTTCACTTCAAAGGCTCAGAGATTATGGCTCTTCACAGCATACAGCTTTTTTTTGTTGCTTTCTGCAATACTTGCTCCTTTATGACCCCTGTTTGTGTTTGTGGTACTCCTTTCTCTACCCATTTGCTCAGATTTGTCAAATAGGTTTCGTGTCACTTCTATATATGTTGTGAGTGTTAAATTCTTCAAACCTTCTTTCCTCGTATTTCAAAAATTCTACCTATCTGTTTTTGATTGTTAGCAGCAAGTTTTTTTAGTTCCTATTCTTCTTAAAATTTCCTAATGTGCATCATAAAGTAATCAGTTTCAATCCATTTACAACATGATTAGAGACTGATTAAAACAATTAGGTATCCCAGGCAAGAAAATATTTGGTTGGGGGGGTCACAATATTACTCACAAGAAACAATGAAAATTCAGATTACTTAAATGTAGGCCAACATATAGAATGCTGCTTACATTCCAGAATCAATCTATACCAGCCTCTAAAACCATAGTGATAGCTAAAGACCAATAAATATATTTAATAACAATTATAATGTTCTGAATTATAACAAAAATATGTTTTTTAATTATATTTTAATATTACATTCACCAAAATGCAGATTCAAAATTTTTCCTTTAAGCTTTTTTTTTGCTGTAATGTCTTCATTTACATGTTTTAATGTTAGTACTAGTGTATCAAGTACCTCACTCCTCCTGCTATCCTGCTTTTCAAGAGCCAGATTAGGCCAAAAATGGACTACTGCTACTATGTATGGGTGGGAGCTGCCTAATCTTCACTTTTCGCTCTTGAGAGAGTCCAAAAGAATCTCTGCATTCTTGTAGGCAACAAATTATTTTCCCACTGACAAGATGTTGCAAACCTCTTATTGCTCTATCACTTTAATGGTGAGTGTTCAAACTACATTCTTTAGTTTCACCAGCCCTAACCTTCATATCAAAGAACTACCCTTATTCCTTTTATATCTCCTTGGTGAGATGTAAGTTCCACTCAAGCAGCTTCTTCCCACAAACCACTGCTTTGTGGAACCAACTACCAAGAGGCTGCTTCTCCAATCACTATAATCTTAATCTATTCAAATCTAGACTTAACCATTATCTTCCCCTCATATCCACATAAGCTATACCCCTTACTAACCCTCTACTTTGAGTGGCACCAGGTCCTGTACAGG
Organism: Acanthosepion lycidas; assembly: GCA_963932145.1. Classification (NCBI taxonomy): domain Eukaryota; kingdom Metazoa; phylum Mollusca; class Cephalopoda; order Sepiida; family Sepiidae; genus Acanthosepion; species Acanthosepion lycidas. The sequence continues at coordinate 58,512,520 of OZ010579.1, read as the reverse complement.
GTGAACATCACTGTAAAAAAAAAAAAAAATTTAAATTAAAAAAACATTCTGCAATATATTCAATATCATACTGACATTTAGAATCATAAATCATTGTACTTACATAATGGTGAGGGTGGGAAAAGAGAAGATAAAAGTATATTTCAGAGATTCTGTTTGTCTTTCTTGTTCATACCAGAAGTGAATATTGGGCAATATTGCACTATTATTTCTCTTTCAACTTCACGTTTCACTTTTCTTCTATTATTTGATGACAACTGATTGAAACTTATATTTAAGAGAAAACATTTTTTATGAGCAATTGATTATTTTTTTTGTACTTCTAAATAAACTATAAAATTCTTAAATTAAATCATAATTTGATATGATAAAGCCTTAGCACTTTTTTTAATTAAGTTCACCCCAAGCAAGGCATTAAATCCACTGAAAAACAAGGGGTTACTGCATGTGGAAGAACTAGAAAATACAAACACCACTAACAAGTGAGTAAAGAAGAAGAGTAATCAGGAGGATAGTACATAGTAATTGTTATGGGACCTTACCTATAACGATAATGGACTCTTCCTGACACTATAAATACTGCGCCTCTCAAGAGGTTTAATGAATGAATGGTGTAACGAGTCGAGACAATATCAGTTCACTCTAAACCAGACAGACATTCATTACTAACACCTTCAATTTCTTGTACTATATTTCTGTTATAATATATCTTTGTTATTCTACTCTTGTGTTTGTGTTGTTCTTCCTTGGTTCTAAGCTTGGACCATAACTGTGGTGCGAGGATATTGGATCATAACAGTAATTGACATTGCAGTTAAATGTTTGAAGATTAAAGTGGGCTGGAAAGCATGGAGCCAAAATGGAGTTCCATAAGTGAGAAGTGCAAGAAAAGAAACTTTTAGCATAGAACTTATGGTTACATCTAGCCAACTCAAGTGTATATTGATGAGACCTTGTTGCTAGTCTAGTACTCTACTTATATTCATAAAGTCTAGATACCATAGTGAAGACCTCATTCAAACAATTACCACAAAAATATTTATAGAAAAAACACAGGGAGGCAACTTTATAACAGTGGAAAAGTGACTGAATCTAAGAAGCAAGATTAGTACCAATGGTATTGGGAATTCTTTTTGGCATTTTATCAAATATCTCTAAATATATAGCAGTAGCACCAGACTATATGTGGCAGCAATATTCTAAGCATGGATGAATGGTAGATATGTAAGATAGATTCTGGAGAGGCAAAATATCTAGTACAACACAGGGAACCAACTTTCTTAGCAGCTGACCTAACAATGGATTCAATATAGTTTTTCCACTTAATATCAACCAAGAATGTTAGTTCAAGAAGACACAACAAGTCACTCTCCTTGAGGTTAGCCTCAGCCATGCTGGTGGCAGGCAGAAAGGGTTTCAGATGATTAATAGAGGGCAGCTTAGTTTTGGAGGCATTGAAATTAACAAGCTATCTTTTGCCCCAGTTAACAACAGACTGAGGGTCGTTTTTGACATCAGCTGTCAATTTGACATTATTGAGCAGGTTGGACTTACTTTTGAGACAGGAGTAAATTGTTACTTACTTAAAAATGTTGCAGGATGTCACCAGTAATTTTATTCCTTTATGAATCATCCTCTGTAACATCTTTCCTGTGTGACTTTTGTCAAGGTCAATAAGTACAAGATCTTCTTATAGTCTCTACAATCAAACAACTTGTCCACTTTCAGGCATTTACTTTGCAGCACAACCATTCACCTGACATCTCTACCTCACCATAACTCAACTGCAATTCTGATTGTGACTCTGACTGGAAATATGTGGAGGGAGTGCTCTTTCTCAGCATACCCTAGGGATTTTCTTTTTTCTGCACAACCCATTCAACAGTTTTATGTGCCTCAACATATCCCAACTGCAATTCCAAATCATTGAAGCCCAGGACTTGAGTCAACTCCACAGCCTTCTTCTTGATATCAAAGAACCTTGCAAGAAAAGAAAAGAAGGCTCAAAAGTAAACTTTAGTAAATGACTCTGAAAGAGTTTTTCTAAACTTTCCATTGTCTGAATTATGGAACCTGCCCACCTCATTGTTACAAGTGATGTTTGCTAATTTAGCTCAGTTCTATAAAAGAACTGTTTTTTTATACCTCAAAAGCCTTTTCTGGTATTGCTTGAAGTAATTATACTGGCTGCTGTTTTAACATTGGTAGCTTTTTTTTCAGTCTTAAACCTTGTAGATCAATCCTAATAGAATCAAGTAAATTCATTTTTAGTACTGGGTTGCCATAACACTTCATCAGAATTTTAATATTTTTTAAAATTAAAATTTAACAACTTTTCTTAAAAATAAAAGCCTGATTACAAATTATAGCTGTAGAATCTTATCAAGTCTCACAAAATTAAAAAAAAATACAATTATGGCCATAAGAAAATAGAACGTGCATGTAGCAATATAACTTAAAAATGAGGAATCAGTTTAAATGATGCCAGACAATCTGGGATGGATTAATGCCAAGTAACAAAGATTCTGTTTCTTACATTTTAGAATTGAATATTTACATATCATTTGTGTTAAGATAAAATCATGGACATTTTCTGCCAATTTTAAATCTCTTTTCCTTTGGAAAGTATATAATGGTTTTTGGTCAAATAGTTATGAGAATTTTCATATTGTATGCAACATGATAATAAAAATTATTAGTCAAATATATTAGGTACAGGCAAAAGTTCTTTTCACTCTCTTTTGTGAAAAATAGAGTCTGATATTAGAGTGGAAAATAGTCATTTTTTTAATCTAAACTGCTGGAAACTTATATATATATATATATATATATATATATATGATGAAATATAGTTTTAAGTTATGCTATATTTATGGGTTAAAGTTCTCAATATCAGAGATGGAGAGTATGTAAATATAAAATATAAAAGTGGACATTGAAATCAGTACTCAGAGGTGACAGACACTTTCATGCTAAATGCAATCATCAGGCCTGATTATGTTTATCATGAAACAGTCTGTCATATCTGAGTGTAAACTTCAATGTCCACTTTTATATTTTATATTTATGTATATATATATATATATATATATATATATATATATATATATATATATATATATATGTATGTATGTATATATATATTTGTTTGAATAAAAACAGACTTTTATATTTTATATTTTTATATTTATATTTTTATATTTATGTATATATATATTTATATTTTATATTTATGTGTATATATATTGTATTTATATTTATGTATATACATATTGTTTGTTTGAATAAAAACAGACTTTTATATTTTATATTTATGTATATATATATATATATATATATATATATTGTTTGAATAAAAACAGACCACCTTAACGTGGTCTGTTTTTATTCGAACATATGTGCTCTGAATTTTACATTGAGCTCTCCGGATATCATCCTCCTCGGGTCTTCCCATACGGATTACCTAAGTTTGCATAAACTATATATATATATATATATATATATATATAGATACATAGATAGATAGATAGATAGATAGATAGATAGATAGATAGATAGATAGAGAGACACATAGATAGATACTGAACAGGCTAAAATAGATAAGTAGGTAGATAGATAGATAGATAGATAGATAGACAGATCCAAGAAAGTTTTGTTATTTGACATGGTTTGTCTGTTTATTTTTTTATTCTAGTTTTATCATGTGTCCATTATTTATAAATATTATTACTATGTTCTACACATATTAAATATTACATGCACATTTCAACATACTGTCTTCTGTGACTGAAAAGATTTAATGTCTGTTGTTTCTTTTGTATAATAATTGGCTTCTAGAATTCTCTGTTATTTTTTTGTAGTGAGCGCTGTACAGAGTGATTGAAAATTAACTCCCTGCTTTATGGATTAGTCAGCTAGGTGTCTTGACTTAACACCCTGTCAGTTTTTCTTTTGGGTTTGTTAAAGTCTACTATACCAAACCAAGACTTTGGAAGAACTTGAAGGGCAAATACAAGAAGTTATGTTTTCCATACCAGAATTCCTGGTGAAATCAGTTGACACAATATCTGGTTAGCTCAAGAAGATGGTAGCAAAATCTTGTGCCCATATTGAATTTTAAATAAAACCTCATGCTAAATGCTTTCCACTCATATATATTTCTTGTAAAAATTATAGTTAATAAATGAATCATTTTAAAATGGGGTATTATTTTCAATCACCTTATATATTATTTTGGTATTTCCTATTACTAATATTTGTTTTGTTGAGCTAACAAAATCATTTATATCACACTTCCATCATTCAGTTCTTAATAATGGCTGAGACAGTTCAAAGTACTTGAACAAAACAGAATAAAACATGAATTTCAGACAGTTTATGTTTCAATACCAAAGTACAACACTTTATTTCAAAATTGGAAAAATCAAATAAAAAAATTAAACAGACTTTGTCAGTTGAATTTAACAAAAGTTGTTTCAAGAAATTCTTGCTGCCAAAATACATAAACACACACACACATACACAATTGCTGACGCCTCCTAATAAGTGAACTGAACAATTACACAAAGGTTTGTCTATGAATCTCTGGAGTATAGGTGATAAATATAATATCAATCAAATAAGTGACAAATTTTATATTTGCATTAATACTACATATATATATATATATATATATGTATGTGTATGTGTGTGTGTGTGTGTATGTATATATATATATATATATATATATATATATATATATATATATGTATGCATCTGTTGATTAATGTACATTCAATTAATGCGTTTTTGTTTTGAGGACTAAAATTATTACATACCAAAATTTGATTAGGGCATATATAATACTCGCTTAGTCCAGTAAAACATTCTTCAATTAACAGTAGTAATTGAAAACTGATTTTTTTATAGTTACTGATGTACAAATTAGCTGCACTAATTAAGGGATTTATGTATACACACACATATATATATATATGATAAAAATATATTAAGGGGTAAATGTGCTCAATATCAGGGATAGAGTGTGTATAAATATAATGGCCTGAAGATCATGTTTAAACATGAAACAGCCTGTCACCAATCGATGTTGACCTCATGTATACATGCTTATATATCTATCTATCTATCTATCTATCTATATATATATATATATATATATATATATATGATATGTGTGCGTGTAAAAATTTAACTATAAATAAAATATATATGTAAAAAGACAGTATGCATAAAGACAATGTGTGACAATCTTGATCTCAAGATCTCAACATTGTTACACTTAATATAAGACAAAATATCTTAGACAGAGAGTACTTGAGAGTGCAGATATTGCTTCTTCTTAACTTACACCCTGGCTCTTATCAAATATCTCCTTTCTTGAAAGAAATACTTCTTTCCTAAGTCAATATACATGAACATAAAAATGAAAAAGAATTAAAAGTAAATGGTTAATTCAAGATATATAATTACTATTTAAAATAAATAAATACATAAATAATTTATCAAATTAAAATAAAATAATAAACAATATATACAAAGAAATACAGAAAATAAAAATTCAACAAAAACATTTATTCACTTTCAGGAATATCTGAAAGAATGCTGTAAACAGTATTCTACTTATGTTTGATCATTTAAATACTGATTTCGTAAATGGATCAGACCAAGAACCTTTTGTGCATATGTGTATGTAAGTGTGTGTGTGTGTATACCTAATGAATTCATTCACACAGTCAGTACTGATAATGGTATCTCTTTTCTTATATGAGTTTTTAGTTACTATTTTAATATTCTATTCTGACTAATTAAAAGAATATCTCTATTGTACACATCTGTGTACAATAGAGATGTTATATATTTAATCCATTTTTCTTCTTTTTTATAAAAAAAATTGAAAGTATAAAAATGAAAGAATCTACATCATTTCAACTTATTTTCAATCCAAAGAATCTTTTGAATTATTAAAAACAATCTTCAACCATATTTGCATTTCTCTCCACATGATGATAATTACTAGATAAATGAAACTGAACTGTTGTTGATTTACAATAATAAATTGCTTTAATAGTCTTTTTGTATAATTTTTTTTCTATTGACCTTTTGCAAATATAACCATTGATTTTATTCAACAGTTACTATAGCAAAGCCAGTGTGTTGGCCAATGTAGCATTGAGTGGGCTGACCACTCCATGAACCAGTCAGCTGGCCAGTCAGACAGCCATTCAACTGACTGACCAATTGACAAGTACATACTTGTTTTTTTCTTTATCCATGTCAAGTGGCTCACTTAAAATATGCTGACTCAGATGTAATGAAAAAAAATAAAAGTATTTTTTTCATTATAATGATTAGACAAAAGAATTCCTGGCAATCTGTTTTCAAAAGATAATTATTTGGCTGGCAAAATTAACACATTGTCTCTCTGCTTGACGGAAAGACCTCTTGGTTCTCACCTTAAATTCTATGCATGTATCTGTACATGTATGTGTACCTTGTGGATATGTACATGCTTTGAGGTTATTGTACAGAAAATGGGATAAGAATGTCAAATTCGAATTTTTTTTTTTTTTATAAGCATTTCACCCCAAGCAAGGCTGGAAGCCACTAGCATGCAAGGGGTTACATAGGATTTGGAGCAAGAGCAGATAGGAGCGATAGAGGATAGGATGAAGAGAAGGATAGTGGATAGATCAAGGCAACTGGACATGTCTATTGACATTAGATTTGAATAGTTGGAGATTAAAGCTATCAGGGAAACATGAGTAGGGAAGGGAGTTCCACAGGCGAGAGATGCGAGATATGAAGCTATTGGAGTAGAAGAGGCGGCTACATTTAAAAGTTTCTATAGTGTAAGGGTGAGAGCGGGATGCCAGCCTTGTAGGACACTTGAATTCGTGAAGCCTGGGAACCAGTGAAAGCAGCTCATCAGAGCAATTATCATGAAAGTATTTGTAAAAAAGACAGAGAGAGGCGACGGCACATCTGTGAGAGAGCGACTGCAGATGAGATGCCAGATCAAGGCCAATTGCATATCCGTCTCTGGATCTTATCAAGAACCCCGAGGCAAACAGAAGGGGCTCCAGACCATATATGGCAGCAATACTCCATGCAAGGGCGAATGGTTGATTTGTAGATTTGAAGGATCAATTCCGGGGAGAAAAATTTCCCAGTGCGGCACAGGGAGCCAAGTTTCCAGCCAAGGTCATTGCATTCACTTTCACACAAATACTCTTAGGAAAAGTATGAACCCATTTCATCTAACCCACCCAACCATCTATGGGTAAACAGCAGGGCAAATTGGTCTCTCTCGCTTTGGTTGGTAACTAGTCTAGGAGAAGGACAATTCTGAATTCAAAACTGGTTGGGTGTGGGGCTAGCAACACCACCCTGTTAAAACCTACTTGCTATGGAAACCACAGTAACATCTGGCATGGTGAGAGTGTGGTCCTGTACTCTACACAGGTAGTCTACAGGGTTAATGAAGTATAAAAGTATATTACTGTACAAACATGTATATACCTTGATAAGGCCTCTTTTCTTCTGTGAAAATAATTCTAAATTATTTCATTATCTTCATAAAATACTGTCCATCAGATGTTGATAATACAGTTAAAAAGAAACATTTGCTTATTTTTGCTTTAATCTTAAATGGTAATAGCAAAATTAGCCATTTCTATAAAGGAAAGATTCATCATTGAAATCCAGAATGTGAAATCAATAAATTCTAAACACTTTAAATATTTTGGTGTATGGATCAATTTTGTGTAGGAGATGAGAAAATTGAATATAGTATAGGTTGCACTAGGGGTATTTTTTCCAACACCATAAGATGCTATAAAATCCAAAATATTAACCTGAAAACTTGAGCTATTTTCTTAAATAGCCTCATTAGATTTAGACTTTCATACAGATGTCATGCATGGCATGCAACCCATTCATATATGTCTATACTATCATCTATATACAACCATTTTCTTAGATCAGTGATTAAAAATGACTTCAAGCAAATGAATCCTTTAGGTCTTAAAGAAGACAATTCTTCATCAGACTATAAACTGAACAAACAAAAAAATATACCAAATAAAAAAAGACATCACTTGAAAGCTTCCAACAGCAGTGATAGCTAAAATGGAACTAAAACAAAAAATAATGATATAATGAATATACTGACCTTCAACACTACCTTAAACAAAAAGTTAGGAAGGAAACTCCCATCAATAAAGAGAAAGAGCAATAACAGTGAACTTGAGAAACCTATTTTCTGAAAAACTCATTCTTTTATAGATGTTAACCAATAGTATCACTAACTGTTCAGTCAATGAATACTGAATGTTTTAAATTTTTCATTTAGCATCATCTTTTTTTTAACTCTGATGCTGAAAGTAATTATTTTATGTATATTTTAATCATTTACTTTATATGTGAAGTAAAACACAATAATAAAAATGTAATCTTGGCTTTATTTTATAGTTCAAGACAAGAAGAACATTATTCGGACTATTGTCCTCATCTTTGTTGCCATATTTATCACAACGTTTCGGCTGTGGAACTAGAACAGTCTACCCCAGTGATCGAAATAAAGGGTTCAGTTCGAAATTCCAACCACCTGAAGAAGGCCGGAGTGTACAACGGCCGAAACGTTGTGATAAATATGGCGACAAAGATGAGGACAATAGTCCGAATAATCTAAATACTGTACATAATACCTCATCTCAGAAATATAGACAGACTCTGAAGAAGAATATTGTTGTAAAATTTGATCACTTTATTAGCATTATGTTTCTCAGCATATCATTCTATGATCTCTGAATGCAGTATTTCAATATTATGATTAAAGATATCTTCAATATCATTTCTTGAATGACTTATGTTACTAATATGCTTACCTTGTATTAATTAAGAAGGGAGTTGAAAATTATATCTTTCACATATTTTTACTTAGCAATTAAAGTTTAATCAAACAAAGTGTCCTTTGTAAAAATTTGATCTTGTTGTATTACTGCCCCCTGATAATAATCACAGGCTATGAGATTTTGAATTACCATCCCCTGACAATAATTACATGTGGTGTGAGATTTGAAAGAATCAATCTCTTTCTCAGTGACTTTTTATAGTGAAAAGACGTATTCTTTTCATTCTGAGAAAATGTAAGAACCTCAACTACAGACACTGTGGGTTGTTTTGAACTCTGACCTTGAGAATTTATCACTCACAGGGCATACTGAAAGTAAGAGAAGCAGGAGAGAGAGTGAGCAAGCTAGTTAACAAGTATGTTCAAACTAATGATAGAACAAATACAAAGATTTATGGGAAAGAGAAGAGTCACAAAAGACAGGAAGCTGTGGTGAGCCATGATCGTTCACATCTTAAAGAGATACGGAACACAAATAATATATTGATTGATATGATAAATGACACACGTATATGCTGATGGATTACCACCCCAACAAAAAAATAACAACTAATACAAGTCAAAGAAAACCAATAGACAACATGCCCTCATCTAAAATTTCAATACCTCCAACAACAACAAAAATTGGTCGCTCTGTGCATTGGTCACGACATTTAGAAACGTACATTACAAATCAGATTTCATAAACGAATCTTCTTCAATCTGGGGGTAGTATTTGTTGGATTACTGCCTCTGATGATAATCACAGGCGGCGGGATTTTGAATTATCGCCCCCAGATGATAATTACAGTTGGTGCGAGATTTGAAAGAACTGATCTCTTTCTCGCTGACTTTTCATAGCGAAAAGACATATTCTTTTCACTCCCACCAATATGAAAGTACCTCAACTACAGATACTGAAAGTTGCTTTGAACTCTTCACATTTAATTTCATTTCTCATTTTTCCATTTGCAAAATGTCCTATCAATATATTTGTTAATATTTCTTTCTTTAAATTATATATCTTATTTTTCCTTTGGACTTACATGAGTCTGCCAAAAATTGTTAACGGGTTAAACATACCAGAAACTTATAAAATCTTATCAAAAAATGTTGAAGCCTGCAACAATCTAAAACTATTGAGAGGAATACTAAAAAAAACTTTATTTGATGTGGGTGTAAAAGGTTTCATTTCCCTGCTCTGCAAACTAAAGTCTCAAATAGAAGAGTAGGTCAGAATAAATGGACAGGTTGGAACAAAATGGACAGCTTGGAAAAAAGTGGAAAATAAAATAAACAGGGCATCCAGAATAACAGTGGGTAGATTGGAAGATAATAAAAAAAATTAAATAACTGGACAGGTCCATTTATTCTGGATGTGAGAGTAGAGCCTAAATACACAGCTGTAAACCAGTTTTCATTGGAAACATTTGCAACACACCTAAATGATAAACATTTGATGAAAACAAGAAAGTGCAATGGATTCATGGCACCACTTAAATTAACGGGTTTGCTTGTAAAATATACAGAGTAATTTTTTTTTAACACTTTTTGTAGATTTGCATTAGACCTTGGTCAAATCATGGCATTTGTCAATTTAAAAGTGTGTGTGTGTGGGGGGGGGCTGTTCATAATATAAATACAGCTTCTAATTGACCCCTGATTTCATAAAGAGTTATATGTACTTTATTTTTATTCAAAAATGTCAATTTTGAAAAAGTGCTTATGTTTTTGATAATTATATATTCCAGATGTTTCTCAGCTCATAAGGGAACACATTTATCAATGATGTAAACACAGTTTCAAACTTGTAAATAAAGACATTGTGAAGTGGTTTCCCATTGCTTTCTCCATAATTTGGAATTCTGGATGCAATTAAATATTGTTTCTTCATTTTTCATTCTATTTTTTCACTCCTGATGGTATCTGAAGAAAATAGACTGTCATACACAGGTAAATTCAAATGAAGTGTCATTAATGATGAAAAAGAGCATGGAAATAAAACTAGCAAAAGACATTTTTGTCCACCAATAAAAAAAAAATGATTTATGGTATTTTTTTTATTTTGATGTTTTTAGTTCCTTTCTGTTATATACACAGATTGAAATCTTTTTGTCAATAAACCTCTTTCTTTTTCTCAAAACTTTGTCTTTAGAATAAAGTTATGTCTTAAATACTGAAATGTCTTATATACTGAAAAATACAGCATTTTATTATTTTCTGCTTTTTAAATTTTTTTTTATTGCCTTGACAACTTAATTCACTGGTGACCTTTTATCAGAAGATGCTTCTAAAGAACTCAATGACATGTTTTTCTTTTTTAATAATAATGCTAATAATATGGCACTTTGAAAGAGAAAATTTCTTCATGTCACTATTCTCCAACATCCACTATAAGACTTAGGATATCTGTAATATACTATCATGATAACAAAGCATAAGGAGGGACTATAGTATCCTAAAGAAAAGAGATAAAGAGCAGTTCATGTCCTTCCTCATATAGTCCTGAAATGGAACAACACCTAGTGAGCATACTGGTAGACAAGGGGGTGTAATCCTTACATCTTTTCAACAAAAATAGTAATCATGCTACAATTTTGCAGAGTAACATTCATTATATGAAAAGTATAAAATCAATTTCACCTATCATGAGCATTGGAAGTGAATATACCAATTGATATTTTTCTAAAAAGTAAAATCCATCAGAAACAGAAGTTGGATTTTCATTTAAAGAGGTTCATGCTGTAACAGAAGTATTTCTTGGCTATGTACCTTTGAAATATATTAACTGAAGTAATTTTGACTCATATTAGGTAGGTTTTATTTGATGGGAGCAGCAAAAAACAGAAGGGAACAAAATATTCTGAAATGGGGAGATGGTGAAAAAGATTCCTAAAAGACCAATTCCTACTCAAGTTTATCCATAATAAGCAGAAGAAAATCTTATTTATGTTGTGGGAATCAACACTTCAGAGAGTAAATATTTATGGACTCCTGGAAAATTTATCCCACAAACAATATTAGTGGACTCAATGCAAGTCCAAGTAAAAAATAAGTAACACAAAACAATAAATATAAAACAAACAAAAATGCATGTATTAAAAAGAATTATATGTGATGAAAGGTAGAGGTTTACTGAATGAGGCATAAGATATGAATGTAAAAGGTGGAAGAGAAGAAGGGATGTCAGCTCATCTCTGAGCAGCCTTTGTAACCACATTTTCTTCCAGTGGGTCTTTTAGTCCTGACATGCAAGCAAATTTGTCTTGGTGCCTGACCCCCACTGATGATGATTTTGACACAAGAAGTTCAGCTGCTTGATTTCTGGGTAGAAGGGTAGACAATATGCGGTCAGTTCAAGTGGTATTCCTGTATTATTATATTCCTCGGTTGTTTGTCTCTTTATTAAGACTGCTAAAGGTAAACATTTTAATGGGCTGGCATTATCCGCTTGATAGTGAGGAATTCACACTCTAGAGTAGCTCCTGTCTCATGAGCTGGTGCATAATATCAAGTCTGCTGTATTACCATTTTATGAATGGATTCTGTGCCATGTAGTAGTTTCCAGTGGGGCTGCTTGATGCCAGCATTAGTAATATACAACAATAATATTACATTTAGTTGAATATTTTCAGTTTCATTGACAGATATTTACAACTTTTCTGTCAATAGCCAGTATCACTATTCTTTCACTTTGAGAATATTATAAAATACACAATCTTCTTCTATGTGCCATGTCCCTTCAAGACATGGGCAAACATTCCTGTCCACAATTTCTTGCCCTTTGTAGCTCTTAGCAAAATTTGTCTTTTTGTTATCTCTCTTAATTCCTATTCTGACAACCATTTACACAAACTCATTAGATAGCTTATGTGATGCTTTTCTCTCTCCCTCTTGCCTTCAGTATGTCCTGTGAGCACCAATTTTCTCAGCCCTCTTGCCTCATTATGTGTCTGAGAAATTTCAATTGCTTTTTCTGATTCTAATTATAAGTGTCCTTTTTGCTTCCATTTTCTGTAAAACTTCATCATTGCTCACATGTTCAGTCCATGGTATTCCCATCATCCTTCTGTAGAATCCTATATCTGTTGCCTCTTTTTCATCTGTAATGAGCTTGTCCAGTATTCACTGCCCTATAGGAGGACTATTACATAACAGTTCAGTACTTTTTTCTTTGTTTCTTATGGAATTTTTTCTGTTTCCTAATACTTTGCTTAGCATTTGGAAGGCATCTTTCACTATTCCAATGCACCTTCAGATTTTGGTGTCATATTTTTTATCCTCTGTTAAAATACTTCCAAGATATTAAAATTTTTGTACTTGCTTGATTTTGGTATTTCCAACTTGTAATTTGCATGCTGACAACCATGCGTTCTGTGTTCTTACAATTGATTTTTTACTTTTTCCTCTCACTTTTCCTTTACTAGCTTCTTGTAGTTTCTTTTCTGCATCTGCTACCAACACCATGTCACCTGCATATCTTATGTTGTTAAGATTTTGGCCACTAATAATGAATTCTGCTAGGACTTTTAATTCTCTCAGGATTACTTTACTAAAAAGGTTGAATAAGTCTGGTGAGAAGACACACCCTTGTCTTACACTGCTTTCTATTTTTGTGTATTTACTGAATTCATTTTCTATCTGTATGCAGGTGGTTTGATCTCAGTATAAGTTTTGGATTATTCTAATATCCTTTTCAAATGAATCAAGCTTACCTAGCAGTTCAATCAGTTCTTTGTGATATACTTTATCAAATGTTTTTGCATAATCTATAAAACATAGGTAGACACAATTTTGTATTTGGATTGCTCTTTCTTATATCACTGCGAGCGTAAACATTGCATATGAATTTTTTTATTCCTGATCTTGATTGTGTGTAAGTGAAACTGAAGATAAAAGATGTTCATTGTATTTTCATCTTGACCTCTTTTTTTTCTTTACCCTACTTTAAAACTTCTGAAAACATTTTCTCAAAGTTCTCTTATGACAATCTTTATTCCCTTCTGACATTCTCTTGTGTCCTTCCTTCTCTTTGTCTCATTCATTATCTTACAGTTATTTCTACCTTCAAATATACTAGGCTACTTTTCTTTTCTATCCAACACACAGAAATTTCAGCTCTCTTCACATCCTAAACCTTTATTTCATTATTCCTCCCTCTCTTTATTCCCTCTATGCTCTTTCTCTCATAACCAATATAATTATCACCCTTTCTGTCCAAAATTATTATTCACTCACCTTCTCTGTTGAATACAAACTTCTTTCTTTCCCACTGATACATTTCCTTTTTTCTCATTTGAAACACTATTTTTTAATTTATTCTGACTCGTTTTTTATTTCTTACTTTACAACATTCTTTTCCATCCTTTAACGTCTTTTACTTTTCTTATCCAAACAGGGTCTGTAATGTAATCAATCCTGTCCTAGCATTGTGACTTCAGTCGTTTTCTCACCACCATCATGTGGCTTCCCTCTATTTTTCTACAAATATTTTCATAGCAATTGTTTTCATGAGCTTTCCATCTTGTTGCCTCGACTACTTAAATTTAATTGTTAATCTTGCCTACCATTGGCAACAATGTCACATTGTTTTACTGTTGAAATAACTAGATCCAACTGTATATTCGATTCTAATAGTTTCTTCTCACCTGTGGAACTCTCTTCCAGTTTCTTGTCACCTACAATCTTTAAAAATGTAAATGCAATGCCAATCACCATCTTATGTCTTCCTGATTGTTCTATTGTTGTTTTTTCTCTTCACTAAAGTCTTCACATTCTCTTCCACTCCCTTGTGTTTTAGTGGTATTTTCATTTTTATTATTTTTCCAACATTATTTGCCTCCTTCCCTTAGCAAATATATCCTTTCATCTCCAATTGTCTTTTACTTTTGTTTAATAACCAAACACTCATCTATCTTCATCCCCACATCATCAATTATAAATTGCTTTTCCTCTCCCTCTTTTACACTTCTTTCACCCTCTCACTAGTACTTCATCTTTTCTTTTACAGAGTAAAGGTGAAGAAAAAGGTGTGCAGGGGAAAAGAAAAAAATCTCTCTCACCCTCGTCCTTTTTTTCTATTTTACTCTTTTTCACTATCCTTCAATTTTTGAGTTTTTCTTTTTTAAAATTTTTATATTCTCCTGAGCATTGATATTTTGCTTATCTTTGACTTTAAATCAGTTCATGGCCTACAACTGCAAGAAGACTTAAAAATAAATCATCACAAATATAAACATTGTATCAGGAAATTCAGCTTTGAACAAAACATCAGGGAAATAGCATGAACAAAATCTCAACCTTTCACTGTTATTATTCCTTTCTGCACTAACAAAGATGGAGGTCATGTTTTCAGCTTGGTTGTCTTTAAACAATATTTCTCAAAAGGTTATCCATAGATTTTCCAGAGGTCAAAAGTAGCTCAAGGATAACTAATGTTTTTTTTTTTTTCATTTATTCAAATATGTTTTTAAATGAATTTTCAATCAGGATATAAAATAAAATTATTAATTTATTTTATGAATGTTTTATGAACGAATATTATCCCAAAAGACATTCTTAAAATTAATCAATAGTTGAATAAGAACAAAGTGGTATCATGGATTTTGTTAATAATTCTATTTTGTCAAACAAAACATAGGAATTAATATAAAAATCTATACTATAAAAGAAGAGCTGATTCTCTGTCACAAATACTGTTTGTATATGAAATTGCATGTGTTTATGTTATATATATGCATATGTCTGTTGTATGTGAGTGCTTGTGCCATTTAATATATACACAAGCACATACACACACAAATTTTGACTAAGTTTTAAATAAGATATTGGAATAATACATTCCCCTCTCACTTAGTCTGGAAAAGTTCTATCCTGAGATGAACAATTAAATCATAAAGTTGCAGACAACAAATAACAAATTTTTTTTAACCTTAAAAATAAAATAGTTGTAAGATTTTATTAACATTTTCAGAAATTATTCAGTAATATATAGAATTATTTTTTTTTTAATTTTGAAGAAATATTTTTAGGTTTTGATTGATTCATTCATTCATTCATTTTCTACAGATTATTTAAAAGCAAGAAATATTTTTAGATTGTAAGAATTATTTTTTTAGAGTTAATAATGGATTAGTGATACAAGTCTTACTAATTAACCCATAGCTCAAGGGAGAAAAGGCGGATTCATACCTTTCCCATGTAAGTGAATATAACAAACCCAAAAAGAAGTGAAACTCAGCTCTCTGATTAACAATTTTGAGCTATTATTATTCATTACACCAACTGCACATCCAAGCTTACAGTACCTGGTGTACCCACCCAGGTACTGACCAGGCTCAATGTTGCTTAACTTCAGTGATTGTACAAGAACCTATTTTTAATTCTGTCAATGAATTAAAATATATGTGCACACATGCAAGCATACAATTTGAATGAAACTGACATTTGTTTTGCAAGGGTTAATTTCCCTTTCTGACTGGCAACAAGCCCTGGTTAACAGGAAAAGTGTATAAACCAAAATGCATGGCTGTTTGAAATCAGTTTTCATGACTCTGGTATTTAAACTGAATATATTTTCTAATAAATGTAGTAGTTTAACTACAGAAACTATTTAGATTTGAAATTTGATCCTCTTCCCATCAGCAAAGCAACAGAAATACCAAAGAAGTATTAACAAAAATCACTGAACTTTGTTGTTTAATTGCTATAATTTTATTGTGACTATGATATGTCATGTGATTTCCTTCATATGTTTTCAGTTCAGCTGTAGTTGTTAATCTTGCCTACCATATTCTACCCTCCCCTTAATGCTCCTGCACTTATATAATCTATATGCCTGAGCTATAATCATATCACTAACAGACTATAAGGAAAAATGTAAGTTATTTTGAGTTCGATAAGACATTCGTATATATATATAATTACTAACTAATGCAAAACTCCAAAATTTATTTAAGAAATTAGACTAATATGATATTCCTTACCAAAATATTTTGTAAATTTTGGATTCAGTAGATTTATAGATTATCAACAAAATATTCAATATGCATTGCATGTGAAAAATCCCAAGTTTCTTACAGTATTTGCCATTGAGCTCTGAATTGAATCTCAATTCTTTTGTGTCAGATGCTATGAACTAAGTTGATTCTTATGAGTCAGATCAACCCAAGAGTTCAAAAGATTCTGAATGAGAGATAGAGAGAAAAAAAGAGAGAAAGGTAAGGTGCGTATTACCCCTGAAGCTCCTGACCGGTGAGGCAAGCCTGATTGGGGGACCTAGGCAGTGCTTTGCAACTCTCAATATCTTATTAACATTCATTTTTTCTGCCTACATTTACATACGTTACAAATGGAACTAATCATAAGTGACTATTAAAGAATGAAAAATTTTCAGATTTTGATGTCATTCTGAATTCTTTTTTTTCCCCAAATCCATCAATTTGTTTTGCTCATGCTAACTCTTGAAAAAACATTATATAAAATTCACTACTTTTTATCCATAATGTTGAATGCATTAAAATTTTTCTTTTTAACAAGAAAAATCTCAAGTTGATGTTAAAAATTGCTGCAAAACATTGTTGATTTATTTAAGATAGAATGATCTATTATGACATGTCTCTAATTTATATTTAGATACATTGTATTTATTTTCAGTTTTTCTAGTTGAATTTTTCACCTATATTGCATATGATCCATTATTGTACATAATTATGTTACAATAAAATTTGTATTTTATATGAGTAGTAACTTATGAAAATTGAAATGTAGTAGAATGAGGGCCCTATCATAGATTCAGAAGAGAAGGACATGAGACCCTTGCACTTGCTCTATATTTACCTATAGACACAAATATACATAACCAATATTTACATATGCTCTCAAGTATAAAAAAATATTGACCTACAGACTCAAGTATAAATGACCGTTATTACATACAGATTATGTAATCACCAATATTTATCCAAAGACTCAAGTATAAATGACTCATATTTACTAATAGACTCATGCATAAATGATCCATATTTACCGATAGCTGAATGAAGTAAATGCTTATACACTCAAATATAATAAAAAGAGATTGATTTCAATATACCAACCCAACCCAACCCAACCCAACCTAACTTTCTTAACGATTTTATTCATTTACCTCTATATGAGGGTAAATACAATGCAAAGTCAGTTTAATGTTTTGGATAAGCAAAAAACTGTATTGTCACCTTAACCATAAGGACATCAGAGTGAATAAGGTGTTGCCTGAGAGTTGGAATCTCCAGGGATCAGGCTTGCTTCATTTGTGTTGTATCTTATCAGGACTTGAGACATGCTTGGTCCTAGCCAAAAAGCTAGGTAAACATAAATTTAAGCTAATTCTAGTGAGGATGTATTTTTGTATAGATAAGAGTTCAAGTTGTTAATGTTCAAAAGTCTTAATGCCAACATTCTAATACTGACTTGCTATTTTAGATTGTTCAATAAGAAATCACTTACAAGATTTACTATCTTTTAATAGTTAAGTTTACCTGATATTTCATTTTTAATCAATTCATCCTTCTTCTTAGTGTCATCATAGTGGAAAAGAGCACCAAACCTTCACTAAGCTAGGTGTTGCTACTGCATGTTCTGTAACAAATAGGTTTTTGCATAGGATAGAGTTGCCAGCCCTAAATTCAACAAGTTTTGAATTTGAAGTTGCCTTCCTAGACTGGTTACCAATCAAAGTTAGAGAGCTCAGTTTGTCCTGTTATTTAGCCTATACCCTACATGCAAGCCACCAGTCTACCACTGGGTGGCATGCCACTAGCATTTACCACTGGTGGCCCACTGTTGGACCACCTGCATGCTTGTCTTGGCAATGTTACCACTGGCAGACCGCTAGTGGCCCACCAGTGGCTCGCCGGTCACTGCCACCAGAGGATCACTGGTGTTGTCATCGGCTGCCTGCTAGTGGTCTGCATGCCACTAGTGGCTTGCATGTAGGGTAGCTGGGGGAGAAGAGATGGAGTCATCCTCTTCCCAATAGTATTTGTGTAAAAGTGAATACAACAAAATTGGCTGGAAATTTGGACTTGGCTAATTGCACATCTATTTAATTAATTAGCTGTTACTTATTCAGTAGAAATTTTTACATTATTTTACACAAATAGAGAAAAACTTGGAACTCCTGATTTTCATTTTTTAATTATTTATATGAGTTCCATCTAAGCCATAATAGAATAGAAGCTGTAAAGAAGGTAAATTCCACATATGGAGACTTCTTTTATTTCCTGAATCAATTGCTACATCTATCGCAAGGAAAGTTGGTTCACTGTGTTGCACCAGAAGTTTTGTCTTGTTTGAGTCCATCTTTTAAATCTACAAATCTACCATTCGTCCTTGCATTGAATACTGTTCTCATTTGTGGTTTGGTAATCCTGCTGTTCATCTTGAGGTTCTCAACAAAATCCAAAGAGAGATATACAATGTGATAATTCTTGACCTGGCATCTCAAATCAATTTACTTTCTCACAGTCATAATGTGGCTTCCCTCTGTCTTTTCTACAAATATTTTCATGGCAACTGCTCTGATGAGCTATTTTCACAGGTACGCCAACTGCATGAATTTAAATGTTCTATTAGGTTGGCATCTCGGTCCCATCCTTTTACTGTTGAAACAGTTAAATGTAACCACCTCTTCTACTCCAACAGCTTCTTCTCTTGCACCTCCTGATAGTGGAACTCCCTTCCTCTTAATTGCTTTCCTGATAATTATAATCTTCAAAAATTTAAATGTAATGTCAATTGACATCTTTTGATGCCTTGATCTTGAGCCCTGTCC
The DNA here is from genome assembly GCA_963932145.1 of Acanthosepion lycidas. NCBI lineage: Eukaryota > Metazoa > Mollusca > Cephalopoda > Sepiida > Sepiidae > Acanthosepion > Acanthosepion lycidas. Next base: position 58,492,814 of record OZ010579.1, on the reverse strand, counting down.
TTCACTTTATCCTTTCCTCAAACACCACTCTTTACTCTTACTTTCATTCTCTGTAACCCCTTGTGTGCTAGTGGCACTCCCACCTTGCTTGGGGTGAAATGTTTAAGAAAAAAATTTACTGTGTCCCTTTAGGACATAGATAATCATGACTCTTAAGGACTTCCTGTCTCTTACCTTAAGCAATGTTTGTCACTTTATCATCCTTCTTTGTCCTCACTTTGACATCTATTCAAACAAACTCATTAGGTAGGTTATTAGCTGTTTTCCTCTGTCCATCCTTCCTTCAATATGTCTTGTAAGTGTTAAATTCTTCAAGCCCTCTTTCTTCATATGTTCCAGAAATTTCAACTGTTTCTTTCAGATTTGGTTTACAAAAATTGAGTACTGTTGTCATATTTGGGTGGGAGCTGCCCATTCCTCATTTTCCAGTCTAATAGAGTTCAAAGGTGTCTCTGAGTTCTTGTGGTTGACAAATTATTTTCCACCCTCCAACCTCTCTCTCACAGGTGAGCCTCTTAATGCTCTATTGCTACTACCATTGAAAGTGCTCGGATGAACTACATTCCTTGGTTCTGCCATTTCTAATCTTCACAGGTAGGACACCACCATGTCACTTACATTATAGCAAACCATCCACATTCCCTCAGCATTCCATTGGTGAAAATTAAGTTCTACTCAACGAGCTTCTTCCCATGAACCACTGCTCTGTGGAACAGACTCCCAAGAAGATGTTTCTCTGGCCACTACAATCTTAACCTCTTCAAGTCTAGAGTTAACCATTATCTTTCCCTCCTATCCGTATAACCTACCCCTTAATGTAACCCTCTATCTCAAGTGGGTCCCCAGGCCTTGTACAGAGTGAACATAACAGTAAAAAAATAAAAAAAGATACTGACATGCATAAAAGTCAGATTAGAAAACCAGAAACAAATGGTTGACTTGAACCATGACTCAATAACGAAGATTTAAATGTTGTAATTGGAAACAATCCCAAAAACTTGAAGATTTCAACAAACATTGGCATATGGATTAAAATCATTACATATTATTTAACCATTTCCAGATTGGCCATCCAGATCAGACTATCAGAACATGGATATTTTGCTATATTCATTAGCTATGGAAATGAATAAAACCAGATATTCATGCATAAAAATTTCTCTACACTGTAATACTACCAAAATACATATAGCATAATAAGCTGAACTTGTGTAGGTAGATCATAAATTGAATTTAAGTTAGTGGTAAAATTTGAAAATAAATATGGAAAGAGGGTAATCTTTAACCTTTGAACCTCAAAAAAAGTGGGTGTCAAAAGGACATTTTTTTTAACACCACTATTATTTTAACTACCTTTACTCCTTGTCAATGTTTATTGTTTTAAAAAGTGATGATTAGAATTATAATAAAACCTAAACATATAAAAGTGAATGTATACATTTTCTTTGTTCTTGAGAACTGACAACAAAAATAATAAAGACTGTTTATTTATTAGATTCTTTATTGGAATGGTTGTCAAAATATCAGCAACTCGCAAATTGATTTGAACTTTATAAAATGGTAAATAATAAGGATTTCTTTGTACTTGGTTCACATATTTTAATAATTTAGTAATTTCTATAAATAACAAATAAAAAATTGTTTTCATATATATTTATTTCATTGGTAAATGATAAATATTACATTAGTTTTACTACAATTGTATTAGTTCTTACAATGTCGTAAATATAAAATTATTCTGGTAAATAAACATTTGTAGTGGGCTCACGAATATGTAACAAATAATTTGCTTCTTTAGAGCTTATGAATGATTTGATTTAAATTTATAAAGTTTTGACTTGTTTAAAGCTTTTAAAGCGTTTTTTAACATCAAATTTTTTTTTAGACAACAGAATGTATACAGCTTGGAATGGGAAGTTGGAGATCCAAGTTTGCATTCCAATCAATTTTCATTACTTTCACTTATGTGCAAATACCCTTGAGAAATGTATGAATCCCCCAGCAATGGGTTAAATAGTAGGACAGACTGTGCTCTTCCTCCTTAATTGAAAGTTAGTCTAGGAGAAGGTAAACTCTGAATTCAAAACCGTATGTTGCCCTGGTGAAGCATGCAGCTAACGGAAGGATTGTGGTGTTCACAATGACTCTGTGATCCTGACTGCAGTTGATGTGATGTTGCTGATAGACAACAAAAAATCATTTCTGATCTGGCTGATCAAAAAATCATCTCTGATCTGGCTGATCTGGCTGATACTTTTCTCACTGTTGATTCCTTATGGAGTCAACAGTGAGAAAAGTATACCATTACTGTTTGTTTTCATTATAGTCAAATCAGTGGCAACTCCAAGAGTCAGATTTGTCGGACTTAGTCTAAGTGAATCAACATTCCAGTAGATCTATTTCAAAGCAACAAAAATCTTTTGTAGTGCCTTGTTTTCATTCTGGGACTTCAGCTGGATTTAAAATTAATTGTTTTAACTCCATGCCTCAAAATATTGACCAAAATACATTTCGTTGATATTGTTCATAAGAAAGAAAGAAAAAAAGAAAAAAAAAGAAAAAAGTAAGTTAGTAAAAAAAGAATGAAATAAAATTAACATGGCTGGCTCAGGCTGCCTTTCAAACTGGAGACATACTTAATAAGCAATGCATTTCTTGCTTTAATTTTATAAATAATCTTTTAAAAATCTCTAATGACTTGTATGCCCTGTTTTTCAAAGAAAACATTGTTTCGCCTAAATAATTTATTCCATACAGTATAAGGTTTTTTAGTGGAAAGTATCAATTGAAAAGTCGGGCAAATGAAATTTAGCCCGACTTCAAGTCAGTGAAAATCAAATAAAGTGGAAGCTTTAACTCATTGACTGGAGGGTTAGAGTGAGGAGTGTTACTTGGGTAGTGTTGAGGAAACATTATGTCAACAGTAGTGATCATAAATGTACAATAAAATTCACAGATAGAGAGATACATAAACACACTAATGTAAAGATATATATACATACACTCAAGATAGATACACATATTATTTTTTTTTACATGTCTGGAAATTTTTTTTAAATAAATGTTTATTTTTATAGAATTATTACAATTAATATTAAAATACTATAATGTGCTTTTTTAATTTCATGCACAAAGATTTTTAAAAATTATATATTTTAGTTAGAGTAAAGGAATTGTTTTGACATTCTTTGACATAGAAATTGTATATTTTGTTAAAGATTGTAATAAGCCTGACAAACATTGATTACATAGAGTTAAATACTTTAAGGAGCCAGAAGTGGAGCATCTTTGATTACTGCATATATTATATTAATACAAGGCTTAATATTACTACTACTGTATTTATTTTTATTTCATTTCATTTTTAATTTTTGTTTTGTTGAAGTTGTTTGCTGTAAGAGCAATAAAATTTTTATTTATGTTCACTTAGTGAAAGAGAAGGTAATTCATTAGAAACTGTATGAAATGTCAAATGGAAAGGCTAAACATTGACATTCTGTGAGTAACTGGAAGGATAAATAATGGGGACTTTGCAAATGACAGTCACAGTAACATATATGTGGGCAGAGAAAACAAATGAGAAGAAATGTATTTTGGGATACTGGCAACTGTTGAACAGAATTCTTCTACTGAAACAAAATGGGAAGTCATTTAACATAGCTATCATAGTAATATACAGGCAAAGAATGGCAGGAAAAATACTGTCTATATTTCTGAGATGAGGTATTGTAACTATTTGCACTAAAGTAATCCACTGACTTGACCCCAAAAGTTCAATTTGCTGGCCACAGCAAAGGTGAAAAAAAAAGACTTGGAGAGTTGAGTTACTAAGGGAAATAGATGAAACTGAAACTAACATATCCAGAAGAAGCATGATATGTGGAACTAGAACACTCTACCCCAGTGGATGAAATAAAGGGTTTGGTTTGAAATTTCATTCACCTGAAGAAGGTCGGAGTGTACAATGGCCAAAATGTCATGAATGCGACAAGAAAGATGAGGACAACAGTTCAAACAATGTAAATAGTGTAAATAAAAATATTTAAGATTAATAACACATTAGATAATGCTAAAGCCAGTGCAAATCAAGAGAAATTATCATCATAGGGGACCTAAATGCAAAAGTAGGAAAGGAATAAGGCAAGAACATTTGTTAGTAAGTATAAATTTGGAGAAAAATAGGTTCAATGGTGCATAGTGAATGACCAAGTAATAACCAACACGTAACTTCAAAAACACCCAAGACAACTGTGAACACAGAAAAACTGTGGAATGGACACAAAACACTAGATGGACTGCCTAACAATCAGTAAAATATCTAGAAATGCAGTGCTGGCTGTGGGAGTGACCACATACCACTCATATGCAAACTCAGATTAAAATCATAGCAGTTAAAGGAATCCCTAGACTATAATACAGCAGACTCCAAGATGATTCAGTTTGTAAACAGATATATGCTGATTGCTAAAAGCAAATCTAAAAGCTTAGAAGAGATCAAGATTTCAAAGTGGAAATACTAGTGGCATTGGCTAAAGAGATCATCTCGAGGAAAGAGAGACAAAAAAGATGACTAATTCAATTCTCAAATTAATAAAAAAGAGACAGCAGACAAGAAATGGTACACTATATAGGATGTTAAGCAAGGGCAATAGAAAGGAATGTAAGAAAGCAAAATATGAAGTGTGCAGATATAGAAACACTGTGGAACAGAGACATGGCAGGTAGGTATAAAATAATAAAAGAAATAACAAGACAGTAGACATATTCTGCAACAGGATGCTGGAAATCAAAAAAGGATATGCTCATAATAGAAAATGAAAAATACTTAAAAAATGAAATGAATACATCAAAGAACTCTTCTGTGACAACAAAGGAGAGAAAACTACAATACACAAAACATGGAGGGACCTGTATTATCAAAATAAGATATAAGATCAGTACTAGTTGAGATGAATGGAAACAAAGTAGCAGAACCAGATGGGATTGTAATAGAAATTCTCTCAGCCTTAGACAATTTTGGAATTGATAAGATCACCAAAATAATAAATGAAATATATGACAGTGATGAAATACTGGCAAACCTCAGTAGATCTATTTTCATAATGATGCAAGAAAAAAAGTCAGATGCAAATGAATGTTGGAAAATCAGCTTAATGAGCCATATAATATGAAGACTCATATTATATTTACATTACATTTACAGTTGTATTCTTTTTTTGTTTCTAATGTTATTTTCCTGTTTCTTAATACTTTGCTTAGATTTTGGAAGGCATCTTTTGCTATTCCAGTGTGCCTTTGGATTTTGGTGTTGCACTCTCCATCCTCTGTAAAAACACTTCCAAGATATATTTTTTACTTGCTTGATTTTGGCAGCTCTGATTTGTAATTCACATTTTGGAATCTTCTTTTTGCTGACAATTGTACATCTTCTCTTCTTACAAATGATGTTTAGTCCTCTCTTCAACACTTTCCTTTACTACCTTTTTTAGGAGTTCTTATATTTTCCCTTCGGTGTGTGCTATCATTCCAGCTCCGCACAAGTCACAAATATCTTAAAGGTTAAAATTGTTAACCACAATATCAAGCATAATAATAGAGAAGGAATTTCTTTTTAAATTAATGATATATTTGAAATTTAATTATAATTAATTTCACTCAATGTAATTAAAAATTAATTGTTATATTGATGATGTATTGGATAATATTTTTTAGCATTTTAAAATAGAATCTAATCAAATTTAATATCAGCATGTCCTTTACAACAAACACCAGATATTCAATTTATTAATTTTAAAAGAATTAATTGAAAATAATTTTACTAAGTTGTTTTAGAATTGTTTATTATGATTAAAACATTTATGAAGAATAGGTTGAGAAAAAGAATGCCTAGCAAATTTCTAAAGGAAATTTTAATTTTTAATTAATTTAAGGGATGTTCTAAAAATATTTTTCTTATCTTGCCTAAGTTAATCTTTAATTATTTTTTCTCAATGCATACATTTATATTATTTGCTATTATTTTCCTATATAATTGGTTGTAAAATCAAATTATGTCCAGTTTTGTCTGTAAAGTTCTCAAGTGATGCTTGTAAATCAATTTTTTGCTTCTAGATAAATGTATCCATTTTTTTATTTAGGTTAAGTGAGGTGTATTGTAATTATTTAGCTAATTGTGAGAGATTAGTTTTTAGTGTGTGTTAAAGCTAATTATTTAGCTAATTGTGAGAGATTAGTTTTTAGTATGTGTTAAAGTTTAGGTTTTTAGTAAGTGTTGAAGGTTCATTTTAGTAAGTGTTGAAGATTAATTTTTAGTAAGTGTTTAAGATTAATATTTAGAAAGTGTTGGAAGTTAATTTGTAGTAAGCATTTGTAGTTTGTTTTTTAGTAATTGTTTATTTAAAATTAGTTTTGATATAAGGTAGTGTATGTTTGCAGAATTGTTAACTAAATATTAAAATTAAGATTTCTATTGAAATTTTTAAAATAATTTTTTTTCTTTCAAATAGTATTAATAATTTTAATAAATTCCTTCACTATTTTCCTAATTTTATCCAGTTCTATTTGGATCAAAGTAAAAGAAAAAATGGATTTTCTAAACATTTGCAATTATGTAAATATACAGTAACCATCTATGACTATAGCAACAGAAAAAGCAGAAGCAGTAGCAACCACAACAGCAATTTCATTTTTGAAAAGCAGAATTCTTTTCCTTATTTTTAAATAATGTATAACATTCTTGATAGAGAATAATTCCAGATACAGGATTTCACCACTGACATGACTGTAAATACTCTAGTAGTAGTAGCTGAAATATTTGGTTATAGAAACAGCAGCGCACATAAGATCTGTTGAGGGTGTAAAACTGAGGTAGACAATAATAGTAGTTCTTTTGTTGTAGTACCATTTGTATTGTTATACTAAGTGTTCAAATGCTATTTTTTTCTATTCTTCCAGTAACACAGGGTGATGACAGACACACTGGTATATATTTTGCTAAATTCCAGAAAACCTTTTTCTTGTATTGATTTTTGGATCTACCATGTTGCTGATTATTTAACAAGAGTTCTTCAAAATATGCAGATGCTACTGATATTGGCATTACCATTTTCTCTCATTCTTTTTATTTTCCTCTCTTTAAGTATATGATAGACTGACCAAGAGATAGCCAACTGTTATTATGCTGTTTCCACTAAGAGCTTTTCTAAATTTATTTTCTTTTTGTTTGATATTTCATTCTTACAATACATTTTTATCTACATTTTTATTTACATTATTTTATTTTTTATTTGTAAAATTCTTTTTTGTTTCATCTTCTGTTTCTTTTTTCTTTTCTTCTCTTTATCTTATGGTTTTATTTTTTATCATTGTTTCTTTTTCTTTCTTTGGCCTTCATTTTATTCAAATTCCTCTTCATTCTTTGCCTTCATCTTCCTCACTTTCCTCTATTCATCATCTCCTTTTCTTTATTCTTCATTTCTTATCACTCTATTTTCCCCCAATTTTCTTCTCTTCTTGCTTTCCTTTCTTTTCTTTTTTTTTTCATTAACAAAAATATTGATCTTCTGTCACATGACTTCAATGAGCTGATCCCTTCTAACTGATAGGCAGTATGATGCTCACTGGTTATAGACTGCATCTGCAACAAGTTTGTTCAGCAATCTCATTCAGATGTCTCCATGCATAAATCTCTTTGTTCACTGGACACTGAATTTCCCCTCATCATTTATCTGTAATTTCCTTTCTCTCATAGAACTCTCAATCTTTATTTTCAGTTATCTTTAGTTAATTATTACTGGCTTGGTCAAGTCATTACTAGTGAGGACTAGCAAGTAAGAAGTTTTAAATATCAGTCGAACTGCCTGACATAATTAAATTCATTGCATTAAAATGTGAAATGAAGGATGTGATGAAGAAAATCAGAGTCATAAACAGAAAAAAAAAAATAACTCTTTCAAGTGTTCCACTGATAAAATCTATGATAGCTCATATCAATATATATGCATAGGAATTCAACATTTAACAAGCAGTATATATAAGTGTTTTGCCAAAGATATTTTTATACGAAACAAAAAGCAAAGATGAGTTGAGAAAATAGAAGAATTTAATTTATTTAACTTTTATAATAGATTTTTTCTTATTTAAAATAATGTAATATTAAGAAGTAGGGGGGGGCGTTAATGAAAGATTGTATGTGGATTAAGGATGATAAGTAGTATAATAATGTTTTCTTTTGGCTTTTAATTTTTTAAAAATGTCTACTGTAAAGAGATTGAAATAGCTGTAGTGTAAAGTATTGCTACATAGGAGTGTGTTTGTGCAAGAGTCAAATTGTGCATGTTTTGTGTATTTCCTATTTGTTGTTTTTAAATATGTGTGTGTATCTTTGCCACTGTGTGTATGTCTGAGTGAGTGTATGTCTGTGTCTTTGTGTATATGTGGTTGTGTCATTGTCTCTCTGTGTATGTGTGTGTCTGTGCTTGTCCATGTCTTGGTGTGCATGTCTGTCTGTGCCTCTGTGTGCATGTTTGTGTGTATCGGTGCCTCTTTGTGTGTGTGTCTCCGTATATATGTATATATGATGTTTTTATGTCTCTGTCTGTGCCACTGTGTGTGTATGTGCCTCTGTGTGTATGTGTGTGTGTGTATGCTTCTGTGTATATATATGTCTGTGTGAGTGTTTGTGCCTCTGTGCATATGAGTGTATCTGTGATTGTGTGTGTGTGTGCGTGTGTGTGCGTGTGTGTGCGTGTGTGTGTGGGGGTTCACGTAGATATATATAACATTCCTGAATACCTGTCTGGGTATTGGGATTTAACCAGTGATTCAGAACATCATTATTCAGCCTAAGTCGTGGAGTTTGCTTAGAAGTGATTGTTGCTTTATTTGTCTTTCTAGAGAAAATTTGCAGTTTAAAAGT